>BSDZ01000114.1:0-600000 GCA_030268105.1 Volvox africanus
CCCGAGACCTGGATCGCTGGTAAACAGAAGTTTTACGATGTGGAGCGGGTGTTAGATTATCGCGCGCGTCGTGTGGGCCGACACCGACGTAAGCGGACAGTACACGAGTACTTGTTAAGTGGACAGGGTATACCGACGAGCACAACTCATGGGAACCGGCACGCAACTTCTCGCAGGACATGAAGCCCCTGCTCGAAGGAAGCCCGCAAACGTGCCACGCAAGCCCAATGACCCTTGCAGTCGATGCTGTATGAAGCAGCGAGGACGCTGCATACGGGAGGGGGGATAATTGTTGTGCTACGATTAGTTTCCCGCCGATGTGTAGGTCGATGTGATCCTACAAGGCGAAGTGCTATTGTGATGAACACATTGCATATGAATGAATCTGCATGATATAAATGTATTCGTGTACATTTATATATGCATTTGGCATGTTGTCATTATCCATCGCGACATCGCATCATGGCAAATCCGCCTAGCAATGCATGAAAACCCAAAGCATTGAAGTGCGCATTATGCTCGTGCTACAAAACCATAAGTAATATTATCTGATATAATATTACTTCATTAAAGCACAAACGTTGAGAGCGCCGCACTCGTCGTGATACATGCCCTGCAACCGGATATCGTTATCTGGACCCTTGCATCATGCGAATGCCGGAAAGGCTTATACGTTGTTATGCGTAGACATCGCCTATACCAGTAGGGTTGTCACATCTAGGATTGGCCTCCTGATGTGAATCGTACGGCATTGCGATTGCTGCGAGTATAACAGATGCGAGGACGGCTAAGCAAGATAAGACATTCGATACCGGAGAAACACTTGTGTGTTCTACATTACTATTACTATACGATACTCTACTTAGCCCGAGCCTAAGCCTGAACTGCGCTAATCACCGCCGCGTGATGATTGCTTGCTTCTGGCGCTGACGGCGATTTCGTCCATTGCATCGTTCCGATCTGTAAGGACTGTAAGTTATATCTGTCTTCGTCTTGAAGTCTTCCGCTGTCTCTGTTTGCTCTTGCTTGCCTTGCTGTACTTGCAGTGCTCGCGCATCGGTGTCAAAGTCTCCAGACGTGCGATACTTATGAGCAAACGCGAACGAGAGGGTTACAACACCGGTACGCTGACAGTTGACTGCTCCAACTTATCGCAGTAACGTTCACTAGGAAAAACATAACCGTAGTTGATCTGCGGGTAGCTGTGTCTCCTGCCCAATCTGAGTCACTGTAGCCATCCAGCTGTATCCCTTGTCCTCCAAAGGAACCGAAGACCCAGCTCTCTAGTACCCGCCAGGTACCTCAGCACCCCTTTGCCGCACTTATTGCAGCGCGGGTAGGCTTAGACATGGACCGGGGAAAGCACACTCAGGGGCATAAGCCAGGTCGGGGCGCGTGCTTACTGCAAGTTAGTTGGAGTTTTCCCACCAGAGCTTGGTATGTGTTGGGTCCTCCAGCAGTTCGCTTTCATCAGTCACTGGAGTAGCCCTTGTACCCATTGCCAGAGGAGAAGCCCGATCTTTTGGCGTCCAGCATGTTGTGCCGTTCCAAGAGCTGGCTTAATATATCGAGACTGACTCAAGAAAATATCACCATTTTTCTCGATGATGAATATCCATGCCCAGAAATACCTGGGCCTCCCCAAGGTCTCGAATCTTGAAGCACTGGCCAATTGCTTCTTTCACTTCCCGCACCAGTTTCTCAGTCGTCTGACGCCACACATGTATCATCCACATGAACCAGTGCAATCACTACTCCCCTCTCACAACCTTCAGAAACATAGCCGGATCTGACTTAGATGGGACCAGCCCAATCTCTGCAAACTTCTCACACAGCTTGTCATACCAGCCGTGGTGCCTGCTTCAGGCCATGTATGGACTTATGCAGGTGACACGCTAGACTTGGGGTCTCCGACTCATACCCCGGTGGCTGCTCCAATCCAAAGATCCCTCCTTCAATTCTCCATTCAAAAACGCAGTCGTCACATCTAGTTTGGTGGAGTGGGCATCTTCCTAGCCGCCGCAACCGCTAGGAGGGCTCGAAAAGATGAGCCACGGGATGTCGGTGCAAAAAGCTCACCATCATCCACCCCCTCGCGCTGTACGAAGCCTTTTGCTACTAAGCGCGCCTTGAACCGCTCAACACTACCATCCTGGTTGCGCTTAACCTTATAAAACCCAGCGACACGGAATCAGCTTGGTGCCAAGTGGGGTTTTTTCCAAGGTCCAGGTCCCATTAGCCAACTGAGAGCTAATCTCGTCATCCATAGCCTTCCTTCCACTCACTGGCCTGTGCCCCAGACCATCGCTTCAGCATAGGTCTTGGGCTCAGACTCCCCTGTGGCTGCCGCCACATGGACCCCGCCTGTAACTGACCTAGGTTCCTCATTGCGCCACCACTCAGAAGGCCGTTTGAGATCACGCACAGGATACCTAGATGCAAAACCTTCACTGGCATCAGCAGCACCCACAGATGGGCCAGCACCAGGTGAGCTCACTGAGGGGCCTGCACCTGAAGTACCAGCACCCCTGCTGGGCCGTTACTGTTATCCCCTGAGCCTCCGGCACCGGTGGAACGGTGATCCGCCACCCTGGGTTTGGGGGGCCGGTTCACAGTCATCCTCATCATCACTATCAGAATCCAAATAACCCGCAACTGGATTCTGCCATCTTACCGTTTTCTGCACACGACCAGCTTGCCTAGGAGATTGCAGACCAGCATTCCGCTCATCAAAGGTGACATCAGTGTGCACAGACACTACATGGTTAGGAAACATGACGCGGTACTGGCCTGCATCGCCATACCCAACCCAGGACACCCTTGCGGCTCACCAGAACTAACTTGTTGCGCTTCTCCTTGGGAATATGAACATATGCCGTACAGCCAAACACACGTAGGTGACTAACATCGGGCTGCTCCCCTAAGAAAGCTTCATAGGGGGTGCATGGCAAGCCGGAGACTGGTGAAACATTCCGAAGATAATTCGCCGTTGACACAGCCTCAGCCCACATGCATTGAGGAAGTTGAGACTCGGCCAATTGAGCACGCATCTTCTCTAACAGAGTCCTATTCAAGCGTTCAGCAGCTCCATTCTGCTCAGGTGCATACCCCACCGTAGGACCATGCCTAATCCCTTTCGTACGGAAAAACTCTGCAGGGTGTTGTGCTACGGTTAGTTTCCCGCCGATGCGTAGTCAATGTGATCCTACAAGGCGAAGTGCTATTGTGATGAACACATTGCATATGAATGAATCTGCATGATATAAATGTATTCGTGTACATTTATATATGCATTTGGCATGTTGTCATTACCCATCGCGACATCGCATCATGGCAAATCCGCCTAGCATGCATGAAAGCCCGAAGCATTGAAGTGTGCATTATGCTCGTGCTACGAAACGATAAGTAACATTATCTGATATAATATTACTTCATTACAGCACACGTTGAGAGCGCCGCACTCGTCGCGATGCATGCCTTGCAACCGAATATCGTTATCCGGACCCTTGCATCATGTGAATGCCGAAAAGGCTTATACGTTGTTATGCTTGGACATCGCCTATACGCAGTAGGGTTGTCACACTTAGGATCGGCCTCCTAGTGTGAATCGCACGACATTGCGATGCTGCGAGTATAACAGATGCGAGGACGGCTAAGCAAGATAAGACATTCGATACCGGAGAACACTTGTGTGTTCTACACTATAATCACTATACGCTATTCTACTTAGCCCGAGCTAAGCCTAAACTTCACTTATCACCGCCGCGTGATGATTGCTTGCTTCCGGCGCTGACGGCGATTTCGTCCATTGCATCGCTTCGATCTGTAAGACTGTAAGTTTATATGTGTGTAGGATAGGGGGGTACATCACCCGTGGCCACTAACCTGGCAGTTCCTACCTTCCCCGGTATTTTGGGGCACCCTCATCCTGTCTCCCATGCCGACTTCTCCGAAATCAGTGATTTTCCCAGGTTCAGCACCCACCACCAGCATCCAGCGGAATCTGCCGAATCAACTAAGGCGTCAACTCCGCTACTGGTCAGCTCGCAGGTCACTTGAATTGAGGTCGTCACCATCCATCGACATGGGGGCACCCTGCCCTCAGGTTAGGATCTTTAGCCCGCTCTCGGTCAGGATTGTACCTGGAACTCCAGGGGCATATCAGTCCTGCCATAACAGTCATGCCTGAACACGATATATCTCTTACTTATATCTCTTCTTGTCTTGAAGTCTTCCGCTGTCTCTGTTTGCTCACGCTTGCCTTGCTGTACTTGCAAGTGCTCGCGCATCGGTGTCCAAAGCCTTCAGACGTGCAGATACTTATGAGCAAACGCGAACGAGAGGTACAACAAATTGGTATCGAGACAGGTTCGTTGCCTAACTGTCTCTCTTTGTCTAATCGGAAGTAGGCTCTTTCTATGGCGAGTTCCAGCGACGAACCATGAGGACCGCTAGATACTTTTGCCGAAGACCTAGGCCGCGCTGTTTTGGACGCCGCCGCTTCCGGTTTGTAATTGTTTAATTGCTTTTGCTTAGATTGCTGCACTTGTTGTGTAAGTGTACGCTCTGAGTCGCAGGTAATCTCAGTGCACCGGCATTGTGTTGTACCTCTCGTTCGCGTTTGCTCATAAGTATCTGCGCGTCTGGAGACTATAGGCACCGATGCGCGAGCACTTGCAAGTACAGCAAGGCAAGCAAGAGCAAACAGAGACAGCGGAAGACTTCAAGACGAAGAGAGATATAACTTACAGTCTTACGGATCAGAACGATGCAATGGACGAAATCGCCGTCAGCGCCGGAAGCAAGCAATCATCACGCGGCGGTGATTAGCGAAGTTCAGGCTTAGCTCGGGCTAAGTAGAATAGTGTATAGAAATAGTGATATAGAACACACGAGTGTTCTCCGGTATCGAATGTCTTGTCTAGCTTAGCCGTCCTCGCATCTGTTATACTCGCAGCATCGCAATGCCGTACGATTCACATTAGGAGGCCGATCCTAGATGTGACAACCATACTGCGTCTAGGCGATGTCTACGCATAACAACGTATAAGCCTTTCCGGCATTCGCATGATGCAAGGGTCCGGATAACGATATCCGGTTGCAGGGCATGCATCGTGACGAGTGCGGCGCTCTCAACGTGTGCTGTAATGAAGTAATATTATATCAGATAATATTACTTATTGTTTCGTAGCACGAGCATAATGCGCACTTCCATGCTTCGGGCTTTCATGCATGCTAGGCGGATTTGCCATGATGCGATGTCGCGATGGATAATGACAACATGCCAAATGCATATATAAATGTACACGAATACATTTATATCATGCAGATTCATTCATATGCAATGCGTTCATCACAAAAGCACTTCGCCTCGTAGGATCGCGTCGACCTACGCGTCGGCGGGAAATGAACCGTAGCACAACAATTATCCCCCCTCCCGTATGCAGCGTCCTCGCTGCATCATACAGCATCGACTGCAGGGGTCATTGGGCTTGCGTGGCACGTTTGCGGGCTTCTTCGAGCAGGGGTTTCATGTCCTGTGAGAAGTTGCGTGCCGGTTCCCATGAGTTGTGCTCGTCGGTATACCCTGTCCACTTAACCAAGTACTCATGTACTGTTCGCTTACGTCGGTGTCGGCCCACACGACGCGCGCGATAATCTAACACCCGCTCCACATCGTAAAACTTCTGTTTACCAGCGATCCAGGTCTCGGGAACTGGTTCGATCGCTGCGGGGGCGTTAGCAGGCTCAGGGACGGGTTCCGTACCACGATACGGACGAACAAGCGATACGTGAAACGTGGGGTGAATGGGCATATAAGCGGGCAATGCAAGCTCCACAGCCACATTCCCAACCATGCGCATGACAGGATACGGACCAATCCAGCGGGGTAAGAGTTTTCGGGATCCGTCGGCCAAGGAACGCAAGTTCTTGGTACTTAGCAACACGAGTTGCCCTTCCGAAAACGTCACATCCTGCTTAGATTTGTTATAGTATTCCGTCGTTCGTTGCTGCGCCGCGTCCAAACACGACTTCGCGTCTGTGATTCGGGACATAAAAGACTTGGCAAAAAGTTTAGCAGCAGGCACGTTCACTTCCAACTCACGCCACACGGGTAGCGCGGGATGAAATCCGTAGTTAAGAAAGAACGGACTTTTGCCTGTAGAGCGGTTAACAGCGTTGTTAAGCGCGAATTCTGCCGCAGTCAAATATGTATCCCAAACAAGTGGTGTGCGACCAGCATAATTGCGCAACATATCACCCAACGTGCGGTTTGTGCGTTCGGTTTGACCATCAGTCTGCGGGTGATACGCCGTGCTCAGGTTGACGCGCATGCCAACTAGCTTGCAGAGCGCTTCCCAAAACTTAGACGTGAACTGTCCACCGCGGTCCGAGATCACATTTTTGGGAATCCCGTGTAACCGAACCACATTATCGAAAAACAAACGTGCGGTTTGCTCAGCCGTGCAGGATGATGTGCATGGTGCTAGGTGAACCATCTTAGTCAGACGATCGACCATTACGAACACCGCATCGTATCCCCCCTCAGTTTTGGGCAGCGCGACTACGAAGTCCATGGAAACACTTTCCCAAGGCGCATCCGGGACAGGCAACGGTTGCAACAACCCATGGCCCTTACCGGACAAAGCCTTATTGCGCTGGCACAGACTGCATGTCTGTACGAAGTTCGCCGCATCCTTAGCCAAACGAGGCCACCAAAAGGAACGTTGCACCAAGTCGATCAATTGCTTGCTACCAGGGTGTCCTGCTAACGGGTCCTCGTGGAACCGCGCAAGGATGTCGTAGCGTAGCGCGTCGTCATTTGGAACGACGATTTGCGTAGCTGCACCCTCCGTCCGTAGCCAAAGGCCATTCTGCTTGCGAAGGTTTTCTACATTAGCCGGCTCCGAGAACCAGGCGTCTGCGTTGTAGGCAACCTTCAACCGCTCCGCGAGGTCCGTCGCGATCGGAACCTCCTCGCTACGCGGCCGCACGACGGGCGCTGCCAAAATTGCAGCGTGTAGCGACGGATGTCGACTGAGAGCATCGGCAATATTCAATTTACCAGATATATACTCCCAGGTGCAGTTGAACCTAGCTAGATATTCCATCCACCTAGCTTGACGGCGGTTCAACGTCGGAACGCTTTGCAAAAACGTTAGGGGCTTGTGGTCAGTCTTTAAAGTAAACGGGCGTCCCTCGAGGTAACAGCGCCATTCCTTTAAAGCATGCAGCACGGCCAGAAGCTCCTGTTCCCCGGTGGTGTAGCGAATTTCCGCACCAGAAAACTTCTTACTCGTGAAGGCGATCGGTCGCCCTTCCTGTAACAATACAGCGCCGCTTCCAAATATTGAGGCATCAGACACTACCTCAACACGAAATGGCAACGAGTAATCAGGGAATGCAAGGGTGACATCTTCGGCAACGATTCGTTTGAGCTCTTCGAATGCCCGCTGGCATTGCGACGTCCACGACTCGAGCGAAACGAAAACGCCTTTGCGAGTTTAGTAAGCGGGGCCGCAATGATGGAATATTTTCAATGAACTTCCGGAAATAATTGGTCAAGCCAAGGAACTTACGCAGCTCCGTGAGGTTCTGAGGCGCGGGCCAATCGCGAACCACGGCGACCTTCCGCGGGTCCATCTTCACACCGGTGGCCGACACAATGTGGCCCAAATATTCCACCTGAGGCTGCGCCCAAAAGCATTTGGCGCGTTTAGCAAACAATTGCTCCCGCCTCATAACGTCGAGCACGAGCCGCAGATGCTCCAAGTGCTCCTCGCGCGTTTTAGAATATACCAAGATGTCATCCAGGTAGCAAACAACGAACCTGTCGATAAACGGCCTAAACATTCGGTCCATAACCGCCTGAAACGTCGCAGGGGCATTAGTCAAACCAAATGATAGGACCGTATACTCAAAGTGACCGAAGGGCGTCCGAAAAGCGGTTTTCGGGATATCAGAGGCAGCGATGCGAATCTGATTGTAGCCCTGTTGTAAGTCAATTGAGGAAAAATAAGCCGAGCCCTTCAGCTTATCCAACAGGTCGTCAACGCGTGGCAAAGGGTAGCGATTTTTCACCGTATTCGCATTTAACCCCCGGTAATCGATGCACATGCGCAAGGTCCCATCCTTCTTACCGACAAACAAAATAGGTGCAGAATACGGGGATGTGCTGGGGCGTATCATACCCTTCGCGAGCAAATCCGTCACCTGGCGCTTCACCTCGTCCAGTTCCAATGGACTCAACCTGTACATTGGCCGGGCCGTAGGCTGCGCTCCAGGCATGAGAGGGATTGTGTGATCAACAGGACGCATAGGTGGTAGGCCAGGGATATCTTTAAAGACGTCCTCATACTGCGACAGTAGGGCCTCAACCTCAGGATCCGCAGAAATCTGCGCGGTGGTGACACAACAGCTCACCCGCGGCCTTAAAAGCAGTCCGTGGGCACCCTTCCGTAACAAACGGACGGCCTCCTTACGCCCGACTAGCTCTGGTTCGATTCGCGCGGCCATTGCGGTCACAGCGAAATTAACCATAGGCACCGCCTCAGTTTCGCCCTCCTTTGGTGTGACATATTCGAACGACAGGAAAGGTACCTTAATCGACAGAGTACCCTTGCACATATGCAGGGTTGCGGTCTCCATGTCGATGCGCGCGCTGTACTGTCGTAATGTCGACGACCCCATTATGTACGGTGCAGTCTCTGCTAAGCCCTGCAGCACGTACGGCCGGGTCACAACACGCAAAGGGCCTAACGATAGGCTAAGGGTAATCCTGCCCACGATGGGATGCTTACCCCCGTCAGCAAGGGTAACCTGTGGACAATCAGACGACTCTGGGGACAACCCCAGCGCGTTCACCTCTGCGACAGAGATGAAGTCGTCGCTGGCACCGGTGTCAACAAGTGCCTTCAGAGTACGGCCGTTCAAACCGATCTGAACCACAGGGACACGGTTATCTACGAGCGACTGCCCAGCAGACAACGTCAGTGCACTTAAGGCGGGTCCGTAACCAACGGCACCCCCATCAGGAGCTTCGTACCGAACGTCAACCGAGTAGGATAGGCATGGCCACGGAGCCAGCGTACCCTCCCAATCCACACCATTAAACAAAACGGTGCCCGGCTCGAACCGGTGGACATGCCGCATACCCCTTAACGATGCCTCTGCCTTGTGCCGACAGAAAGCAGGGAGTAATACACATGCGGCAGTGCCTGGATATTGACGCCTACATCTCCTGTATATGGCCAACTGTTCCGACATCTCACGCAGAGACGAGGGGATGAACAAAACCACGTGGTTAGACAGATCGATAGACGACAGGGGACGGCGAGGTGTAAACAAATTACACAACGGGTCGAAGCAGAGAAGTCCCGTGCGTCCGTCAAGCGTGATGCGTCGCGCAATGACTCGCTCGATGTGTCCAAGTACACAAGGCAACAATGCCTTAACGGCTGGCCGTAAGGATGACCACCGACCACGCGTTAGTTCAGAAATCCCGGGTGGTGCCCCCTCCACAGGAACCCGGGCAAGCCCCTATTTCGGCTGAGGTACAAACGGCGGCATTAGAGGGCAATCCTTCGTGGAATGGTTCTCCGCACACCGTAGACAAACGTTGGCCAATTTTCGACGCTCGAATTCGGAACGATTGCAATTCCATTTTGGCATAAATGTGTCGTCCGTACGAGTACGCTTCGCGTTGGGGTCGGAACGCTGTGCGGCTGCCGACGACGGCGCACCACCACGCTTCCTGTTCCTAGCTGGGTCCGAGCTCGGACCTGCTCCTACTGTACCACGGACACCCGAGCTAGCGCCCCCGCGCGCCTTGCGTTGCCCGTTGCTGCGTCGCGTCGCGGCAGTAGGCGTGGGGCGGGTCGCGCCGAGGTCCTGGTCGAGAGCCACAGCTTCCCCAAGCGGATCCTGCACTTGCACGGCATTTGCACGAGGGGCAGACTTGACTTCTTCCTCGCCGGCAAGGAGTCGTATCTCCGCGCCCTTAGCAAAAGCGACCAACGCGTCATACGACTTGATCTGCGCTCCAACCAAGTCAGTGGCGCACCATTTAGCCAAAAGTTTCGTTAGGCCTCGCCTAAACCAAAAGACACGCTCAGATTCGGTGAGGTCAGCAATGGGAGTCACAAGTGCTTCGAAGCGTGACTGGTACGCAGGTACATTTTCATCCCGACGCATGTGGTAGCTACCGGCTGCCAAAACGTTACGAGCTTCCACATCGCGTGCTTGAACCTCAGTAGTGAATCGTGCGAGCAAAGCGGCGACTAACTCGTCAAAAGTATAGCTGCCCCGGGCGTTGGTCCAATTGCGATACCAGTCCTTCGCTGCGCCCTCGAGGGTGTTACCAACGAAGAGACACCTGATACCGTCATTATCGCCACCATGAACAGCTTGGAGGTACTTTTTAGCGTCACGCACGTACGCACGAGTTGCATCGGCTATGCTATGCCCTGGTGTCTTGTCGGTCAGCGAAATATTGAGCCTAGGAACGGGAATCGACAATCTCATCACCTCAGGGATGTCATCATGCCCTCGAGCTTGAGGTAATGGCAGAACCCTTGGTCCAGCAGTGTTGTCCATATTCGTGTTCACTGCTGAATGCGGCACAATTAAGTGAGCAGGGGTCTGAAGGAAAAGGGGCTCTTGAGTGGCTCGCGCGCCAACAGTCTCAAGACCTCTATCCGGCGCTCTAGCAGCTACAACGAAATCGGGTTGGCTAGCTAGGCTAGTGTGCGGCGTATCGTCGTGTTCCGCGGACATGGAGCACGAAACAATACCCTAGTTTTTGCGTAATAGAAGCCGACTTCTATCGCAAAGGCAAGAGTACAAAGCGATTCGGTGAGCCTACCGACAGTACTCTTGAGAAGATTCAGCAAACTCAGCAAGTAATTGCCCAGCTGAGTCCTGATCTCCGTAGTTTGGGCAATGAGAGTCGCCAACTGGTCCGGACGAACGCCGGTCTCAGTCGCCGCGGCAAGCAATGCTGGTGCACTGAGATTACCTGCGACTCAGAGCGTACACTTACACAACAAGTGCAGCAATTTAAACAAAAGCAATTAAACAATTACAAACCGGAAGCGGCGGCGTCCAAAACGGCGCGGCCTAAGTCTTCGGCAAAAGTATCTAGCGGTCCTCGTGGTTCGTCGCTGGAACTCGCCATAGAAAGAACCTACTTCCGATTAGACAAAGAGAGACAGTTAGGCAACGAACCTGTCTCGATACCAAATTGTTGTACCTCTCGTTCGCGTTTGCTCATAAGTATCTGCGCGTCTGGAGACTATAGGCACCGATGCGCGAGCACTTGCAAGTACAGCAAGGCAAGCAAGAGCAAACAGAGACAGCGGAAGACTTCAAGACGAAGAGAGATATAACTTACAGTCTTACGGATCAGAACGATGCAATGGACGAAATCGCCGTCAGCGCCGGAAGCAAGCAATCATCACGCGGCGGTGATTAGCGAAGTTCAGGCTTAGCTCGGGCTAAGTAGAATAGTGTATAGAAATAGTGATATAGAACACACGAGTGTTCTCCGGTATCGAATGTCTTGTCTAGCTTAGCCGTCCTCGCATCTGTTATACTCGCAGCATCACAATGCCGTACGATTCACATTAGGAGGCCGATCCTAGATGTGACAACCATACTGCGTCTAGGCGATGTCTACGCATAACAACGTATAAGCCTTTCCGGCATTCGCATGATGCAAGGGTCCGGATAACGATATCCGGTTGCAGGGCATGCATCGCGACGAGTGCGGCGCTCTCAACGTGTGCTGTAATGAAGTAATATTATATCAGATAATATTACTTATTGTTTCGTAGCACGAGCATAATGCGCACTTCCATGCTTCGGGCTTTCATGCATGCTAGGCGGATTTGCCATGATGCGATGTCGCGATGGATAATGACAACATGCCAAATGCATATATAAATGTACACGAATACATTTATATCATGCAGATTCATTCATATGCAATGCGTTCATCACAAAAGCACTTCGCCTCGTAGGATCGCGTCGACCTACGCGTCGGCGGGAAATGAACCGTAGCACAACACATTGCTTGCCGTGGCGACTGAGACCGGCTTTCATCCGGACCATTTGGCGACCCTCATCGCCCAAACTACGGAGATCAGGACTCAGCTGGGCAAGTACTTGCTGAGTTTACTGAATCTTCTCAAGAGTACTGTCGGTAGGCTCACCGAATCGTTTTGTACTCTTGCCTTTGCAATAGAAGTCGGCTTCTATTACGCAAACCTAGGGTATCGTTTCGTGCTCCATGTCCGCGGAACACGACGATACGCCGCACACTAGCCTAGCTAGCCAACCCGATTTTGTTGTGGCTGCTAGAGCACCGGATAGAGGTCTTGAGACTGTTGGCGCGCGAGCCACTCAAGAGCCCCTTTTCCTTCAGACCCCTGCTCACTTAATTGTGCCGCATTCAGCAGTGAACACGAATATGGACAACACTGCTGGACCAAGGGTTCTGCCATTACCTCAAGCTCGAGGGCATGATGACATCCCTGAGGTGATGAGATTGTTGATTCCCGTTCCTAGGCTCAATATTTCGCTGACCGACAAGACACCAGGGCATAGCATAGCCGATGCAACTCGTGCATACGTGCGTGACGCTAAAAAGTATCTCCAGGCTGTTCATGGTGGCGATAATGACGGTATCAGGTGTCTCTTCGTTGGTAACACCCTCGAGGGCTCAGCGAAGGACTGGTATCGCAATTGGACCAACGCCCGGGGCAACTATACTTTTGACGAGTTGGTCGCCGCTTTGCTCGCACGATTCGCTACTGAGGTTCAAGCACGCGATGTGGAAGCTCGTAAGGTTTTGGCAGCCGGTAGCTACCACATGCGTCGGGATGAAAATGTACCTGCGTACCAGTCACGCTTCGAAGCACTTGTGACTCCCATTGCTGACCTCACTGAATCCGAGCGTGTCTTTTGGTTTAGGCGAGGCCTGACGAAACTTTTGGCTAAATGGTGCGCTACTGACTTGGTTGGAGCGCAGATCAAGTCGTATGATGCTTTGGTCGCTTTTCCTAAGGGCACGGAGATACGACTCCTTGCCGGTGAGGAAGAAGTCAAGTCTGCCCCTCGTGCAAATGCCGTGCAAGTGCAGGATCCGCTTGGGGAAGCCGTAGCTCTTGACCAGGACTTCGGAGCGACCCGCCCCACGCCTACTGCCACGACGCGACGCAGCAACCGGCAACGCCAGGCGCGTGGGGGCGCTAGCTCGGGTGTCCGTGGGTCAGGAGGAGCAGGTCCGAGCTCGGACCCGGCTAAAAACAGGAAGCGTGGTGGTGCGCCGTCGACGGCAGCCGCACAGCGTTCCGACCCCAATGCGAAGCGGACTCGCACGGATGACTCGTTTATGCCAAAATGGAATTGCAATCGTTCCGAGTTCAAGCGTCGGAAAGCGGCCAATGTTTGTCTACGGTGTGCGGAAAGCCATTCCACGAAGGATTGCCCGCTAATGCCGCCGTTTGTACCTCAGCCAAAATAGGGGCTTGCCCGGGTTCCTGTGGAGGGGGCACCGCCCGGGATTTCTGAACTAACGCGTGGTCGGTGGTCATCCTTACGGCCAGCCGTGAAGGCATTGTTGCCTTGCGTACTTGGACACATCGAGCGAGTCATTGCACGACGCATCACGCTTGACGGACGCACGGGACTTCTCTGCTTCGATCCGTTGTGTAATTTGTTTACACCTCGCCGTCCCCTGTCGTCTATCGATCTGTCTAACCACGTGGTTTTGTTCATCCCCTCGTCTCTGCGTGAGATGTCGGAACAGTTGGCCATATACAGGAGGTGTAGGCGTCAATATCCAGGCACCGCCGCATGTGTTTTACTCCCCGCTTTCTGTCGGCGCAAGGCAGAGGCATTGTTAAGGGGTATGCGGCATGTCCACCGGTTCGAGCCGGGCACCGTTTTGTTTAATGGTGTGGATCGGGAGGGTACGCTGGCTCCGTGGCCAAGCACATCCTACTCGGTTGACGTTTGGTACGAAGCTCCTGATGGGGGTGCCGTAGGTTACGGACCCGCCCTAAGTGCACTGACGTTGTCTGCTGGGCAATCGCTCGTAGATAACCGTGTCCCTGTGGTTCAGATCGGTTTGAATGGCCGTACTCTGAAGGCACTTGTTGACACCGGTGCCAGCGACGACTTCATCTCTGTCGCAGAGGTGAATGCGCTGGGGTTGTCCCCAGAGTCGTCTGATTGTCCACAGGTTACCCTTGCTGACGGGGGTAAGCATCCCATCGTGGGCAGGATTACCCTTAGCCTATCGATAGGCCCTTTGCGTGTTGTGACCCGGCCGTACGTGCTGCAGGGCTTAGCAGAGACTGCACCGTACATAATGGGGTCGTCGACATTACGGCAGTACCGCGCGCGCATCGACATGGAGACCGCAACCCTGCATATGTGCAAGGGTACTCTGTCGATTAAGGTACCTTTCCTGTCGTTCGAACATGTCACACCAAAGGAGGGCGAAACTGAGGCGGTGCCTATGGTTAATTTTGCTGTGACCGCAATGGCCGCGCGAATCGAACCAGAGCTAGTCGGGCGTAAGGAGGCCATCCGTTTGTTACGGAAGGGTGCCCACGGACTGCTTTTAAGGCCGCGGGTGAGCTGTTGTGTCACCACCGCGCAGATTTCTGCGAATCCTGAGGTTGAGGCCCTACTGTCGCAGTATGAGGACGTCTTTAAAGATATCCCTGGCCTACCACCTATGCGTCCTGTTGATCACACAATTCCTCTCGTGCCTGGAGTGCAGCCTACGACCCGGCCTATATACAGGTTGAGTCCATTGGAGCTGGACGAGGTGAAGCGCCAGGTGACGGATTTGCTCGCGAAGGGTATGATACGCCCCAGCACATCCCCGTATTCTGCACCGATTTTGTTTGTCGGTAAGAAGGATGGGACCTTGCGCATGTGCATTGATTACCGGGGGTTAAATGCGAATACGGTAAAAAATCGCTACCCTTTGCCACGTGTTGACGACCTGTTGGATAAGCTGAAGGGATCGGCTTATTTTTCCTCAATTGACTTACAACAGGGCTACAATCAGATTCGCATCGCTGCCTCTGATATCCCGAAAACCGCTTTTCGGACGCCCTTCGGTCACTTTGAGTATACGGTCCTATCGTTTGGTTTGACTAATGCCCCTGCGACGTTTCAGGCAGTTATGGACCGAATGTTTAGGCCGTTTATTGACAGGTTCGTTGTTTGCTACCTGGATGACATCTTGGTTTATTCTAAGACGCGTGAGGAGCACTTGGAGCATCTGCGGCTCGTGCTCGACGTTATGAGGCGGGAGCAATTGTTTGCTAAACGCGCCAAATGCTTTTGGGCGCAGCCTCAGGTGGAATATTTGGGCCACATTGTGTCGGCCACCGGTGTGAAGATGGACCCGCGGAAGGTCGCCGTGGTTCGCGATTGGCCCGCGCCTCAGAACCTCACGGAGCTGCGTAAGTTCCTTGGCTTGACCAATTATTTCCGAAAGTTCATTGAAAAATATTCCATCATTGCGGCCCTGCTTACTAACTTAACTCGCAAAGGCGTTTTCGTTTCGCTCGAGTCGTGGACGTCGCAATGCCAGCGGGCATTCGAAGAGCTCAAACGAATCGTTGCCGAAGATGTCACCCTTGCATTCCCTGATTACTCGTTGCCATTTCGTGTTGAGGTAGTGTCTGATGCCTCAATATTTGGAAGCGGCGCTGTATTGTTACAGGAAGGGCGACCGATCGCCTTCACGAGTAAGAAGTTTTCTGGTGCGGAAATTTGCTACACCACCGGGGAACAGGAGCTTCTGGCCATGCTGCATGCTTTAAAGGAATGGCGCTGTTACCTCGAGGGACGCCCGTTTACTTTAAAGACTGACCATAAGCCCCTAACGTTTTTGCAAAGCGTTCCGATGTTGAACCGCCGTCAGGCTAGGTGGATGGAATACCTAGCTAGGTTCGACTGCACCTGGGAGTATATATCTGGTAAATTGAATATTGCCGATGCTCTCAGTCGACATCCGTCGCTACACACTGCAATTTTGGCAGCGCCCGTCGTGTGGCCGTGTAGCGAGGAGGTACCGATCATGACGGACCTCGCGGAGCGGTTGAAGGTTGCCTACAACGCAGACGCCTGGTTCTCGGAGCCGGCTAATGTAGAAAACCTTCGCAAGCAGAATGGCCTTTGGCTACGGACGGAGGGTGCAGCTACGCAAATCATTGTTCCAATTGACGACGCGCTACGCTACGACATCCTTGCGCGGTTCCACGAGGACCCGTTAGCAGGACACCCTGGTAGCAAGCGATTGATCGACTTGGTGCAACGTTCCTTTTGGTGGCCTCGTTTGGCTAAGGATGCGGCGAACTTCGTCCAGACATGCAGTCTGTGCCAGCGCAATAAGGCTTTGTCCGGTAAGGGCCATGGGTTGTTGCAACCGTTGCCTGTCCCGGATGCGCCTTGGGAAAGTGTTTCCATGGACTTCGTAGCCGCGCTGCCCAAAACTGAGGGGGGATACGATGCGGTGTTCGTAATGGTCGATCGTCTGACTAAGATGGTTCACCTAGCACCATGCACATCGTCCTGCACGGCTGAGCAAACCGCACGATTGTTTTTCGACAATGTGGTTCGGTTACACGGGGTTCCCAAAAATGTGATTTCGGACCGCGGTGGACAGTTCACGTCTAAGTTTTGGGAAGCGCTCTGCAAACTAGTTGGCATGCGCGTCAACCTGAGCACGGCGTATCACCCGCAGACCGATGGTCAAACCGAACGCACAAACCGCACGTTGGGTGATATGTTGCGCAATTATGCTGGTCGCACACCACTTGTTTGGGATACATATTTGACTGCGGCAGAATTCGCGCTTAACAACGCTGTTAACCGCTCTACAGGCAAAAGTCCGTTCTTTCTTAACTACGGATTTCATCCCGCGCTACCCGTGTGGCGTGAGTTGGAAGTGAACGTGCCTGCTGCTAAACTTTTTGCCAAGTCTTTTATGTCCCGAATCACAGACGCGAAGTCGTGTTTGGACGCGGCGCAGCAACGAACGACAGAATACTACAACAAATCCAAGCAGGATGTGACGTTTTCGGAAGGGCAACTCGTGTTGCTAAGCACCAAGAACTTGCGTTCCTTGGCCGACGGATCCCGAAAACTCTTACCCCGCTGGATTGGTCCGTATCCTGTCATGCGCATGGTTGGGAATGTGGCTGTGGAGCTTGCATTGCCCGCTGATATGACCATTCACCCCACGTTTCACGTATCGCTTGTTCGTCTATATCGTGGTACGGAACCCGTCCCTGAGCCTGCTAACGCCCCCACAGCGATCGAACCAGTTCCCGAGACCTGGATCGCTGGTAAACAGAAGTTTTACGATGTGGAGCGGGTGTTAGATTATCGCGCGCGTCGTGTGGGCCGACACCGACGTAAGCGGACAGTACACGAGTACTTGGTTAAGTGGACAGGGTATACCGACGAGCACAACTCATGGGAACCGGCACGCAACTTCTCGCAGGACATGAAGCCCCTGCTCGAAGAAGCCCGCAAACGTGCCACGCAAGCCCAATGACCCTTGCAGTCGATGCTGTATGAAGCAGCGAGGACGCTGCATACGGGAGGGGGGATAATTGTTGTGCTACGATTAGTTTCCCGCCGATGTGTAGGTCGATGTGATCCTACAAGGCGAAGTGCTATTGTGATGAACACATTGCATATGAATGAATCTGCATGATATAAATGTATTCGTGTACATTTATATATGCATTTGGCATGTTGTCATTATCCATCGCGACATCGCATCATGGCAAATCCGCCTAGCATGCATGAAAACCCAAAGCATTGAAGTGCGCATTATGCTCGTGCTACAAAACCATAAGTAATATTATCTGATATAATATTACTTCATTAAAGCACACGTTGAGAGCGCCGCACTCGTCGTGATACATGCCCTGCAACCGGATATCGTTATCTGGACCCTTGCATCATGCGAATGCCGGAAAGGCTTATACGTTGTTATGCGTAGACATCGCCTATACGCAGTAGGGTTGTCACATCTAGGATTGGCCTCCTGATGTGAATCGTACGGCATTGCGATGCTGCGAGTATAACAGATGCGAGGACGGCTAAGCAAGATAAGACATTCGATACCGGAGAACACTTGTGTGTTCTACATTACTATTACTATACGATACTCTACTTAGCCCGAGCTAAGCCTGAACTTCGCTAATCACCGCCGCGTGATGATTGCTTGCTTCTGGCGCTGACGGCGATTTCGTCCATTGCATCGTTCCGATCTGTAAGACTGTAAGTTATATCTGTCTTCGTCTTGAAGTCTTCCGCTGTCTCTGTTTGCTCTTGCTTGCCTTGCTGTACTTGCAAGTGCTCGCGCATCGGTGTCAAAGTCTCCAGACGTGCAGATACTTATGAGCAAACGCGAACGAGAGGTACAACACACGGTACGCTGCAGTTGACTGCTCCAACTTATCGCAGTACCGTTCACTAGGAAAACATAACCGGTAGTTGATCTGCGGGTAGCTGTGTCTCCTGCCCAATCTGAGTCACTGTAGCCATCCAGCTGTAGCCCTTGTCCTCCAGGAAACCGAAGACCCAGCTCTCTAGTACCCGCCAGGTACCTCAGCACCCCCTTTGCCGCACTTATTGCAGCGCGGGTAGGCTTAGACATGGACCGGGAAAGCACACTCAGGGCATAAGCCAGGTCGGGGCGCGTGCTTACTGCAAGGTAGTTGAGTTTTCCCACCAGAGCTTGGTAAGGTGTTGGGTCCTCCAGCAGTTCGCTTTCATCAGTCACTGGAGTAGCCCTTGTACCCATTGCCAGAGGAGAAGCCCGATCTTTGGCGTCCAGCATGTTGTGCCGTTCCAAGAGCTGCTTAATATATCGAGACTGACTCAAGAAAATATCACCATTTTTCTCATGATGAATATCCATGCCCAGAAATACCTGGGCCTCCCCAAGGTCTCGAATCTTGAAGCACTGGCCAATTGCTTCTTTCACTTCCCGCACCAGTTCTAAGTCGTCTGACGCCACACATGTATCATCCACATGAACCAGTGCAATCACTACTCCCCTCTCATCAACCTTCAGAAACATAGCCGGATCTGACTTAGATGGGACCAGCCCAATCTCTGCAAACTTCTCACACAGCTTGTCATACCAGCCGTGGTGCCTGCTTCAGGCCATGTATGGACTTATGCAGGTGACACGCTAGACTTGGGGTCTCCGACTCATACCCCGGTGGCTGCTCCATCCAAAGATCCTCCTTCAATTCTCCATTCAAAAACGCAGTCGTCACATCTAGTTGGTGGATGGGCATCTTCCTAGCCGCCGCAACCGCTAGGAGGGCTCGAAAAGATGAGCCACGGGATGTCGGTGCAAAAAGCTCACCATCATCCACCCCCTCGCGCTGTACGAAGCCTTTTGCTACTAAGCGCGCCTTGAACCGCTCAACACTACCATCCTGGTTGCGCTTAACCTTATAAACCCAGCGACACGGAATCAGCTTGGTGCCAAGTGGGGTTTTTTCCAAGGTCCAGGTCCCATTAGCCAACTGAGAGCTAATCTCGTCATCCATAGCCTTCTTCCACTCACTGGCCTGTGCCCCAGACATCGCTTCAGCATAGGTCTTGGGCTCAGACTCCCCTGTGGCTGCCGCCACATGGACCCCGCCTGTAACTGACCTAGGTTCCTCATTGCGCCACCACTCAGAAGGCCGTTTGAGATCACGCACAGGATACCTAGATGCAAAACCTTCACTGGCATCAGCAGCACCCACAGATGGGCCAGCACCAGGTGAGCTCACTGAGGGGCCTGCACCTGAAGTACCAGCACCCCCTGCTGGGCCGTTACTGTTATCCCCTGAGCCTCCGGCACCGGTGGACGGTGATCCGCCACCCTGGGTTTGGGGGGCCGGTTCACAGTCATCCTCATCATCACTATCAGAATCCAAATAACCCGCAACTGGATTCTGCCATCTTACCGTTTTCTGCACACGACCAGCTTGCCTAGGAGATTGCAGACCAGCATTCCGCTCATCAAAGGTGACATCAGTGTGCACAGACACTACATGGTTAGGAAACATGACGCGGTACTGGCCTGCATCGCCATACCCAACCAGGACACCCTTGCGGCTCACCAGAACTAACTTGTTGCGCTTCTCCTTGGGAATATGAACATATGCCGTACAGCCAAACACACGTAGGTGACTAACATCGGGCTGCTCCCCTAAGAAAGCTTCATAGGGGGTGCATGGCAAGCCGGAGACTGGTGAAACATTCCGAAGATAATTCGCCGTTGACACAGCCTCAGCCCACATGCATTGAGGAAGTTGAGACTCGGCCAATTGAGCACGCATCTTCTCTAACAGAGTCCTATTCAAGCGTTCAGCAGCTCCATTCTGCTCAGGTGCATACCCCACCGTAGGACCATGCCTAATCCCTTTCGTACGGAAAAACTCCTGCAGGGTGTTGTGCTACGGTTAGTTTCCCGCCGATGCGTAGGTCAATGTGATCCTACAAGGCGAAGTGCTATTGTGATGAACACATTGCATATGAATGAATCTGCATGATATAAATGTATTCGTGTACATTTATATATGCATTTGGCATGTTGTCATTACCCATCGCGACATCGCATCATGGCAAATCCGCCTAGCATGCATGAAAGCCCGAAGCATTGAAGTGTGCATTATGCTCGTGCTACGAAACGATAAGTAACATTATCTGATATAATATTACTTCATTACAGCACACGTTGAGAGCGCCGCACTCGTCGCGATGCATGCCTTGCAACCGAATATCGTTATCCGGACCCTTGCATCATGTGAATGCCGAAAAGGCTTATACGTTGTTATGCTTGGACATCGCCTATACGCAGTAGGGTTGTCACACTTAGGATCGGCCTCCTAGTGTGAATCGCACGACATTGCGATGCTGCGAGTATAACAGATGCGAGGACGGCTAAGCAAGATAAGACATTCGATACCGGAGAACACTTGTGTGTTCTACACTATAATCACTATACGCTATTCTACTTAGCCCGAGCTAAGCCTAAACTTCACTTATCACCGCCGCGTGATGATTGCTTGCTTCCGGCGCTGACGGCGATTTCGTCCATTGCATCGCTTCGATCTGTAAGACTGTAAGTTTATATGTGTGTAGGATAGGGGGGTACATCACCCGTGGCCACTAACCTGGCAGTTCCTACCTTCCCCGGTATTTTGGGGCACCCTCATCCTGTCTCCCATGCCGACTTCTCCGAAATCAGTGATTTTCCCAGGTTCAGCACCCACCACCAGCATCCAGCGGAATCTGCCGAATCAACTAAGGCGTCAACTCCGCTACTGGTCAGCTCGCAGGTCACTTGAATTGAGGTCGTCACCATCCATCGACATGGGGGCACCCTGCCCTCAGGTTAGGATCTTTAGCCCGCTCTCGGTCAGGATTGTACCTGGAACTCCAGGGGCATATCAGTCCTGCCATAACAGTCATGCCTGAACACGATATATCTCTTACTTATATCTCTTCTTGTCTTGAAGTCTTCCGCTGTCTCTGTTTGCTCACGCTTGCCTTGCTGTACTTGCAAGTGCTCGCGCATCGGTGTCCAAAGCCTTCAGACGTGCAGATACTTATGAGCAAACGCGAACGAGAGGTACAACAAATTGGTATCGAGACAGGTTCGTTGCCTAACTGTCTCTCTTTGTCTAATCGGAAGTAGGCTCTTTCTATGGCGAGTTCCAGCGACGAACCATGAGGACCGCTAGATACTTTTGCCGAAGACCTAGGCCGCGCTGTTTTGGACGCCGCCGCTTCCGGTTTGTAATTGTTTAATTGCTTTTGCTTAGATTGCTGCACTTGTTGTGTAAGTGTACGCTCTGAGTCGCAGGTAATCTCAGTGCACCGGCATTGTGTTGTACCTCTCGTTCGCGTTTGCTCATAAGTATCTGCGCGTCTGGAGACTATAGGCACCGATGCGCGAGCACTTGCAAGTACAGCAAGGCAAGCAAGAGCAAACAGAGACAGCGGAAGACTTCAAGACGAAGAGAGATATAACTTACAGTCTTACGGATCAGAACGATGCAATGGACGAAATCGCCGTCAGCGCCGGAAGCAAGCAATCATCACGCGGCGGTGATTAGCGAAGTTCAGGCTTAGCTCGGGCTAAGTAGAATAGTGTATAGAAATAGTGATATAGAACACACGAGTGTTCTCCGGTATCGAATGTCTTGTCTAGCTTAGCCGTCCTCGCATCTGTTATACTCGCAGCATCGCAATGCCGTACGATTCACATTAGGAGGCCGATCCTAGATGTGACAACCATACTGCGTCTAGGCGATGTCTACGCATAACAACGTATAAGCCTTTCCGGCATTCGCATGATGCAAGGGTCCGGATAACGATATCCGGTTGCAGGGCATGCATCGTGACGAGTGCGGCGCTCTCAACGTGTGCTGTAATGAAGTAATATTATATCAGATAATATTACTTATTGTTTCGTAGCACGAGCATAATGCGCACTTCCATGCTTCGGGCTTTCATGCATGCTAGGCGGATTTGCCATGATGCGATGTCGCGATGGATAATGACAACATGCCAAATGCATATATAAATGTACACGAATACATTTATATCATGCAGATTCATTCATATGCAATGCGTTCATCACAAAAGCACTTCGCCTCGTAGGATCGCGTCGACCTACGCGTCGGCGGGAAATGAACCGTAGCACAACAATTATCCCCCCTCCCGTATGCAGCGTCCTCGCTGCATCATACAGCATCGACTGCAGGGGTCATTGGGCTTGCGTGGCACGTTTGCGGGCTTCTTCGAGCAGGGGTTTCATGTCCTGTGAGAAGTTGCGTGCCGGTTCCCATGAGTTGTGCTCGTCGGTATACCCTGTCCACTTAACCAAGTACTCATGTACTGTTCGCTTACGTCGGTGTCGGCCCACACGACGCGCGCGATAATCTAACACCCGCTCCACATCGTAAAACTTCTGTTTACCAGCGATCCAGGTCTCGGGAACTGGTTCGATCGCTGCGGGGGCGTTAGCAGGCTCAGGGACGGGTTCCGTACCACGATACGGACGAACAAGCGATACGTGAAACGTGGGGTGAATGGGCATATAAGCGGGCAATGCAAGCTCCACAGCCACATTCCCAACCATGCGCATGACAGGATACGGACCAATCCAGCGGGGTAAGAGTTTTCGGGATCCGTCGGCCAAGGAACGCAAGTTCTTGGTACTTAGCAACACGAGTTGCCCTTCCGAAAACGTCACATCCTGCTTAGATTTGTTATAGTATTCCGTCGTTCGTTGCTGTGCCGCGTCCAAACACGACTTCGCGTCTGTGATTCGGGACATAAAAGACTTGGCAAAAAGTTTAGCAGCAGGCACGTTCACTTCCAACTCACGCCACACGGGTAGCACGGGATGAAATCCGTAGTTAAGAAAGAACGGACTTTTGCCTGTAGAGCGGTTAACAGCGTTGTTAAGCGCGAATTCTGCCGCAGTCAAATATGTATCCCAAACAAGTGGTGTGCGACCAGCATAATTGCGCAACATATCACCCAACGTGCGGTTTGTGCGTTCGGTTTGACCATCAGTCTGCGGGTGATACGCCGTGCTCAGGTTGACGCGCATGCCAACTAGCTTGCAGAGCGCTTCCCAAAACTTAGACGTGAACTGTCCACCGCGGTCCGAGATCACATTTTTGGGAATCCCGTGTAACCGAACCACATTATCGAAAAACAAACGTGCGGTTTGCTCAGCCGTGCAGGATGATGTGCATGGTGCTAGGTGAACCATCTTAGTCAGACGATCGACCATTACGAACACCGCATCGTATCCCCCCTCAGTTTTGGGCAGCGCGACTACGAAGTCCATGGAAACACTTTCCCAAGGCGCATCCGGGACAGGCAACGGTTGCAACAACCCATGGCCCTTACCGGACAAAGCCTTATTGCGCTGGCACAGACTGCATGTCTGTACGAAGTTCGCCGCATCCTTAGCCAAACGAGGCCACCAAAAGGAACGTTGCACCAAGTCGATCAATCGCTTGCTACCAGGGTGTCCTGCTAACGGGTCCTCGTGGAACCGCGCAAGGATGTCGTAGCGTAGCGCGTTGTCGTTCGGAACGACGATTTGCGTAGCTGCACCCTCCGTCCGTAGCCAAAGGCCATTCTGCTTGCGAAGGTTTTCTACATTAGCCGGCTCCGAGAACCAGGCGTCTGCGTTGTAGGCAACCTTCAACCGCTCCGCGAGGTCCGTCGCGATCGGAACCTCCTCGCTACGCGGCCGCACGACGGGCGCTGCCAAAATTGCAGCGTGTAGCGACGGATGTCGACTGAGAGCATCGGCAATATTCAATTTACCAGATATATACTCCCAGGTGCAGTTGAACCTAGCTAGATATTCCATCCACCTAGCTTGACGGCGGTTCAACGTCGGAACGCTTTGCAAAAACGTTAGGGGCTTGTGGTCAGTCTTTAAAGTAAACGGGCGTCCCTCGAGGTAACAGCGCCATTCCTTTAAAGCATGCAGCACGGCCAGAAGCTCCTGTTCCCCGGTGGTGTAGCGAATTTCCGCACCAGAAAACTTCTTACTCGTGAAGGCGATCGGTCGCCCTTCCTGTAACAATACAGCGCCGCTTCCAAATATTGAGGCATCAGACACTACCTCAACACGAAATGGCAACGAGTAATCAGGGAATGCAAGGGTGACATCTTCGGCAACGATTCGTTTGAGCTCTTCGAATGCCCGCTGGCATTGCGACGTCCACGACTCGAGCGAAACGAAAACGCCTTTGCGAGTTTAGTAAGCGGGGCCGCAATGATGGAATATTTTTCAATGAACTTCCGGAAATAATTGGTCAAGCCAAGGAACTTACGCAGCTCCGTGAGGTTCTGAGGCGCGGGCCAATCGTGAACCACGGCGACCTTCCGCGGGTCCATCTTCACACCGGTGGCCGACACAATGTGGCCCAAATATTCCACCTGAGGCTGCGCCCAAAAGCATTTGGCGCGTTTAGCAAACAATTGCTCCCGCCTCATAACGTCGAGCACGAGCCGCAGATGCTCCAAGTGCTCCTCGCGCGTTTTAGAATATACCAAGATGTCATCCAGGTAGCAAACAACGAACCTGTCGATAAACGGCCTAAACATTCGGTCCATAACCGCCTGAAACGTCGCAGGGGCATTAGTCAAACCAAATGATAGGACCGTATACTCAAAGTGACCGAAGGGCGTCCGAAAAGCGGTTTTCGGGATATCAGAGGCAGCGATGCGAATCTGATTGTAGCCCTGTTGTAAGTCAATTGAGGAAAAATAAGCCGAGCCCTTCAGCTTATCCAACAGGTCGTCAACGCGTGGCAAAGGGTAGCGATTTTTCACCGTATTCGCATTTAACCCCCGGTAATCGATGCACATGCGCAAGGTCCCATCCTTCTTACCGACAAACAAAATAGGTGCAGAATACGGGGATGTGCTGGGGCGTATCATACCCTTCGCGAGCAAATCCGTCACCTGGCGCTTCACCTCGTCCAGTTCCAATGGACTCAACCTGTACATTGGCCGGGCCGTAGGCTGCGCTCCAGGCATGAGAGGGATTGTGTGATCAACAGGACGCATAGGTGGTAGGCCAGGGATATCTTTAAAGACGTCCTCATACTGCGACAGTAGGGCCTCAACCTCAGGATCCGCAGAAATCTGCGCGGTGGTGACACAACAGCTCACCCGCGGCCTTAAAAGCAGTCCGTGGGCACCCTTCCGTAACAAACGGACGGCCTCCTTACGCCCGACTAGCTCTGGTTCGATTCGCGCGGCCATTGCGGTCACAGCGAAATTAACCATAGGCACCGCCTCAGTTTCGCCCTCCTTTGGTGTGACATATTCGAACGACAGGAAAGGTACCTTAATCGACAGAGTACCCTTGCACATATGCAGGGTTGCGGTCTCCATGTCGATGCGCGCGCTGTACTGTCGTAATGTCGACGACCCCATTATGTACGGTGCAGTCTCTGCTAAGCCCTGCAGCACGTACGGCCGGGTCACAACACGCAAAGGGCCTAACGATAGGCTAAGGGTAATCCTGCCCACGATGGGATGCTTACCCCCGTCAGCAAGGGTAACCTGTGGACAATCAGACGACTCTGGGGACAACCCCAGCGCGTTCACCTCTGCGACAGAGATGAAGTCGTCGCTGGCACCGGTGTCAACAAGTGCCTTCAGAGTACGGCCGTTCAAACCGATCTGAACCACAGGGACACGGTTATCTACGAGCGACTGCCCAGCAGACAACGTCAGTGCACTTAAGGCGGGTCCGTAACCAACGGCACCCCCATCAGGAGCTTCGTACCGAACGTCAACCGAGTAGGATAGGCATGGCCACGGAGCCAGCGTACCCTCCCAATCCACACCATTAAACAAAACGGTGCCCGGCTCGAACCGGTGGACATGCCGCATACCCCTTAACGATGCCTCTGCCTTGTGCCGACAGAAAGCAGGGAGTAATACACATGCGGCAGTGCCTGGATATTGACGCCTACATCTCCTGTATATGGCCAACTGTTCCGACATCTCACGCAGAGACGAGGGGATGAACAAAACCACGTGGTTAGACAGATCGATAGACGACAGGGGACGGCGAGGTGTAAACAAATTACACAACGGGTCGAAGCAGAGAAGTCCCGTGCGTCCGTCAAGCGTGATGCGTCGCGCAATGACTCGCTCGATGTGTCCAAGTACACAAGGCAACAATGCCTTAACGGCTGGCCGTAAGGATGACCACCGACCACGCGTTAGTTCAGAAATCCCGGGTGGTGCCCCCTCCACAGGAACCCGGGCAAGCCCCTATTTCGGCTGAGGTACAAACGGCGGCATTAGAGGGCAATCCTTCGTGGAATGGTTCTCCGCACACCGTAGACAAACGTTGGCCAATTTTCGACGCTCGAATTCGGAACGATTGCAATTCCATTTTGGCATAAATGTGTCGTCCGTACGAGTACGCTTCGCGTTGGGGTCGGAACGCTGTGCGGCTGCCGACGACGGCGCACCACCACGCTTCCTGTTCCTAGCTGGGTCCGAGCTCGGACCTGCTCCTACTGTACCACGGACACCCGAGCTAGCGCCCCCGCGCGCCTTGCGTTGCCCGTTGCTGCGTCGCGTCGCGGCAGTAGGCGTGGGGCGGGTCGCGCCGAGGTCCTGGTCGAGAGCCACAGCTTCCCCAAGCGGATCCTGCACTTGCACGGCATTTGCACGAGGGGCAGACTTGACTTCTTCCTCGCCGGCAAGGAGTCGTATCTCCGCGCCCTTAGCAAAAGCGACCAACGCGTCATACGACTTGATCTGCGCTCCAACCAAGTCAGTGGCGCACCATTTAGCCAAAAGTTTCGTTAGGCCTCGCCTAAACCAAAAGACACGCTCAGATTCGGTGAGGTCAGCAATGGGAGTCACAAGTGCTTCGAAGCGTGACTGGTACGCAGGTACATTTTCATCCCGACGCATGTGGTAGCTACCGGCTGCCAAAACGTTACGAGCTTCCACATCGCGTGCTTGAACCTCAGTAGTGAATCGTGCGAGCAAAGCGGCGACTAACTCGTCAAAAGTATAGCTGCCCCGGGCGTTGGTCCAATTGCGATACCAGTCCTTCGCTGCGCCCTCGAGGGTGTTACCAACGAAGAGACACCTGATACCGTCATTATCGCCACCATGAACAGCTTGGAGGTACTTTTTAGCGTCACGCACGTACGCACGAGTTGCATCGGCTATGCTATGCCCTGGTGTCTTGTCGGTCAGCGAAATATTGAGCCTAGGAACGGGAATCGACAATCTCATCACCTCAGGGATGTCATCATGCCCTCGAGCTTGAGGTAATGGCAGAACCCTTGGTCCAGCAGTGTTGTCCATATTCGTGTTCACTGCTGAATGCGGCACAATTAAGTGAGCAGGGGTCTGAAGGAAAAGGGGCTCTTGAGTGGCTCGCGCGCCAACAGTCTCAAGACCTCTATCCGGCGCTCTAGCAGCTACAACGAAATCGGGTTGGCTAGCTAGGCTAGTGTGCGGCGTATCGTCGTGTTCCGCGGACATGGAGCACGAAACGATACCCTAGTTTTGCGTAATAGAAGCCGACTTCTATCGCAAAGGCAAGAGTACAAAGCGATTCCGTGAGCCTACCGACAGTACTCTTGAGAAGATTCAGCAAACTCAGCAAGTAATTGCCCAGCTGAGTCCTGATCTCCGTAGTTTGGGCAATGAGAGTCGCCAACTGGTCCGGACGAACGCCGGTCTCAGTCGCCGCGGCAAGCAATGCTGGTGCACTGAGATTACCTGCGACTCAGAGCGTACACTTACACAACAAGTGCAGCAATTTAAACAAAAGCAATTAAACAATTACAAACCGGAAGCGGCGGCGTCCAAAACGGCGCGGCCTAAGTCTTCGGCAAAAGTATCTAGCGGTCCTCGTGGTTCGTCGCTGGAACTCGCCATAGAAAGAACCTACTTCCGATTAGACAAAGAGAGACAGTTAGGCAACGAACCTGTCTCGATACCAAATTGTTGTACCTCTCGTTCGCGTTTGCTCATAAGTATCTGCGCGTCTGGAGACTATAGGCACCGATGCGCGAGCACTTGCAAGTACAGCAAGGCAAGCAAGAGCAAACAGAGACAGCGGAAGACTTCAAGACGAAGAGAGATATAACTTACAGTCTTACGGATCAGAACGATGCAATGGACGAAATCGCCGTCAGCGCCGGAAGCAAGCAATCATCACGCGGCGGTGATTAGCGAAGTTCAGGCTTAGCTCGGGCTAAGTAGAATAGTGTATAGAAATAGTGATATAGAACACACGAGTGTTCTCCGGTATCGAATGTCTTGTCTAGCTTAGCCGTCCTCGCATCTGTTATACTCGCAGCATCACAATGCCGTACGATTCACATTAGGAGGCCGATCCTAGATGTGACAACCATACTGCGTCTAGGCGATGTCTACGCATAACAACGTATAAGCCTTTCCGGCATTCGCATGATGCAAGGGTCCGGATAACGATATCCGGTTGCAGGGCATGCATCGCGACGAGTGCGGCGCTCTCAACGTGTGCTGTAATGAAGTAATATTATATCAGATAATATTACTTATTGTTTCGTAGCACGAGCATAATGCGCACTTCCATGCTTCGGGCTTTCATGCATGCTAGGCGGATTTGCCATGATGCGATGTCGCGATGGATAATGACAACATGCCAAATGCATATATAAATGTACACGAATACATTTATATCATGCAGATTCATTCATATGCAATGCGTTCATCACAAAAGCACTTCGCCTCGTAGGATCGCGTCGACCTACGCGTCGGCGGGAAATGAACCGTAGCACAACACATTGCTTGCCGTGGCGACTGAGACCGGCTTTCATCCGGACCATTTGGCGACCCTCATCGCCCAAACTACGGAGATCAGGACTCAGCTGGGCAAGTACTTGCTGAGTTTACTGAATCTTCTCAAGAGTACTGTCGGTAGGCTCACCGAATCGTTTTGTACTCTTGCCTTTGCAATAGAAGTCGGCTTCTATTACGCAAACCTAGGGTATCGTTTCGTGCTCCATGTCCGCGGAACACGACGATACGCCGCACACTAGCCTAGCTAGCCAACCCGATTTTGTTGTGGCTGCTAGAGCACCGGATAGAGGTCTTGAGACTGTTGGCGCGCGAGCCACTCAAGAGCCCCTTTTCCTTCAGACCCCTGCTCACTTAATTGTGCCGCATTCAGCAGTGAACACGAATATGGACAACACTGCTGGACCAAGGGTTCTGCCATTACCTCAAGCTCGAGGGCATGATGACATCCCTGAGGTGATGAGATTGTTGATTCCCGTTCCTAGGCTCAATATTTCGCTGACCGACAAGACACCAGGGCATAGCATAGCCGATGCAACTCGTGCATACGTGCGTGACGCTAAAAAGTATCTCCAGGCTGTTCATGGTGGCGATAATGACGGTATCAGGTGTCTCTTCGTTGGTAACACCCTCGAGGGCTCAGCGAAGGACTGGTATCGCAATTGGACCAACGCCCGGGGCAACTATACTTTTGACGAGTTGGTCGCCGCTTTGCTCGCACGATTCGCTACTGAGGTTCAAGCACGCGATGTGGAAGCTCGTAAGGTTTTGGCAGCCGGTAGCTACCACATGCGTCGGGATGAAAATGTACCTGCGTACCAGTCACGCTTCGAAGCACTTGTGACTCCCATTGCTGACCTCACTGAATCCGAGCGTGTCTTTTGGTTTAGGCGAGGCCTGACGAAACTTTTGGCTAAATGGTGCGCTACTGACTTGGTTGGAGCGCAGATCAAGTCGTATGATGCTTTGGTCGCTTTTCCTAAGGGCACGGAGATACGACTCCTTGCCGGTGAGGAAGAAGTCAAGTCTGCCCCTCGTGCAAATGCCGTGCAAGTGCAGGATCCGCTTGGGGAAGCCGTAGCTCTTGACCAGGACTTCGGAGCGACCCGCCCCACGCCTACTGCCACGACGCGACGCAGCAACCGGCAACGCCAGGCGCGTGGGGGCGCTAGCTCGGGTGTCCGTGGGTCAGGAGGAGCAGGTCCGAGCTCGGACCCGGCTAAAAACAGGAAGCGTGGTGGTGCGCCGTCGACGGCAGCCGCACAGCGTTCCGACCCCAATGCGAAGCGGACTCGCACGGATGACTCGTTTATGCCAAAATGGAATTGCAATCGTTCCGAGTTCAAGCGTCGGAAAGCGGCCAATGTTTGTCTACGGTGTGCGGAAAGCCATTCCACGAAGGATTGCCCGCTAATGCCGCCGTTTGTACCTCAGCCAAAATAGGGGCTTGCCCGGGTTCCTGTGGAGGGGGCACCGCCCGGGATTTCTGAACTAACGCGTGGTCGGTGGTCATCCTTACGGCCAGCCGTGAAGGCATTGTTGCCTTGCGTACTTGGACACATCGAGCGAGTCATTGCACGACGCATCACGCTTGACGGACGCACGGGACTTCTCTGCTTCGATCCGTTGTGTAATTTGTTTACACCTCGCCGTCCCCTGTCGTCTATCGATCTGTCTAACCACGTGGTTTTGTTCATCCCCTCGTCTCTGCGTGAGATGTCGGAACAGTTGGCCATATACAGGAGGTGTAGGCGTCAATATCCAGGCACCGCCGCATGTGTTTTACTCCCCGCTTTCTGTCGGCGCAAGGCAGAGGCATTGTTAAGGGGTATGCGGCATGTCCACCGGTTCGAGCCGGGCACCGTTTTGTTTAATGGTGTGGATCGGGAGGGTACGCTGGCTCCGTGGCCAAGCACATCCTACTCGGTTGACGTTTGGTACGAAGCTCCTGATGGGGGTGCCGTAGGTTACGGACCCGCCCTAAGTGCACTGACGTTGTCTGCTGGGCAATCGCTCGTAGATAACCGTGTCCCTGTGGTTCAGATCGGTTTGAATGGCCGTACTCTGAAGGCACTTGTTGACACCGGTGCCAGCGACGACTTCATCTCTGTCGCAGAGGTGAATGCGCTGGGGTTGTCCCCAGAGTCGTCTGATTGTCCACAGGTTACCCTTGCTGACGGGGGTAAGCATCCCATCGTGGGCAGGATTACCCTTAGCCTATTGATAGGCCCTTTGCGTGTTGTGACCCGGCCGTACGTGCTGCAGGGCTTAGCAGAGACTGCACCGTACATAATGGGGTCGTCGACATTACGGCAGTACCGCGCGCGCATCGACATGGAGACCGCAACCCTGCATATGTGCAAGGGTACTCTGTCGATTAAGGTACCTTTCCTGTCGTTCGAACATGTCACACCAAAGGAGGGCGAAACTGAGGCGGTGCCTATGGTTAATTTTGCTGTGACCGCAATGGCCGCGCGAATCGAACCAGAGCTAGTCGGGCGTAAGGAGGCCATCCGTTTGTTACGGAAGGGTGCCCACGGACTGCTTTTAAGGCCGCGGGTGAGCTGTTGTGTCACCACCGCGCAGATTTCTGCGAATCCTGAGGTTGAGGCCCTACTGTCGCAGTATGAGGACGTCTTTAAAGATATCCCTGGCCTACCACCTATGCGTCCTGTTGATCACACAATTCCTCTCGTGCCTGGAGTGCAGCCTACGACCCGGCCTATATACAGGTTGAGTCCATTGGAGCTGGACGAGGTGAAGCGCCAGGTGACGGATTTGCTCGCGAAGGGTATGATACGCCCCAGCACATCCCCGTATTCTGCACCGATTTTGTTTGTCGGTAAGAAGGATGGGACCTTGCGCATGTGCATTGATTACCGGGGGTTAAATGCGAATACGGTAAAAAATCGCTACCCTTTGCCACGTGTTGACGACCTGTTGGATAAGCTGAAGGGATCGGCTTATTTTTCCTCAATTGACTTACAACAGGGCTACAATCAGATTCGCATCGCTGCCTCTGATATCCCGAAAACCGCTTTTCGGACGCCCTTCGGTCACTTTGAGTATACGGTCCTATCGTTTGGTTTGACTAATGCCCCTGCGACGTTTCAGGCAGTTATGGACCGAATGTTTAGGCCGTTTATTGACAGGTTCGTTGTTTGCTACCTGGATGACATCTTGGTTTATTCTAAGACGCGTGAGGAGCACTTGGAGCATCTGCGGCTCGTGCTCGACGTTATGAGGCGGGAGCAATTGTTTGCTAAACGCGCCAAATGCTTTTGGGCGCAGCCTCAGGTGGAATATTTGGGCCACATTGTGTCGGCCACCGGTGTGAAGATGGACCCGCGGAAGGTCGCCGTGGTTCGCGATTGGCCCGCGCCTCAGAACCTCACGGAGCTGCGTAAGTTCCTTGGCTTGACCAATTATTTCCGAAAGTTCATTGAAAAATATTCCATCATTGCGGCCCTGCTTACTAACTTAACTCGCAAAGGCGTTTTCGTTTCGCTCGAGTCGTGGACGTCGCAATGCCAGCGGGCATTCGAAGAGCTCAAACGAATCGTTGCCGAAGATGTCACCCTTGCATTCCCTGATTACTCGTTGCCATTTCGTGTTGAGGTAGTGTCTGATGCCTCAATATTTGGAAGCGGCGCTGTATTGTTACAGGAAGGGCGACCGATCGCCTTCACGAGTAAGAAGTTTTCTGGTGCGGAAATTTGCTACACCACCGGGGAACAGGAGCTTCTGGCCATGCTGCATGCTTTAAAGGAATGGCGCTGTTACCTCGAGGGACGCCCGTTTACTTTAAAGACTGACCATAAGCCCCTAACGTTTTTGCAAAGCGTTCCGATGTTGAACCGCCGTCAGGCTAGGTGGATGGAATACCTAGCTAGGTTCGACTGCACCTGGGAGTATATATCTGGTAAATTGAATATTGCCGATGCTCTCAGTCGACATCCGTCGCTACACACTGCAATTTTGGCAGCGCCCGTCGTGTGGCCGTGTAGCGAGGAGGTACCGATCATGACGGACCTCGCGGAGCGGTTGAAGGTTGCCTACAACGCAGACGCCTGGTTCTCGGAGCCGGCTAATGTAGAAAACCTTCGCAAGCAGAATGGCCTTTGGCTACGGACGGAGGGTGCAGCTACGCAAATCATTGTTCCAATTGACGACGCGCTACGCTACGACATCCTTGCGCGGTTCCACGAGGACCCGTTAGCAGGACACCCTGGTAGCAAGCAATTGATCGACTTGGTGCAACGTTCCTTTTGGTGGCCTCGTTTGGCTAAGGATGCGGCGAACTTCGTACAGACATGCAGTCTGTGCCAGCGCAATAAGGCTTTGTCCGGTAAGGGCCATGGGTTGTTGCAACCGTTGCCTGTCCCGGATGCGCCTTGGGAAAGTGTTTCCATGGACTTCGTAGTCGTGCTGCCCAAAACTGAGGGGGGATACGATGCGGTGTTCGTAATGGTCGATCGTCTGACTAAGATGGTTCACCTAGCACCATGCACATCATCCTGCACGGCTGAGCAAACCGCACGTTTGTTTTTCGACAATGTGGTTCGGTTACACGGGGTTCCCAAAAATGTGATTTCGGACCGCGGTGGGCAGTTCACGTCTAAGTTTTGGGAAGCGCTCTGCAAACTAGTTGGCATGCGCGTCAACCTGAGCACGGCGTACCACCCGCAGACTGATGGTCAAACCAAACGCACAAATCGCACGTTGGGTGATATGTTGCGCAATTATGCTGGTCGCACACCACTTGTTTGGGATACGTATTTGACTGCGGCAGAATTCGCGCTTAACAACACTGTTAACCGCTCTACAGGCAAAAGTCCGTTCTTTCTTAACTACGGATTTCATCCCGTGCTACCCGTGTGGCGTGAGTTGGAAGTGAACGTGCCTGCTGCTAAACTTTTTGCCAAGTCTTTTATGTCCCGAATCACAGACGCGAAGTCGTGTTTGGACGCGGCGCAGCAACGAACGACGGAATACTATAACAAATCTAAGCAGGATGTGACGTTTTCGGAAGGGCAACTCGTGTTGCTAAGCACCAAGAACTTGCGTTTCTTGGCCGACGGATCCCGAAAACTCTTACCCCGCTGGATTGGTCCGTATCCTGTCATGCGCATGGTTGGGAATGTGGCTGTGGAGCTTGCATTGCCTGCTGATATGACCATTCACCCCACGTTTCATGTATCGCTTGTTCGTCCGTATCGTGGTACAGAACCCGTCCCTGAGCCTGCTAACACCCCCGCAGCGATCGAACCAGTTCCCGAGACCTGGATCGCTGGTAAACAGAAGTTTTATGATGTGGAGCGGGTGTTAGATTATCGCGCTCGTCGTGTGGGCCGACACCGACGTAAGCGGACAGTACACGAGTACTTGGTTAAGTGGACAGGGTATACCGACGAGCACAACTCATGGGAACCGGCACGCAACTTCTCACAGGACATGAAGCCCCTGCTTGAAGAAGCCCGCAAACGTGCCACGCAAGCCCAATGACCCCTGCAGTCGATGCTGTATGATGCAGCGAGGACGCTGCATACGGGAGGGGGGATAATTGTTGTGCTACGGTTAGTTTCCCGCCGATGCGTAGGTCAATGTGATCCTACAAGGCGAAGTGCTATTGTGATGAACACATTGCATATGAATGAATCTGCATGATATAAATGTATTCGTGTACATTTATATATGCATTTGGCATGTTGTCATTATCCATCGCGACATCGCATCATGGCAAATCCGCCTAGCATGCATGAAAGCCCGAAGCATTGAAGTGTGCATTATGCTCGTGCTACGAAACGATAAGTAATATTATCTGATATAATATTACTTCATTACAGCACACGTTGAGAGCGCCGCACTTGTCGCGACACATGCCCTGCAACCGGATATCGTTATCCGGACCCTTGCATCATGTGAATGCCGGAAAGGCTTATACGTTGTTATGCGTAGACATCGCCTATACGCAGTAGGATTGTCACATCTAGGATCGGCCTCCTAATGTGAATCGTACGGCATTGCGATACTGCGAGTATAACAGATGCGAGGACGGCTAAGCAAGACAAGACATTCGATACCGGAGAACACTCATGTGTTCTATATTATTATTGCTGCTATACGCTATTCTACTTAGCCCGAGCTAAGCCTGAACTTCGCTAATCACCGCCGCGTGATGATTGCTTGCTTCCGGCGCTGACGGCGATTTCGTCCATTGCATCATTCCGATCTGTAAGACTGTAAGTTATATCTGTCTTCGTCTTGAAGTCTTCCGCTGTCTCTGTTTGCTCTCGCTTGCCTTGCTGTACTTGCAAGTGCTCGCGCATCGGTGTCGAAAGTCTCCAGACGTGCAGATACTTATGAGCAAATGCGAACAAGAGGTACAACACAGGGGACTGTTGATAAACTCACCCCCTCGATCAGATCGCACCTCCTTGACCCGAAAGCCACTGTTTGTCTCCAGTTGATTCACCATAGTTACCACCTTCTCCTTCACCGCCTCTTTGGTAGGTGTGAAGGCTACAACCGAAAAACCAGTGCAGTCATCCAGCAGAACAGTTAGGTGGCGAGAACCATTTGGCGTTGGCTCAGGCATTGGGCCACAAACATCAAGATGAATAAGAGCAAGTGGTTGGGCAGCCTTATGCCTAGTGGACGGGAAGGGCCCTCGGTGCTGCCTCGACATCACACACGGCTCGCACAACCCTGCATCTTCTGCACCGTTCACCGGCTCTTTGGCAAAACGCACCCCTGCCGCCATGCCTTCACCTACCAACCTTCACCTACCTCTCAAGATTACCCAGGCCAAGGTGTCCATACCGGCGGTGCCACAGGTCCATTGACTCTGATGCAGACTTCCTGTGAGCAACTCCACCAAAAGGCTGTTCTGCCATTGACCTGAAAGCAGACCTGGGAATCAAAATACATGCTAGGGCATACAAATATTCACGGCGCTTGCCTGTCAAGATTTTCGCACCATCCTTGAGCAAAGTGACTTCACCATTCTCAAAGCAGACTGACCCGCCCTTCTGGTCCAGGGCAGCAACTGACAGCACATTCGCAAAGCTGTCAGGAACATGATACACCTCATGCACCGTCAACGCGGCCATGGTAACCATGGAGACAAGCCTCAGGGTCCCTACTGCTGTAGGTGTTGTACCTCTCCTTCGTGTTTGCTCATCAGTATCTGCGCGTCTGAAGACTTGCGACACCAATGCGCGAGCACTTGCAAGTACAGCAAGGCAAGTGCGAGCAAACAGAGACAGCGGAAGACTTCAAACAAGAAGAGATATAACTTACAGTCTTACAGATCGAAGCGGTGCAATGGACGCAATCGCCGTCAGCGCCGGAAGCAAGCAATCATCACGCGGCGGTGAATAGCGAAGTTTAGGCTTAGCTCGGGCTAAGTAGAATAGCGTATATCAATAATAATGTAGAACACACGAGTGTTCTCCGGTGTCGGATATCTTCTCTTGCTTAGCCGTCCTCGCATCTGTTATACTCGCAGCATCGCAATGCCGTACGATTCACACTAGGAGGCCGATCCTAAGTGTGACAACCCTACTGCGTATAGGCGATGTCCAAGCATAACAACGTATAAGCCTTTTCGGCATTCGCATGATGCAAGGGTCCGAATAACGATATTCGGTTGCAAGGCATGCATCGCGACGAGTGCGGCGCTCTCAACGTGTGCTGTAATGAAGTAATATTATATCAAATAATATTACTTATCGTTTCGTAGCACGAGCATAATGCGCACTTCAATGATTCGGTATTTCATGCATGCTAGGCGGATTTGCCATGATGCGATGTCGCGATGGATGATGGTGTCATGCCAAATGCATATATAAATATATACGAATACATTTATATCATGCAAGTTCATTCATATGCATTGATCGTTCATGCGTTCATCAAGATAGCATTTCGCCTCGTAGGGTCGCATCGACCTACGCATCGGCGGAAACGAACCATAGCACAACAGTAGGCCTGATAATCCCCCCGTTTACGCTCAGAATCTCAAATTTCTCTGACTCTGCCAGCTCGCGGATATCAATGAGCTGTTCTGCATCATATTTCAGATGATGGGATGCACCAGAATCCAGGTACCAACCTTTATGAAAGTCATAAAGTCAGACTCTGATGCCACAAAAGCAAAGTTCTTCGGGCAAGCATTGCTCCTGCCGCCGGCACCTTCCACATGGTTGTGCCGGCCATAACCTTGGCGGTTGCTCCCTGAGCTGGACCCACCCGTGGTCTCTCCATGGCCGCCCATTCTCACACGCTCCAGGCCGCCCGACCCATATCTAGGTGCTATAGGCGCCGAGCTCCATGAGCCAGTCCTCTTGGCCATCCTGGGTGCAAGGCACCCCCTCTCCAGATGCCCAGGCTGTCCGCAGTTCCAGCACTGCAGTGGCTCCCGTGATCCGCCACAGATGTGGCTTCCTCCACGTCGGGGCGCACTTCCTGTGGTTGAGCTTCCCCTACCCGCACTGACAAAGGCAGACAAGCTGGTAGACCCGTCAGCATCGTGTACGCCATGTCCTGTTCACTGATGGCTTGGCCTACCTTCAGCAGATCTGTATGTAACTCCTGCACTCTTGAAAGGTACACCAGTAGGGCCTCTCCCTTCCTCATTGCCAGCTTAGTATACTCCTGACGCAGCTGAGATCTGCGGGCATGGTTGTTGGCGGAAAAAATCGCAGCAAGGCCATCCCACGCCATCTTGGCGTTTGGCGATGTCTTGATGACCGGTAGATGACAGTCCTTCACATTCTTCACCAACAGTGTCTTCACTCGCTCTGATGCTGCGACCTCCAGATCTGTAACCGGCTCTGTCAATAGAGCCCTCTTCAAGTTGTGCTCAGCACACAGGTTCTCAAACCGATAGGCCCATGTAGAGTAGTTGTTGAGGTCAAGGGGTTCTGCCAACTTGTCCTTGCCCATGATGTCCGTGCTTATCTCAGAGCGCCCAGGCGGGGCTCATAACCTGTTAAGGAGATTGGAGCCTGGATGACCTGTGCCACTAGACGGGGACTGCCTTGACGGGCATAGGAAATGCCAGGGGCCAGCGGCTGTACAGTTGCAAAATGATAATAAGACTACGTTGACGCCCATCACACGGCTTATATTGCCGGAGTTGACGTGAGATCACACGATGGGAAAGGACAGATTGGCTGACCCCTTCGTGTCTTAACAATTGTGTAATGTGGTCTTTCACGTTTGAAGCAGTGATGGAGGAACACGGACTTGACAGATGGTTAAGACGAAGACATTGCAAAAGACGTCAAATATATAATGCATGACGTCAAATATATAATTAAAGCTGCAACAACTGCGAGCTGAGCCTGGGAGAGCAACCTCATTCTCAACACCCAGCTTTTGGCTTTTGAAAAGAGAATAGAAACGGAGCAGAAATCGGAGGAATCATTTGCGTTTGCAAATCGGAGGAAGCAAAAAACGCTGGACAAGGGAGCAACCGTGGCGGGTGTTAAGGAGATAGAGGAAGTATACCGCTGCAATGATGAATTACAGTAGTCAGAAGAGGTCAGAAGTATAAGACACTAGACGATTGCTAGCCAACAGCTGTTGGGTGACTATTGCAGAGCTCAGGCACCCTTAAATACTAGTTCTGATGGCTTCCGATCAACCACTCCCTGGAGCACTGCAGTATGCAGCTCTCTACCATTGGGTAGTTGCCCAGCACCTACCACCAGCAACTTCCTACCACTTGGCGGCTGCTCAGCACCTATCACCTTGCACACTGCAACTGCCTGTCACAACTGCCGCCCTGCAACTGCTAGATAGGTAACTGTGACGGTTTGCACCGTCTGCAACTTAACATGCATTGCATTTATCTTAGAGTGGCACAACCGATTACAAACGTTGGTTGGTCAGGGTACAAAGAGCTATTAAAGCGTTTGTTATAGAACAAGTCATGCCTGAACAAAAATTTATAAGAATTGCAGGGAACCTATACATACGTTCTTGATATGATGACAAAACTATAGCCGTGCTGAAAATTGTGGCGTGCATTCGTTATACTATTCAATTCCGTGCAGCGAATGAACTATTCTGCCTTGTAGTATGTCTGGATTTGAAAGAATTGGGTTTCATGCTCCTTTTCATGGTCAATTTTCACACCTACGCCAAGCTGCTATGATGCTTTATAATTTTAGGGGCCTGCTTGATGTGTAACTGTAGCTCTTGGTTGCTTTGTTCGGGTCCATCTGGCGACATTGTTGCCTGGCTACTATTGGTTTGCTTTTGCCAAATTTCCCGGATCGCTACCCAGGCTTGCTTACTCCGGCAGCAAGCTGCCCGAGAATATATATATCCTAAAGTTAAGGGCAGGGTGCCCCCATGTCGATGGACGGTGACGACCCCAATTAAAGTGACCTGCGAGCTGACCAGTAGCGGAGTTGACGCCTTAGTTGATTCGGCAGATTCCGCTGGATGCTGGTGGTGGGTGCTGAACCTGGGAAAACCACTGATTTCGGAGAAGTCGGCATGGGAGACTGGATGAGGGTGCCCCGAAATACCGGGGAAGGTAGGGACTGCCAGGTTAGTGGCCACGGGAGATGTACTCCCCTATCCTACACACATATATCATTAGAAAATTAGCCATGAACAGCCATGTATGCACTTCAGAGTTCTTTGTTGTAAAGTCATATGTACAGGTTCTAAATGTTCATATTGAGCAACACTCATATACGAATGAATGACAGCAAGTAATACGGCCCAGGGAGGGGCCGGGCGCTTAGCTGACTATTACACTAAAAACATATAATGGTAGCGATTTAGCGAGATTAACAAATCCTGAGAGATTACGGCGCAAGGCATCATATTGTTAGGAATCGCCGAGTAATAATATTTCTTGTATCATTACACAACGTTTACCGCATATGGTTCGCGAGTGTATGAAGTGTGGAGGTCGCAGTGATTGTTCAGCAACCGAATATCACTATTCGGGCCCTTGCCTGACGTCCCAACGGTCAAAACACATTGATGTGACGCATCATTTTGTCAGAGAGCGGGTCGCTAGGTGGGAGGTTGAGCTGAGGTACTGCCCCACGGAGAAGATGGTGGCTGATGCGATGACAAAGGCTTTAGGTGAAGTCAAATATAAGTGGTGCCGTGCCTCTATGGGTGTAGCCGAGTGGAGGAGCAGCAGTATACTTCCTCTATCTCCTTAACACGCCCACCTATTGGATAGGTGGGATAATTGTGTTAAGGAGATAGAGCAAGTATACTGCTGCTATGAAGTATTACATTAGTCAGAAGAGGTCAGAAGTATGAGACACTAGACGATTGCTAGCTGTTGGGTGACTACTGCAGAGTTCAGGCACCCTTCAATACTACTAATGGCTTCAGATCAATCACTCCCTGGGGCACTGCGGTCAAGTGTCTATGCAGTCAAGTGTCTCCCCTTGGGTACCTACCTAGCACCTACCACCAGCAACTTCCTACCACTTGGCAGCTGTCCAGCACCTACCACCTTGCACCCTGCAACTGCCTGTCACAGCTACCACCTTGCCGCCCTGCAACTGCTAGATAGGTAACTGCGACGGTTTGCATCGTCCAGAACTTAACAAATTGACGCGAGAGAGTTGCTCTCATATAAGAAAGGAAAGGCAAAACCCTCAGACCTAGGGCTGAATACACCCCCTTGAGGTCTATATTCCTTTCTTCCAACATGTGTCAACATCTGTGACCAATAAAAGGGTATATCCTAGGTTACCCATCGACGTCTGCAAAGGCGCATCACTATCTCCTGTACACTCGGTATTCCGGTGTCTCCCGTACGGATACCCCCCGTACTTACACCTCCAGTACATCCCGTACAATGACTACGGCATCTTCCGTACGGCCATCTCCGGTATTGGTACCTCACGTACAACACCTTGGGTACCGCCCGTACCGTTGTCTCTGGTCCTACCGGTACCTCCCGCACTAGCATGAACATCTTCACCCTTACTGGCAACTCCTGTGTCAACATGCACTCAGCATGGAGTGGTGTATTCGTGTTTCCGTATGGTCCGGAGTGTGCTTCATGTGCCACTTAATGTAACGCGTCCTTAACCTTTGGATTCCTTATGCCTCATGTCCTACTTCATTCCCTGGTGGCACTAGGCAACCTTCATCTCCAGCAGTGCCTTTGTTTTTGTGCACCTACTCCGTACAGCAGTACATCAACACTGTATCTCCCGTATTCATCTGATTGTATCATTATTGATCAATAGTATGGTGTTTTTAATCATTAATCCGTCGTAACGACAAAAGTGACTAGCCATGAAAGGGCTCCACGGTCTCCTCTTCTCAAAGCCCTACTGCTGCTACAATCACGCATTTCTCCGAACCGCACAAAGTGACCTCGTTGTCATCATGATCGCCAACTTTCGCATCATAAGCGTTTCCTGTAAAGCGTGCATCATGACGGACGGCTAGCATGTACATCCCACTCACAGGTGAAGTAGATGGCTCCAGACTGCGAACTGCCACAAATCGCCGTGATGTGCTTGAGTGAAACAAATTGATCAAGCACCAATTGAAACATTTCCTATATTGATATCGAAACAGCTGAAGCCTGATCGTCTTGACCAACAAATGTGCAAATCGTCGCGCCATAGGTTGTCCAGCATATGGAAACCAAATTCGAAAGGCCTTTAACATGAAAATGCTATAGAAACTCGGATTCCTCGCGAAGTTATCGCCAGCCCGTTCCATCTTGGTGTCGGTGTCGCTGTAACTCATAAATAACCAGAAAATTTCCTCCGTGCTTCCGATTAAGCCTACAAAAAGCAACCAAGGCTTGATTGCTGAGCTCCTCCTTAGCGTCGTCTTCTTTGAATACGCGCGGCTAACATGCGCATTTGCCGGCAGATTGCCTTGGGCGGCGACCTCGAAATTATAGCCAGTCCATCTCCTTAGAAAGGATCGTTATGATATCTGAACTGTTTGGCCCAACCTCGATTATTAACCACGGTTCTGGCGCGTTCGCCCAAAGCCGTCGCCATCGCCATCACAAACTCCAAACAAAAGCTGATGTCCTCCATGTCGCATATTACCTCTATACGACCTTGGTTTCGTATCCTTATAAGCAAGTCTTGAGGATCAGCCATGATTGTTGCCGGCTGCCCAAAGTTGCCATCATTGGTTCTCCTCGCGACTGCTTACCTAGTTTGCGCTCCCGCATCATATCCTTGAACCGGTATCACCACGTTGCATAGTTGTTGTGACTCAGATGGTCAGCCAATCTCAGATCAGGTCTCGTGATGAACCCACATGTAGGCCTACAATCGCTATCATCCTTGTTGGCAAACCAAAAACGTTGTCCTTGTTGTCCAAAAATCCTCACGGCGCACTTCCGGCGGCGCAGACCAGCTTTGATTCCAAAAACGCTGCAATGGTGCTTGCAGTCCCTAATTCCCGATTATCAGTCCAGATAACTCCTCTTCCAAAGTATACGCGGCTCTGAACGCCGCAGGGCTCATAACCTCTTAGATTGGCACAACTGATGGCAAAACGTTGGTTGGTTACAAGGTGCAAGGAGCTATAGAAAGCGTGCGTAATAGAAGAACATGATTTGGCGGGATAATTGACGTGATAGATTGAATCGTTACAAGTGGTAGAAGTCAGAAAGCAGTAGATGGAAAAGAAATTGTAAAGAAAGAACAAAGATGAGTTGGTAGAATGACCCAGATGGTAAGAATAAAATGAAGAAGAAGAAGATGAAGATGATGATGATGAAGAAATTTAGAAAACAAAGGAAACGATTCATCTATATTGTGCGGACGCGCTGGTGCGCTCCGTACCGCCCATCGCTAAACTACGGGTTGACGCCATCGTCGTTACGGGTCTAGGGTGATAGTACCCGCGGCGGTACCGTTACGTTATTAGTAAGTTAACAATACTGCTCATGTCATCGAAACTGGTTTTTACGTGGCAAAGTCATCGTCCAGACATGCAGTCTGTGCCAGCGCAATAAGGCTTTGTCCGGTAAGGGCCATGGGTTGTTGCAACCGTTGCCTGTCCCGGATGCGCCTTGGGAAAGTGTTTCCATGGACTTCGTAGCCGCGCTGCCCAAAACTGAGGGGGGATACGATGCGGTGTTCGTAATGGTCGATCGTCTGACTAAGATGGTTCACCTAGCACCATGCACATCGTCCTGCACGGCTGAGCAAACCGCACGATTGTTTTTCGACAATGTGGTTCGGTTACACGGGGTTCCCAAAAATGTGATTTCGGACCGCGGTGGACAGTTCACGTCTAAGTTTTGGGAAGCGCTCTGCAAACTAGTTGGCATGCGCGTCAACCTGAGCACGGCGTATCACCCGCAGACCGATGGTCAAACCGAACGCACAAACCACACGTTGGGTGATATGTTGCGCAATTATGCTGGTCGCACACCACTTGTTTGGGATACATATTTGACTGCGGCAGAATTCGCGCTTAACAACGCTGTTAACCGCTCTACAGGCAAAAGTCCGTTCTTTCTTAACTACGGATTTCATCCCGCGCTACCCGTGTGGCGTGAGTTGGAAGTGAACGTGCCTGCTGCTAAACTTTTTGCCAAGTCTTTTATGTCCCGAATCACAGACGCGAAGTCGTGTTTGGACGCGGCGCAGCAACGAACGACAGAATACTACAACAAATCCAAGCAGGATGTGACGTTTTCGGAAGGGCAACTCGTGTTGCTAAGCACCAAGAACTTGCGTTCCTTGGCCGACGGATCCCGAAAACTCTTACCCCGCTGGATTGGTCCGTATCCTGTCATGCGCATGGTTGGGAATGTGGCTGTGGAGCTTGCATTGCCCGCTGATATGACCATTCACCCCACGTTTCACGTATCGCTTGTTCGTCTATATCGTGGTACGGAACCCGTCCCTGAGCCTGCTAACGCCCCCACAGCGATCGAACCAGTTCCCGAGACCTGGATCGCTGGTAAACAGAAGTTTTACGATGTGGAGCGGGTGTTAGATTATCGCGCGCGTCGTGTGGGCCGACACCGACGTAAGCGGACAGTACACGAGTACTTGGTTAAGTGGACAGGGTATACCGACGAGCACAACTCATGGGAACCGGCATGCAACTTCTCGCAGGACATGAAGCCCCTGCTCGAAGAAGCCCGCAAACGTGCCACGCAAGCCCAATGACCCCTGCAGTCGATGCTGTATGAAGCAGCGAGGACGCTGCATACGGGAGGGGGGATAATTGTTGTGCTACGATTAGTTTCCCGCCGATGTGTAGGTCGATGTGATCCTACAAGGCGAAGTGCTATTGTGATGAACACATTGCATATGAATGAATCTGCATGATATAAATGTATTCGTGTACATTTATATATGCATTTGGCATGTTGTCATTATCCATCGCGACATCGCATCATGGCAAATCCGCCTAGCATGCATGAAAACCCAAAGCATTGAAGTGCGCATTATGCTCGTGCTACAAAACCATAAGTAATATTATCTGATATAATATTACTTCATTAAAGCACACGTTGAGAGCGCCGCACTCGTCGTGATACATGCCCTGCAACCGGATATCGTTATCTGGACCCTTGCATCATGCGAATGCCGGAAAGGCTTATACGTTGTTATGCGTAGACATCGCCTATACGCAGTAGGGTTGTCACATCTAGGATTGGCCTCCTGATGTGAATCGTACGGCATTGCGATGCTGCGAGTATAACAGATGCGAGGACGGCTAAGCAAGATAAGACATTCGATACCGGAGAACACTTGTGTGTTCTACATTACTATTACTATACGATACTCTACTTAGCCCGAGCTAAGCCTGAACTTCGCTAATCACCGCCGCGTGATGATTGCTTGCTTCTGGCGCTGACGGCGATTTCGTCCATTGCATCGTTCCGATCTGTAAGACTGTAAGTTATATCTGTCTTCGTCTTGAAGTCTTCCGCTGTCTCTGTTTGCTCTTGCTTGCCTTGCTGTACTTGCAAGTGCTCGCGCATCGGTGTCAAAGTCTCCAGACGTGCAGATACTTATGAGCAAACGCGAACGAGAGGTACAACACACGGTACGCTGCAGTTGACTGCTCCAACTTATCGCAGTACCGTTCACTAGGAAAACATAACCGGTAGTTGATCTGCGGGTAGCTGTGTCTCCTGCCCAATCTGAGTCACTGTAGCCATCCAGCTGTAGCCCTTGTCCTCCAGGAAACCGAAGACCCAGCTCTCTAGTACCCGCCAGGTACCTCAGCACCCCCTTTGCCGCACTTATTGCAGCGCGGGTAGGCTTAGACATGGACCGGGAAAGCACACTCAGGGCATAAGCCAGGTCGGGGCGCGTGCTTACTGCAAGGTAGTTGAGTTTTCCCACCAGAGCTTGGTAAGGTGTTGGGTCCTCCAGCAGTTCGCTTTCATCAGTCACTGGAGTAGCCCTTGTACCCATTGCCAGAGGAGAAGCCCGATCTTTGGCGTCCAGCATGTTGTGCCGTTCCAAGAGCTGCTTAATATATCGAGACTGACTCAAGAAAATATCACCATTTTTCTCATGATGAATATCCATGCCCAGAAATACCTGGGCCTCCCCAAGGTCTCGAATCTTGAAGCACTGGCCAATTGCTTCTTTCACTTCCCGCACCAGTTCTAAGTCGTCTGACGCCACACATGTATCATCCACATGAACCAGTGCAATCACTACTCCCCTCTCATCAACCTTCAGAAACATAGCCGGATCTGACTTAGATGGGACCAGCCCAATCTCTGCAAACTTCTCACACAGCTTGTCATACCAGCCGTGGTGCCTGCTTCAGGCCATGTATGGACTTATGCAGGTGACACGCTAGACTTGGGGTCTCCGACTCATACCCCGGTGGCTGCTCCATCCAAAGATCCTCCTTCAATTCTCCATTCAAAAACGCAGTCGTCACATCTAGTTGGTGGATGGGCATCTTCCTAGCCGCCGCAACCGCTAGGAGGGCTCGAAAAGATGAGCCACGGGATGTCGGTGCAAAAAGCTCACCATCATCCACCCCCTCGCGCTGTACGAAGCCTTTTGCTACTAAGCGCGCCTTGAACCGCTCAACACTACCATCCTGGTTGCGCTTAACCTTATAAACCCAGCGACACGGAATCAGCTTGGTGCCAAGTGGGGTTTTTTCCAAGGTCCAGGTCCCATTAGCCAACTGAGAGCTAATCTCGTCATCCATAGCCTTCTTCCACTCACTGGCCTGTGCCCCAGACATCGCTTCAGCATAGGTCTTGGGCTCAGACTCCCCTGTGGCTGCCGCCACATGGACCCCGCCTGTAACTGACCTAGGTTCCTCATTGCGCCACCACTCAGAAGGCCGTTTGAGATCACGCACAGGATACCTAGATGCAAAACCTTCACTGGCATCAGCAGCACCCACAGATGGGCCAGCACCAGGTGAGCTCACTGAGGGGCCTGCACCTGAAGTACCAGCACCCCCTGCTGGGCCGTTACTGTTATCCCCTGAGCCTCCGGCACCGGTGGACGGTGATCCGCCACCCTGGGTTTGGGGGGCCGGTTCACAGTCATCCTCATCATCACTATCAGAATCCAAATTACCCGCAACTGGATTCTGCCATCTTACCGTTTTCTGCACACGACCAGCTTGCCTAGGAGATTGCAGACCAGCATTCCGCTCATCAAAGGTGACATCAGTGTGCACAGACACTACATGGTTAGGAAACATGACGCGGTACTGGCCTGCATCGCCATACCCAACCAGGACACCCTTGCGGCTCACCAGAACTAACTTGTTGCGCTTCTCCTTGGGAATATGAACATATGCCGTACAGCCAAACACACGTAGGTGACTAACATCGGGCTGCTCCCCTAAGAAAGCTTCATAGGGGGTGCATGGCAAGCCGGAGACTGGTGAAACATTCCGAAGATAATTCGCCGTTGACACAGCCTCAGCCCACATGCATTGAGGAAGTTGAGACTCGGCCAATTGAGCACGCATCTTCTCTAACAGAGTCCTATTCAAGCGTTCAGCAGCTCCATTCTGCTCAGGTGCATACCCCACCGTAGGACCATGCCTAATCCCTTTCGTACGGAAAAACTCCTGCAGGGTGTTGTGCTACGGTTAGTTTCCCGCCGATGCGTAGGTCAATGTGATCCTACAAGGCGAAGTGCTATTGTGATGAACACATTGCATATGAATGAATCTGCATGATATAAATGTATTCGTGTACATTTATATATGCATTTGGCATGTTGTCATTATCCATCGCGACATCGCATCATGGCAAATCCGCCTAGCATGCATGAAAGCCCGAAGCATTGAAGTGTGCATTATGCTCGTGCTACGAAACGATAAGTAACATTATCTGATATAATATTACTTCATTACAGCACACGTTGAGAGCGCCGCACTCGTCGCGATGCATGCCTTGCAACCGAATATCGTTATCCGGACCCTTGCATCATGTGAATGCCGAAAAGGCTTATACGTTGTTATGCTTGGACATCGCCTATACGCAGTAGGGTTGTCACACTTAGGATCGGCCTCCTAGTGTGAATCGCACGACATTGCGATGCTGCGAGTATAACAGATGCGAGGACGGCTAAGCAAGATAAGACATTCGATACCGGAGAACACTTGTGTGTTCTACACTATAATCACTATACGCTATTCTACTTAGCCCGAGCTAAGCCTAAACTTCACTTATCACCGCCGCGTGATGATTGCTTGCTTCCGGCGCTGACGGCGATTTCGTCCATTGCATCGCTTCGATCTGTAAGACTGTAAGTTTATATGTGTGTAGGATAGGGGGGTACATCACCCGTGGCCACTAACCTGGCAGTTCCTACCTTCCCCGGTATTTTGGGGCACCCTCATCCTGTCTCCCATGCCGACTTCTCCGAAATCAGTGATTTTCCCAGGTTCAGCACCCACCACCAGCATCCAGCGGAATCTGCCGAATCAACTAAGGCGTCAACTCCGCTACTGGTCAGCTCGCAGGTCACTTGAATTGAGGTCGTCACCATCCATCGACATGGGGGCACCCTGCCCTCAGGTTAGGATCTTTAGCCCGCTCTCGGTCAGGATTGTACCTGGAACTCCAGGGGCATATCAGTCCTGCCATAACAGTCATGCCTGAACACGATATATCTCTTACTTATATCTCTTCTTGTCTTGAAGTCTTCCGCTGTCTCTGTTTGCTCACGCTTGCCTTGCTGTACTTGCAAGTGCTCGCGCATCGGTGTCCAAAGCCTTCAGACGTGCAGATACTTATGAGCAAACGCGAACGAGAGGTACAACAAATTGGTATCGAGACAGGTTCGTTGCCTAACTGTCTCTCTTTGTCTAATCGGAAGTAGGCTCTTTCTATGGCGAGTTCCAGCGACGAACCATGAGGACCGCTAGATACTTTTGCCGAAGACCTAGGCCGCGCTGTTTTGGACGCCGCCGCTTCCGGTTTGTAATTGTTTAATTGCTTTTGCTTAGATTGCTGCACTTGTTGTGTAAGTGTACGCTCTGAGTCGCAGGTAATCTCAGTGCACCGGCATTGTGTTGTACCTCTCGTTCGCGTTTGCTCATAAGTATCTGCGCGTCTGGAGACTATAGGCACCGATGCGCGAGCACTTGCAAGTACAGCAAGGCAAGCAAGAGCAAACAGAGACAGCGGAAGACTTCAAGACGAAGAGAGATATAACTTACAGTCTTACGGATCAGAACGATGCAATGGACGAAATCGCCGTCAGCGCCGGAAGCAAGCAATCATCACGCGGCGGTGATTAGCGAAGTTCAGGCTTAGCTCGGGCTAAGTAGAATAGTGTATAGAAATAGTGATATAGAACACACGAGTGTTCTCCGGTATCGAATGTCTTGTCTAGCTTAGCCGTCCTCGCATCTGTTATACTCGCAGCATCGCAATGCCGTACGATTCACATTAGGAGGCCGATCCTAGATGTGACAACCATACTGCGTCTAGGCGATGTCTACGCATAACAACGTATAAGCCTTTCCGGCATTCGCATGATGCAAGGGTCCGGATAACGATATCCGGTTGCAGGGCATGCATCGTGACGAGTGCGGCGCTCTCAACGTGTGCTGTAATGAAGTAATATTATATCAGATAATATTACTTATTGTTTCGTAGCACGAGCATAATGCGCACTTCCATGCTTCGGGCTTTCATGCATGCTAGGCGGATTTGCCATGATGCGATGTCGCGATGGATAATGACAACATGCCAAATGCATATATAAATGTACACGAATACATTTTTATCATGCAGATTCATTCATATGCAATGCGTTCATCACAAAAGCACTTCGCCTCGTAGGATCGCGTCGACCTACGCGTCGGCGGGAAATGAACCGTAGCACAACAATTATCCCCCCTCCCGTATGCAGCGTCCTCGCTGCATCATACAGCATCGACTGCAGGGGTCATTGGGCTTGCGTGGCACGTTTGCGGGCTTCTTCGAGCAGGGGTTTCATGTCCTGTGAGAAGTTGCGTGCCGGTTCCCATGAGTTGTGCTCGTCGGTATACCCTGTCCACTTAACCAAGTACTCATGTACTGTTCGCTTACGTCGGTGTCGGCCCACACGACGCGCGCGATAATCTAACACCCGCTCCACATCGTAAAACTTCTGTTTACCAGCGATCCAGGTCTCGGGAACTGGTTCGATCGCTGCGGGGGCGTTAGCAGGCTCAGGGACGGGTTCCGTACCACGATACGGACGAACAAGCGATACGTGAAACGTGGGGTGAATGGGCATATAAGCGGGCAATGCAAGCTCCACAGCCACATTCCCAACCATGCGCATGACAGGATACGGACCAATCCAGCGGGGTAAGAGTTTTCGGGATCCGTCGGCCAAGGAACGCAAGTTCTTGGTACTTAGCAACACGAGTTGCCCTTCCGAAAACGTCACATCCTGCTTAGATTTGTTATAGTATTCCGTCGTTCGTTGCTGCGCCGCGTCCAAACACGACTTCGCGTCTGTGATTCGGGACATAAAAGACTTGGCAAAAAGTTTAGCAGCAGGCACGTTCACTTCCAACTCACGCCACACGGGTAGCGCGGGATGAAATCCGTAGTTAAGAAAGAACGGACTTTTGCCTGTAGAGCGGTTAACAGCGTTGTTAAGCGCGAATTCTGCCGCAGTCAAATATGTATCCCAAACAAGTGGTGTGCGACCAGCATAATTGCGCAACATATCACCCAACGTGCGGTTTGTGCGTTCGGTTTGACCATCAGTCTGCGGGTGATACGCCGTGCTCAGGTTGACGCGCATGCCAACTAGCTTGCAGAGCGCTTCCCAAAACTTAGACGTGAACTGTCCACCGCGGTCCGAGATCACATTTTTGGGAATCCCGTGTAACCGAACCACATTATCGAAAAACAAACGTGCGGTTTGCTCAGCCGTGCAGGATGATGTGCATGGTGCTAGGTGAACCATCTTAGTCAGACGATCGACCATTACGAACACCGCATCGTATCCCCCCTCAGTTTTGGGCAGCGCGACTACGAAGTCCATGGAAACACTTTCCCAAGGCGCATCCGGGACAGGCAACGGTTGCAACAACCCATGGCCCTTACCGGACAAAGCCTTATTGCGCTGGCACAGACTGCATGTCTGTACGAAGTTCGCCGCATCCTTAGCCAAACGAGGCCACCAAAAGGAACGTTGCACCAAGTCGATCAATTGCTTGCTACCAGGGTGTCCTGCTAACGGGTCCTCGTGGAACCGCGCAAGGATGTCGTAGCGTAGCGCGTCGTCATTTGGAACGACGATTTGCGTAGCTGCACCCTCCGTCCGTAGCCAAAGGCCATTCTGCTTGCGAAGGTTTTCTACATTAGCCGGCTCCGAGAACCAGGCGTCTGCGTTGTAGGCAACCTTCAACTGCTCCGCGAGGTCCGTCGCGATCGGAACCTCCTCGCTACGCGGCCGCACGACGGGCGCTGCCAAAATTGCAGCGTGTAGCGACGGATGTCGACTGAGAGCATCGGCAATATTCAATTTACCAGATATATACTCCCAGGTGCAGTTGAACCTAGCTAGATATTCCATCCACCTAGCTTGACGGCGGTTCAACGTCGGAACGCTTTGCAAAAACGTTAGGGGCTTGTGGTCAGTCTTTAAAGTAAACGGGCGTCCCTCGAGGTAACAGCGCCATTCCTTTAAAGCATGCAGCACGGCCAGAAGCTCCTGTTCCCCGGTGGTGTAGCGAATTCCGCACCAGAAAACTTCTTACTCGTGAAGGCGATCGGTCGCCCTTCCTGTAACAATACAGCGCCGCTTCCAAATATTGAGGCATCAGACACTACCTCAACACGAAATGGCAACGAGTAATCAGGGAATGCAAGGGTGACATCTTCGGCAACGATTCGTTTGAGCTCTTCGAATGCCCGCTGGCATTGCGACGTCCACGACTCGAGCGAAACGAAAACGCCTTTGCGAGTTTAGTAAGCGGGGCCGCAATGATGGAATATTTTTCAATGAACTTCCGGAAATAATTGGTCAAGCCAAGGAACTTACGCAGCTCCGTGAGGTTCTGAGGCGCGGGCCAATCGCGAACCACGGCGACCTTCCGCGGGTCCATCTTCACACCGGTGGCCGACACAATGTGGCCCAAATATTCCACCTGAGGCTGCGCCCAAAAGCATTTGGCGCGTTTAGCAAACAATTGCTCCCGCCTCATAACGTCGAGCACGAGCCGCAGATGCTCCAAGTGCTCCTCGCGCGTTTTAGAATATACCAAGATGTCATCCAGGTAGCAAACAACGAACCTGTCGATAAACGGCCTAAACATTCGATCCATAACCGCCTGAAACGTCGCAGGGGCATTAGTCAAACCAAATGATAGGACCGTATACTCAAAGTGACCGAAGGGCGTCCGAAAAGCGGTTTTCGGGATATCAGAGGCAGCGATGCGAATCTGATTGTAGCCCTGTTGTAAGTCAATTGAGGAAAAATAAGCCGAGCCCTTCAGCTTATCCAACAGGTCGTCAACGCGTGGCAAAGGGTAGCGATTTTTCACCGTATTCGCATTTAACCCCCGGTAATCGATGCACATGCGCAAGGTCCCATCCTTCTTACCGACAAACAAAATAGGTGCAGAATACGGGGATGTGCTGGGGCGTATCATACCCTTCGCGAGCAAATCCGTCACCTGGCGCTTCACCTCGTCCAGTTCCAATGGACTCAACCTGTACATTGGCCGGGCCGTAGGCTGCGCTCCAGGCATGAGAGGGATTGTGTGATCAACAGGACGCATAGGTGGTAGGCCAGGGATATCTTTAAAGACGTCCTCATACTGCGACAGTAGGGCCTCAACCTCAGGATCCGCAGAAATCTGCGCGGTGGTGACACAACAGCTCACCCGCGGCCTTAAAAGCAGTCCGTGGGCACCCTTCCGTAACAAACGGACGGCCTCCTTACGCCCGACTAGCTCTGGTTCGATTCGCGCGGCCATTGCGGTCACAGCGAAATTAACCATAGGCACCGCCTCAGTTTCGCCCTCCTTTGGTGTGACATATTCGAACGACAGGAAAGGTACCTTAATCGACAGAGTACCCTTGCACATATGCAGGGTTGCGGTCTCCATGTCGATGCGCGCGCTGTACTGTCGTAATGTCGACGACCCCATTATGTACGGTGCAGTCTCTGCTAAGCCCTGCAGCACGTACGGCCGGGTCACAACACGCAAAGGGCCTAACGATAGGCTAAGGGTAATCCTGCCCACGATGGGATGCTTACCCCCGTCAGCAAGGGTAACCTGTGGACAATCAGACGACTCTGGGGACAACCCCAGCGCGTTCACCTCTGCGACAGAGATGAAGTCGTCGCTGGCACCGGTGTCAACAAGTGCCTTCAGAGTACGGCCGTTCAAACCGATCTGAACCACAGGGACACGGTTATCTACGAGCGACTGCCCAGCAGACAACGTCAGTGCACTTAAGGCGGGTCCGTAACCAACGGCACCCCCATCAGGAGCTTCGTACCGAACGTCAACCGAGTAGGATAGGCATGGCCACGGAGCCAGCGTACCCTCCCAATCCACACCATTAAACAAAACGGTGCCCGGCTCGAACCGGTGGACATGCCGCATACCCCTTAACGATGCCTCTGCCTTGTGCCGACAGAAAGCAGGGAGTAATACACATGCGGCAGTGCCTGGATATTGACGCCTACATCTCCTGTATATGGCCAACTGTTCCGACATCTCACGCAGAGACGAGGGGATGAACAAAACCACGTGGTTAGACAGATCGATAGACGACAGGGGACGGCGAGGTGTAAACAAATTACACAACGGGTCGAAGCAGAGAAGTCCCGTGCGTCCGTCAAGCGTGATGCGTCGCGCAATGACTCGCTCGATGTGTCCAAGTACACAAGGCAACAATGCCTTAACGGCTGGCCGTAAGGATGACCACCGACCACGCGTTAGTTCAGAAATCCCGGGTGGTGCCCCCTCCACAGGAACCCGGGCAAGCCCCTATTTCGGCTGAGGTACAAACGGCGGCATTAGAGGGCAATCCTTCGTGGAATGGTTCTCCGCACACCGTAGACAAACGTTGGCCAATTTTCGACGCTCGAATTCGGAACGATTGCAATTCCATTTTGGCATAAATGTGTCGTCCGTACGAGTACGCTTCGCGTTGGGGTCGGAACGCTGTGCGGCTGCCGACGACGGCGCACCACCACGCTTCCTGTTCCTAGCTGGGTCCGAGCTCGGACCTGCTCCTACTGTACCACGGACACCCGAGCTAGCGCCCCCGCGCGCCTTGCGTTGCCCGTTGCTGCGTCGCGTCGCGGCAGTAGGCGTGGGGCGGGTCGCGCCGAGGTCCTGGTCGAGAGCCACAGCTTCCCCAAGCGGATCCTGCACTTGCACGGCATTTGCACGAGGGGCAGACTTGACTTCTTCCTCGCCGGCAAGGAGTCGTATCTCCGCGCCCTTAGCAAAAGCGACCAACGCGTCATACGACTTGATCTGCGCTCCAACCAAGTCAGTGGCGCACCATTTAGCCAAAAGTTTCGTTAGGCCTCGCCTAAACCAAAAGACACGCTCAGATTCGGTGAGGTCAGCAATGGGAGTCACAAGTGCTTCGAAGCGTGACTGGTACGCAGGTACATTTTCATCCCGACGCATGTGGTAGCTACCGGCTGCCAAAACGTTACGAGCTTCCACATCGCGTGCTTGAACCTCAGTAGTGAATCGTGCGAGCAAAGCGGCGACTAACTCGTCAAAAGTATAGCTGCCCCGGGCGTTGGTCCAATTGCGATACCAGTCCTTCGCTGCGCCCTCGAGGGTGTTACCAACGAAGAGACACCTGATACCGTCATTATCGCCACCATGAACAGCTTGGAGGTACTTTTTAGCGTCACGCACGTACGCACGAGTTGCATCGGCTATGCTATGCCCTGGTGTCTTGTCGGTCAGCGAAATATTGAGCCTAGGAACGGGAATCGACAATCTCATCACCTCAGGGATGTCATCATGCCCTCGAGCTTGAGGTAATGGCAGAACCCTTGGTCCAGCAGTGTTGTCCATATTCGTGTTCACTGCTGAATGCGGCACAATTAAGTGAGCAGGGGTCTGAAGGAAAAGGGGCTCTTGAGTGGCTCGCGCGCCAACAGTCTCAAGACCTCTATCCGGCGCTCTAGCAGCTACAACGAAATCGGGTTGGCTAGCTAGGCTAGTGTGCGGCGTATCGTCGTGTTCCGCGGACATGGAGCACGAAACGATACCCTAGTTTTGCGTAATAGAAGCCGACTTCTATCGCAAAGGCAAGAGTACAAAGCGATTCGGTGAGCCTACCGACAGTACTCTTGAGAAGATTCAGCAAACTCAGCAAGTAATTGCCCAGCTGAGTCCTGATCTCCGTAGTTTGGGCAATGAGAGTCGCCAACTGGTCCGGACGAACGCCGGTCTCAGTCGCCGCGGCAAGCAATGCTGGTGCACTGAGATTACCTGCGACTCAGAGCGTACACTTACACAACAAGTGCAGCAATTTAAACAAAAGCAATTAAACAATTACAAACCGGAAGCGGCGGCGTCCAAAACGGCGCGGCCTAAGTCTTCGGCAAAAGTATCTAGCGGTCCTCGTGGTTCGTCGCTGGAACTCGCCATAGAAAGAACCTACTTCCGATTAGACAAAGAGAGACAGTTAGGCAACGAACCTGTCTCGATACCAAATTGTTGTACCTCTCGTTCGCGTTTGCTCATAAGTATCTGCGCGTCTGGAGACTATAGGCACCGATGCGCGAGCACTTGCAAGTACAGCAAGGCAAGCAAGAGCAAACAGAGACAGCGGAAGACTTCAAGACGAAGAGAGATATAACTTACAGTCTTACGGATCAGAACGATGCAATGGACGAAATCGCCGTCAGCGCCGGAAGCAAGCAATCATCACGCGGCGGTGATTAGCGAAGTTCAGGCTTAGCTCGGGCTAAGTAGAATAGTGTATAGAAATAGTGATATAGAACACACGAGTGTTCTCCGGTATCGAATGTCTTGTCTAGCTTAGCCGTCCTCGCATCTGTTATACTCGCAGCATCACAATGCCGTACGATTCACATTAGGAGGCCGATCCTAGATGTGACAACCATACTGCGTCTAGGCGATGTCTACGCATAACAACGTATAAGCCTTTCCGGCATTCGCATGATGCAAGGGTCCGGATAACGATATCCGGTTGCAGGGCATGCATCGCGACGAGTGCGGCGCTCTCAACGTGTGCTGTAATGAAGTAATATTATATCAGATAATATTACTTATTGTTTCGTAGCACGAGCATAATGCGCACTTCCATGCTTCGGGCTTTCATGCATGCTAGGCGGATTTGCCATGATGCGATGTCGCGATGGATAATGACAACATGCCAAATGCATATATAAATGTACACGAATACATTTATATCATGCAGATTCATTCATATGCAATGCGTTCATCACAAAAGCACTTCGCCTCGTAGGATCGCGTCGACCTACGCGTCGGCGGGAAATGAACCGTAGCACAACACATTGCTTGCCGTGGCGACTGAGACCGGCTTTCATCCGGACCATTTGGCGACCCTCATCGCCCAAACTACGGAGATCAGGACTCAGCTGGGCAAGTACTTGCTGAGTTTACTGAATCTTCTCAAGAGTACTGTCGGTAGGCTCACCGAATCGTTTTGTACTCTTGCCTTTGCAATAGAAGTCGGCTTCTATTACGCAAACCTAGGGTATCGTTTCGTGCTCCATGTCCGCGGAACACGACGATACGCCGCACACTAGCCTAGCTAGCCAACCCGATTTTGTTGTGGCTGCTAGAGCACCGGATAGAGGTCTTGAGACTGTTGGCGCGCGAGCCACTCAAGAGCCCCTTTTCCTTCAGACCCCTGCTCACTTAATTGTGCCGCATTCAGCAGTGAACACGAATATGGACAACACTGCTGGACCAAGGGTTCTGCCATTACCTCAAGCTCGAGGGCATGATGACATCCCTGAGGTGATGAGATTGTTGATTCCCGTTCCTAGGCTCAATATTTCGCTGACCGACAAGACACCAGGGCATAGCATAGCCGATGCAACTCGTGCATACGTGCGTGACGCTAAAAAGTATCTCCAGGCTGTTCATGGTGGCGATAATGACGGTATCAGGTGTCTCTTCGTTGGTAACACCCTCGAGGGCTCAGCGAAGGACTGGTATCGCAATTGGACCAACGCCCGGGGCAACTATACTTTTGACGAGTTGGTCGCCGCTTTGCTCGCACGATTCGCTACTGAGGTTCAAGCACGCGATGTGGAAGCTCGTAAGGTTTTGGCAGCCGGTAGCTACCACATGCGTCGGGATGAAAATGTACCTGCGTACCAGTCACGCTTCGAAGCACTTGTGACTCCCATTGCTGACCTCACTGAATCCGAGCGTGTCTTTTGGTTTAGGCGAGGCCTGACGAAACTTTTGGCTAAATGGTGCGCTACTGACTTGGTTGGAGCGCAGATCAAGTCGTATGATGCTTTGGTCGCTTTTCCTAAGGGCACGGAGATACGACTCCTTGCCGGTGAGGAAGAAGTCAAGTCTGCCCCTCGTGCAAATGCCGTGCAAGTGCAGGATCCGCTTGGGGAAGCCGTAGCTCTTGACCAGGACTTCGGAGCGACCCGCCCCACGCCTACTGCCACGACGCGACGCAGCAACCGGCAACGCCAGGCGCGTGGGGGCGCTAGCTCGGGTGTCCGTGGGTCAGGAGGAGCAGGTCCGAGCTCGGACCCGGCTAAAAACAGGAAGCGTGGTGGTGCGCCGTCGACGGCAGCCGCACAGCGTTCCGACCCCAATGCGAAGCGGACTCGCACGGATGACTCGTTTATGCCAAAATGGAATTGCAATCGTTCCGAGTTCAAGCGTCGGAAAGCGGCCAATGTTTGTCTACGGTGTGCGGAAAGCCATTCCACGAAGGATTGCCCGCTAATGCCGCCGTTTGTACCTCAGCCAAAATAGGGGCTTGCCCGGGTTCCTGTGGAGGGGGCACCGCCCGGGATTTCTGAACTAACGCGTGGTCGGTGGTCATCCTTACGGCCAGCCGTGAAGGCATTGTTGCCTTGCGTACTTGGACACATCGAGCGAGTCATTGCACGACGCATCACGCTTGACGGACGCACGGGACTTCTCTGCTTCGATCCGTTGTGTAATTTGTTTACACCTCGCCGTCCCCTGTCGTCTATCGATCTGTCTAACCACGTGGTTTTGTTCATCCCCTCGTCTCTGCGTGAGATGTCGGAACAGTTGGCCATATACAGGAGGTGTAGGCGTCAATATCCAGGCACCGCCGCATGTGTTTTACTCCCCGCTTTCTGTCGGCGCAAGGCAGAGGCATTGTTAAGGGGTATGCGGCATGTCCACCGGTTCGAGCCGGGCACCGTTTTGTTTAATGGTGTGGATCGGGAGGGTACGCTGGCTCCGTGGCCAAGCACATCCTACTCGGTTGACGTTTGGTACGAAGCTCCTGATGGGGGTGCCGTAGGTTACGGACCCGCCCTAAGTGCACTGACGTTGTCTGCTGGGCAATCGCTCGTAGATAACCGTGTCCCTGTGGTTCAGATCGGTTTGAATGGCCGTACTCTGAAGGCACTTGTTGACACCGGTGCCAGCGACGACTTCATCTCTGTCGCAGAGGTGAATGCGCTGGGGTTGTCCCCAGAGTCGTCTGATTGTCCACAGGTTACCCTTGCTGACGGGGGTAAGCATCCCATCGTGGGCAGGATTACCCTTAGCCTATCGATAGGCCCTTTGCGTGTTGTGACCCGGCCGTACGTGCTGCAGGGCTTAGCAGAGACTGCACCGTACATAATGGGGTCGTCGACATTACGGCAGTACCGCGCGCGCATCGACATGGAGACCGCAACCCTGCATATGTGCAAGGGTACTCTGTCGATTAAGGTACCTTTCCTGTCGTTCGAACATGTCACACCAAAGGAGGGCGAAACTGAGGCGGTGCCTATGGTTAATTTTGCTGTGACCGCAATGGCCGCGCGAATCGAACCAGAGCTAGTCGGGCGTAAGGAGGCCATCCGTTTGTTACGGAAGGGTGCCCACGGACTGCTTTTAAGGCCGCGGGTGAGCTGTTGTCTCACCACCGCGCAGATTTCTGCGAATCCTGAGGTTGAGGCCCTACTGTCGCAGTATGAGGACGTCTTTAAAGATATCCCTGGCCTACCACCTATGCGTCCTGTTGATCACACAATTCCTCTCGTGCCTGGAGTGCAGCCTACGACCCGGCCTATATACAGGTTGAGTCCATTGGAGCTGGACGAGGTGAAGCGCCAGGTGACGGATTTGCTCGCGAAGGGTATGATACGCCCCAGCACATCCCCGTATTCTGCACCGATTTTGTTTGTCGGTAAGAAGGATGGGACCTTGCGCATGTGCATTGATTACCGGGGGTTAAATGCGAATACGGTAAAAAATCGCTACCCTTTGCCACGTGTTGACGACCTGTTGGATAAGCTGAAGGGATCGGCTTATTTTTCCTCAATTGACTTACAACAGGGCTACAATCAGATTTGCATCGCTGCCTCTGATATCCCGAAAACCGCTTTTCGGACGCCCTTCGGTCACTTTGAGTATACGGTCCTATCGTTTGGTTTGACTAATGCCCCTGCGACGTTTCAGGCAGTTATGGACCGAATGTTTAGGCCGTTTATTGACAGGTTCGTTGTTTGCTACCTGGATGACATCTTGGTTTATTCTAAGACGCGTGAGGAGCACTTGGAGCATCTGCGGCTCGTGCTCGACGTTATGAGGCGGGAACAATTGTTTGCTAAACGCGCCAAATGCTTTTGGGCGCAGCCTCAGGTGGAATATTTGGGCCACATTGTGTCGGCCACCGGTGTGAAGATGGACCCGCGGAAGGTCGCCGTGGTTCGCGATTGGCCCGCGCCTCAGAACCTCACGGAGCTGCGTAAGTTCCTTGGCTTGACCAATTATTTCCGAAAGTTCATTGAAAAATATTCCATCATTGCGGCCCTGCTTACTAACTTAACTCGCAAAGGCGTTTTCGTTTCGCTCGAGTCGTGGACGTCGCAATGCCAGCGGGCATTCGAAGAGCTCAAACGAATCGTTGCCGAAGATGTCACCCTTGCATTCCCTGATTACTCGTTGCCATTTCGTGTTGAGGTAGTGTCTGATGCCTCAATATTTGGAAGCGGCGCTGTATTGTTACAGGAAGGGCGACCGATCGCCTTCACGAGTAAGAAGTTTTCTGGTGCGGAAATTTGCTACACCACCGGGGAACAGGAGCTTCTGGCCATGCTGCATGCTTTAAAGGAATAGCGCTGTTACCTCGAGGGACGCCCGTTTACTTTAAAGACTGACCATAAGCCCCTAACGTTTTTGCAAAGCGTTCCGATGTTGAACCGCCGTCAGGCTAGGTGGATGGAATACCTAGCTAGGTTCGACTGCACCTGGGAGTATATATCTGGTAAATTGAATATTGCCGATGCTCTCAGTCGACATCCGTCGCTACACACTGCAATTTTGGCAGCGCCCGTCGTGTGGCCGTGTAGCGAGGAGGTACCGATCATGACGGACCTCGCGGAGCGGTTGAAGGTTGCCTACAACGCAGACGCCTGGTTCTCGGAGCCGGCTAATGTAGAAAACCTTCGCAAGCAGAATGGCCTTTGGCTACGGACGGAGGGTGCAGCTACGCAAATCATTGTTCCAATTGACGACGCGCTACGCTACGACATCCTTGCGCGGTTCCACGAGGACCCGTTAGCAGGACACCCTGGTAGCAAGCGATTGATCGACTTGGTGCAACGTTCCTTTTGGTGGCCTCGTTTGGCTAAGGATGCGGCGAACTTCGTCCAGACATGCAGTCTGTGCCAGCGCAATAAGGCTTTGTCCGGTAAGGGCCATGGGTTGTTGCAACCGTTGCCTGTCCCGGATGCGCCTTGGGAAAGTGTTTCCATGGACTTCGTAGCCGCGCTGCCCAAAACTGAGGGGGGATACGATGCGGTGTTCGTAATGGTCGATCGTCTGACTAAGATGGTTCACCTAGCACCATGCACATCGTCCTGCACGGCTGAGCAAACCGCACGATTGTTTTTCGACAATGTGGTTCGGTTACACGGGGTTCCCAAAAATGTGATTTCGGACCGCGGTGGACAGTTCACGTCTAAGTTTTGGGAAGCGCTCTGCAAACTAGTTGGCATGCGCGTCAACCTGAGCACGGCGTATCACCCGCAGACCGATGGTCAAACCGAACGCACAAACCGCACGTTGGGTGATATGTTGCGCAATTATGCTGGTCGCACACCACTTGTTTGGGATACATATTTGACTGCGGCAGAATTCGCGCTTAACAACGCTGTTAACCGCTCTACAGGCAAAAGTCCGTTCTTTCTTAACTACGGATTTCATCCCGCGCTACCCGTGTGGCGTGAGTTGGAAGTGAACGTGCCTGCTGCTAAACTTTTTGCCAAGTCTTTTATGTCCCGAATCACAGACGCGAAGTCGTGTTTGGACGCGGCGCAGCAACGAACGACAGAATACTACAACAAATCCAAGCAGGATGTGACGTTTTCGGAAGGGCAACTCGTGTTGCTAAGCACCAAGAACTTGCGTTCCTTGGCCGACGGATCCCGAAAACTCTTACCCCGCTGGATTGGTCCGTATCCTGTCATGCGCATGGTTGGGAATGTGGCTGTGGAGCTTGCATTGCCCGCTGATATGACCATTCACCCCACGTTTCACGTATCGCTTGTTCGTCTATATCGTGGTACGGAACCCGTCCCTGAGCCTGCTAACGCCCCCACAGCGATCGAACCAGTTCCCGAGACCTGGATCGCTGGTAAACAGAAGTTTTACGATGTGGAGCGGGTGTTAGATTATCGCGCGCGTCGTGTGGGCCGACACCGACGTAAGCGGACAGTACACGAGTACTTGGTTAAGTGGACAGGGTATACCGACGAGCACAACTCATGGGAACCGGCACGCAACTTCTCGCAGGACATGAAGCCCCTGCTCGAAGAAGCCCGCAAACGTGCCACGCAAGCCCAATGACCCTTGCAGTCGATGCTGTATGAAGCAGCGAGGACGCTGCATACGGGAGGGGGGATAATTGTTGTGCTACGATTAGTTTCCCGCCGATGTGTAGGTCGATGTGATCCTACAAGGCGAAGTGCTATTGTGATGAACACATTGCATATGAATGAATCTGCATGATATAAATGTATTCGTGTACATTTATATATGCATTTGGCATGTTGTCATTATCCATCGCGACATCGCATCATGGCAAATCCGCCTAGCATGCATGAAAACCCAAAGCATTGAAGTGCGCATTATGCTCGTGCTACAAAACCATAAGTAATATTATCTGATATAATATTACTTCATTAAAGCACACGTTGAGAGCGCCGCACTCGTCGTGATACATGCCCTGCAACCGGATATCGTTATCTGGACCCTTGCATCATGCGAATGCCGGAAAGGCTTATACGTTGTTATGCGTAGACATCGCCTATACGCAGTAGGGTTGTCACATCTAGGATTGGCCTCCTGATGTGAATCGTACGGCATTGCGATGCTGCGAGTATAACAGATGCGAGGACGGCTAAGCAAGATAAGACATTCGATACCGGAGAACACTTGTGTGTTCTACATTACTATTACTATACGATACTCTACTTAGCCCGAGCTAAGCCTGAACTTCGCTAATCACCGCCGCGTGATGATTGCTTGCTTCTGGCGCTGACGGCGATTTCGTCCATTGCATCGTTCCGATCTGTAAGACTGTAAGTTATATCTGTCTTCGTCTTGAAGTCTTCCGCTGTCTCTGTTTGCTCTTGCTTGCCTTGCTGTACTTGCAAGTGCTCGCGCATCGGTGTCAAAGTCTCCAGACGTGCAGATACTTATGAGCAAACGCGAACGAGAGGTACAACACACGGTACGCTGCAGTTGACTGCTCCAACTTATCGCAGTACCGTTCACTAGGAAAACATAACCGGTAGTTGATCTGCGGGTAGCTGTGTCTCCTGCCCAATCTGAGTCACTGTAGCCATCCAGCTGTAGCCCTTGTCCTCCAGGAAACCGAAGACCCAGCTCTCTAGTACCCGCCAGGTACCTCAGCACCCCCTTTGCCGCACTTATTGCAGCGCGGGTAGGCTTAGACATGGACCGGGAAAGCACACTCAGGGCATAAGCCAGGTCGGGGCGCGTGCTTACTGCAAGGTAGTTGAGTTTTCCCACCAGAGCTTGGTAAGGTGTTGGGTCCTCCAGCAGTTCGCTTTCATCAGTCACTGGAGTAGCCCTTGTACCCATTGCCAGAGGAGAAGCCCGATCTTTGGCGTCCAGCATGTTGTGCCGTTCCAAGAGCTGCTTAATATATCGAGACTGACTCAAGAAAATATCACCATTTTTCTCATGATGAATATCCATGCCCAGAAATACCTGGGCCTCCCCAAGGTCTCGAATCTTGAAGCACTGGCCAATTGCTTCTTTCACTTCCCGCACCAGTTCTAAGTCGTCTGACGCCACACATGTATCATCCACATGAACCAGTGCAATCACTACTCCCCTCTCATCAACCTTCAGAAACATAGCCGGATCTGACTTAGATGGGACCAGCCCAATCTCTGCAAACTTCTCACACAGCTTGTCATACCAGCCGTGGTGCCTGCTTCAGGCCATGTATGGACTTATGCAGGTGACACGCTAGACTTGGGGTCTCCGACTCATACCCCGGTGGCTGCTCCATCCAAAGATCCTCCTTCAATTCTCCATTCAAAAACGCAGTCGTCACATCTAGTTGGTGGATGGGCATCTTCCTAGCCGCCGCAACCGCTAGGAGGGCTCGAAAAGATGAGCCACGGGATGTCGGTGCAAAAAGCTCACCATCATCCACCCCCTCGCGCTGTACGAAGCCTTTTGCTACTAAGCGCGCCTTGAACCGCTCAACACTACCATCCTGGTTGCGCTTAACCTTATAAACCCAGCGACACGGAATCAGCTTGGTGCCAAGTGGGGTTTTTTCCAAGGTCCAGGTCCCATTAGCCAACTGAGAGCTAATCTCGTCATCCATAGCCTTCTTCCACTCACTGGCCTGTGCCCCAGACATCGCTTCAGCATAGGTCTTGGGCTCAGACTCCCCTGTGGCTGCCGCCACATGGACCCCGCCTGTAACTGACCTAGGTTCCTCATTGCGCCACCACTCAGAAGGCCGTTTGAGATCACGCACAGGATACCTAGATGCAAAACCTTCACTGGCATCAGCAGCACCCACAGATGGGCCAGCACCAGGTGAGCTCACTGAGGGGCCTGCACCTGAAGTACCAGCACCCCCTGCTGGGCCGTTACTGTTATCCCCTGAGCCTCCGGCACCGGTGGACGGTGATCCGCCACCCTGGGTTTGGGGGGCCGGTTCACAGTCATCCTCATCATCACTATCAGAATCCAAATAACCCGCAACTGGATTCTGCCATCTTACCGTTTTCTGCACACGACCAGCTTGCCTAGGAGATTGCAGACCAGCATTCCGCTCATCAAAGGTGACATCAGTGTGCACAGACACTACATGGTTAGGAAACATGACGCGGTACTGGCCTGCATCGCCATACCCAACCAGGACACCCTTGCGGCTCACCAGAACTAACTTGTTGCGCTTCTCCTTGGGAATATGAACATATGCCGTACAGCCAAACACACGTAGGTGACTAACATCGGGCTGCTCCCCTAAGAAAGCTTCATAGGGGGTGCATGGCAAGCCGGAGACTGGTGAAACATTCCGAAGATAATTCGCCGTTGACACAGCCTCAGCCCACATGCATTGAGGAAGTTGAGACTCGGCCAATTGAGCACGCATCTTCTCTAACAGAGTCCTATTCAAGCGTTCAGCAGCTCCATTCTGCTCAGGTGCATACCCCACCGTAGGACCATGCCTAATCCCTTTCGTACGGAAAAACTCCTGCAGGGTGTTGTGCTACGGTTAGTTTCCCGCCGATGCGTAGGTCAATGTGATCCTACAAGGCGAAGTGCTATTGTGATGAACACATTGCATATGAATGAATCTGCATGATATAAATGTATTCGTGTACATTTATATATGCATTTGGCATGTTGTCATTACCCATCGCGACATCGCATCATGGCAAATCCGCCTAGCATGCATGAAAGCCCGAAGCATTGAAGTGTGCATTATGCTCGTGCTACGAAACGATAAGTAACATTATCTGATATAATATTACTTCATTACAGCACACGTTGAGAGCGCCGCACTCGTCGCGATGCATGCCTTGCAACCGAATATCGTTATCCGGACCCTTGCATCATGTGAATGCCGAAAAGGCTTATACGTTGTTATGCTTGGACATCGCCTATACGCAGTAGGGTTGTCACACTTAGGATCGGCCTCCTAGTGTGAATCGCACGACATTGCGATGCTGCGAGTATAACAGATGCGAGGACGGCTAAGCAAGATAAGACATTCGATACCGGAGAACACTTGTGTGTTCTACACTATAATCACTATACGCTATTCTACTTAGCCCGAGCTAAGCCTAAACTTCACTTATCACCGCCGCGTGATGATTGCTTGCTTCCGGCGCTGACGGCGATTTCGTCCATTGCATCGCTTCGATCTGTAAGACTGTAAGTTTATATGTGTGTAGGATAGGGGGGTACATCACCCGTGGCCACTAACCTGGCAGTTCCTACCTTCCCCGGTATTTTGGGGCACCCTCATCCTGTCTCCCATGCCGACTTCTCCGAAATCAGTGATTTTCCCAGGTTCAGCACCCACCACCAGCATCCAGCGGAATCTGCCGAATCAACTAAGGCGTCAACTCCGCTACTGGTCAGCTCGCAGGTCACTTGAATTGAGGTCGTCACCATCCATCGACATGGGGGCACCCTGCCCTCAGGTTAGGATCTTTAGCCCGCTCTCGGTCAGGATTGTACCTGGAACTCCAGGGGCATATCAGTCCTGCCATAACAGTCATGCCTGAACACGATATATCTCTTACTTATATCTCTTCTTGTCTTGAAGTCTTCCGCTGTCTCTGTTTGCTCACGCTTGCCTTGCTGTACTTGCAAGTGCTCGCGCATCGGTGTCCAAAGCCTTCAGACGTGCAGATACTTATGAGCAAACGCGAACGAGAGGTACAACAAATTGGTATCGAGACAGGTTCGTTGCCTAACTGTCTCTCTTTGTCTAATCGGAAGTAGGCTCTTTCTATGGCGAGTTCCAGCGACGAACCATGAGGACCGCTAGATACTTTTGCCGAAGACCTAGGCCGCGCTGTTTTGGACGCCGCCGCTTCCGGTTTGTAATTGTTTAATTGCTTTTGCTTAGATTGCTGCACTTGTTGTGTAAGTGTACGCTCTGAGTCGCAGGTAATCTCAGTGCACCGGCATTGTGTTGTACCTCTCGTTCGCGTTTGCTCATAAGTATCTGCGCGTCTGGAGACTATAGGCACCGATGCGCGAGCACTTGCAAGTACAGCAAGGCAAGCAAGAGCAAACAGAGACAGCGGAAGACTTCAAGACGAAGAGAGATATAACTTACAGTCTTACGGATCAGAACGATGCAATGGACGAAATCGCCGTCAGCGCCGGAAGCAAGCAATCATCACGCGGCGGTGATTAGCGAAGTTCAGGCTTAGCTCGGGCTAAGTAGAATAGTGTATAGAAATAGTGATATAGAACACACGAGTGTTCTCCGGTATCGAATGTCTTGTCTAGCTTAGCCGTCCTCGCATCTGTTATACTCGCAGCATCGCAATGCCGTACGATTCACATTAGGAGGCCGATCCTAGATGTGACAACCATACTGCGTCTAGGCGATGTCTACGCATAACAACGTATAAGCCTTTCCGGCATTCGCATGATGCAAGGGTCCGGATAACGATATCCGGTTGCAGGGCATGCATCGTGACGAGTGCGGCGCTCTCAACGTGTGCTGTAATGAAGTAATATTATATCAGATAATATTACTTATTGTTTCGTAGCACGAGCATAATGCGCACTTCCATGCTTCGGGCTTTCATGCATGCTAGGCGGATTTGCCATGATGCGATGTCGCGATGGATAATGACAACATGCCAAATGCATATATAAATGTACACGAATACATTTATATCATGCAGATTCATTCATATGCAATGCGTTCATCACAAAAGCACTTCGCCTCGTAGGATCGCGTCGACCTACGCGTCGGCGGGAAATGAACCGTAGCACAACAATTATCCCCCCTCCCGTATGCAGCGTCCTCGCTGCATCATACAGCATCGACTGCAGGGGTCATTGGGCTTGCGTGGCACGTTTGCGGGCTTCTTCGAGCAGGGGTTTCATGTCCTGTGAGAAGTTGCGTGCCGGTTCCCATGAGTTGTGCTCGTCGGTATACCCTGTCCACTTAACCAAGTACTCATGTACTGTTCGCTTACGTCGGTGTCGGCCCACACGACGCGCGCGATAATCTAACACCCGCTCCACATCGTAAAACTTCTGTTTACCAGCGATCCAGGTCTCGGGAACTGGTTCGATCGCTGCGGGGGCGTTAGCAGGCTCAGGGACGGGTTCCGTACCACGATACGGACGAACAAGCGATACGTGAAACGTGGGGTGAATGGGCATATAAGCGGGCAATGCAAGCTCCACAGCCACATTCCCAACCATGCGCATGACAGGATACGGACCAATCCAGCGGGGTAAGAGTTTTCGGGATCCGTCGGCCAAGGAACGCAAGTTCTTGGTACTTAGCAACACGAGTTGCCCTTCCGAAAACGTCACATCCTGCTTAGATTTGTTATAGTATTCCGTCGTTCGTTGCTGTGCCGCGTCCAAACACGACTTCGCGTCTGTGATTCGGGACATAAAAGACTTGGCAAAAAGTTTAGCAGCAGGCACGTTCACTTCCAACTCACGCCACACGGGTAGCGCGGGATGAAATCCGTAGTTAAGAAAGAACGGACTTTTGCCTGTAGAGCGGTTAACAGCGTTGTTAAGCGCGAATTCTGCCGCAGTCAAATATGTATCCCAAACAAGTGGTGTGCGACCAGCATAATTGCGCAACATATCACCCAACGTGCGGTTTGTGCGTTCGGTTTGACCATCAGTCTGCGGGTGATACGCCGTGCTCAGGTTGACGCGCATGCCAACTAGCTTGCAGAGCGCTTCCCAAAACTTAGACGTGAACTGTCCACCGCGGTCCGAGATCACATTTTTGGGAATCCCGTGTAACCGAACCACATTATCGAAAAACAAACGTGCGGTTTGCTCAGCCGTGCAGGATGATGTGCATGGTGCTAGGTGAACCATCTTAGTCAGACGATCGACCATTACGAACACCGCATCGTATCCCCCCTCAGTTTTGGGCAGCGCGACTACGAAGTCCATGGAAACACTTTCCCAAGGCGCATCCGGGACAGGCAACGGTTGCAACAACCCATGGCCCTTACCGGACAAAGCCTTATTGCGCTGGCACAGACTGCATGTCTGTACGAAGTTCGCCGCATCCTTAGCCAAACGAGGCCACCAAAAGGAACGTTGCACCAAGTCGATCAATCGCTTGCTACCAGGGTGTCCTGCTAACGGGTCCTCGTGGAACCGCGCAAGGATGTCGTAGCGTAGCGCGTTGTCGTTCGGAACGACGATTTGCGTAGCTGCACCCTCCGTCCGTAGCCAAAGGCCATTCTGCTTGCGAAGGTTTTCTACATTAGCCGGCTCCGAGAACCAGGCGTCTGCGTTGTAGGCAACCTTCAACCGCTCCGCGAGGTCCGTCGCGATCGGAACCTCCTCGCTACGCGGCCGCACGACGGGCGCTGCCAAAATTGCAGCGTGTAGCGACGGATGTCGACTGAGAGCATCGGCAATATTCAATTTACCAGATATATACTCCCAGGTGCAGTTGAACCTAGCTAGATATTCCATCCACCTAGCTTGACGGCGGTTCAACGTCGGAACGCTTTGCAAAAACGTTAGGGGCTTGTGGTCAGTCTTTAAAGTAAACGGGCGTCCCTCGAGGTAACAGCGCCATTCCTTTAAAGCATGCAGCACGGCCAGAAGCTCCTGTTCCCCGGTGGTGTAGCGAATTTCCGCACCAGAAAACTTCTTACTCGTGAAGGCGATCGGTCGCCCTTCCTGTAACAATACAGCGCCGCTTCCAAATATTGAGGCATCAGACACTACCTCAACACGAAATGGCAACGAGTAATCAGGGAATGCAAGGGTGACATCTTCGGCAACGATTCGTTTGAGCTCTTCGAATGCCCGCTGGCATTGCGACGTCCACGACTCGAGCGAAACGAAAACGCCTTTGCGAGTTTAGTAAGCGGGGCCGCAATGATGGAATATTTTTCAATGAACTTCCGGAAATAATTGGTCAAGCCAAGGAACTTACGCAGCTCCGTGAGGTTCTGAGGCGCGGGCCAATCGCGAACCACGGCGACCTTCCGCGGGTCCATCTTCACACCGGTGGCCGACACAATGTGGCCCAAATATTCCACCTGAGGCTGCGCCCAAAAGCATTTGGCGCGTTTAGCAAACAATTGCTCCCGCCTCATAACGTCGAGCACGAGCCGCAGATGCTCCAAGTGCTCCTCGCGCGTTTTAGAATATACCAAGATGTCATCCAGGTAGCAAACAACGAACCTGTCGATAAACGGCCTAAACATTCGGTCCATAACCGCCTGAAACGTCGCAGGGGCATTAGTCAAACCAAATGATAGGACCGTATACTCAAAGTGACCGAAGGGCGTCCGAAAAGCGGTTTTCGGGATATCAGAGGCAGCGATGCGAATCTGATTGTAGCCCTGTTGTAAGTCAATTGAGGAAAAATAAGCCGAGCCCTTCAGCTTATCCAACAGGTCGTCAACGCGTGGCAAAGGGTAGCGATTTTTCACCGTATTCGCATTTAACCCCCGGTAATCGATGCACATGCGCAAGGTCCCATCCTTCTTACCGACAAACAAAATAGGTGCAGAATACGGGGATGTGCTGGGGCGTATCATACCCTTCGCGAGCAAATCCGTCACCTGGCGCTTCACCTCGTCCAGTTCCAATGGACTCAACCTGTACATTGGCCGGGCCGTAGGCTGCGCTCCAGGCATGAGAGGGATTGTGTGATCAACAGGACGCATAGGTGGTAGGCCAGGGATATCTTTAAAGACGTCCTCATACTGCGACAGTAGGGCCTCAACCTCAGGATCCGCAGAAATCTGCGCGGTGGTGACACAACAGCTCACCCGCGGCCTTAAAAGCAGTCCGTGGGCACCCTTCCGTAACAAACGGACGGCCTCCTTACGCCCGACTAGCTCTGGTTCGATTCGCGCGGCCATTGCGGTCACAGCGAAATTAACCATAGGCACCGCCTCAGTTTCGCCCTCCTTTGGTGTGACATATTCGAACGACAGGAAAGGTACCTTAATCGACAGAGTACCCTTGCACATATGCAGGGTTGCGGTCTCCATGTCGATGCGCGCGCTGTACTGTCGTAATGTCGACGACCCCATTATGTACGGTGCAGTCTCTGCTAAGCCCTGCAGCACGTACGGCCGGGTCACAACACGCAAAGGGCCTAACGATAGGCTAAGGGTAATCCTGCCCACGATGGGATGCTTACCCCCGTCAGCAAGGGTAACCTGTGGACAATCAGACGACTCTGGGGACAACCCCAGCGCGTTCACCTCTGCGACAGAGATGAAGTCGTCGCTGGCACCGGTGTCAACAAGTGCCTTCAGAGTACGGCCGTTCAAACCGATCTGAACCACAGGGACACGGTTATCTACGAGCGACTGCCCAGCAGACAACGTCAGTGCACTTAAGGCGGGTCCGTAACCAACGGCACCCCCATCAGGAGCTTCGTACCGAACGTCAACCGAGTAGGATAGGCATGGCCACGGAGCCAGCGTACCCTCCCAATCCACACCATTAAACAAAACGGTGCCCGGCTCGAACCGGTGGACATGCCGCATACCCCTTAACGATGCCTCTGCCTTGTGCCGACAGAAAGCAGGGAGTAATACACATGCGGCAGTGCCTGGATATTGACGCCTACATCTCCTGTATATGGCCAACTGTTCCGACATCTCACGCAGAGACGAGGGGATGAACAAAACCACGTGGTTAGACAGATCGATAGACGACAGGGGACGGCGAGGTGTAAACAAATTACACAACGGGTCGAAGCAGAGAAGTCCCGTGCGTCCGTCAAGCGTGATGCGTCGCGCAATGACTCGCTCGATGTGTCCAAGTACACAAGGCAACAATGCCTTAACGGCTGGCCGTAAGGATGACCACCGACCACGCGTTAGTTCAGAAATCCCGGGTGGTGCCCCCTCCACAGGAACCCGGGCAAGCCCCTATTTCGGCTGAGGTACAAACGGCGGCATTAGAGGGCAATCCTTCGTGGAATGGTTCTCCGCACACCGTAGACAAACGTTGGCCAATTTTCGACGCTCGAATTCGGAACGATTGCAATTCCATTTTGGCATAAATGTGTCGTCCGTACGAGTACGCTTCGCGTTGGGGTCGGAACGCTGTGCGGCTGCCGACGACGGCGCACCACCACGCTTCCTGTTCCTAGCTGGGTCCGAGCTCGGACCTGCTCCTACTGTACCACGGACACCCGAGCTAGCGCCCCCGCGCGCCTTGCGTTGCCCGTTGCTGCGTCGCGTCGCGGCAGTAGGCGTGGGGCGGGTCGCGCCGAGGTCCTGGTCGAGAGCCACAGCTTCCCCAAGCGGATCCTGCACTTGCACGGCATTTGCACGAGGGGCAGACTTGACTTCTTCCTCGCCGGCAAGGAGTCGTATCTCCGCGCCCTTAGCAAAAGCGACCAACGCGTCATACGACTTGATCTGCGCTCCAACCAAGTCAGTGGCGCACCATTTAGCCAAAAGTTTCGTTAGGCCTCGCCTAAACCAAAAGACACGCTCAGATTCGGTGAGGTCAGCAATGGGAGTCACAAGTGCTTCGAAGCGTGACTGGTACGCAGGTACATTTTCATCCCGACGCATGTGGTAGCTACCGGCTGCCAAAACGTTACGAGCTTCCACATCGCGTGCTTGAACCTCAGTAGTGAATCGTGCGAGCAAAGCGGCGACTAACTCGTCAAAAGTATAGCTGCCCCGGGCGTTGGTCCAATTGCGATACCAGTCCTTCGCTGCGCCCTCGAGGGTGTTACCAACGAAGAGACACCTGATACCGTCATTATCGCCACCATGAACAGCTTGGAGGTACTTTTTAGCGTCACGCACGTACGCACGAGTTGCATCGGCTATGCTATGCCCTGGTGTCTTGTCGGTCAGCGAAATATTGAGCCTAGGAACGGGAATCGACAATCTCATCACCTCAGGGATGTCATCATGCCCTCGAGCTTGAGGTAATGGCAGAACCCTTGGTCCAGCAGTGTTGTCCATATTCGTGTTCACTGCTGAATGCGGCACAATTAAGTGAGCAGGGGTCTGAAGGAAAAGGGGCTCTTGAGTGGCTCGCGCGCCAACAGTCTCAAGACCTCTATCCGGCGCTCTAGCAGCTACAACGAAATCGGGTTGGCTAGCTAGGCTAGTGTGCGGCGTATCGTCGTGTTCCGCGGACATGGAGCACGAAACGATACCCTAGTTTTGCGTAATAGAAGCCGACTTCTATCGCAAAGGCAAGAGTACAAAGCGATTCGGTGAGCCTACCGACAGTACTCTTGAGAAGATTCAGCAAACTCAGCAAGTAATTGCCCAGCTGAGTCCTGATCTCCGTAGTTTGGGCAATGAGAGTCGCCAACTGGTCCGGACGAACGCCGGTCTCAGTCGCCGCGGCAAGCAATGCTGGTGCACTGAGATTACCTGCGACTCAGAGCGTACACTTACACAACAAGTGCAGCAATTTAAACAAAAGCAATTAAACAATTACAAACCGGAAGCGGCGGCGTCCAAAACGGCGCGGCCTAAGTCTTCGGCAAAAGTATCTAGCGGTCCTCGTGGTTCGTCGCTGGAACTCGCCATAGAAAGAACCTACTTCCGATTAGACAAAGAGAGACAGTTAGGCAACGAACCTGTCTCGATACCAAATTGTTGTACCTCTCGTTCGCGTTTGCTCATAAGTATCTGCGCGTCTGGAGACTATAGGCACCGATGCGCGAGCACTTGCAAGTACAGCAAGGCAAGCAAGAGCAAACAGAGACAGCGGAAGACTTCAAGACGAAGAGAGATATAACTTACAGTCTTACGGATCAGAACGATGCAATGGACGAAATCGCCGTCAGCGCCGGAAGCAAGCAATCATCACGCGGCGGTGATTAGCGAAGTTCAGGCTTAGCTCGGGCTAAGTAGAATAGTGTATAGAAATAGTGATATAGAACACACGAGTGTTCTCCGGTATCGAATGTCTTGTCTAGCTTAGCCGTCCTCGCATCTGTTATACTCGCAGCATCACAATGCCGTACGATTCACATTAGGAGGCCGATCCTAGATGTGACAACCATACTGCGTCTAGGCGATGTCTACGCATAACAACGTATAAGCCTTTCCGGCATTCGCATGATGCAAGGGTCCGGATAACGATATCCGGTTGCAGGGCATGCATCGCGACGAGTGCGGCGCTCTCAACGTGTGCTGTAATGAAGTAATATTATATCAGATAATATTACTTATTGTTTCGTAGCACGAGCATAATGCGCACTTCCATGCTTCGGGCTTTCATGCATGCTAGGCGGATTTGCCATGATGCGATGTCGCGATGGATAATGACAACATGCCAAATGCATATATAAATGTACACGAATACATTTATATCATGCAGATTCATTCATATGCAATGCGTTCATCACAAAAGCACTTCGCCTCGTAGGATCGCGTCGACCTACGCGTCGGCGGGAAATGAACCGTAGCACAACACATTGCTTGCCGTGGCGACTGAGACCGGCTTTCATCCGGACCATTTGGCGACCCTCATCGCCCAAACTACGGAGATCAGGACTCAGCTGGGCAAGTACTTGCTGAGTTTACTGAATCTTCTCAAGAGTACTGTCGGTAGGCTCACCGAATCGTTTTGTACTCTTGCCTTTGCAATAGAAGTCGGCTTCTATTACGCAAACCTAGGGTATCGTTTCGTGCTCCATGTCCGCGGAACACGACGATACGCCGCACACTAGCCTAGCTAGCCAACCCGATTTTGTTGTGGCTGCTAGAGCACCGGATAGAGGTCTTGAGACTGTTGGCGCGCGAGCCACTCAAGAGCCCCTTTTCCTTCAGACCCCTGCTCACTTAATTGTGCCGCATTCAGCAGTGAACACGAATATGGACAACACTGCTGGACCAAGGGTTCTGCCATTACCTCAAGCTCGAGGGCATGATGACATCCCTGAGGTGATGAGATTGTTGATTCCCGTTCCTAGGCTCAATATTTCGCTGACCGACAAGACACCAGGGCATAGCATAGCCGATGCAACTCGTGCATACGTGCGTGACGCTAAAAAGTATCTCCAGGCTGTTCATGGTGGCGATAATGACGGTATCAGGTGTCTCTTCGTTGGTAACACCCTCGAGGGCTCAGCGAAGGACTGGTATCGCAATTGGACCAACGCCCGGGGCAACTATACTTTTGACGAGTTGGTCGCCGCTTTGCTCGCACGATTCGCTACTGAGGTTCAAGCACGCGATGTGGAAGCTCGTAAGGTTTTGGCAGCCGGTAGCTACCACATGCGTCGGGATGAAAATGTACCTGCGTACCAGTCACGCTTCGAAGCACTTGTGACTCCCATTGCTGACCTCACTGAATCCGAGCGTGTCTTTTGGTTTAGGCGAGGCCTGACGAAACTTTTGGCTAAATGGTGCGCTACTGACTTGGTTGGAGCGCAGATCAAGTCGTATGATGCTTTGGTCGCTTTTCCTAAGGGCACGGAGATACGACTCCTTGCCGGTGAGGAAGAAGTCAAGTCTGCCCCTCGTGCAAATGCCGTGCAAGTGCAGGATCCGCTTGGGGAAGCCGTAGCTCTTGACCAGGACTTCGGAGCGACCCGCCCCACGCCTACTGCCACGACGCGACGCAGCAACCGGCAACGCCAGGCGCGTGGGGGCGCTAGCTCGGGTGTCCGTGGGTCAGGAGGAGCAGGTCCGAGCTCGGACCCGGCTAAAAACAGGAAGCGTGGTGGTGCGCCGTCGACGGCAGCCGCACAGCGTTCCGACCCCAATGCGAAGCGGACTCGCACGGATGACTCGTTTATGCCAAAATGGAATTGCAATCGTTCCGAGTTCAAGCGTCGGAAAGCGGCCAATGTTTGTCTACGGTGTGCGGAAAGCCATTCCACGAAGGATTGCCCGCTAATGCCGCCGTTTGTACCTCAGCCAAAATAGGGGCTTGCCCGGGTTCCTGTGGAGGGGGCACCGCCCGGGATTTCTGAACTAACGCGTGGTCGGTGGTCATCCTTACGGCCAGCCGTGAAGGCATTGTTGCCTTGCGTACTTGGACACATCGAGCGAGTCATTGCACGACGCATCACGCTTGACGGACGCACGGGACTTCTCTGCTTCGATCCGTTGTGTAATTTGTTTACACCTCGCCGTCCCCTGTCGTCTATCGATCTGTCTAACCACGTGGTTTTGTTCATCCCCTCGTCTCTGCGTGAGATGTCGGAACAGTTGGCCATATACAGGAGGTGTAGGCGTCAATATCCAGGCACCGCCGCATGTGTTTTACTCCCCGCTTTCTGTCGGCGCAAGGCAGAGGCATTGTTAAGGGGTATGCGGCATGTCCACCGGTTCGAGCCGGGCACCGTTTTGTTTAATGGTGTGGATCGGGAGGGTACGCTGGCTCCGTGGCCAAGCACATCCTACTCGGTTGACGTTTGGTACGAAGCTCCTGATGGGGGTGCCGTAGGTTACGGACCCGCCCTAAGTGCACTGACGTTGTCTGCTGGGCAATCGCTCGTAGATAACCGTGTCCCTGTGGTTCAGATCGGTTTGAATGGCCGTACTCTGAAGGCACTTGTTGACACCGGTGCCAGCGACGACTTCATCTCTGTCGCAGAGGTGAATGCGCTGGGGTTGTCCCCAGAGTCGTCTGATTGTCCACAGGTTACCCTTGCTGACGGGGGTAAGCATCCCATCGTGGGCAGGATTACCCTTAGCCTATCGATAGGCCCTTTGCGTGTTGTGACCCGGCCGTACGTGCTGCAGGGCTTAGCAGAGACTGCACCGTACATAATGGGGTCGTCGACATTACGGCAGTACCGCGCGCGCATCGACATGGAGACCGCAACCCTGCATATGTGCAAGGGTACTCTGTCGATTAAGGTACCTTTCCTGTCGTTCGAACATGTCACACCAAAGGAGGGCGAAACTGAGGCGGTGCCTATGGTTAATTTTGCTGTGACCGCAATGGCCGCGCGAATCGAACCAGAGCTAGTCGGGCGTAAGGAGGCCATCCGTTTGTTACGGAAGGGTGCCCACGGACTGCTTTTAAGGCCGCGGGTGAGCTGTTGTGTCACCACCGCGCAGATTTCTGCGAATCCTGAGGTTGAGGCCCTACTGTCGCAGTATGAGGACGTCTTTAAAGATATCCCTGGCCTACCACCTATGCGTCCTGTTGATCACACAATTCCTCTCGTGCCTGGAGTGCAGCCTACGACCCGGCCTATATACAGGTTGAGTCCATTGGAGCTGGACGAGGTGAAGCGCCAGGTGACGGATTTGCTCGCGAAGGGTATGATACGCCCCAGCACATCCCCGTATTCTGCACCGATTTTGTTTGTCGGTAAGAAGGATGGGACCTTGCGCATGTGCATTGATTACCGGGGGTTAAATGCGAATACGGTAAAAAATCGCTACCCTTTGCCACGTGTTGACGACCTGTTGGATAAGCTGAAGGGATCGGCTTATTTTTCCTCAATTGACTTACAACAGGGCTACAATCAGATTCGCATCGCTGCCTCTGATATCCCGAAAACCGCTTTTCGGACGCCCTTCGGTCACTTTGAGTATACGGTCCTATCGTTTGGTTTGACTAATGCCCCTGCGACGTTTCAGGCAGTTATGGACCGAATGTTTAGGCCGTTTATTGACAGGTTCGTTGTTTGCTACCTGGATGACATCTTGGTTTATTCTAAGACGCGTGAGGAGCACTTGGAGCATCTGCGGCTCGTGCTCGACGTTATGAGGCGGGAGCAATTGTTTGCTAAACGCGCCAAATGCTTTTGGGCGCAGCCTCAGGTGGAATATTTGGGCCACATTGTGTCGGCCACCGGTGTGAAGATGGACCCGCGGAAGGTCGCCGTGGTTCGCGATTGGCCCGCGCCTCAGAACCTCACGGAGCTGCGTAAGTTCCTTGGCTTGACCAATTATTTCCGAAAGTTCATTGAAAAATATTCCATCATTGCGGCCCTGCTTACTAACTTAACTCGCAAAGGCGTTTTCGTTTCGCTCGAGTCGTGGACGTCGCAATGCCAGCGGGCATTCGAAGAGCTCAAACGAATCGTTGCCGAAGATGTCACCCTTGCATTCCCTGATTACTCGTTGCCATTTCGTGTTGAGGTAGTGTCTGATGCCTCAATATTTGGAAGCGGCGCTGTATTGTTACAGGAAGGGCGACCGATCGCCTTCACGAGTAAGAAGTTTTCTGGTGCGGAAATTTGCTACACCACCGGGGAACAGGAGCTTCTGGCCATGCTGCATGCTTTAAAGGAATGGCGCTGTTACCTCGAGGGACGCCCGTTTACTTTAAAGACTGACCATAAGCCCCTAACGTTTTTGCAAAGCGTTCCGATGTTGAACCGCCGTCAGGCTAGGTGGATGGAATACCTAGCTAGGTTCGACTGCACCTGGGAGTATATATCTGGTAAATTGAATATTGCCGATGCTCTCAGTCGACATCCGTCGCTACACACTGCAATTTTGGCAGCGCCCGTCGTGTGGCAGTGTAGCGAGGAGGTACCGATCATGACGGACCTCGCGGAGCGGTTGAAGGTTGCCTACAACGCAGACGCCTGGTTCTCGGAGCCGGCTAATGTAGAAAACCTTCGCAAGCAGAATGGCCTTTGGCTACGGACGGAGGGTGCAGCTACGCAAATCATTGTTCCAATTGACGACGCGCTACGCTACGACATCCTTGCGCGGTTCCACGAGGACCCGTTAGCAGGACACCCTGGTAGCAAGCAATTGATCGACTTGGTGCAACGTTCCTTTTGGTGGCCTCGTTTGGCTAAGGATGCGGCGAACTTCGTCCAGACATGCAGTCTGTGCCAGCGCAATAAGGCTTTGTCCGGTAAGGGCCATGGGTTGTTGCAACCGTTGCCTGTCCCGGATGCGCCTTGGGAAAGTGTTTCCATGGACTTCGTAGTCGTGCTGCCCAAAACTGAGGGGGGATACGATGCGGTGTTCGTAATGGTCGATCGTCTGACTAAGATGGTTCACCTAGCACCATGCACATCATCCTGCACGGCTGAGCAAACCGCACGTTTGTTTTTCGACAATGTGGTTCGGTTACACGGGGTTCCCAAAAATGTGATTTCGGACCGCGGTGGGCAGTTCACGTCTAAGTTTTGGGAAGCGCTCTGCAAACTAGTTGGCATGCGCGTCAACCTGAGCACGGCGTACCACCCGCAGACTGATGGTCAAACCAAACGCACAAATCGCACGTTGGGTGATATGTTGCGCAATTATGCTGGTCGCACACCACTTGTTTGGGATACGTATTTGACTGCGGCAGAATTCGCGCTTAACAACACTGTTAACCGCTCTACAGGCAAAAGTCCGTTCTTTCTTAACTACGGATTTCATCCCGTGCTACCCGTGTGGCGTGAGTTGGAAGTGAACGTGCCTGCTGCTAAACTTTTTGCCAAGTCTTTTATGTCCCGAATCACAGACGCGAAGTCGTGTTTGGACGCGGCGCAGCAACGAACGACGGAATACTATAACAAATCTAAGCAGGATGTGACGTTTTCGGAAGGGCAACTCGTGTTGCTAAGCACCAAGAACTTGCGTTTCTTGGCCGACGGATCCCGAAAACTCTTACCCCGCTGGATTGGTCCGTATCCTGTCATGCGCATGGTTGGGAATGTGGCTGTGGAGCTTGCATTGCCTGCTGATATGACCATTCACCCCACGTTTCATGTATCGCTTGTTCGTCCGTATCGTGGTACAGAACCCGTCCCTGAGCCTGCTAACACCCCCGCAGCGATCGAACCAGTTCCCGAGACCTGGATCGCTGGTAAACAGAAGTTTTATGATGTGGAGCGGGTGTTAGATTATCGCGCTCGTCGTGTGGGGCCGACACCGACGTAAGCGGACAGTACACGAGTACTTGGTTAAGTGGACAGGGTATACCGACGAGCACAACTCATGGGAACCGGCACGCAACTTCTCACAGGACATGAAGCCCCTGCTTGAAGAAGCCCGCAAACGTGCCACGCAAGCCCAATGACCCCTGCAGTCGATGCTGTATGATGCAGCGAGGACGCTGCATACGGGAGGGGGGATAATTGTTGTGCTACGGTTAGTTTCCCGCCGATGCGTAGGTCAATGTGATCCTACAAGGCGAAGTGCTATTGTGATGAACACATTGCATATGAATGAATCTGCATGATATAAATGTATTCGTGTACATTTATATATGCATTTGGCATGTTGTCATTATCCATCGCGACATCGCATCATGGCAAATCCGCCTAGCATGCATGAAAGCCCGAAGCATTGAAGTGTGCATTATGCTCGTGCTACGAAACGATAAGTAATATTATCTGATATAATATTACTTCATTACAGCACACGTTGAGAGCGCCGCACTTGTCGCGACACATGCCCTGCAACCGGATATCGTTATCCGGACCCTTGCATCATGTGAATGCCGGAAAGGCTTATACGTTGTTATGCGTAGACATCGCCTATACGCAGTAGGATTGTCACATCTAGGATCGGCCTCCTAATGTGAATCGTACGGCATTGCGATACTGCGAGTATAACAGATGCGAGGACGGCTAAGCAAGACAAGACATTCGATACCGGAGAACACTCATGTGTTCTATATTATTATTGCTGCTATACGCTATTCTACTTAGCCCGAGCTAAGCCTGAACTTCGCTAATCACCGCCGCGTGATGATTGCTTGCTTCCGGCGCTGACGGCGATTTCGTCCATTGCATCGTTCCGATCTGTAAGACTGTAAGTTATATCTGTCTTCGTCTTGAAGTCTTCCGCTGTCTCTGTTTGCTCTCGCTTGCCTTGCTGTACTTGCAAGTGCTCGCGCATCGGTGTCGAAAGTCTCCAGACGTGCAGATACTTATGAGCAAATGCGAACAAGAGGTACAACACAGGGGACTGTTGATAAACTCACCCCCTCGATCAGATCGCACCTCCTTGACCCGAAAGCCACTGTTTGTCTCCAGTTGATTCACCATAGTTACCACCTTCTCCTTCACCGCCTCTTTGGTAGGTGTGAAGGCTACAACCGAAAAACCAGTGCAGTCATCCAGCAGAACAGTTAGGTGGCGAGAACCATTTGGCGTTGGCTCAGGCATTGGGCCACAAACATCAAGATGAATAAGAGCAAGTGGTTGGGCAGCCTTATGCCTAGTGGACGGGAAGGGCCCTCGGTGCTGCCTCGACATCACACACGGCTCGCACAACCCTGCATCTTCTGCACCGTTCACCGGCTCTTTGGCAAAACGCACCCCTGCCGCCATGCCTTCACCTACCAACCTTCACCTACCTCTCAAGATTACCCAGGCCAAGGTGTCCATACCGGCGGTGCCACAGGTCCATTGACTCTGATGCAGACTTCCTGTGAGCAACTCCACCAAAAGGCTGTTCTGCCATTGACCTGAAAGCAGACCTGGGAATCAAAATACATGCTAGGGCATACAAATATTCACGGCGCTTGCCTGTCAAGATTTTCGCACCATCCTTGAGCAAAGTGACTTCACCATTCTCAAAGCAGACTGACCCGCCCTTCTGGTCCAGGGCAGCAACTGACAGCACATTCGCAAAGCTGTCAGGAACATGATACACCTCATGCACCGTCAACGCGGCCATGGTAACCATGGAGACAAGCCTCAGGGTCCCTACTGCTGTAGGTGTTGTACCTCTCCTTCGTGTTTGCTCATCAGTATCTGCGCGTCTGAAGACTTGCGACACCAATGCGCGAGCACTTGCAAGTACAGCAAGGCAAGTGCGAGCAAACAGAGACAGCGGAAGACTTCAAACAAGAAGAGATATAACTTACAGTCTTACAGATCGAAGCGGTGCAATGGACGCAATCGCCGTCAGCGCCGGAAGCAAGCAATCATCACGCGGCGGTGAATAGCGAAGTTTAGGCTTAGCTCGGGCTAAGTAGAATAGCGTATATCAATAATAATGTAGAACACACGAGTGTTCTCCGGTGTCGGATATCTTCTCTTGCTTAGCCGTCCTCGCATCTGTTATACTCGCAGCATCGCAATGCCGTACGATTCACACTAGGAGGCCGATCCTAAGTGTGACAACCCTACTGCGTATAGGCGATGTCCAAGCATAACAACGTATAAGCCTTTTCGGCATTCGCATGATGCAAGGGTCCGAATAACGATATTCGGTTGCAAGGCATGCATCGCGACGAGTGCGGCGCTCTCAACGTGTGCTGTAATGAAGTAATATTATATCAAATAATATTACTTATCGTTTCGTAGCACGAGCATAATGCGCACTTCAATGATTCGGTATTTCATGCATGCTAGGCGGATTTGCCATGATGCGATGTCGCGATGGATGATGGTGTCATGCCAAATGCATATATAAATATATACGAATACATTTATATCATGCAAGTTCATTCATATGCATTGATCGTTCATGCGTTCATCAAGATAGCATTTCGCCTCGTAGGGTCGCATCGACCTACGCATCGGCGGAAACGAACCGTAGCACAACAGTAGGCCTGATAATCCCCCCGTTTACGCTCAGAATCTCAAATTTCTCTGACTCTGCCAGCTCGCGGATATCAATGAGCTGTTCTGCATCATATTTCAGATGATGGGATGCACCAGAATCCAGGTACCAACCTTTATGAAAGTCATAAAGTCAGACTCTGATGCCACAAAAGCAAAGTTCTTCGGGCAAGCATTGCTCCTGCCGCCGGCACCTTCCACATGGTTGTGCCGGCCATAACCTTGGCGGTTGCTCCCTGAGCTGGACCCACCCGTGGTCTCTCCATGGCCGCCCATTCTCACACGCTCCAGGCCGCCCGACCCATATCTAGGTGCTATAGGCGCCGAGCTCCATGAGCCAGTCCTCTTGGCCATCCTGGGTGCAAGGCACCCCCTCTCCAGATGCCCAGGCTGTCCGCAGTTCCAGCACTGCAGTGGCTCCCGTGATCCGCCACAGATGTGGCTTCCTCCACGTTGGGGCGCACTTCCTGTGGTTGAGCTTCCCCTACCCGCACTGACAAAGGCAGACAAGCTGGTAGACCCGTCAGCATCGTGTACGCCATGTCCTGTTCACTGATGGCTTGGCCTACCTTCAGCAGATCTGTATGTAACTCCTGCACTCTTGAAAGGTACACCAGTAGGGCCTCTCCCTTCCTCATTGCCAGCTTAGTATACTCCTGACGCAGCTGAGATCTGCGGGCATGGTTGTTGGCGGAAAAAATCGCAGCAAGGCCATCCCACGCCATCTTGGCGTTTGGCGATGTCTTGATGACCGGTAGATGACAGTCCTTCACATTCTTCACCAACAGTGTCTTCACTCGCTCTGATGCTGCGACCTCCAGATCTGTAACCGGCTCTGTCAATAGAGCCCTCTTCAAGTTGTGCTCAGCACACAGGTTCTCAAACCGATAGGCCCATGTAGAGTAGTTGTTGAGGTCAAGGGGTTCTGCCAACTTGTCCTTGCCCATGATGTTCGTGCTTATCTCAGAGCGCCCAGGCGGGGCTCATAACCTGTTAAGGAGATTGGAGCCTGGATGACCTGTGCCACTAGACGGGGACTGCCTTGACGGGCATAGGAAATGCCAGGGGCCAGCGGCTGTACAGTTGCAAAATGATAATAAGACTACGTTGACGCCCATCACACGGCTTATATTGCCGGAGTTGACGTGAGATCACACGATGGGAAAGGACAGATTGGCTGACCCCTTCGTGTCTTAACAATTGTGTAATGTGGTCTTTCACGTTTGAAGCAGTGATGGAGGAACACGGACTTGACAGATGGTTAAGACGAAGACATTGCAAAAGACGTCAAATATATAATGCATGACGTCAAATATATAATTAAAGCTGCAACAACTGCGAGCTGAGCCTGGGAGAGCAACCTCATTCTCAACACCCAGCTTTTGGCTTTTGAAAAGAGAATAGAAACGGAGCAGAAATCGGAGGAATCATTTGCGTTTGCAAATCGGAGGAAGCAAAAAACGCTGGACAAGGGAGCAACCGTGGCGGGTGTTAAGGAGATAGAGGAAGTATACCGCTGCAATGATGAATTACAGTAGTCAGAAGAGGTCAGAAGTATAAGACACTAGACGATTGCTAGCCAACAGCTGTTGGGTGACTATTGCAGAGCTCAGGCACCCTTAAATACTAGTTCTGATGGCTTCCGATCAACCACTCCCTGGAGCACTGCAGTATGCAGCTCTCTACCATTGGGTAGTTGCCCAGCACCTACCACCAGCAACTTCCTACCACTTGGCGGCTGCTCAGCACCTATCACCTTGCACACTGCAACTGCCTGTCACAACTGCCGCCCTGCAACTGCTAGATAGGTAACTGTGACGGTTTGCACCGTCTGCAACTTAACATGCATTGCATTTATCTTAGAGTGGCACAACCGATTACAAACGTTGGTTGGTCAGGGTACAAAGAGCTATTAAAGCGTTTGTTATAGAACAAGTCATGCCTGAACAAAAATTTATAAGAATTGCAGGGAACCTATACATACGTTCTTGATATGATGACAAAACTATAGCCGTGCTGAAAATTGTGGCGTGCATTCGTTATACTATTCAATTCCGTGCAGCGAATGAACTATTCTGCCTTGTAGTATGTCTGGATTTGAAAGAATTGGGTTTCATGCTCCTTTTCATGGTCAATTTTCACACCTACGCCAAGCTGCTATGATGCTTTATAATTTTAGGGGCCTGCTTGATGTGTAACTGTAGCTCTTGGTTGCTTTGTTCGGGTCCATCTGGCGACATTGTTGCCTGGCTACTATTGGTTTGCTTTTGCCAAATTTCCCGGATCGCTACCCAGACTTGCTTACTCCGGCAGCAAGCTGCCCGAGAATATATATATCCTAAAGTTAAGGGCAGGGTGCCCCCATGTCGATGGACGGTGACGACCCCAATTAAAGTGACCTGCGAGCTGACCAGTAGCGGAGTTGACGCCTTAGTTGATTCGGCAGATTCCGCTGGATGCTGGTGGTGGGTGCTGAACCTGGGAAAACCACTGATTTCGGAGAAGTCGGCATGGGAGACTGGATGAGGGTGCCCCGAAATACCGGGGAAGGTAGGGACTGCCAGGTTAGTGGCCACGGGAGATGTACTCCCCTATCCTACACACATATATCATTAGAAAATTAGCCATGAACAGCCATGTATGCACTTCAGAGTTCTTTGTTGTAAAGTCATATGTACAGGTTCTAAATGTTCATATTGAGCAACACTCATATACGAATGAATGACAGCAAGTAATACGGCCCAGGGAGGGGCCGGGCGCTTAGCTGACTATTACACTAAAAACATATAATGGTAGCGATTTAGCGAGATTAACAAATCCTGAGAGATTACGGCGCAAGGCATCATATTGTTAGGAATCGCCGAGTAATAATATTTCTTGTATCATTACACAACGTTTACCGCATATGGTTCGCGAGTGTATGAAGTGTGGAGGTCGCAGTGATTGTTCAGCAACCGAATATCACTATTCGGGCCCTTGCCTGACGTCCCAACGGTCAAAACACATTGATGTGACGCATCATTTTGTCAGAGAGCGGGTCGCTAGGTGGGAGGTTGAGCTGAGGTACTGCCCCACGGAGAAGATGGTGGCTGATGCGATGACAAAGGCTTTAGGTGAAGTCAAATATAAGTGGTGCCGTGCCTCTATGGGTGTAGCCGAGTGGAGGAGCAGCAGTATACTTCCTCTATCTCCTTAACACGCCCACCTATTGGATAGGTGGGATAATTGTGTTAAGGAGATAGAGCAAGTATACTGCTGCTATGAAGTATTACATTAGTCAGAAGAGGTCAGAAGTATGAGACACTAGACGATTGCTAGCTGTTGGGTGACTACTGCAGAGTTCAGGCACCCTTCAATACTACTAATGGCTTCAGATCAATCACTCCCTGGGGCACTGCGGTCAAGTGTCTATGCAGTCAAGTGTCTCCCCTTGGGTACCTACCTAGCACCTACCACCAGCAACTTCCTACCACTTGGCAGCTGTCCAGCACCTACCACCTTGCACCCTGCAACTGCCTGTCACAGCTACCACCTTGCCGCCCTGCAACTGCTAGATAGGTAACTGCGACGGTTTGCATCGTCCAGAACTTAACAAATTGACGCGAGAGAGTTGCTCTCATATAAGAAAGGAAAGGCAAAACCCTCAGACCTAGGGCTGAATACACCCCCTTGAGGTCTATATTCCTTTCTTCCAACATGTGTCAACATCTGTGACCAATAAAAGGGTATATCCTAGGTTACCCATCGACGTCTGCAAAGGCGCATCACTATCTCCTGTACACTCGGTATTCCGGTGTCTCCCGTACGGATACCCCCCGTACTTACACCTCCAGTACATCCCGTACAATGACTACGGCATCTTCCGTACGGCCATCTCCGGTATTGGTACCTCACGTACAACACCTTGGGTACCGCCCGTACCGTTGTCTCTGGTCCTACCGGTACCTCCCGCACTAGCATGAACATCTTCACCCTTACTGGCAACTCCTGTGTCAACATGCACTCAGCATGGAGTGGTGTATTCGTGTTTCCGTATGGTCCGGAGTGTGCTTCATGTGCCACTTAATGTAACGCGTCCTTAACCTTTGGATTCCTTATGCCTCATGTCCTACTTCATTCCCTGGTGGCACTAGGCAACCTTCATCTCCAGCAGTGCCTTTGTTTTTGTGCACCTACTCCGTACAGCAGTACATCAACACTGTATCTCCCGTATTCATCTGATTGTATCATTATTGATCAATAGTATGGTGTTTTTAATCATTAATCCGTCGTAACGACAAAAGTGACTAGCCATGAAAGGGCTCCACGGTCTCCTCTTCTCAAAGCCCTACTGCTGCTACAATCACGCATTTCTCCGAACCGCACAAAGTGACCTCGTTGTCATCATGATCGCCAACTTTCGCATCATAAGCGTTTCCTGTAAAGCGTGCATCATGACGGACGGCTAGCATGTACATCCCACTCACAGGTGAAGTAGATGGCTCCAGACTGCGAACTGCCACAAATCGCCGTGATGTGCTTGAGTGAAACAAATTGATCAAGCACCAATTGAAACATTTCCTATATTGATATCGAAACAGCTGAAGCCTGATCGTCTTGACCAACAAATGTGCAAATCGTCGCGCCATAGGTTGTCCAGCATATGGAAACCAAATTCGAAAGGCCTTTAACATGAAAATGCTATAGAAACTCGGATTCCTCGCGAAGTTATCGCCAGCCCGTTCCATCTTGGTGTCGGTGTCGCTGTAACTCATAAATAACCAGAAAATTTCCTCCGTGCTTCCGATTAAGCCTACAAAAAGCAACCAAGGCTTGATTGCTGAGCTCCTCCTTAGCGTCGTCTTCTTTGAATACGCGCGGCTAACATGCGCATTTGCCGGCAGATTGCCTTGGGCGGCGACCTCGAAATTATAGCCAGTCCATCTCCTTAGAAAGGATCGTTATGATATCTGAACTGTTTGGCCCAACCTCGATTATTAACCACGGTTCTGGCGCGTTCGCCCAAAGCCGTCGCCATCGCCATCACAAACTCCAAACAAAAGCTGATGTCCTCCATGTCGCATATTACCTCTATACGACCTTGGTTTCGTATCCTTATAAGCAAGTCTTGAGGATCAGCCATGATTGTTGCCGGCTGCCCAAAGTTGCCATCATTGGTTCTCCTCGCGACTGCTTACCTAGTTTGCGCTCCCGCATCATATCCTTGAACCGGTATCACCACGTTGCATAGTTGTTGTGACTCAGATGGTCAGCCAATCTCAGATCAGGTCTCGTGATGAACCCACATGTAGGCCTACAATCGCTATCATCCTTGTTGGCAAACCAAAAACGTTGTCCTTGTTGTCCAAAAATCCTCACGGCGCACTTCCGGCGGCGCAGACCAGCTTTGATTCCAAAAACGCTGCAATGGTGCTTGCAGTCCCTAATTCCCGATTATCAGTCCAGATAACTCCTCTTCCAAAGTATACGCGGCTCTGAACGCCGCAGGGCTCATAACCTCTTAGATTGGCACAACTGATGGCAAAACGTTGGTTGGTTACAAGGTGCAAGGAGCTATAGAAAGCGTGCGTAATAGAAGAACATGATTTGGCGGGATAATTGACGTGATAGATTGAATCGTTACAAGTGGTAGAAGTCAGAAAGCAGTAGATGGAAAAGAAATTGTAAAGAAAGAACAAAGATGAGTTGGTAGAATGACCCAGATGGTAAGAATAAAATGAAGAAGAAGAAGATGAAGATGATGATGATGAAGAAATTTAGAAAACAAAGGAAACGATTCATCTATATTGTGCGGACGCGCTGGTGCGCTCCGTACCGCCCATCGCTAAACTACGGGTTGACGCCATCGTCGTTACGGGTCTAGGGTGATAGTACCCGCGGCGGTACCGTTACGTTATTAGTAAGTTAACAATACTGCTCATGTCATCGAAACTGGTTTTTACGTGGCAAAGTCATCCAATCCCAGGTCGGCCCATCCAGGTTCCACTCCTAATCTTAACAGGTGAATTTGCTATCGAAAATGGTAATTAACCCTCTGATTCACGTTTCCATCTGGGACATTGTCTTGGATCATCTTTTAAGGCGTCTCATGACTGGGGCAGTCATGGGACGTGGGTGAGAGGCACCTTTGTCAGTGGACAAAAAGCTCATTGCACCCCTTTAGTGCACACATCTTTGTCTTTCATCCATCGATTGATAGCCCAAATCCATGTGGGTTAGCATTGGGAATAACCTATGTTATTGAATGACTTAAATGGCATCTTCGTAAAAGGCGTAATCTCCCATACATCACCTTCGGTACCTCCCGTACTGCTACCTCCCGTACAGGGCCATCTCTTGTACTACTGGCACACTCTGTACGAACATATCCGTCTTCACCCTTAATGGCCATTCAACTATCAACATGCATTCAGCACTGGGTTGAGTCCGTATCCAATGATATGTGTGCCTTAGTTTTTGCGTGCATCAGGTACTATGTCTAAAACTCCTTCAGCCGTCTTCACCTCAGGCCACGTTTATCCTCATCTCCTGATGACACCATGTGTGCTTCATTTTCAGAAATGCCTCCATCAATGCGTCAGCAATCATTCCCTCCGTACTGTTGTATTATGGTTTGATTATCGCCTATGCGTGGGTCAATGCGACTCTACAAGGCGATAAGCGAACTTATATATGCATTTTAGTAATCAATATATTTGCATATATTCAGCTAGCTTGACATCATGCATTGTTACATCATACCGCCAGCTGCATGACTGTCGCGCTGTTCGACTTAGTCGGAGAAGCATGTGTCGCCGTGTTGATCGTTTGCCATCGGTGCTGATGGCCGACCATATCACCGCATACTTTGATCATTGTAAGTGATATCGTTCCTTCATCTCAAGTCTTCCGCTGTCTTCTGTATCTCCTGAGTGCTTTGCTGGTCTTGCAAGCGCTCCGGCATTGGTCCCCAGATGTGCAGATACCATATCAACAAAGCAGGAGAGATACTACACCTTCTCTTCGGGAGCTGTCCGAACAGCTGGCCAGGTACAGGAGATGTAGGCATCAATGTCCAGACACTGCCGCATGTGTTTTGCAACCTTCCTACAGCCAACGTAAGGCTACCATTTTACTAGGAGGTATGCAACATGTCTTCCAATTCGAGTCGGGCACCATATTGTTCAACGGTCTGGATGTGGCGGGATCCCCAGTTCTGTTACCAGGGTTGACGTTTGGTACGAAGCTCCTGCTGAGGGTTCCGCTGGTTTAGAACCTGTCCTGGGATCACAATTGTTGTCTGCGGAGTTGGCTCCGGCATGTAACTGTGTCCCAGTGATTCAAATTGGTCTTGCCGGCTGAACACTGAAGGCACTTGTGGATACCGGGGCCACTGATGACTTAGGTTCAGCGGCAGAGGTGAACGTGTTGGGGTTGACCCCACAGTCGTCTGATTGTTCACAGGTTACCCTAGCAGGTGGGGGTAAGTATCCCATTGTGGGCAGGGTCACCTTGAGCCTATTGATATGCCCTCTGCGTGTTGGGACCCAAGCATATGTGCTGCAAGGTCTATTGGAGACCGCACCATATATATTGGGATCTGCGACATTACGACAGTGCCGCACGCACATCGATATGGAGTCCGGCACCCTTGGCTTGTGCAAAGGGACCCTATCGATTAAGGTACCTTTCCTGCCGTTCCAAGATGTCACACCAGAGGGGGGCAGAGCCGAGGGGGGCAGAGCCTATGGTTAATTTCACTGCGGCCGCATTGGGACTGCTTGTGAGGCCTCGGGTGCAATTGAATGGCACCACCGTTCAGATTTCTGTGGATCCTGAGGTCGAAGCCTTTTTGCATAATTATGCTGATGTCTTTCATGGCATCCCTGGGCTCCCACCTATGCGTCCTGTTGACCATACGATCCCTTGTGTGCCCGGAGCACAACCCGTTTCACGACCTATGACAGGTTAATTGGAGTTCATTGGAGTTGGATGAAGTGAAGCGCCAGGTGAGGGATCTGCTCGCAAAGGGTATGATTTGCCCCAGCACATCCCCGTTTCCTGATCCGATATTATTTGTCGGTAAGAAGGATGGGACGCCAATGTGCATCGATTATCAGGGTTTGAATGCGACAATGGTTAAAAATCGCTACCCCTTGCCGTGCGTTGACGACCTGCTTGATAAGCTTAAAGGCTCAGCTTACTTTTCTTCGATTGACCTACAGCAGGGATATTATTAGATTCGCATTGCTGCATCTGACATTCCAAAAACCGCTTTCTGGACTCCCTTAGGTCACTTCAAATACACGGTCTTGTCGTTTGGGCTAAATAACTTGCCCGCTACGTTTCAGGCGGTGATGGACCGCATGTTCCGACCATTTATTGACAGGTGCGTAGCCTGCTATTTGGATGACATTTTGTTGTATTCCAAAACGCGCAAGGAGCACTTGGAGCATTTCAGGCTTGTGCTTGAGGTGATGAAGCGGGAGCAATTGTTTGCTAAATGCGCCAAATGTTTCTGGGTGCAGCCTCAGGTGGAGTACTTAAGCCACATTGTGTTGGCCACTGGTGTGAAGATGGACCCCCGGAAGGTCGCCATGGTTCGTGAATGGCCCGCGCCTCAGAACCTCACGGAGCAGCGTAAGTTCCTCGGCTTAACCAAGTAGTTCCGTAAGTTCATTGATAGATTCTCCATCCTTGCAGCCCCGCTTACGAACTTGACGCGCAAGGGAACTTTTGTTTTCCTTGAATGCTGGACATCCTAGTGTCAGCAGGCGTTTGAAGAGCTCAAGCATACCGTCGCCGATGACGTTACCCTTGCTTTCCCCAATTATTCGTTGCCGTTCTGTGTGGAGGTTTTGTCCGACGCTTCACTTTACAGGAGTGGTGCTGTATTGTTACAGGAAGGTCGACCGATCGCCTTCACGAGTAAGAAGTTTTCGGGTGCGGAGACCCGCTACATTACCGGGGAGCAGGAAATGTTGGCAGTCCTGCATGCTTTGAAGGCATGGCGCTGTTACCTCAAGGGCCACCCAATCACGCCGAAGACTGACCATAAACCTGTTGTATTATCGCCTATGCGTAGGTCAATGCGACTGTGCAAGGCAATAAGCGAACGTACTAAATGCATACCAGTAATAAATATATTTGCATATATTTAGCTAGTTTGGTATGTCAAGCACAGCGACTTGTCAGCCACATGACTGTCGCGCCGTTCGACTTAGTCGGAGAAGCATGAGCGCGTTGCATAATAATGACATGAACTGTTATGTAATAATATTTGCAACAGTATTAATGTATCGCTGACATGCATAATGTGCGAGTGTGAAACTTGTCTACGTTGCAGTGGTTGATCGGCAGCTGAATATTGCTATTCGGACCCTTGCATCTTGCGGATGCCATGAAGGTATAACTGCATGTACGTATATCTGTATTCACGAAAATAAGCAAACATCGGATGGGTCCATTCCTGTACAAATACTTTGCAAATTACATCCCTGGGGCCCTTAGGTGGAGTTTTCGTACTTTTGCTTTCATCGTGTTGAGAGAGAGAGAGAGTGGGAGAGCGACAAAAGCGCCTGGTCTCACTGCCACCACCATTACAAAGAGCCCGCATCATAACTTGTCGCTCATTGCTTAATCCTAAGGCGCATCACGTTGAAGGCCGCCGCAGGGCAGCAGCCGCTGGGAATTGCGGACAACAAGAGGTGAGTCCAGTCCGGGCAGGCAGCTGTGGTGGCGGCGAGAGAGGCCGCAGCGGGCGCCACTGGGCGAGGCAGCGGATGAGGGCGCTGGAACTCGTCTAGAAAGTTGGTCTGCGTTGGTAAGGAAATGGGACGGAGGAGTAGAACGGTCGACTCACATTCGTGCTGCGCTTCAGGTAAATGATTATCTGTTTATGAGAGGTTTGGAAAAAAAATGAAAACTTGTCGAAAGTACGAGGACATGGTTTCGATAAATGCCATTTTCATTGGCATCATTGAAAATTTCTGGCTTTTGGGGAATTTACTGATGTTTTTTATATGAAATTTTGGAAGTAGAATGGTTTTCTAATTTAAATGCTGGAGTTCAAGTACAAAATAAGGAAGAAGCTGCTTCCCGTACATGCCCGGTAAAATTCCCGGCTCGCCTATGAACTGCAACATCACTTACATATACTTCGTTTTCTCTGTGTACAATCCCGAAACTTTCAAATGAGAACGGAAGCGTTCTAGATCTCCGGGTGGCCCCTCTTAGCCGCATCTAGTTTCTTAAGGTCCCCCTAGCCTTATCTCGATATCCATAGTGTCTCCCTTAACTGCATTGAGATTGGAAAGAATGCAACTAAGATGAGGATATAAACCCCGTTTGAGATATATACTAGTCAACCGATTACTAGGTGCGCTGCCACATCTGAGGCTCGCTGATCTGGTTGTTTAAATTTGATGTATTTGGGCCTGACGCGTCTTTGCTGTATTTGCAATAGTTAACACCCCACATGGACTACCCTGCCCTTCCTGACGCCCTATAAAATATAATGGTGCTGCTCCAGGTCAGTACCAAACCCCGGCTCAGTATGTTTCAATGTTTCGACATCTTATGATGGCCATACGTGGTGCCAACATATGTGCAGCCACCCGCCAGCCTGTGGACTCCCTGGAGATCACCTGGATCTTCCCAAATCGCGTAATCCAATTTGTTTGCACCTCTTTGATCCTACTCAGTTGAAGCGGACTTAGTTTTGACGCAAGAATATGGCGAATGTGTGAGTACGCCATTTGCGTGGTGAGTGACTTGTGGGACTGGGCACCGTAGATATGTTGAATGGACGTACTTGAGGTGGGGCTTGTCGGGCTGAAGCAGGGGTCAGGGCTGAAGGTATGGCGGACGAATACGTTAGGGCATAAGCCAGAGCCGAGGGGTAAGCTTCAGAATCTACCGATGTGCGCACGTCTTGTACAGCGAGCCGAGAAATAATCAGACACGCAATACTTCCAAGCATAAAAACTACATAAAAACTACATCTTTATCTTCCACAGCAGTAAAGAAACGGAGAAGCTCAGGTCATCAGGAGGAAGCGATATCGCAGCTTTAACCACTCCCGCTAATTCTCAACAATAATAGAAAAAGATCCCTTTTAAACATCTTAACTATTAAATGTGTATATCTGGCCGTTGGCTGGGGCCGAGGCATGGAACCAGTACGTTCACGTGAGGCCCTATGCCCAACAATTTGGAAGACAAGTATTACATTGCGTCAAATTAATAAGCACAGGATATAAGGAGTTTCTCTTTCTTAATTTCGATGCAGATAGTGATGGCATGTAACTTAATGGAGGCCTCATAACGGCTTGGGGTTCGACACCTTACTCCGAGTTCTCTCCTCTTCCTAAATTAGTTCTGTCACCTTTGATAGATTCTGATAAAAAAGATGGCAATGCGTTGGGAATGCTTTTTGTTGGGAATGCTTGCAGTTGCAGTCTGCAAGCACACAGTCGCTACTTTAGTGACTGAGGGAGTGGAATTGAAAGTCATCTGGCCTAACCCAAGGACGATTAACATGGCAATGGCAAACTTCGGTGTGCCGAAGTACGGTGGCACCCTTAGGTGGGCCCGAAAAGCTGTTTGGCATGAGTTCTGATGTGTTAAAGTTGGATATGACCTGTTTGCGACGCGCAGGGGAAATCTTGTCTACTTTTCGGATGAGGCGCGCTATTACAAAAACACATCATATCGATGCCATCCAAGGGATTGCCGCTATGGCTGCGACTTACATGTATGCGTGATTACATGTTTCGATTGCACCCGCGAGGTTATCTTGCAGACGGCATGAATGCGGCAAGAGGTCCGCACCAGGGCACGTTCGACCACCCCGAAACCCGTGTACGGCAGGCCCTAGCTAGACACTCGGGAGGGAAGGGGCCTGTTGCACGCTCTTATGGCGCGTCTATTGCATAACGGGAGTCAGGCGCATAGATGGGAGTCTCACCCAAGATATCAAACCCCCCGATTCCTTTTACTTCCCTAATCCTCTCTAAACTACTTAGACATCGTCTCCGCCGATCAAGATTGACAAGGAGCCCGGGACGGCATACATCATGATGGTAGATCGGGGCCCACGTAAGAAAAATGGTCTCGTGCAATGAGGGGGACCTACACTAGAGGGCCATAGGAGAAATAGCTTGTGAAGGGAACGCATGAAGGAGGGTACGCATTTGATGAAATATCGAGGGGTCCCTCTTCTCGCTCCTGGAGACAAGATTGGCAAGAACATCTGGGAGGATAGCCGAGAGGATCTTGCCATTCCAACAGATTTTTAGAATGGCCAAATGACGGAAACAGTTGCCTAAGTGGGGTCATGTGCAGTGGACCCATGTGCAGGAGAGGGAAGGGTGGCGGTGCAGAGGGCGAGGGTAGTGACAGCATACGCTGTCCTATCTACGGCTTAGAATTTTGCAGGAAGCTATTTTCCTCAGTGCTGCCGAGTTTGTGCTGTACTTGTTCCCTACTCTTACCGCTTCTGTTTCCAGTTGAGCCTGGACGGTCAGGTCCGGCATGGCCAGTCCGAAAAAGGATGGCCTCCTCACTCTTCATGCCCACCCTTCAGTCCCACTTGTATACACTGAACGCTATCTTTTCCGCGCCAGGTGATTCAGACAAAGTTGATGCCTGCTATTTCCTGGACAAGGTCTACAACGCGCAGTTGCTTGGGGCGGATATGGTGGGTGGCCAACAGATGTGCAGATGTTGAGACAACACTAAGTTTCTGTGTACTGGTGTGTAAATGATAACGCCTTCGTCAGAGGGGGAGAGAGGGAGAAGAGGGGGGGATCATAACGCTTTCGGGATACGTCGCTGTGTCGGGTAATTCGCCGGGTAGGGAGGTGGAAGGGTAGTGAGGGAGCGGGAAGCGGAATATATGAATGCGGAGGGGTGATGCCTGAGACAGCGAACCTGTTGGCGTTTTGACTATGTGGATCGGTACGCAGGAGTTTGGTGGCGAGTTGTGGTCGCCATGCTTGGATATCTGAGCGATGGATAGGCAACCTGCCTGCGAGGCGGCAGAGGAGAGCTTTGGATGAAGGAAGTGGAAAAGGCACAATGCACCTGCGCTGCTCCTGACCCTCCCGACCCCCATCGCCCGACTGCAGGTGCTGGTCGCCGACGATAAGGAGGAGGCACTCACCACGGCTGTAGCGCCTGACACGAATGACACGGCTATGTGAGTGCTTCGTGGCTCCACCCCATGGAGGGGTATCCCCCACGCCTTCTCAAGGGGCAAAGTCACCGGGGCCCTTTTCTTGGGCCCTATGCCTGTACCCACTTTCCTTGATTGCTTTTCACATGCTGCTTTCCATCTACTGTCATCGAGACTCACACCCAGTTGCGAGTTGTAATGAATAACCTCTGGTCAGGGCCCCTCCTGTCATACCGTATCTTATCGTCTGTCGTTCGTCCTAATTTGTGCTCCTCAACAGCATTACCAGGTCTCATCCTGGTACTCCCCAGGCTGGTGGTTCGTAACCATGGCCTTTCATTTCATCTTTATATTTCCGCACGTATATTCTGCAACCATCTAATCCCCTGTGATCCCGGCCTGCAACTTCATCTGTTATTCTCTGGCTCCCTACTTCTGTTGAATGTGTCGTACTTTTCCTCCAAACTATATTCTCCCTTCTTAATGCCCTCTTTTTCCATAGTAAGTAGCTTCTGATCATATTCCTCGTTTGCTTGAGACTTCCCAACCTCAGCTACACGGCGACTTTCCGGCAAGTAGCTGTTTCACGTTGCACTGTTATGGCCTTTTCGACGTTTTGCCTGCGCGTGTGCTTATTCCCTCCCCTTCCCTGCCGCATGCACACGTTCTTGCCGTTCGCACTGCCCCAGGTGAGTTCGCGTGACTTCGTGCTTCGTTTGGCTGGCGCGCGAGTGGTCAATGGGCTAGCCCGGGCTGAGTTAGGGGTTTGGGAGTCGGTAGATTCGCGAATGTCTTTGGGGTGTGAGGCGCCCGTGCATGGGACCACCTTGCTTCTCATGCGAACCTAGGCATTAAACCTAAGCACCGTTTCGTCACCAGCTGCAATAGTGGCCGATAGTTTTCTTAACTAGGGCTTCGAGTACTTTTTTTTCCTCCATTCCCGGGGCCTTGGCCGCACTCTAGTTAACGATTTCCTCCTTCCCAGCTTCGCGACCGTGTACGACCGTGTATGACACCAGGCGCCGACTCAATCCCTTCATCTCGCTTAGTGATCGGATCCTCCTGCAGCAATGCCGGGTCTCGGGTTCTCAGGTGTCTTCGCCTCCCCCCATCTTCGTCCACCCCAGAGAGCGTCGCAACCTAACTGCATCTGCCGCCATGATTGGAAAGAATGATGCGGACTTCCTGCGGGAGCAGCTGGGGGATGGTAAAACCGTCCTGGTGATGGTCAGCTGGGCCAAGTCGATTCCGGAATCAAACTTGGTAGGTTCAAGATGTGACATGCTAATGGTTGCCCTGTGTGCGTGTTGAGCTCGCTGTCTGCTGCGCCGCGTGAAATATCCGAGGGGGCCCTGAGGGTCATGAGCGCGAAACAGCGCCATGAAGTTAGCTGGGCCAGGATGCGCGGAAACGATACGGCGCCTTTGTCCCCGTTCTTTCATTTCCTCCCTCTCTCCTCCCTTAGCTAGAGGTAGTTTACAGCTTCTCGGCACATGTTACACGTGTGTGCAGCGCCCGCAGCAGGTGAGGTCTTGAGACCGTAGGTCGTCATTCCGAGACTGGTTTCACAAGACGGACGAATCATCATTCACCATTACCACGCTCCCCGCCCTCCTCCCTTTCCCCGTCTTGCTTACAACAGGTCAGTTGGGAGTACTGGACCGGTACGACAGACTCGTGCGGCAATGTGTGCTCGGAGCGTGTGGAGTTCACGAAAGTAAGATCTCGGGGAGCAGCGGACTGGTATACTAAGTTGTTGGGGTGCAGGGAGCTGCACGCGTGCATGCGTGTCTGTGCGCTTACTTGCTTCATTGGGACAGGCGGTAGGCGAGGAAGGGGAAGAGGAATTGATGAGACCTGGCATGATGTTGTGGAGTGCATGTTTTGTGACAATTGCTGAACGAGTAAATGTCGGTAGTTACTGGTAGCTGGGGCTGCTTGGAGTTGACGGTAGTTATGATGCGATGACGCGACATGGTTCTCTTCGGCCGTACTTGCCTTTCCAGCTTCGGCTGAATGCCTCGGATGGTCATCGGAACATCTCCAGTCTGCGCCTCGCTGCCTCTCCGACGTGTCCCTACCACGTCTGAGCTCAATTTGTCGTTGCTCATGTTCATTCATTCTCCGCTGTCCGTAACACAAACAAACACACATACACAACCCTTCTTATAAGCCTTCGCGGCAGTCCGGCTTCCTGGTGTTCTATTAGTATATGTCTTAATCAGGTTTGTGTAAGTTGTTGTCTTGTACACGTTTGCCTGCTGGTTTGTCGGTTCTTTGTGATGTCCTTACGTAAGTCATGTACGATTCTGAAATATGCATTTATCTTAGTGGTTACTGGTTTTAGCGTTCGTTCCTTTTAACTGATGCAGCCCCCGCCGTTCATCGTCCGATTCCCAAACCCTCGCAGGCCATTTATAAACAGGCGATGAAACTTGAGGTGTGGCTGGAGGAGGGAAAGAGGGCCAAGTGGAAATCAATGGAAGGTGTCAAATCACAGGCGCAGGATAAAGATGAGGATGACTTTGTTAGGGGCGAAGAAAGGGGGGGCCAAAATGTATCGGAGGTACGACTTTGCTTTTCTGGAAGAAGACGGCTGGTGAAAAGGGTCAGAAGAGGTTTGTGTATCACCACAGCGGTCATGAAGCTCCGTCGTTATCTGGTTTTGCATGTGCATGTGCCACCTCGCCGCCTTTCATGACGCCCATGACTTTACCTATATTCCGGCTTCCGTTGTCCGCTCCACATGGCACTATAATCCGCCAAAATTCATAACCCGCCCGTCCATTAGGGTATTCCGGCCACGTGTGATCTGTGTGCTATCTTTACCCTAACCGCATATCCTTAGCGCTGTTCGCGGTTGCGGCATTACTACGGTGGTTGCCTTAGAAGTAAATTTATACTTTAGTATCCGTGTGCTGTCTCCCCCGTCTCCTCGTTGAACTGTGTTTGTTCACCCGCGGATCTCAACTTTGGCATACATACACACACACCTGAGTGAATACACGTTTTCCCTTGCAGCAACTCAGCCTAACTGCGTTCACCCCACGCTACTTCTTGTACGACTGCAAAGAGGGGACAGTTAACACGCCCGAATGCCAGGTGGGGGGCCCCACTAAGTGCCGTACGGTGCCACTTAAGTGATTTCTTAACGCGATGCCGTCACCCTTCGTGCAGTATGTTGCAGTCAAGTACAACAGCACAACAGGTATAACAGGTGGTGATTGGAAGCATGCGCAAAACGTACCTGACTGTCAAATAGCCCCTGTGTGTGCGAAGTTACGTTCTACATGACATGGAGAACCATTTACCCAGACCTTTCATATTCTCAAAAGGTTACGAAAAATAGTGCGGCAACGATCCTTTTCATTATCGCTTTTTTATATCTCTGGGCCTCCTGGCGATGTCGCTTGCGATATCACAACTCTCACATCTCTGAGGGTCCCCTCCATCTCACGCCGGCGATTTGTGCAGAGCAACTGCTTTTCCAATGGCCGCTACTGCGCTGAACCGTCCGGCGACTACACGGGCAAGGACGTACTCAGGGTGCGATGGATGGGTGGTGGGATTAAGGTCGATGGATGACTGTCATGCGCAGGAGCTGGGAGGTGATCGGGTTGGGCGCTGGAGCTGGGAGGGGATTAACAACTGAACCCGGTGTGGAGCCGGAGCGAGAGGGGGGGGGGTAGGCAGCAAGCAGTACACGCATGGGTGGGATTACCCAGGATGACTATCCGCTGATCGGCTGGGAGGTCTTGCATGGTGTGGTGGTAGTAGTAGTAGTAGTAGTAGTAGTAATAGTAGTAGTAGTAGTAGTAGTAGTAGTAGTAGGTGATGGTGATGGTGATGGTGGTGGTGGTGATATCCTCAAAACCTTGCATCAGAAGGTGGGGAGGAGGGCATAAGTCTGAGCCCGAACAAGTCGCAAGCGGGGAGGGAAGGGACTGCCAAAGTAAAGTTCCATGGCAACACGTACGCAGATCGCGGCTCTGGCCTCCCTCCCCCTCGCCCTCCCCCTCCCATGGGAGCCACCCTGAGGTCGTCTTCCTAAGTATCGGATGTACATGTCTGCCCATGTCATGTGACTGTATGTTACCTGACGGGGCATGGCCGTATTCCCGTCACATGGTCGCAGATGAACATCCGTGCGAAGTGTTTGTACCGCCAGGCTAAGGCAAAGCTGAATGGCTACGTGTGGTGGGAGTACATGGCGAGGTTCTTCGAAGCCTGCAGCATGTCCAGAGGCCAGTACAACGCGGAGTGTGCCGGCACGGTAGGTGTCTGTGGAAGGAGAGGGTGTTCGTCGCGGTGGTCGCGACGGGAGCCAGGGTTAAGGATACCGATAGATTTATATGATGATGGTCTGATGGTCTGATGTGGTCCGACCGATGGTGGGTTAAAGTGGGGGGGGAGTGATGATAAGTGATTGATATGTGTGTGCATTAGCGCAAATATCTGATCTGTGGATCTCTTAAACATATCATACCTGAGGGTATCAATAGGATAAAGGGCTGCGTCTTTATCCGACATCTGCATCTACTGGCAAGGGAAACCCATATCCTGCTCCAATTGGCGGCAGGTGTTTGATACGCTGGCAAAGGAGTACGACATTGGCACGCGCACCGAGTGGGATCAGTGCGCCACCGGTGTCAATGAGACCGCCCCAACGATTGAAATACTAGAGGTGGGTTGGTCTGGCTTTAGCTTATATTGTGAAGGGTTAGGAGGACGGCATATGAACAGGAAGTAGAGGTGGACGGGGGGGGGATGCTAACAGTCAGGGCAGGGCCGGGAGTTATCCCGACGGAAGGTAACTGCACTGAGTGGAGCTCTGGTGAATTGGGGAGAGGCGTGCGAACTGTCAGCAATTGCTACAACGTCCTGGGCTATATATTTCATTGTCGGAAACATCGTTTCATTTGTCCATTCGCCCCTCATGTCGCATTTTGTGCCCTGAACAGGACGATCTCATTTCCCAGTTGGGTAATGCGACAAGTCCCCCACTCGCGCCTGTCCTGATCTTACCCACGGTAATACGAGCAGCAGTCGGTGCAGTCCGGGGGATTGGGAGTCACGGAGCGAATAGACTGCAACCGCATCATCCCGTGACAGCCTGCTTGCTTGTGCCGCGAGAGGCAGGACCCGCAAGGGGCCCGCCGTGAAAGGATGGGGGGAGGGGGAGAAAGGGTATCCTGTGGCTTCCTGCTCTTCCATTTCCTTACGTGCGGAAGGGGATGCGAACGGGAAGCGGGAGATGGGCGAAGGGGCTTGTTCCCTGAGTTTTATTCTTTTAAAAACCCACCTTCACTTCCCTGCCCCACCTTCACTCGTCATCCTCGCATCCATCGGCCTCCATCCTAGGGAGGACTTTCCGTCCAGTTTGTTCTGCCAGTGAGCTTCCCCCCATCAGGTCTCCTTTGCTTCGCATTCCGGGCCCCGTTCCGAGTATTTGAGTATCATTGTATTATGTTTGTTGCGTCGCATATGCTGTTCGCATTCGGCCCCAGTTCTGTACCCTCAGTGACGTACCGTCAGACACGTCTCCAGTGGGTGCGCGTTATATTGGCTTCCGCCGTCATCTCCCGCCCCGCCCCGCCCGGCCCCGCTTCGGCCTACCTTCTTCCCTCGACCCCGAACCGCACCCAGATCCGCATCAATGGCGGACAGTACCGTGGCTCCCTAGAGGCCAGCCCCGTGCTGCGCGCCCTGTGCGCCGCCTTCCCCGACGGCCATGAACCCGCTGTGTGCAACGAGATCTGGGTTAGCGACGATGAATGCCAGGGACCCCATGGGGAGGGCTACATCAAATGCAACGTCGGGTAAGTGCTCGTTGGATTATATGTTATGTAGGGCCACTGCATCAGGAGGTTTTGTTGCGTTTTCCACAGTTTATGCCCCTACCTTCCTTTAATGGGGTCGCGTAAGAAAGCCGGCATATTCCGCACAGGCGCACCTGGGGGGATCCCGTTCCGAGATAGGGTTGCTGTGGGCTTTTACGGAAACCAGAATCCATAGACACGGCCCGGGGCCCGGACCCGGGATTCGATTTGAATATTTGGAACCTGGACAGGGACAGCAGGGTTATGCACGGCCTGCAGATGGGTGGGGGCTTCTAGTGGACGTGTCTTGGATTTGACGACGGGCTGAAGGGGGCAGTGCCCCGGAGATAGGTAATTGTGATGTTGGCCAACGTTATTTTAAGATCCGCCGCAAATCTCTCTCCAGGACACACAACAACGGCAGATACCGAGGCAGGTCCCGACTGCTTCTACCGGCTGTGAATGCGTACAACAGTCAGTCATACAACAAACTAAACGAACTGTCCATTCTTCGTCGCCACAAACCGACTTCTCTGCCACTCCTACGAACTTCCTGCCATACGCCGCGCCCCTTCTTGGCCGAGCAGCTTCGCATCCGCATCCACCATCCTTTAGTGACTTAAAAAGTATAAAAGCTGTTGGTTAGTATTTCTTTGTCCAGGCGGTCCTTGATAATTGGTTTGTTTGCATTCACGCTGTACCTCCCCGCCCCTCATCCTCGGGCCTACCACCCAGCAACTCGAACGGTATGACGGGCTGTATTAACACCTTCAAGGGCTACCAGTGCACCTGCGGTTCAGGGTTTCAGATGGTGCGTGTTCTCACCTGCGCGAATTACTTGATGACAAAGTACGTAGATTTTATGTGTAATATGACCGGTGCGCGTTATGTCTCGATCTGGTCTGCTGATACTGGTCGGCATCGGGCCGGCAGCTACCCTGTGTTGTCCGTCGTCATGGCGGGAGCACCACATTCCTCATCGATCTGAGGAGAGGCGTCGTCCACCACCGTCGCCGCCACCACAATGAGACCATTAATCACCCATTATTATTCGCTACATCCAGTCATAATGATAATGTATGTGAGGGCACTATGATCCACCACCACCGGGACAGCGCTAAGAGTCCACAGCGCTCACTCCGCTAATGTCCAGCGGGCCATCGCGGGGCAGGAGGCACCCCTGGGGGAACGTGTGGGTTGGTCCAATTGGAAGTGTAAATGGCCGTATATGTGCGCTGCGCCCATAACCCCTTGCCTGCCCCCCCTGGAGTCTTCCAACTGACATGCTGCTGCCGCAATCCCGCATGTGCACCGTGTCGCCGCTTGGCCCCGGCTCCGTCACCGTTGTCTGCAGATAATGAACCCCGAGGCGTACTTCGAAGAGACTTGCAAAGATATCAACGAGTGCGCGGTGTCAACTACACCATATAGGGAATCTGCTTGCAGATGCGATCGCTGTGCCTGCATTAACAATATCGGCTCGTACAAGTAAGACAAATATGAGGGTGAATGCAGGATGTACTTCTTCGCACATGGTCGCGTCTACGGGGGGTCCCTGGCGGTTCTCGCCGATGAAGCTGGGCCTGCAAGCATTCAAGCAATTTTCTCGAACGATGTCATCTGTATCTTGTGCCTGACACGAATCTTTCTGTGCCACCCACCAGCTCGTAAGTCCGTAAACATATGCATTTTTAGAAACTCTTGCCTGTGATATTTTACCATACAGGTGCACAGGCCCGAGGGAGAACCAGTGCACTCCAGAGAATAATTACGGTGGCTGCTGGCATGGGACGTATGAGAACGTGACGTTTACTAAGTGAGTCGTTTTACGTTGGAGCTTCCCCCGTCCCCTGATAACCCCCGTCCCCTAATACCCCTCGTCCTCTGATATTCGTTTCGCACTCGTACACCCCCCCCTTCCCTTGACCCCTCTCTTCCGGGTTCACATTGGCTTCTGGGATGAGTATGTGGACCGGTGCATGGACCGGGATGGATCGAACTTTCCTAGATCTCTGAATCTTTTTCCTATCGGGTTGCATATTCGCTGTCCCCCTTGGCTGTATCCCACCTTAGCCATCTGCCACATACCGCTCGTCCGTGCATTTCCCCCATCCACACGAACAGCTGCTCCATTCTGCATTTCAACCGCGCTCTGCCGTTAGCTCTTTTACCTCTCCTAAGAATCCGTGCATTGTCTCGATCGAATGTCCCAGTGGACCTGTTTCTTCCGCTGTTCCCCTCCTCAGCTGCATCGACACGATCGCGGAGTACAAGCAAAAGTCCTACATGGGAATTCTGCAGGATAATGATACCTGGCACAAGTAAGACATGGCCGTTAGATGTCGGGTGTGCAATTAGGGCGCCCTGTGGTACCGGACAGGGACGGCCGAGTCCATCTCACACTCCTGACCAAGTTCGGGGTTTCGGGGCAGGGGCCTATCTTCGTTAATGGGGGGGATGTTCATTAATGCGACCTCAGCTCTTGGTGAGCCGAGGCTTGGTTGGCTCGGCTCACCACCCTTGGATGTAGGTTGGTGTCTCTGTTGAGCGTTTTGAATGGGCTGTGGGTTTGCATAACAACCTTTCAAGGTATGGACAGACCTTTTCTTTGAGAGAACGCACGAGCCTGGTCGTGAACGACGTACCCGTCAACTTTCACCATAGATAGGCAGATAGGTATAGATAGATAGATAGATAGATAGATAGATAGATAGATAGATAGATAGATAGATAGATAGATAGATAGATAGATAGATAGATAGATAGATAGATAGATAGATAGATAGATAGATAGATAGATAGATAGATAGATAGATAGATAGATAGATAGATAGATAGATAGATAGATAGATAGATAGATAGATAGATAGATAGATAGATAGATAGATAGATAGATAGATAGATAGATAGATAGATAGATAGATAGATAGATAGATAGATAGATAGATAGATAGATAGATAGATAGATAGGTAGATAGGTAGATAGGTAGATAGGTAGATAGGTAGATAGGTAGATAGGTAGATAGGTAGATAGGTAGATAGGTAGATAGGTAGATAGGTAGATAGGTAGATAGGTAGATAGGTAGGTAGATAGGTAGATAGGTAGATAGGTAGATAGGTAGATAGGTAGATAGGTAGATAGGTAGATAGGTAGATAGGTAGGTAGATAGGTAGATAGGTAGATAGGTAGATAGGTAGGTAGATAGGTAGATAGGTAGGTAGATAGGTAGATAGATAGGTAGGTAGATAGGTAGATAGATAGGTAGGTAGATAGGTAGGTAGATAGGTAGGTAGGTAGGTAGGTAGGTAGATTGGTTGGATGGTTGGTTGGTTGGTTGATATACAGACATGCAGATATGCAGATATGCAGACAAGCACACATGTGTAAACTGCGCAGATGCGGCGAATGTCCAAAGTGTTTCCGTTCCATCAGTCTGGGCTGCGAGTACCTTTGCTCACCCAGCCAGGTCTGCGATGTAATGTATAACACCTGCATCGATCAGCAGGTACGTGCAAAATATGTGGTGGTGATGGTGGTGATCGTGTGCCTCGATGCAGGCAGCGAGACCTGGATGCCTGCAGTAGCTGCGCTTAATCGGTATCTTCGATTATCAATATTGGGAAATTCCCTGCTTTTTATAAGGACCCCTATAAGCAGGTGGTGCGCATGTGGCACTGTCATCCCTGTATGTTCCCGCTTAGGACGCGCTTCCCCACATTGGGGTCTACCCTCGCCAGGATTCCGCTGTAGTCTTTACCCGTCCAGATCATAGCAGTTCTTACATGCCCTTTCGGCTGCGGGTTGTCCCGATGGCTGACCGAACCATTCGTTCGGGTTGCAGAGTGGTGGTGAAAGGACGCCCAATGGTGGAAAGGCTCCCAGCGCCAGCGGTAGGTTGAGATGGGATTGAGGAAGGAAGGCGGGATGTTCATGGTGGGATATGTCTGGTACTTGAATTGGAAATTGGAAGCAGTTGGATTACCCGGATACGGCAGGGTCAAGATGTAGTCGCGCCGGTCTCTCCTGAAGCCGGTCTTACCGAGGCCTTACTGCGGCGCGAGGCCCAAGTGAAAGGACTCAGCATGGCACCTGGTTCAGCGATTGTTGGTGACGAAACCAACCAAATGCCATCTATGCACACACGCCTGCCTGCCCCGCGCATATGCAATACCTAGCCCCTCCTATATTAATCATTGTAACAACAGTTTTAAGGTGAATCCCTCCCCTCCTATCCTGGTGGCTCTTGGACGTGTACTGCTCTCCATGCCCTTCCTGCCTACCCCTTTGTTCTACACGCGGCCCATCTTCAGTTGGCGTCCACCCAGGCCTCATGATCTTAGTGGCCTTGGGCGCTGCGGCGCTAACAGGCGGAGTGGTGATGGCGACGAACCACATCATGATGAAGAAGCGCATGGCCGACGAGATCCGGGATATCATGTCGTCATATATGCCGCTGCAGGTACGGCACGGAAGAGGTGCTAAGAAACGGCCAGTGTCCGCGTGGTCCCTCAAAGAGGAAGCTGTAGGCGCTTCGATCCAATCAATACGCCAACAGCCGGGGGGAGGGGGAGGGGGTTGGCTGCTGCTGCCGGAAGGACCATATTCGGATTCAGCAGTAGCAGCCGGCAGCTCAAGGTGGTGGTACGTAGAAGACACGAGTTTGCCGCTTGCCGTTTAACGTCCAACGTCGGGCAACTCGTCACGAGATATGTGGTGAAGGTTTTGGAAGGCAATGGGTTTCCTGAAGGGTTTGGGACCCGTGACCCTAAAACCTAACGCCTGAAGGGTTGGGGAAAACATCAGGCAGGAAAAGGAGAGGAGAGGGCGGGACACGATGAGGGGCAGGCGTGCGGAGGGCTTGCTTCCCCGCCTGCATCGGAGCCTGCTTGCGCGGTTGGCATGACGAAATGCAACCAAGATTTCAGTTCCTATGTAACTCTTTGGGTTTGCCGTTTCCTCACACGCTCCGGAATCGGAATGAATCGTAGGAGGAGCACGCGCGCAACCCACCCTCTGCAGCAGGCCAAGGTCCCAGTAGTGGTAACCGCGGCGGCTACCAGGAGCGCATCATCCGACCTGACGAGGACTCGGACGAGGAGGGCCGTGTCGGGGCGTACGGCTGGTCAACTGGCCAGCCTGCCGCAGCCTCCGCTGTCCTCAAGGCGGGTGCAGGCGCCGTGCCAACACTCATGGGGGCCAGCCAGCGGGCCGCATGGGCCCCACCAACGTCGGCCACCGCCGGCACTGCTCCCGTCCCAGGCGCCGGCCCAATGTTCAGCTCGCCCAGCCCTTCGGCTGCCGCTGCAGCTCCACTCAAGCCCATTGCGCCTAAGCCCACCGTTGATGCGTTTGGTGGAGCTGAAGACGAGCGCCCGCAGTCAATGGCGCCACCAGCCGGTGACGCGGATCCGCTCCTTGGTCGCCAGGTCGCCAGCAGCAGCAGCAGCGTACAGAAGAGCAGTGGTGAGGAAAACCCGTTTCGTTGAAAAAATCGTATGAAGTCATACGCATGCTCAGCTTTCCTCATGGATGGGGTTGTACCCTTGGAGTGCGATGCGTGGAACACGCTGGTGTTATAATGCCCCACTCGTTAATGGTTCTTACCAGGGAGTGTGGACACTGACTTGCTGAAGTGGTCCCATCCCGTAAACTTGCAAGTGTGAAGATCATGCGATCGACGGTTTCTTGTGTTAAGGCGAAAATACGGCTGGGACAGCAATTTGAGGACTCCAGGTTTGCATGTTAATCGGTGGAATGCATCTATCCCAGGCCCACTTTGCAACAAATAATTTATATCATCATATAGATCATGCAGCGCCCTCGCCTGAATAGGTTTGCGGCTGCCAGGCCCTGGTTGCAAAGTGGGCCTGGAATAGTTGTCATGCTACCGAGCTGTTTCAGGTTACATGGCTACACCTTCCACAGCTGCACTGGTCGTGCAGTGCGTGATACTTGTCGCGACGTGTTGGGAGCGTTGTCGTTATTGACCGCGATGGGGACAGCGAATACATCGTGAAGTTATATGTGCTGACGCCGTTTTGCCCGCTTCCATGGTTTTTCATCCGGAACAAGATTCAAGGTCAACGGGAAGAATCTGCACCAAATCTTGTGTCCCGTGTGTTGTACCATACGCCCTGGCTGATGAAAATGGAGACGGAGCGCAGATGTAGCTGAACGCATTGAGGATCGCGGCTCATCAAGGTAGATGTCCGTGCTGCTGTTCTCATTGCTATTGACGATGCTGCATATGCCACATGCTTTTAAGGCAGGAAGTGGGATGTAGTGTTAAGTGGCTGAGCGCGTGCGCTGTGGTCTTTGCACCCGTGGCCACCCGATTATTAGCGGTGTCCTGAATTGTAACAAATTCCCTGCTTCACTTACGGCCGTATGTCCCCGAAGTTACGTGTTTTTAGCACGCCGTATAGCACTTTTACTTGGAAGATATAACATAACCCTCGCCGGTTCGTAGACTTAACCATAGAATTCGGATGGGTCAGCAATATCTGCGTAAGATGGTGGTCTGTTTGCTTTTTGACTCACAGCGCTTGGTGGCGCACCCACCGTAATAAATACGATTCCGCGCAGGCCGCTCTTTGTATACATACACTGACTTTCAATCACCCATCGTAATATCTATAATACATGCAATGACGATAAAAAGTATTGATGGATATTGCACTAGGCTTTGAACTTGGTCAGCTGCCGCCTATCCCCCAAGTCGAACTTCGAAGCACCCTTGCCTTTATCGAAATAAAGGACTATGCAACACAGCCTTACACTGCGTGTATGCTTCCATTTTTAGGTTGTGCTCAGCAGGGGTGATGCCAACCGCTTCTCCTTATGTCCGGTCCTTTGAGCGCAGCCTAAAAACCACCACGTTCTTGCTATAAAACAAGACCACATATTCCACGTACACAAGGTACGGAGGCGTCACACACGTCACCAAACAGTAATAGCGTCTGAAACTGCACCCGCATAAGCAGCCAGCATCGCGTTAAGGAGGTTTAGCAGCCTTATCAAGAGAGCTGACAACTCGGCTTGCATTAACGGCTGCAATTGCAGTAACGCGGTCCTGACCGCGTTAAGATTCCCATACCAAGCGGCACCTAAGCTGCTGGATCCTTAACGTCCAATGCCACCAAGAAAATAATGCATTATTCCAGTCCTGCAGCGGCTGCAAAGGTACAGCACACTAAGAAAGCTTGAGGCCGCAAGCACCGCGAAGGAGCTGCACTTTTCCCATGGACCTATATACTCACGGCGTCTATTAACATGGAGTCAGAATGTCATGTACAGGGCTCCCTTAATGATTTCCGATCATTGATAGAAAAGACCGAATAAAATGCCTGCGCAGCCGTTTCAAGGCTCCTTTGGTTGCTCTCCCTTCGGCTTGCACTGGCATTCCACGTCACTATCGTCCTCGTCACTCCACTCTCCAAAAACTCGTCGCCTATGAAACTGGCAACACTCTGCGGGCGACGGGGAGGGAGCGTCAAGTTACGATGACGGTCAGGTGGGACTGAACCGCGCTCACACCTGAAAGCCTCAGAACCTAACTCTTCGACTTGAATTTGCCCGAAAATTCGTTGATCTCTTGTACATCCTTGGACCAATGGACGCGCTCATCCTTCTTCTTTCTCCGGGGCACTAGCCGCAATGTAATGGACTCCGCTACTGTTGCCTTTTGCTCGCAATCCTGCTGCCCGCCCGCCGCCGCCTTCAGCACTGTCGAGGTCTGAGCCGCAGACATGGCGTCCTTGTCACGCCATGCCCCGGAAGAAGTAAACTGGGTCTCTTCAGCAGCAAGGCAAATAACCTCGCGCAACGGCACAAGACTATCAAAAAGCAATCAAAAAGAATAGCGTATAGCACAGAATTTGTATGTCCAATATTGTTTGGGGACAGAGTAAAAACATATGCCGGACAAGTGTACAGAATACGACAGGACAGTTTCAAGCGGCTCTGTAAGATTCAATAGACTGAAGTAAGTGATCATCACGTAACTAAAATACTGATGGCAAAAGGTAGCTCGGCTTAACCGTTACTGCTCCAACTTCTTCTAGAAAGCTTATAACATATAATCGCTCACCTGTAAAATTATTCTGAGGCTAATGTTAATATGCTGGGGTTGCATCTGAACTTGAAGAACTGCAGAATGGTCGCTAGAAAATAGCGATGGACTGTATAAAAATGCGTTTGTGTACAGTTTCAGGTAATGCTGAAAAAATCATTTTTTTCTTATTCAATGATGGTCATGTTAATGCTTCCATCGGCAAGAGTTGATCGCGTGCTCAGACATGCCCTGGCAGCTGGGGCCAGGTAATCACTTGGCTCCACAGGCATTTGGGAATGGCCTTAGCCGCCCCTCTAGAGGTTCCCCATCTTGACGGAGGAAGATATTTACGTGGGCTTTCAGTGGTTAGGAGGAAAATGTCAACGTTCCGAGTTGTGATCCCGATGTCGCGTCGTTTCGACTTACATTTTAGCACGCGACCACTGAAGTCGTGCAAGGATAACAGGCGACACGAGGACTCTTCCTCACCGGCCTTCAGAGGACCCATCTCGGGAATCCCAACGTTAGCCAACGTTTTCCGTTACCCTAAATTTCCCTGAACTTTTTTCCAATCTGTTTTGCGTTTAACACCTTGTACTTTTGGAGGCTTCACCTCGCGATCCTATGGGCCATACGAGCTCTTTTGGGTTTGTTACCATATCAACCATGTCATGCACATGGAATATGTTTACAAAAAATTATCGCCATGACATTCACTCACGTTCCCATCTTAACGTCACCACGCAGAAGATTTATTTGTCGCACAGGAAACATTCTCTGCTTTTTTTCCTATCGTCCGAAATATTAGCAGGTCAATAGCAGCTTTACCGCGCGCGATCTCCTCCGCGGACGCAATATCCTGCATTCCTGGGGCACATACAGACACATATCGTCAGGGTGCAGGCAAGTGCAGAAATGATACAATTGTTGTAATATGTATTGAAAACTTGTTGACATGCTGAGATTTGCTCTAGCTGTGTGATCCTTCGTTGAACACGCGGGTTAGTTGTTGCTCTCGGAACAAAAGCCATTGCCATTGCCATTTCTGTTACAATTGCACTGTGCTAATAAAGGCCTAGGTCAAGAACCAAAGGCCTGACGAACCAAGGAAAGAAACCAGCAACACTTCGGGCGATGCGACAAGGGATGGGCGGGCGGGCGCGTGCTGAACAACAAAAACAAGATAAAAGGAACGACTACGCACGCGAATAAATACAGCCCTGAGGACACGGGCTGAGGTAAGGCCCTTAGTTTAAATGCCTTACCGAGGCCTTACGCCTAACTAACCCGGCTTCCTAACGCAAGCCCGCAATAAAGGCCGTTTGCTGTGTATCTGTCCGCGTCAGCTTAATTCAGCATGTCGAATTAGTCATATTGAAAGGGAAATAAGAGGATCTTAGACAGTTTCTACCTGGTACGGGTCTCCGCCACTGGTGGCTGCACGTTCAAATGCCCCAGGGTTGCAAGATGTTGCATTCTGGGAGGAGGTCGTGCACGGTGCTGGACAGAGCTGCTATGGATGTGTTAGTATATCAGGAGGTTTATATACGAATGGAAGAAGCAGAACAATTTTACTGTGCGACATATGGATCTCCCAAGTGGTAACGTTAACATGGGAATGTGAGTGGATATGTTGTCGTAAAATTGTTTTTGATACATTCCATACTCAAAATATTAAGTAATACAAGGATGTGAAGTATTGTGTAAGACCGTTTCAGCCTAGTACGGCGCTCGTCCATCCCCAGGCTCTACTGCACGAACATCCACCCAAAGTAGACTGTCAACGTACAGAATTTTGTTGAAACAACCGGCAGCTAACTGTCTCCTGGGCAGCCTATTGAAGCGTTAAATATGGAACCTACTGGTATGTTTCCAAAATCATCTAGTTAAACGACCAGATTGGTCCCGACAATTCTATAAACATTAACTTGTCAGCTCCTAATACTGATTGTTGTGATCAGTGTCAACAATTCATAAGCCGTCCTGATCAGGTTTCCAATTCGGTGACCAAGGGCTTCTACATTAACATCGGGTGTGCATACTAGCCTTTTGTGCCATATCCAGGGGTGTCACGGACACCTAGCTTAACGCTAATCGTCGCCGCTGTAACACAGGGTGAAATCGCCTTCGGCTTGCCAACGCCATGCACGAAAGGATAAATGAATCTTTCAAAGCTCATAATGACACTTCACGGACAGCTTTTGATGCATATAGTGACCAAAAACATAAGGGCAAGGCGCAGGTGTCGTACGGGTTCAAGGTGGCGCTTGTAGCCCTAGACTGCCTTTTTCTCGGTAAGCTGCTTTGGGGCGCAGAATTGTAAGGTGAACGGACACGATTTCAGGATTGAACTTTCATAGTATGCGGCCACAGCGCGGCGCAAGTATACGAACCGGCTGCAGCTACAGCTCGGCAGCAGTGCAGGAACCGGAGGACAAGGTACAGGAAGTTCCAGAGCAATCCAGAGCCAGCTCTGGTGATGCATTCGGTCAGACATGTCAGATACCAATTACCCCGGGGCGGCTTCCAGGCCACATCCGGTCCCAATATGGGGATTGCTTCGGCGTTTATGGCACCTTTACTATGTTTTGATCGCTTGATGAGTTTGCTGTTCCATGAAGCTCTATGGATCGGAGGCTCTGAATTATGAATTCTTTGCAACCCTAATTTCCAGCATGACGATTCTACACCAATCTTCGTAGGATGTGGACTCAGCATCCCGGAACCGAATATCCTGCTCGCAGTATATCTGGATGTTTGAACTTCCCTAGTAACTGTTTTGCCCCATTACTGCTGTTTCGATTTGCAGGATTACAACCCGTGCTGGTGCACTTGTCGAAGAACAGCAAAGGAACGTATTCGTTCCATCCCGTTGCGGTAAGAACGGACAAAAATCATATTTCCCTAAGCTTAAGGGTTCACCTGGCGATCGGATGATGACAAGGTGTCGTGATGGCTTTAGGGGACGCAGAAGATGGGGACTCATCGAGGTGCTGAGGGTTGTGCCAGACGGTGCGGCTGATCTGGGTCAGGGAAAGAGCAAAGCGGGAGAAGGGCAAAGCGGAGGCCAGATTTGTGATAATAACGGAGGCGTGGTAAGTGAGCATCTTGCACTTGTTAGATTGCGTACATGGGGAGTGATCCGGATTTTGGGCCTTTTGCTTTAGGCGGAGGGAGCAACCTGTGAGATAGGGGAACAGAAATATGCCGCCAGGAGCACCCCGCTGTAGCGCCTGCCCGGTTTGGGCCCTGTATGTAACGGTTGTACGACTGGAAACGTGGGGATTATTTGCGGGCTCATAACTGGATGGCCCTAGACGAGGCCTTGTGTGGCGTGCATATCCTCTGGGGGAGTGGCGGTTGGGGGAAACGGGGAAGGGCCTTACGGCAAAAAATACTGCGTGCTCCACTGGTCTTGACATACTGCATGTGCTTGTCCCGGAAAGCGAGGGGAGAGGGTGCTGTGGCGGCAGCCGAAGCCGTTGTGGCAACTGTGGCTCGGCGCCGTAGCCTTTGGTTGTTTACAAGGGCGTCAACCAAAGTTGACGTTAGCTGCATGGGAACTGCACACGTGTATAGAATGGTCGAGGGCGTCGCTGCTCTGAGCTTCAGGGAGCTCGCCATCACAGTTTCCGACGTTGTTGCTGTTCCGACGGGATCGCTGAACCCAAGCCATCTAACGAGGTTCAGGGTCTGCCATCCGGCGGAGGATGGGTGATGAACTTTCCCGCTTGATTCCTTCTGCATACAAGTATGGGGCGGCGCCGTAATGGAGGAGCGGAACAGCTTCCGCATCCCGTGCGTTCAAAGATATCGGCGTCAGCACCTCACGCCTGGCAATCATTCGGATTCTTCTGCATGGCTGGTGAAAATCGCTGTGGGCAATTTATTGTGTGTTAATCCCCGATGTTCTATCCTCTCATTCTCTTTACCTCTGAACTGAAGTGGCATGTGGATGGGTCAGCTCCTCGCGTACCTAGCTCACTGTCCCTCTTGGATTTGCGGGGTTCTTACCACCCGGTCTCGAGTCTTCTTGCCGCGGTGTATCCTTTACGCATACTCGCCTGCTTCTCTTATAACTCCGTCACCGCGCGGATCTTGAACATTCTGTCACAGAGTTCCACGCTGTTCGATTTCTGTTATTTCGAGTTATTCCCTGACACGCGGCCCGACTCGTCCTGCGCCGATTTTGCCACCTTTTACTCCGCCTTGGCCAGGTTAACTTCATGGTAGAGTTGGCAAAGACTCTCTTTGCGCTGGCAGTGCTCATGTTCACGGTAGGGCGGTAACGCCACGCGACATGGGGAAGGCCTTGCGACGTGAACACCGCAAAGATGTTTTAATATTGCCCTCCTGCCGGCACAATGGATAGCATCTGCTGGATACAGCCCACCCGCTCACGCCCACGCCCGCGCTCGTTATCTTACGTCCCTATGCTGACGAAATAGAAGCCGAAGGCACCTTGCAGATTCCGCGGCGCGTAGATGTCCTTACAGGCTGCACTGTTGGAAGCCGTAGGAATGTGGAATTTCGGAGTTCGGACAGGCTTAGGGAAGACTGTGACTGTTTGGCATCAAGCCTTTCGTGTCTCTTCATATTTGCCGTCTGCCGGCCTGCCCCTTCTAGGGGACCGGCCGTGCTGGTGTCCCCATGTACCGTTCCGTCCGCTCCTTCGTGGTGGATGCGCACCACAACCGATTGCTGGCGGTCCCCGCGGTGCTGTACGCCATTAACAACTTGCTTAAGTTCTCCATGCAGGTATGAAGGGGGAGCCGGTTAATGAGGGCAGATGCCATAGTTGTGTGAAAGAGATGTAAACCGACGCAAAAGGACCTGGAAGTGCAGAGGGAAGGTGGTTGAAAGGGGACTTGACGTATCTGAGATCAAGCTTCTTCTCCGACAGGGAAGGATGATTATTTGATACTTAATGAATCAGAAGGTAATTTGAGTACGATTCTCAGCGTGCATTAGAAGCAAAAGTGCAGAATGAGCCTGCGCTGGAGACACAGCAAACGGCGGATCATTTGGTGACCATGTCATGTCATGTCATGCCCAAAACTCTATTTTGTTCAGAACTATGCCTTTTGCCTGCCAAGCTCTTTTTCTGTGTTGTTGCAAAAGTCACACCGGCCATATTGTGAATAGCGCATACGCACAAACAGGGTTTTCCGCAAGTTGGCCAGAAATCATCATGTCAGGTTCGGCTTGATTGTCTTCCTCCCACAATCCGAGTATTATAAACTTTCAACCGATATCTCGGGGACGTTTTCGGGTGCAGTTGTTTTTCCGGCCCACCACCACCAAGATGCTGGGAAACCTTAAGATTTTCACCATAGCACTGTTGATGCGACTGGTGATGAGGCGGACGTTCAACGTCATTCAATGGGAGGCCCTGTTCCTGCTAGTTGCCGGTGAGGAAGCCGCGGGTATGGGAAACGAGTTGATACGGCGACATGAAGACGTGAGAGAGTGGGGCGGTGATTGACAGGTTAGGGGACAAGACAATATTAATGGTCTTTGGGGGTGGCGAGAAGAGATACCCCTAACCTAGCTATGGATAAAGGAGCCGGGGGTGACATGAGGAGTAGGACCGGAATGTCAAAGGGCCACGGCTTACGTCGGGGGTGCAGCCGGCTGGTAGGTAAGTTGAGGTACATGCATGACAAACACATATGGTTGCGTTTCCTGGAGGAATGAATTGCAAGCTGATTTACTGGTGTAACAGGAATTGATAGATGCTCACGGTATATGGAGCGGCGGCGACAGATGGAGCCGCCCTATGGGAGCAACCCTCAAATGCCCCAGTGGTCCCATACCTATCCATGTCGCTGATTTCCCATCGCATAGCCACTCTACATCCATTCTTGGTTTCACCTCTCATTGGCCTCTTCTCAGGCATCACAATTAACCAGCTGCAGTCCTGCGGATCTGCGCCAAATCCGGATTTACACGTGCCGCTGCTGCCCGCTGCGCTGTGCACGCTGGGCACGGTCACGGTCCCTGCAGCTGCGTCTGTGTATAACGAGTTTGCTCTTAAGAAACACATGGACACGAGTGTTCACCTTCAGGTGGGGGCACCTCATGGGCACGGGGGATGGCGTGCTGCGGGAACATTGTACACCTGCTCATTTTAAAAAGGACGCTGAGGTTATTAACCGGACACAATCGGCAAAATGTTCAGCGCAAGCTGTTGGGCACCTTCTCTATCCAAGCCTTGCTGCAGCATGCGGCGGCGCATCAATTGTGAATAATCTAAGAAACTTAACGGAAAGAAGGTACCACGTGGAATCCGTAAAAATGTTGTGCTCTTCTAAAAGGCTTAAGGAAAGCTTCCCACATAGGCTAAGCGCCCTGTTGCTCTTCCTTTCATTCACCTGCCCCTCCGCATCACTCGGTAGAATTTCTTCTTATACTTTTATGGGGCCGCTTTCAACTTCATCTTTCTGGCAGCGACGGCGCTGCGCCAGCAGCAGCCATTGGGGGAGATGTTTCAAGGTAAAAGGGCACCGGGATGGGGCAAGGGCAGCCAGAGAACTAATCGCCGTCGAATCGTTAATGGCGTTACCATAACTCTGGTGGGTGCTGATGTATTCCGGTTGGCTCGGAAGCAACGGGCGGCGGTGCGGAAGAATCCGGATTCTGTGCACGAGACGCGTGCCCCTATGTCATATCACCCAGAGTTGAGTCCTCGGTAATGACCTGTAACGGTCCATGAAGCAGTCAGATGTTTCAATGTTTCAGGCCTTGTGAAGGCCCGGGGCTACCTACAAGAGCCATCTTCATCAAGAGCCTTTTTACCCCGACAAGTCCTCCTCCCTGCCGCTCCTTTCCTCGCGCTCATGATAGGTTTGTCGCTGATCACGTACCTGCTCATCGCCAACAACGCGGCCCAGGGCGTGCTTTCGTCCTTCTTCTACAAGTTCGCTGACACTATTCTTAAAAAGTACTCGTCCACCATCGCCACGATCTGGACGGCGCTGCTGTCATTCGCCATGTTCGGGCACGAGCTCACCATTAACTTCTTCTTGGGCGTTTCCATTGTTTTTGTTTCCATGCACCAGGTAGGTCCTCGTGGTGTAGCAAGAAGACACGGACTATGTATATACTTGTCTGCGTGGCTTGTTGATGGTGCGTTGCTGGGCCGATAGTGGGTTCTGGGTTCAAAACGAAGCAGCAATCCCGGATGGGGACGCAAGACCTCGATATTCCCAACGTTCGGTAGCTTGGAGATGGACGAAAGTCTGGGCGTCGCGCCGCTACGTTATACCCGATCAGGACAGCTCGAATGTCGCCCCCTCCCACGTTTGGATATCTTCTGCTGCACGCTTGCTATGCCGCTCCACCTGGTAAACAACTCCGCAGTTTTTCACGTTTGGTGATAAGGGCAAGCCGGGTGAACCACGCAGCAAGATGGTGTACAGCCCCTCCTTGGATCATATTGCGCTGGCAGCCACTGCCGGTGGCAATGCGGGTGCGGTGGCCGGGGAGGGGGGGGACATACGTCGACCGCTGCTCCCGCGATAAGAAGCATGGGCAGTAGAGGAAACGGAGACTTTTGGAAGCGCCGGGCATGGCGACCTGCAGCAGCAACTTTTGTACTTACGCAGGATTCAATATGTGCCCAGGCTGACAAATACTCCGCTGCTTCATCTGGAGGTCCATTATGCGGGAAACGGGGTTTTCTTCCCCCAACTGTGGGCGATCCCTGGCTAACTTGCTGATGCTCATAAGAAACAGCGGCGGTATGCCATTGTATATACGCTAGCGCCCACGTGCGAAGATGACTGGTGTCAGAGAAAAGAGAAGGGAAGGGGAGGGTGCTTCGTTTGACTCAACATTTGCATCTTACCTTTTGAAATGACGAATTGATTTCTTAAATGCTTGGCGACACGCACCATGTTACTATGGTTGAAGCGGCGACACATTGCAACATCAGGAAGACAATTAATAGGCCACGCGTATACTTGATTCCTCAGCTTTTGTTGGCGGTGGTGTGCAGCTTTGAGATTTCAATGCGTGGACGATTGGAAGCGCAAGCACACCTGTCAAGTGCTTTGATCCTACAGCGGAATAACATCCGGGTTGCGACCCGTATATAGTTTGAGGCGTGGAAGAGAGAAGGTTGGGGTCTATTCACTGTGTCCGGGCTTTCTTAAAACTTTCGGGTATGCGGGTTCTTAAGACCTGTAAAAGGTTGTTCTTCCCTGTTATGCGGGGACCCCCCAAGGCCAATGGGCCTGACTGGTGCTCGGGAGTTGTAGTATGATGCGCAAGACGTCGCATGCCCGTGACCTGTTTTGGAGGAGGAAAGAGCGGCTCCGGGAGTCTCAGTAGGACGCCGATACTGATGCTTTCACTTAGTTGACTTGTAGATGAGTATCCAGGATGATATGTGCTGGGTGGGGAGGGTGTGTGTGCATGGAAAGAAGGATACTTGCGTGTGCGTGAGCCCTAAGATGGGGGCGTGCTGGGAAAAGTGGATCCTCCGGGTTTGGGGCTGGAACGGAATCTTCTACACTCGATAATCAAAATCTTACGTGGGTATTCTGGGCTTTCGAATCAAACTTCGGATTTTGTGGAAAACTTGAGGCCCAATTTCAAGCCTGGTTGTCCCGCAGGGAGGAGGATGGGTCTGGCACGCACGAAGGCAGGACGTCTCCCTTTCTCACAGTCCTTTAGGATTGACATACACAAACATTGTAATTACGGAGTGAAAGTCCGCTCCTTACTGACAATTAAGACAATTAGGCCGAGATGAGAGAACATTATGTATAACCCGTTAAGAGGTGACATGCGCTTACGGTCGCGGTCAAGCAGCAGTGCAGGGCATACCCAGGGACTGTAGCGCCTTATTCTCAGCACGCTGGGTCCAGCGGTGTTTTTGGTTTGCCCTCAGAGCCGCTGCTTGAAGAAATTTAAAGCTATGGAAGTGTGCACGATTAAGGCCTTCAATTGAATTCATGTCTGGTGCGCGGACATAATTAGTACGAGGATTTGGTTAACAAGCACAGACCACGGACCCCATGAAAACCGCGAATCCACCCGTAAGAATCGGGCGTCCCTTCCCCTTCCCCCAGCATTTCGCATTTCACCCAATCACCCCCGTGTGAGAATTCGCTCCCATCAGGCGTCTCCCAAGTACAACGCCGGCCCTGTGCCGCAGGGCCGCGCTCGGACTGATGGTGGGGAGGCCTGGGTGGCCATCACACGACCACAGTTCTCAGCTCGTATCCTCCGCCTTGCAGAAGCCGCTGACGGTGCACAGCTGACGGGATCGTGCAGTGCCAGTGATAGGCTGCCACAGGGCACCGCACCACTCCCAGCAGCCAGCCAAGAGTACCAGGCAGCTAAGGCAGCGGAGATCTGGGCTGCGCTGCGACAGGACCTGCGCGGCGCATTGGGTGGGTGTTCATTATCTTTGTCCGGGTGGTTAGGCGACTGGGCGGGAAGATGTGATTACACAGGGGGAGGAGTCTGGATGTTGGATTGCCAGGGGAGAGCGAGCGAGTTTAGCCCCTTGCATGACAGAATGTGTTGGTGTTAGGGTGCTGGGGTGATGCCCGGCAGCACACTCAGGGTGTCGCAGCGGGCCCTGGATGACAGGCGAAGTGCCGACCCAGTGTACCCGACCATGTGGTAGTTGTCGGATCGCGTGTATTCTTCGTATCGCACCCAACACACTACACTGTTTCACCCTCAGCTGTCACCTTGCAATCTCTCGCAGGTTCTGACGCTCTCGCCCCGCCTGCCTTCATAAGCGCTCATCGCTGGGCCAGTTGTTTCACCGCCAGCCCGCTACGGACTCCGGTCGTGTGGAACGAGGAGGGCCGCTGGGCCGCTTGCGGGGACTTCTGCCTGGGCCCCGGGCTGGAGGGGGCGGCGGAAAGCGGTGCAGCGGCGGCCGAAGCCGTGGCGAACATGTGTGGTGACCGCCCAGTGATGTTCTTGGTGCTAAGGGATATTGGTGGTGGCATTCCTTGACAGGAGAGGGGAGAGGGGAGAGGGGAGAGGGGAGAGGAGAGCACCAACACGACAACAACCACAACGACCACCACCACCACGACCACCACCACCACCACCATCACCATCATCATGGCGGTGGGCAGCCCTTCAGCGATGGTAACACTGCAGACTATAGCAACAAGTCGAGACCGATGGTACTATCGCCAGGTGCAAAATAGCGGTTAAGGGAGATGTCCAAGCGCAACGTGTGGGAGTGAGACCGCCCCAACGTCAGGTTGCCGTAATCCAGAAGGACACCATCGCCGTACATCTTGCCATTTCGCGCCGACATGTGCAAACAGCCAGGCTGCACGAGCGGAGGAAATGGCAGCGGCGACGGTGGCTGTATCGGCACCCTCGGCTCGGCGTCCAGGGGCGGCCGGGGTGACGGGGGCGGCGGCGGCGGCGCGGATAGCGCGCCACCTGGCGGTCTCGGAGGCTTTGGCGGCGGCGTTGGGGACCTAGGAGGAGGCCAGGATCGTCCTGCAGTTATCAGTTTTGGCCGTTGCTTATCGGTTTTCAAAAAATCAGTTAAGAAGCAGACACTGGCGTAACCATTTGCGGTCGTATGCCACGGTCTGTTATGTATGCGCAAACATGACATGAGCTCCTTTGGGCGATAGAAGTGCAGCACTCGGAAGGCGTGTAAATGCATGAACTGGATTGATGGGGGAATATATTCGGGGCATCTTTGCGGCTTCTCGCCCTCCTTCCCCGCAGTAGATATGATATCGCAATAGTAACAGCTGCAGAAGCGGAAAAACCTTACGTGGCATGTACGGCGCACGCGGCGGCGGCGATGGTAGCTCAGGCGGCGGTGACGGCGGTCTGGGCGGCCCTGGCGGCGGCGATGGTGGGTCAGGATATCTGCTGTACGGTACGGCAGAGAGCGGGCACAACCGGGGGATAAATAAAGCTGCGCAGACGGCACCAATGATTTGGATAGTGCCGCCAAGATCTAGAAAGGCGCATGTTCTGACGTGTGAAGTAATGCGTTACGTGCGCCAGGTAACGGAAAACAGCCGTAAGTTCCAATATACCGGTAGGCACTGAACGCGGCTTCTAAAGGGGAAAGAGGGCTCCGAAAGGTTGTGCCCTGAGGATGAAGTGTGTCCGTTAAATCAGCTGTCTGGCCTCGCAGACGAATCAGGTGATCAGAGCCGTAAGGGGGACTGGGAGCAGATCTGTTCCGTCAATGGCGCCTGACGATCCTCAGATGGAAAGTCTATAATACCGTACTTATCGTACATGCCAATCGTACTTAAAGCCCAAAGACACTGGTGGATAGCAACGGTGCGAACAACGTAGGTGCCGACCAGTGGCCAGCAGCTACGAAGTTACTGAATCCAGGGGGGAGGAGGCGGCCGCGGCGGTAGATTCGGCCGTCGTGGTTTGCGTGGTGGGAACGGCGGGAATGGCGGCGGTGGGGGTGCCGGCGGTCACGGTGGTGACTGTGGCTATGGTGGCGTAGGCGACGGCGGCGACGGAGTTGGGGGCAGCGGCGATGGCGGCTGCGGCGGTGACGGCAACAGCGGCGGTTTAGGAGGCAACGGCGATGGCGGATCGGGGCTCGCAGGATCAGATGAAGGGGGAACTGGAGGCGGTGTTGCAGGTGGTGGGGTGATGGCGGGTCAGGTGAAGGCGGCCATGGCGGCAACGGCGGCGCCGGTGACGAAAAGGGCGGTCAGGGCGGTCAGGGCTGCGGCGATGGCTGCTGCAGCGATGGCGGGAACGGCGACGGAGGTGACGATGGTGAGGGCGGCTGCGGCAACGGTACGGTGACGGCGGTGGTGGCGGCGATGGTGGCGACGGACTGTGTGGGATGTAAAGGCGGCACCAGCAATAAAATCTCCAACCGAGGCAAATGCCACGGAAACATGAATGCGAAAGTGGTGGGGTATGGAGGGTGGGGGTGGGAGCATAGGACATTATCGATCTATGGAACTCAAATCGATAACAATGACGGAATAATTAAAAAACGAATTTTAGCCATATACATTAAAAGAGTAACACACCCTTTGACAAACGTATAAGTAAACGTTCCGGTACTGATAACGCAGAGAGTTTAGTATGTGCATGAGCCGGGAACAAGCTTACTACGGCGGCGCAGGCGATGGCGGTGGCGGCGGTGAAGGGTCTGGGCTCGGCGGCAACGGGCTCCGTGGCGGCGGAAAGGGGACCATGGGCGGGTACGCCGGTGGCAGTGGTGACGGCGGCGGTGGAAAGGTGGTGGCTGTGGACAAGCTGGCAACGGGACTGGCGGCAGTGGCGGCGTTTGTGGTTGCGGACTAGGCGGCGGCCCCGGCGGCGGCCGTAGAGGCCTGGGTGGCGGCGGCGGTGTCAGCGGGGAGGGTGGCGGTAGCGGTGACGTTGGAGCGGGTGACCGCGGCAGTGGCGGTGATGGTGGCGGCGGTGAGGGGTACAGGGGCGGCTTTGGTGATGACGGCGGCGGCGGCAGTGGCGGTAATGGCCGGGGTGGTAGCGGCGAGGGTGGCGCTGGTGGCGGTGGTGCCGGGGAAGGGGGACTTGGCGGCGACGGTGGACTTGGCGGCACCGGCGGCACCGGGAAGGCAGGTGGCACTGGCGGCAGCGGCGGCAGTAGCGGTGACGGCTTGGAGCTGGCGGCAGCAGCAGCATCACTGGCGACGGTGGCGGCGTCAGCGACGGCGGCAGAGGACTTTGCGGCAGCGTCGCGGGTGGACGGTCCGAAGGTACATCAGCGGTGGTGATGGTCGCGGTGGTGATGACGGTGGCGGCGGCAGCAGTGGCTGAAACGACAGCGGCGACTGCGGCCGGAACTGTATTGGCGTATACACAAGGCTGTAGAAAACCTGCGACGGTCACGACCCGGCGGCGACGGCATCAGGGTCAACAGGAGCGGCAACGGAGTCAAAAAGGCAGAGCAGGGTCCCAGCGCGGATCGCGACCAGCGCGCATGAGCGTGTCCGCGTCGCTGATTGCACTGTGGCCGTCGACCCACTTAGCTTGCCTAGTCCGCTTGGCTGGCTACAATCCTGGTCCGGCAATGTTTCCGCCGCACTGTTGGCTTTGGCATTCATTTTCTTTTTGGCATGTATATCGTATCTTCGTACCCCCAGACGGTTGAACAACTGAAGTAGCGAGAATCCGTCAACCCACCACGCAAATTACTCAATTTGTAACATTCCGTTATTTCGTTCCTGTTATCTGACTGCGTCGCGGCTGAGCTTAACGATAACTGAGAACGCCTCCTGCATCCATTTGCAAATAGTTTGCCGAGGAGGAACAGAGGAACAATCGTTTGCTCTGTACATTTTCACTTTAAAAACATCACATTATTTTCCATTCCTTCACTTGTGATGGAGGAGCCCGGGTCGCCTGCGTTGCGCTAAGCTGGCGGCGGCCAGCTTGCTTTTCATGAGCTATAATTCTACTCTCAAGTTAGCTATATCATATAGCAATGGATCACGAGCTAGCAGATTATCAAAGGCTCCAAATTCGCCAGTATGCGCCGCGACGAATCCGTGAGACAGCCGAGGGCAAATACCGGCGACACTTTAAAGCGCCCATAGTCTCAAAAAAGGCGCGTTCAAGATACCGGAAGCGCAGAATCCCGCATCGGTGCCTGAGAAATTCCCTATTCCCGTACGATTTAAATCAACATCGCCTTTACTCTGTCGCCTTTATTCTGTCGCCGCAGTTTGGCACCGTTAGTCATATCGACTTTGCAGCATTTTCCGTTCGATTTGGCAGTTGACGTATCAACACGGGTAACAGTCTGTGGCTTGTCATTTATCGGTCCTGGGAATGGGGGTTAGGACATGCCCCCCCAGGGAATCCGGCAACGAAATCCGGCACGAACACCCATAAGCGTGGGCACTGGATAAGTGGCCCTATATTCCCTAAGTATAGCAGCGGATGCACTAGGTGCAGCGACTCGCTTAATGACAGAGTGGCTGAGCCGCGGTAGCCGGCGAGGATGCTAGCAACACCAATTCCATGGTTGCCTCTACCTGAGGAATGCCACAACCGGTGCCGCTAGTAGCAGGTCCGCTCTACTCCAGTCACGTGGTCTTGCGTACAACGGAAATCCACGATCTTAAACACTTATCCCATCCCTCACCGTCCGCATACTTGTTGTCCGACCTTTTCTATGAAGGCTTTTTCCGCCACGCCCTACCTGCTTAACAGCTTTCCTACTCCCAGGTGATTCTGTAGAGCGGCCGGACACCCAATGTAGTCAGCCGCACTATCAGCCGCTTAAAGGACGTTGCCTATTCAGGATGTTTCGGGGCGGACGGGCGCCTGGTCGTCGCAGGTGGGCAAGATGGGATCGTTGGGGCAGGACAGGAGGTGACCGCTCGTGAACAGCGAATAATTGGTAACTCAACAGCGGTTCTAAATCGCTTTCATTCACCGGCCTCACCCCTTCCCACCCCGCCTTGACGTCTTAGCCTACTTCTCGTCTACTTCCCCTGACTAAGACCACGTTCTTCGCCTCCTCAATCATTCCACCAGATGCACACCGATCACCAATTCGTGCTGCGAACTAAAAACACGTTGCATCTTTCTCTCGCCACTCCTAATGATATTGTTGTGCAATCACATGCATTCCGCCTTCCCTTCCCCGCACCTCATTAGTTAAAGGCCGAAGTTCCCTGTCGTTCAGTTAGGCCCCCCCTTCGGGAGGTTTACGCCTTCATTTCTTCGATTTGGGTTTTCTCCCCGTCACCATCATAACAGGTACCTCGCGGCGGCCCCCGTGAGGGCCCTCCCGTGCCTTAAGACGGCGTTGCTTATCCTAAGATTCCAATTCTTGCATTCGCCGCCGCTTTCCTCAAATCCCTGTTAGGGGCTCCGGGCTACTTGGACCTCCAGAGAGGGCCCCCGGCGCTGGATGAGCTGACGGCGCGGATGAAGGACCTCATTCGGGTGCCACAATTCGCCTTGATGCTGGGCTGGATACCGCCTGGGTCCGCAGACCCTCCATCATCGTCGTCAGGATGGTCAGCGCCAGCTTTGGCTTCGGGGTCGGAAACGGTAGCAGAATTGGCACTGCCACAACGGCTGTCCTTTGACGCGCTGCACTTGCTATGTGGCACCGCCATACAGTGGATTGCGAGGGATTCGTCCAAGCCGGTCGGTGTGTAACCTAAGGGAAAAGAGTAATCGGGAGCAAAGGAGCAAAGGGATGGTGAAGGGGAACAGCGGTCCTGCCCGGAGAGTGTAGAAGATATGTCTGTTCTACGCATTGCAATGCTACCGGTGATACCTTAGTTATCACTGCAGTTGACAGATTAGGCAGAAGCTTGAAAATTTTAAAATGCATAATTAGGGATTTAAAAGAACGGTGTATATATTATGAAAGTTAAAAAAAACAAATGGATTTGGGGAAGAACTGGGAAATAGCCAATTTGGAGGAGGTATGGTCAGGGATGCAATTGTGTGTATGTGGAGGTTGAAAACAGGTAGGCGGACCCCATGAGCATCGGGATAACAGTCCCAACAAGCGGGGGCCGCAGCTACCATATCCCTTGTTCCCTTCTCTGGAGATGTACTGCCAGTCCTGCCTGCCAGGACCACCTGTCTTCCTGACGACATGGGGCTACATGTCCACCGGCGGTAAGCGTACGTCACGGCCTGTCCTAAGGGGAAACGTCCTCACAGCAAACTCTCCTGCGTCTTCACGTTGTTTTATTTGGCTACTATGATGGTACGGTTGGGTATGGAGGCATTTATTGACGTTTATTCCATTCGGCCATTTATGGTATTAGACGAGGTTGACTGCAGTGACAGGGTCTTTAGGCGGAAAACCTTAAAACCCTTACTTTTCATGTAAGGCGACGAGCACCTTAGTGCATGGCGAGCCCGACTGTGAAGAGTGGAGGAAGCGCGGGATCGGCCGTTGTTCATGCGCTATGGCTGGTCGGCTCCAGGGTCGGCTTAGCGTGCACATCCTGACATACGTGACCAAAGAGCTAAAGGTCCCATGCTATGGTCGTATTGATGACGTCGGCAGCAACAAATCCTGGTACTAAGGTCGTGCTGTATATGAAACAAGCCAAGAATTTGGAGGTAAGTTGGTTGCCAACCGAGCCAGATGCCAGCCAGGTAGCAGACCAGTCCAAACCCCAACCCCAGAAACCCCAATAGCAGAATCCTCTTCTGGATACCATCTTCCTAAACTGCATACCTTCAGCCCTGGCATGTCAGAAGTGCATCTGACATTGCCCACGTAACGGCGAAGGGAAAGAGTTGAGCACCTTGCTTTATTTACGAGTTCCCTTTAAAACAGATAAGTTGATAATAGGTACATTGGCTACCCTTAATTGTTTGGAGACTTATATATGAAATGAAACAAAGCAGCGCCTGAAATGAAGGGGCACTTGGGCCTATGCGCGCCGGAATGAAGTTGGCCAACGTAAAAAGGTTAGACGCGTATCGATCTTGGTTACCTACGCCATCGTATAATTGGAAAGTATTTCAAGATACTCTTCTGAGAAAGTTCTGGCAATCCCCCTTTCAAACATGGGCGTGGTTTTGGGGCCTCAGCTGTCGATTATTATGCATGTATGTTCTACTACCTAACATACTTTGTTGCTTCAGCACTTAAGTTAACAGGTGTGCCTTTAAATCCAAAGCCTGTAAATTCGTAGAGCCTAAAGACATCGCTTTCACAGCATTAAAAACATCCAAACAATACAAGACAGTAAATGTATGCAGTAACGATTCACATTTATGTAACGGGATCTTAAGTTTGGGAGCGAGGTCTTACATTTAACTGAATTGCCACGACGAAAGATGTTTGAAGCATTGTTGGAGGACCTTAAAAGGTTCCAACAAGTTTGTCAGGTCTTTGTAGGTACAAAGGAAAAGCGTTTAGTCGCTGCTCAAACGTGAGTACGGTGCAGCCAACTGTATTACGCTACCCAAATCGCGGACACACGTTGCAGTCTTAATTCTTAATTGATGTCATCTGTTCTATAAAGAGGATATGTGAGAAGAATAATTTGGAGCCCCTATCTCAAGCTGTATTCCTCAGTTAGGCATGAGGACGTGGCTTCTCAAAGCTTTTCGCTGGCAACATCTATAATTATTATGACGGAAACCATAGATATAGCAGAACAGGTATGATTGAAATCCTGGATGTAAGAACTCCAGCTGTCCTCATCAAGATTCCCGATGCAGGCACTGTCGGCCAAGGAACAAGGTGTAGTTGAAATTTTAAGGCTTCTTCAGCATCCTGAAGACCTCTCTCGCCTGACAGATATTACATCAGAGTATGAGTCACGCCACCGGACAGCTAAGGCAACCCTTAGCGCCATGGTGCAGTCACAGGTGGGTCGGCTTTTTGCAAGGCAAGGGAACAACGTTTGGGTTGTAATTTGGAGTATTCAACGCGGAAAACACACGGACATGTGCATTGGTAGGGGTAGGGTATTTGCTATCAGTCTTGGAACCTCACTGCAACCTCACATAACTCGTAGCTTCAAAACTTCCGCCTTTCGAGGGCCCACCACGCTGCACATTCATAATTTGAACACCGTATATGCTGCCAGGCCGTGTCGTGCAGCATCCTATGGATAGTACTGTGACGCTTCCTCCGTGTGGCAGCCGGTATACTAGGGCTTCGTTTGACAGCGCCTTTCACCCGCCACGACACGACAAGGCAACAAAAACTATTTTGCTTCATGAACCGTTCAATTTTATTCATCTTTTTGCCAGCCTTATCCAACTTGTTTTCGCTGACCGTATTTCATCGGGTTTGTCCCCCAACTTCCAAAACATGCAGCTGCTCGAGGTATAACCGGCAGAGTTGAACATCGCGTCGCTTGCTTTCCCTGGATTACTTGCTTTACATCATTTTCTTCCTGCCTGCTGTTTGGGTTGGAGCCGTAACATTTTTGCTTTCCCCCCTCCCCGCTCTGCTGCAACTGCCTTTGCCACTGGTGCTGTTGTTACTCCATTCTCACCGTCACTGCTGTTCTTCCTCTTCCTAGGTGGAGTCCACCCGGCTGGGAATGGATCTCCTGGAGCGGGCGCACCGCCACATCCTCAAACTGCAGGCGGCACTGGAGCGGATAGACAGGTAGGCATTAATAGAATGCCGGCAGAAGGATGTAGCTGTAGCAGGTCTGGGGCACGTAAATGCTTTCCACTCACATTGTTCGTTTGGCTCTACATTCGCCGGCGCTCTAGCGGGTAGGGTAGGAGTAGATAACCGGGGTAAGAATATGGTTGGAAATAGGAATAGGGAGGTTATATGAAAAAGGATAGGGACAGGGTTGTAGTAAAGCAAAGGTTGGGAGATCCAATGGATGCTGGTCACATATATCAACGGGTTCTGCGGATCTTAGGCTTTAAAGGATGTTTGTTCACCCGCCCATAGGACAGAGAACAATTAAGATGCTGATTGCTTCCTCTGCACTGCAAAACGCGGCGCTCCTGTTTCGCCATTCCTTTCAGTTATCCGGTCTTCTCAATAGTTAAACGGTTGCCCGGTCCTTCTCTACGCTCGGGCGGGCATTCGCTCCCTCCGTTGGAAGCGCCCCAGGTTATTATCTTCTTTGATGGTTACCTTGTCCTAGCACTTACAATCCAGACAGCCCTCCGTCCCCTCCCATCATGCGTCCAGCATCGGCTTGTCCCTTGTTTTCTTCACTAACGCGTCCCTTCTGCCTGCAACTTCAACATCGTTATATCTGGCTACTGGTTCTTCACATACATTCGTATTATCCCCGTGTATCAACCCCCCACCAGGCTATGCGCCGAGTGTTCCGACCTGGTGCATCACCACGATAAGATCAAGCTGCTGGCAACTACGCACGGCAATATCAAAAAGGTGCGCCAGGGCGCGGCGCTGCGGGGCCTAGGGAAGCTGGAGAAGAAGTCAAGATGCAGAATAAGAAGGAAGAGCGGTTGTCAAGGCAAGGAACAAACAGCGAACCCTACGCGGCGGCGGTTTGCTAGCTAGGTGGTTGTTAAAGAGCTCAGGATGTGTGCTGACCCAAGTAGTGGGTATTTTTGGGAGGACATTTTATGCGTAGCGAGGAGGGCTCTTTTGTCCGTACCTATAGGGGACATCATTGGATTGTAACGGATGAAGAGAAAACGAGCTATTGACTAACGTGTTTTAATAAGATGCCAACGTAACTCAGTTTTAATTCAATTGGCCAATTTTAACATGCAACATGTCATGTCCCGGAAGGTGCATTTCGGCTTTGCTCTATACTTGCTGCATACTGGTGTCGATTTCAGGATCCGCAAAAGTTGGGGGGTTGTTTATATGATCATAACCAAGTAATGGTATTGAGATATTTCCGTTTTGTTTGTGTTGCGGGATCCGGAATCGACCACTAGGTGCTATCAGAGATTGAGGATATCGTGGATCTGCCGTACCGCGCGGACCGGTGCTGGGAGATGCTGGAGGCGGATGAAGCTAATTTGGTGCCCGCCTTTGAGGCGCTCGTCTTACTGACGGGAACTGCAGAGAATGCCAAGCTTGCGTGGCAGAGGTATGCACACGTGGGCCCCGAAGTTTGGGTGGACATGGTGGTGGCTGCAGTCACTAGGAAGGTCTCTTTACCAGGCAGCGGGCTGTCCCTGACAGGCAAAACAAGCTGGTGAGAGTGATCTGGACGGAGCAGCTGCCCCACCACCACCGGAGCAGCGCCCCACCTCACTTTGGGGCGGAACTCTCCCTTCGGCCAACCCGTCACCAGTTTCGTCTTCCTGCATGCTAGAAACCGCACATCCCCAACCTTGACTGGTCTAGCTGCTTTGCCAATTACCGAGGTCCGCTCTTATGGCTCTGCTTACTTGGATAAGGGGGATACTGTTTAGTTGTCTTATTTTGTTTTCCATAACACCCCCCCCCCTCTGTTTATATCATGACTTCTTCCGGTGCGGCTTCGTTCCCTTTCCAGTGTGCTGCGCCACTCTGGCTTCTTCTTACTCCCGAAAATCGTTTTAGGAGCTTAAACCACGTAATTACTCATGCCTGCTTATTGAGCTCACCTCCGATCACGTTCCTCTATCCTCTCCCTTCCTGGTGTCGCTTCCCCGCAGGAGCAACAAGTCAGCCGCTGACTTGTCTGAGTTGTCCGCCTACCTGGCTCGAGTGGATGACGTCATGCGGCGCTTCGAGAAGCTGCTATTCGGGGAGCATCTGAACCTCCCGCATTTTATCTACCTATCACAGGAGCGACCCACACTGCTGGTGGACTGTGTCAGGGTCATGGAGCTGCAGGTTAGTGGATCTGGGCATGATCATGAGATAGTGGATATGGGTGCTTTTAAGACTCAGGCATCATGACTGCCTTCCTCTCGCCGTCTGGCATGTATTCCGCAGCGACTACGTTGTCATTGCACTGTGCGGTGGCAAAGCTTTCATTTTGTTTCTTCAAGCTGTGGAAGTTTCATCTTCTTGTTCTCCCTGGCTCGGTACCGGTACCAGACTCAAGCCCAATTATGAGTCCCATGGCGGTGGTTAGTCAATTGTGTTCACCCCCAACCCCAACCCCCTATTCTGCACCCTCCAACGCCAACCCCTACACCCCCACCCCTCTTTTCCGCCAATGCCCTCGTTCGTCCTCCACTTCATGCAGGAGCTCCTGGATGCCGAGTACCGCCGCGTCAAGATGGGGGCGGTGCCTCAGAGGCGCTACAAGGACCGCTTCTTCGCCTCCATCACTGCAGGGGCGGAGCAGCGGTTCAAGAATTTGTTGGAGCTTGCGCAGGCCTGCAACCAGCCCAACACTGTGGTGAGTGCCTTCCCAAGCCATCTATTCCCTAGGCTCTGCCTATTGAATACATTAAACTGCGCCAACGGAGCCGAGAACTTAACCACGCCCTTGGCGTGGCCCTTGAACTTGACCTCGATGGCGCTCACAAGCTTTTGGTAAGCCGCCTTGCCGGTTCCGAGGATTACGATGTGAACCTTGGGGACTGCGAGCAGCTTGGGCAGGGCCGCGAGGATGATGTCGACGCCCTTCTGCTCCTCGAGGCGGCCGATGAAGGAGAAGACCGGGGCGGTGAGGCGACCGGCAAACCTAGCTCGGCCTGCTGGGCCTCCTTGGCGGACGTTTCCGATTATACAAACATCATTACTAATTGTTACGGAGTCCCTCTAATTTTCCCTCCTCACTCATTTCCAGCCAACCACGTATGATTTCTGTGCGACCGACCTTTACGTAGCGTGGCTGACAGCGTTCAACACCACAACTTCCCATTAATTATCAGTAACAAACCTCTAGTGCTCAACGTGCTTCAACAATTCCTCTTATTTGCTCACGTGTGGGATTTTTGTCTCTTGCCGCCAGAAGGGCGACGTTTTCCAGAACCAGGGCTGAGCCTGGGGGAGGGTCGATGGCTACGCCATGTTGTGATGTCTATGTCTGTTAGTTTGGGGTCGCAGTCAACCGATTGCCAGTGTGTAAAATGTAAAGTGCATTTAGTATGTATGTATATATGTATGAACGGGTGTTACACTGTGGGCGACTTGCCCTGAAAGGACAAGCACGGGGGGCCCTGACTGGGCCGAACCACAGCGCAGGGGGTCTGTTCGTCCTGCCGTGCGCTCCCCCCCCTCGCGCTAGCCAGCAAGGGCACACAGGCCTCACGAGCATCAAGCCTGGCTAAAGGAACAGAGCCTCAGCCAACCACACCAGCTCCCAGACGGAGAGGGCAAGAGAGCAACCCCTACCTCCCTAAAAGCAAGGAAACCCTGCCTCCTTCACCTATGTATGTATGTAAGATATTTAATATGATAAGAATACATGTAGGTCATGCGAACTTGGACGTCTCACGAAGCGATCAAACGTTGATTTCCTCGCCGTCGAAGATCCCTGCGACTTCAACGCAAAGGGTAACATACCTCCTTATCGCCAACCAACTCATAATCTGATGCGATGTGATGTCAAGTGACGTCTCCAACCTGAGCCAGCCAACAATCCGACCTAGCTCGCCTAAACCCAATGCAGCTCTAACAGGTTCGGGGGATGTCTCCACCATCAGCCCTCACGTGACTGTGCATCGGTCGTCCTGGTTGCATCCTTTACCGTTTTTCAGGTGCGCATCGACCAGGACGCTAACGTGGTGGTTTCAGAGATCCGCGACTATCTCGGCAACCTGACCCGCCTAGTGCGGATTGTAAACCGGCAGGAGGAGGTGGTTGACGATCCGGAGGAGCTGCGGGGAATCGAGGTCTTCGATGAGGTCAGGGAGATGCGGGTTCGAGGTGGAAAGGAATTATAGGCGGAGGGGATGTGGGCGGGGCTCATGCCCTCCGCTCAGCGCCAGCCCCTGATCCAAAGGTCGTACTGACTGGGCTTCGCCAACCTCACCCGACCACTTACTTCCACCGGCGCCGCACAAAGGCAAGCTACCCACCACAACCGCACCATTCATATTTGTTTTATCTGAATCTCACCTCAAGCATCTCCAACCTCCCAACCATCCCCCGATCCCCAACCCCCCATTCCAGCCCTTGTTCGACGAAAGCCTCTTCCTGGACGAGCTCCTGGACAGAGGCTTGTACGAGATGACGGACGAGCTAGCCATGGTGTACGATTACACAGCGGCGTGCTTCCCTCCATCGTACGACATCTTCAATCGTGTCTTCCAGACCTATCACGTGCAGTTTGCGGTTGTCATCGACGTATTGGGCCATTCAGCTGCGGATGGCATGAGCACTCAAGGGGCGCTCAGGGTCATGGACTGGGTGCAGAAGTACATGGTGAGGAGAGGAGCTTGCTGCGACTCAGAAGAACCATATCGGCCAAGGATAGCGTCCTCTTCCATTCTGGCGATTTTGTGGGTTTGCGATACTCGACCAAAATTGAGGACCATGCCCGCATCATCCTAGCTTTCTTCGCTGTGCTCCATCCCTTGTAAGGGTGGTCTCGTAAGAAGTGGCGTACTGTCGGTGGAGGCATCGACGCATCCTAACCCAGCGACGCTGCAGATGCAACGGATGAAACGGTCTGGTTGGTCGGCCGCTGTGAGACCGTGGCGGAGGAAACGGAGGGGTTTACGGGCCCCTGTTGGTTTGGGTTACAAATTGCCTCGGTTGGCGGGTTACGCTTGAGTGATCCCTTCCTGGGCGGCATTGGGTCGCAGATGTAGGAGTGCTGCTGATCGCGCGGCCTGAACTACGTGTGGATGTCTTGTCTCCGTTTCATGACAGCCGATCTTCGCACCCGCGTGTGTTCTTGTTCGCACCTCCCTGTGGGGCCATGGCCGTCCCCACTCCTCAAGCTCCGGGTGCAGGAATCGCGCAGGGACTCACTCTTTTTGCTGTCGCCATCAGTTGATGCCGCTTCCGTTGCCAAATAAATGATTGCTCTCGTCGAGGTTTTCCATGCGCACTCCAATAGATCGCACCAGCAACCAGCTCATCAACACCCCTGTGCATGCAGGACACGCTGCGGAACCTAGGTGTGGACGATGACCTTGTGCGGTTGCCGCCCTCTCCCTTGGCGGACCCAGAGAGCATGCCGGGCATGGTGAGGAAAGAGGAGGGTTGGGGTAGGGTTGTATGGAGTTTCGGGTAAGGATACGCAGAGTGATAGGGGAGGGCCGAGGGACTAAAAAGAAGCGAGCTTGGGTTTGTGCCATAAGAGGGGTGGTAGTGTTGGGGGTCGGAGGGAGCGCAGCATAATCCTTAGGCATTGTCCTTATTCGCCCCAGCCTCAAATCCTCCTTAGCATAAACACTTTTACGGGGACCTTCCGCGCCCTGAACCCTAAAGCCTTCTCGTTTGTTCATTCGCGAATACCCCTCCTTTGGTTGTTGGTTTCTCTGCATCCGCACACGCTTCCATCACGCATGTGGTGAACGTTATAGCTGGAAAGCTCCCCACTGTCAGACACACATATATACACACACGCTCACGCATACTTACCTTTTCTAAACCATGCACGCCAGGTGGTCTTGATGGATAGCTACGTGGGTCGGATGGCGAAAACCATGACCGAGTGGTACAACCGCATCCTGGACGCCGACTTAAGGGTGCGGGGTGAGGGTCTCCGGCTGTGCTTCTGTAGTAGGGGGGTATGAACTATAACTGACTATGATTGTTCCGCTGACCGGTGATGTCGCACAGAGATAGCGACAATTCAAAGTTGTGGATTGGTGAGAGTGAGCAGACCCAGGTGATGGTGGCGGTGTCGGTGTCTGTCTCTTGAGTGTCTTCTGTGAGTGAGCCCTTCTATCGTGCCGTCCGCCTGTTCGCATGAGTACTAGCGAAACGCATGGGCAACCGCGCGTTCATGGCAAGTATGGATTGCACAGGACAAGGTTGTCCCTCTGCTGGCAGATGGCGTGCTCCGGGCTAGCATGGGCTCATCCCCTTGGGCTTGGGTGCCATGGCATTTTGAGGCTTTCAATTTTGGAGAATGACGGCGCCTTCGGGAAATATTTGGGACCTTTGGGCTCCTGGAGACTTTCATGACGTCTGTTTGTCTTGTCGCTGGTGACTTCTTTCTCGCCCTCCCCCTCCAACTCCACCTTCGATGCGAAGATCACGTCATTTCCCTTTCCATGCTGCAGCCTCTGGCGTTTAATGTATGCACATGATCTCATCCTCCCTCCTCTCTTTCGCCCCATCCCTTCCGTCGTCCGCAGTTATTGATTCTACTTCATAGCAGCTTCTCTATGGCAGTATCAGGTCTAGTTTATTCGTCGTCTCTTTTCCCTCGTCAGTACCAGGATTCGTTTTATTCGCCTTCCTCAACCCCCTCCTGTCAGGGCAATCCCAAGCCTACTGCAGACGGCACGCTGTGTACAATGGGAGCTATTGACTTCTTCCGGATGCTCAGTCAGCAGGTCGCTATCATTGAGGCGCTCAATGACCATGGAGAGGTCATGTTCCAGGTATGGGAACGAGAGGGGAATATCGGATGTGACGTATTGAAAGTGGATATTAGAAGTATTTATGTCGCTGTTCCTGCAATAAAAACCGGAGGAAAAAGGGATTTTGGTTGTATTTCGCGAGGACTGGAAAGCTAAGAAAGCAAGGGAAACGATATGGTTCACCTTGGTGGGTAGGGTCACCAGTATGCCGTACAAAACACATCTTCTTCCCCTTAATTCCCAAATGCTCCAATGCCCGGTTCCCCCATATCCACTTCTGACGCTCCGTTGGGAGCTACACCCTCTGGTTAGGTGTGTTTCCCGGGATGCGTTTCTCCACGCAGACGGCACGCACCGCTCTGGACGTGATGCGGGCCTTTCAAGAGACTCAGCGGGAGATTTTGGCAGGGCCGGGAGGGGGTGGGGGCGGGGCGGGAGTGGCGGGTGGGCGGCCCATTTCATTGGAGATGGCGGTGGCGTTTATCAACAACAACGTTACCTGCTACGACCAGAGCCTACAGTTTGCCGATGATGTGCAAGTAGGTATGGTGGAATGGGGGTATGAGGTATGGGTGAAGGAGGGGGAGGGTCACGTGCCTGCGTGTGTCTATATGTGTTCATAAGGGACAAAATCCGGGATTCAAGTACGTGTACGCTTAACTGGTGCTTCCCTTTTTGTGTATGTGTGCGCGTGTGTATGGGTATGGGTATGAGTACCGACGGAGGAGTGTGGAAAGGGCTATGTTGGGTGAGATTTCGGCAGATAATCGGCAGGTCATGATCATGATGTTTCCAGCACACCACTTGGGGGAAGGTTGCATGAGCAAGAGGCGTAGCTACGTATGGACATTGGAGCTCTGGCTACCGATGCGCATGCCGAGATTTACCGAGGCTGTTGGGAGTTAAGCTCTGAGTGGACTCGGAATCATGCGGAATTTACGGTCGGCGACATAGTGGCCAGTAGTTATTCGAGAGTGCCGAGCTGCTGGGGTGATAGCAGCCACCACGTATATCGTGTTTCTGCGTAAAAGCACTTTTGGATCCGCATTAACATGCAACTCTGATGCGCTCTCGCCGCGTCCTCGTTCCTTGTTCACCAGGACATCCCCTTACCTATACCGCCCATTGCCCCTACCCGTCTACAAAACCCTAAAACCCTTGTCATTTTACAGCGCCAGCTCAGCAAGGCCTATCGCGACCAGCTGGACATTGAGGACGTGTGTCGGGGATTTCTGGAGGTGGCCAAGGTGGGTGTTTACCCAGAGAGATAGAGGGAGGAGTGAAACGGAAAGGTGCGAAGACGAGAAAGGAGAGGAATTACCATGACAGAGGGTGGAAGCGGGGAGGGGGCAGACAAGGGGAAGACAACAAAGTCGGGCAAAGAGCAACGTGACCCCTGAAGGGGGGGTTGGTTTGTTCCATGGCCGTCGGAATAGATGTTCTCCATCCGCCACATCGGGTCTTATCCCTCGACCCCTCAATTTTTCACTGTGCGTGGGCCTAACCGCTTCTTGCCATAAAGCTTGATTGTTATTGTACTGGTGTTATGCGTCCTGGATTTCCTTAGCGATTGTTGCCGTACGTTCCTGTCATACACGTGCAGTTGGCTAGTCAAAGGGCTGTGCATATCATGTTCAACGACCCAGGGCTGTCATATCAGGTCAAGGGACTGTACGGCAACGGCAATACAGAATACCTGAGTGGTGAGCAGGCAGGGTAGGTGTGGGTGTGGTGGGATTTCGAGAATGAGTTGAAAAGTTCAAGGGGGTTCAGGGACATAAAAGGACATATTCAACTTCCGTATATTTTTATCCCCCTCATCGGCTATTGGGTTGGGGCTTTGGTCTATGGGCGTTTCTGCATCCGCATGTATATCGCATGTCACGTACACTTTGCGAAGCCCTCTCCGTTGGTCACGTACATTAATTACCAGGCACCAGCTAACCCCCCAAAAGCATACACACATTTTCTCTTACTCCTCGTTCCAGTAACTCATACCCAAATACACAAGCGCCGATAATGCTTGAAAGCCCCATATTTGCCCCCCTGGTGCCCCCCTCCCGCACCTAGGCCGCACCACCGCCACCCTCATCGCCACCCTGCGGGACTACTTCATTGATTTCAAGGTCTGGGTGCAGCCTTCCTTCCTGAAGCGGGTGGCGGAGGCGGCGCTGGAGGAGCTGGTTCGCCGGGCTATCAACATGTATGTAGTGGCGCCGCCACAGGTATGGCAGCTGTACGATGCGACGTCGGTATGGTTGGAATGAATGATGTCAAAGATCCACACACAGAAGGGGCGAAATTGGGTTTCAGTCGGGCAGCTGCAGGCTTTAGCGCCCGTTATCACCGGCTCTTGCTAAATAACTGACATTTCCTATTCTGTTTCTGTCCCACTCCTAAGATGACAATTCTTGTCTGTTTTGATCGGGCTTCTTGTTAGGTTTTCTCAGTCATGGTGTTCCCCAGCTGCGACATGTCCTCCTAGGTTTGTCCGCATCATTACCTTGGCTCTTATGCTAACTTCCCTTCAGTTGCCAATTCAGTTCCAACCGGAGGCTTGAAACGAGTAACCGGCACAACAACTCCCCTCCCCCGACGTTCCTGATTAGGCCACCGAAGCCCTGACCAAACGCATGTCGGATGACGAGGCAGACCTGCTGACCTACTTTGAGAGCTATGTGAAGCTGGACAAACTGCACAAACACATCAGTGTGTTGGCCGATATGAGGGAGCTGCTGGTGGCGAATAGGTGGGTGCGGGGTTGGGAACTGGGGAAGCGAGAACATTCCGCACTATCAGAAGGTAAACAGTTTTGGCGCTGTGCAATTGACTCGAGGCTACAGCTGCGCATGCGTAAATACCAGAAGGCGGAAGCGCTTGTCATCCATTCGCAAGTAAGAACGGAGGGCGAGAGATAATGAACGAGTATATCATTCCTTATTACATTATGAGAAATGTAGCCATGACATTTGTAGCTTCCGCCGCCCCATAGACGCACGCAGATTTTCCAGATTTCTAACGCCAAACTGTGTTTCCTTGCCATGGACGCAGTCCGGAGACGTTCGCACTGGCGTATGCTAATCTGCTGGCCATGTCCAAGTCATTTACGTTAGAAGTTGTGACCAAGATTGTGACTACGTGTAGATCCGATTTGACAAAGAAGCAGGTGAGCGCAGCACAGGGGGGGTGGGGGTCCTAAGGGAGTTTGGAGGCAGTCCACAGCAGCCGGGTATTCCCTCTCTGAACTATTGGAACCAGAACTTTGCCCATTTCTCCCAACCATTCCATCTTCCCAGCTTCCGTACTTTTTTTGAGTTTAATTCTTAGTTATTTTGCATGGGCACTCGTTCTTCTCACAGATCTCCGACATGACGTCCCAATGTAAGGACCTGTGGAAGCAGCGCGAGGTGGCCCGCAAGGTGGCGCGTGAAGATGTGGACAAACAACAAGAGGGTTGGGGCGCCTTTTTTGGATGGGGCAAGAAGCTCCAGCCGCATGAGCAACAAGAGCAGCAGCAGCAACAACAGCAGCAACAACAAAAGCCAAAGGCTGCGCCGTCCAAAGAGAAGGAGCAGCCCTCCAAGCCACCGCGGTCCAAGGATAAGGAATCACGTTCACAATTGCCGTCGCCGCCACTACAACAGCAGCAACAGCAAGCGAAGGAGAAGGGAGAGCCAGCATCCAAGGAGAAGCAGCCGCTGACACAGAAGGGTCTTAAGGAGCAGGAGCAGCAGTCCAAGGAGAAGGAACCGACGCAGAAGGGCCAGTCGACAAAGCAGCGCCCTTCAGAAGGGAAGGAGCAGCAGAAACAGCAGCCGAAGCAGTAACAAAAGGGACCCAGGGGATAATCACCCTGGCTTTGGGACTGGATTTCCGTCATATGGAGTTAAGTGAATGTGGATGAGGAAAATAGCATATTGTTCATAGGTATTGCATCAGTACTTGCAAAATGACGCTGTCCTCCTCTTCCCTAGATGAAATCACGGCAAGGGCGGGGTCCAGGGTAGAGGGCCAGGGCCATGCCTGGGAGCGAGCTCTGGCGGCTGGCCAATCCCGCTGCAGTGACTATCCGGTCGGTGGCTGGGGGGAACAACATCAACCTGCACGAGTTCCAAGTGGGCAGTGTACAAACAACAATAAGTTATCAGGATAAGATCATAGACCCTGGTTCCTTAATGCCCAATTCATCATCTCTTATATCCACTTTTGGCGCTCCGGCGGACCCCATGTTGTCAACCAGCGCACCATCCCTTGCGGTGCTCAGGGTTTGAGAAACCATCGGACTAGGGGACAGAGACCATGAACGCAATTTTTTCTCATCCACAGATGCAAATTCACCTCTTCTATAGCTGTTAAGTCGCGTGTGTAATACGGGTAAAACTAAGACAAACGAGGCGGTGCAAGATACGGCAGTCTGTCACGTTGAACATCACGGCGTTATAACGGTGACCACCGCACGGTTCATTGGATTTAAAATCCAAATTGCATGATCAATTGCCAGAATGCTCTATACTCGTGTTACATGCTGTGCGTCGGTTATGCTTAGCGAATTCCCCCACAAGTCATTACTCAAAAGCTTTGCATTTGATACAAAGGTGGTGATAACGTGGCATGTCATTGGACTAGGTCGTACAGTTAGCACGCCTTGACAACCGCGACTGGTGACGCCGACCTGCCTCGTTCGTATTAACGCTTTATCTTTGTAGCTCGAGTCGAAATATGCCTTTTATAAGGACGATTTGCCATCATTGTGCGTTGATTTTACCGTTCGTTAGTACGTACATGCCTGCACGCCACAATCTCATTAAAAACATATATTAGCCTTTGTAGGCGCCTAGGCTAAGGTCCAGGAACCACCGGGAGTCTGCGACAGGGCGGGAAGCAGGGACGAGGGGGAAGGAGTAAGCGTGTGAATATGACAATAATTAAGTGAAGGATCAACTAAACTAGGGTTAGCTCCTGAGGAAGATAAGAGGCAATCGTGAGCCACACATCTTGCGTCACGACATCGACCCACCAACGGTAAACCTGCCCAACCACCTGCAACTTTAGGCTTGTATCCCATCCCTGCTCATCTATATACCGGTGTACGTGCTGATAACATGCTGAGGTGTGCAGTTGTGTGCTAAATGCGTCTTGCGGTATTTCGGTGCTGACTGCAATATGGCATTATACCGGGCTCTAAGAGCTGGAGATCTTGCAGTAGTGGCAGCAGACGCTCTTTCCCACCTTTTTTGAGTCTGCCTTTGGGCCTTTTGTATTATTATAGTAAGCCAGGAAGGCTATGACATGAGCAACGAAATAAACCACCGGGGACATGTAAGTCAACTAAACCGCTTCAGCTACCGTGCTTCCCCCAGCTTGCCTTGATTTTTTGGAGCTTGTGTCTCCACGTCGGAGTCACCTTCGTGGTCCTGGTTACTTGCGGCCCCTTCCAAAGTTTTCTTGTCTAAGTAATGCATCTGGACCACTGCTTCAGCTGCCCCTTTCCTGTTTGAATTCTGAGCGACTTCTATTTCCGACTAACTTGACTTTCATCATTTCAAGCCATGCTTTGGGTGAGCAGTGATGAACCGAACTTTCTGATGGTGATTGCAGCTATGCACACCCCATAAGGAAGGTTTTGGGTAAACATGCATGGTGATGTCTGTCAAGCCGCAAGCGCTCTTGTTACTCACCAAGTCTCAGGTGCAAGAAACATGAAACATCGTTTCGTCATGGTTGGTACGATTCTTTTGCGTCAGGTATTTTGCTGGTTGAGTACATGAGCCGACGGGGCCAAAACCCTAAGGGAAACACAGCAGCGCCCGAGTGCAGTCACCGGATGGGGCGGATGGGGCAGCGAAGCAGGCAGCCTCAGCAGGAAATGGCAGAAGGCAGCCGATGCCATGGGAGTTTCGTCAACGGGGAGGATTCGGGCCCGCATTATACCACGGATGGCCCATATGGCTCCCAGCACCCAGCAGCCTCGACCTTTTAGGTACGGGTGCTACAATCCCTAGCTATGCGGTGCTACAATCCCTGACAATTGCATTTCAGCACGACAGATAAGCAAAATGAGACAGTACTTCTCAGGAGTTGGGGACAAGTAAGTGATGCTGCGGCGTTCTTTTGTGACGCATAGCCGTGGTACCCAAACACACACCACAAATTCATAATATGTTAACCAAGCAACTTAACTGTAGATAATAAACGTTTTTCTTGTCCCATTGTCCCCTTGTTGAATATGGACGACATACAATGTACGTGCCGTATACGTTACAAAGGTGACCTTCGGAATTCATATGGCAACGAGGGGTCAGCTAGTAGGAACCTGTTGCGGCAAGTTTGATCTTTTAAGCAACTCCATCGGGGGAGTCCGCACACCGGGATGCCTGCTTAGGATATCGCCACCGCCCTTGACGTGCGGCGGGTGGCTGCAGATGGAGGCGCTGCCGCCGCTGCCCGATATGTCATTGTCGGACGATGGCGCGCTAAGGACCTGCCGATGTACAAACCGCCAAGCTTCCTCCATGAAATCCAAGCCGTACGCCATGGCGCCCATGCCGTACATCACGACAGGGGCCATCAAGTCCTCAAACAGCCACTTGCTGGGCACACCTAAACTCCAGATGAAGCTGTACAGGCTGATATGGTCGTACTGTTCGTACACTAATGGTCGGCCGGTTTCCGCACAGGGCCGAAACTTGAGCAGTACGATTGTCGGCACAACCAAAGAAGGGATAGGCAGCGGCCAGCGCCTCGGAACCACGTGTTGGTCTACCCAGATGGCGACAGAAGTACAACTGCCCAGTGGCGGCGGCGCTGATGGCGGCTGCTGCGGCCCCGCCTCTCTGCAGCCGGGCCCTGGGCCCCCGCCAGTAGCATTTGCAGTAGCAGCGGTAGCAACATGACCGTGCGGATGCCGGTCCGGGTGCTTGCCTTCACTGTCCAGCACTGGGTTTCGGAGCCGGTTATCAATGATGATGTCCCGGATGATGGGCCTTGATCGGAAGGCGAAGCTGTAAGTGCGATATATTCGGTACACGTCCAATGCCGAACTAGCTTGAGTGAGATAGTGATACAGCACAGCGCCGGGAGCATAGTACCGCGCCACGGTTGTCCGCAGCTGAGATGGGTTCTGAGGCGGTCAGCGGGACAGCTCCCGTCGCGCCATTGATCGACCGACCCAGCAGATTGGGAGGTGGTGTGTGGGGGTGGGAAGGAAACCGGGAAATCGTGCGTGTGGTTCAAAGTATGTCATGCCGGGTAATGAAACATAGATCAATAGCTGAACGGTGATGGCCTGATCATATACCGAAAAAGCAACCAGGCACGCACAATCTGTCGAGCCTTGCTTCGCACATACAACCAAATTATCTCGCGTGTTCCATATTAGCCACAATAAAAACATTTACCTGGGAAAGGATATCCATGTCATTTCTCGGCGCAATGTTGATGGACCCACCTGGCTAAGCATCCCGCATACCAGGTCGCGAATTAATGCCTCATCCGGGGTTGGTGAGGGATGCGGGCAAACATCAGGTCCGGCTGGGGCCACAGCCTCGGCCGGCATTGGTGACCCTGAGTGCAGTTCCGACATTACTGCTAATGGTAATTATTATAACATGTCAATTAATGGCTCGTGCTTGAGCAAAAAGTGGTTTGCGTCCTGCAATGGACTCGTAGCAGAATGCTTGAAAGTGGCAGTGGTGAACCCTAGCCGTAACGCTCTTGATTACTTCCGGTCTGGTAAGTCCTCTCTTATCACCTTTCTAGTCACAAATTAATCCAAACCAAAACTTGAGGACTAATTGACTTGATTCGAACAAGGATAGCTTCGGGACGGAGAGCGGAAGGGACAAAAACTGATAGGAAAAGCAGACCCATCGTCCAGTGTGCGCCACTGGACAGGTGGATTCGATTAACTCAATGATTTGTTGGAATATTAAGCCGTGTCTGCACTGCATGGCGATGACGATGATAACGGAAACCGAAAGGATTGTGATCGCGGTTCAGTTGAAAGGACGCGTCCGTATAGACCCGTGGGTCATATCAAACATCAGCCGCCTTCTCATCAACCGCACTACTGGCATGGGGTTGGTGGCACAGGTTGCAACATGTAAGCGCTATTATTGGCATTTCAAGTGTAACGCCCACTATCGCGCGTCTTCCGCTCAACAGTGGTAAGATTATTCGGCAATAAATGTACCGCATGCTTTAGGTTCACGCACGCAAGCAACATGAGCGCATCCTTAAAGCCGTTCCGCTCCGTTTTCGCTTCAACGATTTTACAGCGGTAGCCCGTTGTTAAAGGGAAGGAGGAGGGAATGACGGACGAAGGAATGAAGGGAGGGACCGAGGGATGGGGGGAAGAGACGGAGGAAGAGAGGGACGGGAGAAATAGGGACAAAGGGACGCTGGGGAAGGGAAGGAGGGAGGGAGAGAGGAACGGTGGGAAGGGGAGAGATACGGAGGGAGAGGAGGGGAGGGAGGGAAAGGGGGAGGGACGGAGGGAGGGAGGGACGAAATGGACGGAGTGGGGGAGGGAGGGCTGGAGAGCTGGAAGGAGGGACGGAGGGACTGACGGATGGAGGAGGGGGGAGGAAAAGAGGGAGGGACGGAGGGACGGACAGGGAGGGAGGGACGGACGGACGGATGAGGGGGTGGAGGGAGGGACGGAGGGACAGAGGGACGGACGGGGAGGGATGGAGGGAGGGACGGATGGACGGACGAAGGGGGATGGACGGACGGATGGATAAGGGGGGATGGAAGGACGGATGGAAGGGTGGGAGGGATATAGGTAGGTAGGGAGCGAAGGCGGGATGGACGGACGGAAAGGGGGAGGGAGGGAGGGAGGGAGGGAGGGAGGGAGGGAGGGAGGGAGGGAGGGAGGGAGGGACGGACGGACGGAAGTACGGGGTGGGAGGGCCGGAGGGAGGGACGGACGGACGGAAGTACGGGGTGGGAGGGCCGGAGGGACAGACGGAGTGGGGCGGGGGGGCGGGATGGAGGGATGGATGGAGGGACGGACGGAAAGAGGAGGGGTGGAGGATGGGATGGAGGGCTGAATGAAGGAGGTTTGGAGGGACGGAGGGATGGAGGTAGGTAGGGATGGACGGAGGAACGGAGTGAAGGGGGAAATTAGTGAGGCCTGGAGTGAGCAGGCATAACTATCTTTATCTCCCAACAACCTTGCTTGTGATTTTGGCCAATTTTGGTCATGATTAGACCATCCGTCTGGGATGAGGTGTATTGTCTCCCCTCTGGGCCTGCCTGTTCGTCAATACGCCATGGCTACTAAATGTCCTTGTTCAGGTGTATTTTCGGGAAGTCGATTTTCCTGTCCTGGAGGGGACAAGTCATGTATGTGCGTGATACAAAGGTCGCAGGGCGGGCTCTGAGTACTTGCTGCTATCGTGTTTACCATTTCCTAAGTCTTTAGTAGCTGAAATGACGTGTGCAATATCCTATGAATATTTAATCATACAAAGGTTATGTGATTGATGTGCAATGCTATGCAAAGACATATCATTACATCTTTGGATGCACTTTAAAAAGCTTATATTCATTACCAGTGTAACAGAGCCTCAGCCAAAATGCTGGGCGATAAAGCAAGCGTGGCATGACGTAATATGACTCGCAGTAACTTTGGTGGCTTTGCGTCGACGTCACTCTACGTAGTGTCCAACATGTAATGGTGTCCTACGTATAATGGTATACCGAAATTTTTGTGAGATCAGCTTTGGCAGTTCTGGTAAGATCATCTTAGTTTGTGACGCCCACGATACGTCGGATCCCACGTATCGTATAGTCCCACGTAGAGCCCGACACTTGACCGGGAGACCTAGCTGCCCTTAGCCAAAAACCTGCCCCTGATACCTCACCTTACATCTTATACAGTATGGTGATATAAAGCCAAAAAGTTTACACGCAAGACATGGGATATCGTGAAGAAGGTCCACTTCAAGCGACCTTGGATGTCAATATCTACTTAATATAACGAGCATGTTAAATGGATATAGGACCCACAATGGAAGTCCTGGTCGACTTTGGGCCTCAAGAAGAGCGCGCCGCAGCTGCTGGCGAACGCTGCTATTACATCGCGATGATAGGTGAGTTACTGCATAAAAGTTCAGACTACCCTTACACTAAACCTTGCTATCTTAAGGTATGTATTTTATAGGGACGACTTGCCGCCTTTGCGCGTTGATTGCACCATATCATTCCTGAACCCTGCAATTTTTATATAGATTAGTTTCAGGCACACATTGAAGGTGTTTAGCCTGCCATCTACCGACCTGTGTGCGCACCCCTTCCTTCCAAAACTGTTTTGGGCCTCGAAGCCTGGCCGGCCCCGGGCCGTCTTCTACCGCGGCAGCAGCGGCGTTATCCGCATCTTCAGCCCACAGAGGAGCATCAAAGACAGCATTAGCAAGCGCAAGCACTAGCGCACTCGGCGCAGGCCATCTTTCAGGACGCAGCCAGTGCCGGTTGCAAGCCCACATCGCCATTCGCCCGCCAGGCCTATCTGCAGCCCATGCGGCTCTCATCAGCCCGTTAGGCACCGAAACAAAAGGCCACAACCAGACGACAAAATTGGCTTCAAGACATAAGGGGGGGGGTAAAGCTCGATGTAAAGGAGCCTTCAGCGGCACCCGATTCAAAGAAGCTGAACTGTCACATGCTGGCACACTAGGGTCCGATGTTGACCAAGATCAGCAGGGTGGATTCATCTGGGGTTCGCCCGGCAGCAGCACCGGACTAGCCAGTTGCTCTTCGGCCCTCGAGGGTATGGGACGAAGTCGACCTGGACCTGCACCTTCAGAATCAATACCAAACGTGAACGTGCTCGATGTTGTGATGGCGTCAGCCACCGGGGCCCCCGTCTCTACTGCTTCCACTACCAGCATCCCCGGAACATGTAACCCCATTCAGTTTGAAAGAAATCGGCCCGCGAAGTCCATCCTCGACATTGCCAATGCTCCTCACGGTGGCGGGGGTCGATCACGGAAGGGCAGCAGCGGTACTGCCAGGGGCGTTCTTGAAGGTGCTCGTATAGACGCGGCTGCCAACGCTGCGGAAGAGGGCCGTGGCACCGGTGCCTCCCTCCTTATTCGCTTACCCGACGGCCGGCAGCTGATTAAGGTTGTAGATGACACGCCTTCTGCCGCCGCCGCGTCAGCACTGTCGCACGCATTGGGTGTGGAGCAACGGGCAATGGTTCGCTTCGATGGCGGTGCAGGAGCGCTGAAAGGCCTGCGGACGCTGACTCTGGCCCATATGTTCATGGAGGGCTACCAGCGGGCGCTGAGCTTTGTGGTGGACGTTAAGCAGGTCCGTCTGGCCCTTTTCTAGGGATACACACACATCCACGTTCTTCCTTGCCTAAATCTTGATCTTGATCTTGGTCCTGGTCTTGAACTCAGAGCCGGCTTTCGACGTGGACAGGGGAGTTGTGCCCTTATAAATGCTCTGACGTGCACACGTAATTGTCGATGAGCTGCATACACCGTGTATTTATTGCCCGCCACTTGCGACCATTTGCGGCCAGGTGGTACATGTGAAGCCGTCGCCGTTGGACGAGCGAGCTCAATCGGGCGATGCGTCCTTCATGTACCGCGTTATGGCGAGGGCCAGGTCGCTGGAACCCTACGACAAGCAACTGCCGGTGGGTTGGCGCTTCCTAGGGATGGATGGGGGGCAGATGGTTTGGAGGGGGTTACGACACCACAGGGTCCGCAGTGTGAGCGGGGAAAGGAGGATTGAAGGTGCTCGTTATTGGGGGATTGATGTTGAAGGTCTGGGGGGCAGTATCCTACTCGGGTCCATTTTGTTGATGTGATCGGGATGTCGATTTTGAAGCTGCTTTGTGGGATATGGGTTCCGCCCCAGGGAGGGGTTTGTGATAGTGATTGTAAAACATCGCGTAAAGGAGGGTCATTTCCTCGTTATCCTTGTGGAACGCACTTCCTGCACTACCTTACCCCGACCCCATCACCGAACTTTACCGGTTGCAGGCCACCATTCGTCAAGCCCGTTTCTTGCTTGACCTGTCAATTAATGTGAGGCAGGCCTGGGACATGAAAGGTGACGTGGACGAGGAGCAGGCGTACGACCTTGCAGATACATTATACTCCGCCCTGCTAGCACAACAGGCGGAGGAGGATTCGGAGCTGCAACGGCAGCAGCAAGATCAAGAGCACGATAGGGTCATGGGTTTAGTAAGTCCAAGCGGAGGCAACGGTCTAGATCCGGATTTAGGCATAAGTTCGGATATGGATCACGTGAAGCTTGACCTGGTCAGAGGACGTCTAGGGGGGCACTCCTGGCGTCAGGAACGGGGCGCCGGGCCCCGGCAGCGCCAACAGCGGCAGGAAAAGAAGCATTTTGCCCCATGGATTGTAGTAACAGCTGATTTGGGTCAGGGTCCCACGATGCTGACGGCGCTGGGGCTGCTACAAAAGAGGCTCCGAGAGGAACGACAAAAGGTGCGTGTCGGAGCCTCCATCTTAGCGCTTGTGTGGTTGTGTTAGGGAGAATGAGGGGAGAAGGGGGGAGGGAGGCGAATAGCCGAGGCCTGCATCCCCCCAGAGGGGGGGATCTGGAGGAGAGAAGGCGTAGGTGGGAATGGTGGAGCCACAGTCGCCACTGGAATGTGAACCAGGTTACTGAGAAGGTGCCAGAATGGGGGTGACGGGAAAGGGGGGGTTGACCAGGGCCGGGCGGAGGTGCCAATTGGCGGACCCAAATGCATAGTTACACATTACACATTACACATGCAAATGGCAGCTGTACCTGTCCCTAGCTGCACACGTCGAGTACCGATTGCATGTCTATGTCTATGGGTGGGTAAGGTTCGTCTTCATTTATTTGCATGTCGTCATTGTTTGCTACCGGGAATTTTTGTCACATCGGCCTACATTCGTCATGAAGGGTGGGTGAATGGAGGCCGATGTGACAAAGGTGAAGGGTCCTGGTCTTGGATCTACTGCTGACGATGCGATTGCTGCTTTTATCCCCACCCATGTGGCGAGTCTGGTGCCAGGCGGTTGTGGAGACGACACTGTACCGGGCTTCGGTAGCCGCTCCCAGGCTCAACGCCAAGGACGGTTGGGTGTACGTGATTGGCTTGGGATTTGAGGCGCCGTATTTGCCATTGTACGGCTATCAGAAAGTTGCGACCACATCATCGTCACCTCGACCAAGGCAATGTCGGCAGGCGCCATCTGCGCAGAAAAGTCAGGGGCCAGCCACTCAGTCACTGCTGCCCACGAGGGGCATGAGACCGTTTCCTGCTTCCATCAATGGCAAGCCCGTTGTCCCTTAAGCTACAGTTGAAGATTTTCGTGAAGCCCCTCGTGACCGGTGCGATCCTGCACGGGGGACGGGAGTGGTCATGGATTCCCTGTTGCCTTCTTACAAACAGGAGGCTGGATCCCCGTGGGGACCTGGGACTGCGGAATGAGGTGATGTGCGTAGATGTGTACATCCATACATCTATTCATATACAACACGATCCGGATGGGCGATGATGGGTGATGACTTGGGGCTTTAGGCCCAGTTAGCCAGCCCTACGTGTGTATTAAGCAGCCGTTTGAAGGTTGGCATATTGCGAAGACGAATGCTGTGCGGTCGCGAACCTGCGAGACCTACAGGTGGCGCGCATGTGATGGGTTTTCACGGCGTCGGCATTTCGTTGCCGACGTTGTCATGCGTGTAACTAACCTCCACCGGTTGGGACCTGCCTAGTGGTTAGGGTGAGGAAATGGAGGAGGAGATGCTGTTTGGGGTACCTGTGCTTGTTTTGGCAGGTGGTTGTGTGCTGTAGTCATTAAGGAGTATTCCTTTCGAAATGAGTGAACTGACCTGGCGAAAGAGAGCTACTGGCCCTGCAGCCTGCGTACTTGCGGATGTGGGCTTGTGGGGAACCAAGCCATAAGACCACTATATCATGTAGGATAGGGGGGTACATCACCCGTGGCCACTAACCTGGTAGTCCCTACCTTCCCCGGTGTTTCGGGGCACCCTCATCCAGTCTCCCATGCCGACTTCTCCGAAGTCCGTGGTTTTCCCAGGTTCAGCACCCACCACCAGCATCCAGCGGAATCAGCCGAATCAACTAAGGCGTCAACTCCGCTACTGGTCAGCTCGCAGTTCACTTTAATTGGGGTCGTCACCGTCCATCGACATGGAGGCACCCTGCCCTTAACTTTAGGGTCTTTGGCCCGCTCTCAGTCGGGGTAGAACCTGGAACTCTAGGGGCATATTAGTCGTGCCATAACAGTCGTGCCTGAACACAATTGTATTTCATGGTAAGCTTTTCTGCAGAAGGCCCAAACCATCCTTGCTGCCGTACGCAGGGCAGCCCGTACAAACAGTGAGCTTTTCAAAATCGACCAAGGAAACACCCTTTGCATTCTTTAATAGCTTCAATGAACACGACATATTAAGGGAAGGAGCAGGGAAGACCGCGTACGGATCAAAGGTTGTATCTGGACTGGCATGCCACCATGCTCCACGCCTTCATGCCTAAACTGTTGACCCAAATCACTCTCACCATCACGCCATGCATGCTTGGTCCAATAGAAATGGATGTGGCACCGTGCATTTTGCTGTAAACCGTCGGCAGCAGAAGCTTTTATTTACCCCTGGTCAGCATCCACATAGAGGTTGCTTGCACGAGTCATCCAATTTATCCACGCGCGCAATTGTTCTCGATCTTGGGTGATCCGGAGCTGACACCCCAAATTACTCACGTATTTGGCAAACGCACGTTTTTTTATGGAACGACATTTATAAGTCCCCACGTACACGTAGCTGAATTGTGATTGCATGGTGTCCTGATTGATGGGGGTTCAGCGATACTGAAGACGTGTGCATGTGGATTTTACCCATCTACCTCATCTTAGCATTCCCCGGGTCGCTGGGCCAATATTCCCCCAGCTTCAATACTTCAATGGTCAGTAAGTAGAAGAGGTCATCGACGAAGTGGTTGGGAAGATGAGCGTTGCAACTGACCGGTGCAGTCCCCGGTTTCATCATCCTCATCCCGTCCAGCAGAGGCCAATGCTCGTGCCTCCTGCCGTAATCCCTGCACTTTGCCCTGCGTGTGAGGCTCAACGCGCATCACCTACTAACCCCCTCCCTCCTTCAAGTACAACGGCGCACACCGTCACGCTCTCCCGCGCTGCTCCCCCCGAACGGTCGGGGCTTACCCCAAGCATACTACCGTGAACTACCACCACACGAGCTCATGCGTGTCCCATATGTCCAAACTCGAGGGGCGGGGAGACGGACACATCACATATACTGATGATGTGTACCGGGGATGTACCCGAGCGGGAGAAGATGGCGCCATGGCAGCAACTGGCCCTACCTACGCGGTCACGTCACTATGGGAGGGTAAAATTGGGCGTCAATGAGCGCTAAATACGTCAAGTATGGTTGCCATGGGTTGTCGCCTGGTCAACACGACATGTTCCTGACACACACTCTCGGGCCGTCTCTCTTTCCATGGTGGAAATGGTGCCGTTTTAGAGCCGTAGCCCACCGCCTCCACTTCAACTGCCATTTGAATCACCTCACGCATCACCCTAGCACCAATGCGGCTCCTGGAAATCCCTCATCCCTGACAGGCAGATGTGTTGGCTCCACCATCTGGGTCCACTTTAGCCCCAAACGGGTCGCGAGAGAGAGGCTCACGACCAACCGCCAGACAGGCAAGACAAGAAGACCTCCAATGAGCACCTTTGCACGATCCAATGAGGGCGCGCGCGAAGCACCCCGTTGCGACTCAAACCCGCCATAATCCCCTGGGTACCGTGGGGGAAGCTCCTTGTCAGCAACATCCCTGAACAGCCTCATAGTTATTGTTATTGGTGTTTCTTTGCCTCTGGATAGATGAAATGCACCCAAACATTGGCGAAATAGATCGCAAGCGACCAGATCCCCAGCACTGTCCCTCCCCACAGGCCCACGTAGGCGCCTAGGCTAAGGTCCAGGAACCACCGGGAGTCTGCGACAGGGCGAGAAGCAGGGACGAGGGGGAAGGAGACGAACATCGAAACGCTGGTAATGATCGCTGACGAAGCCAGGACTAACCGTGAAGGATGACTGACTGTCGTCCGCGTCCAAGGCTGCTGCCGATGCGAGGACCCAAGAAAACTAGGGTGCCGCCAAGGCCGCGAATAAACGTAGAAAAAAACTGAATCGAAACCGTCATAAAGTTTACTATCGGCCTTGCTGCTGGCGCCGAAAGAAAACCGCGGAAAAGAGAAAAACTGAGGTGACCGCTGGTCGCTGTCATGCGCGTGCTCCTCCCAACCCCCCTGTATAGCATCAAACTAACGCGCCTTGACCCGACCGACCCACCAACCCGACCCCGGCTAGCACGACGACCGCGAGCGCGAACCAACCAAACGCAGCGCGGACCCATGCGAGCTCACCTATGGCGGCGGCGGCGGAACCGAAGCAAACCGCAAAGATGAGCACATGCAGACAGGAAGAAAGCGCGTCAGTTGCAGAAATGCAAGGTTGCGCAAAGGTACACGAAGTCGTGGCAGGATGAAAAAAATGCGCCCCAGGAAACCGTGCAGCTGATGTAAAGAGGGAAATTAGGAAAGAAGAAGAATGCGAAACACAAGATGGAAAAGAAGGAAAGTTTTTTTATAAAAAGGAAGGAACAATACGGCACAGAAAAGTACGGTACAGAGGTACGAGCAGTGTTCCCATGGGAACCGCGGAACTCAAGCAGAGGGTAGAGGGGAGGAAAAGTAAAGAAGGAGGAAAAGTACGGCGCAGAAGTATGAGGAAAGGGTGGGGCAGCAATGTTCCCATGGGAACCGAGCAACTCAAGTAGAGGGCAGGGGGAATGAAGAGGCGCGGACCGGGGCCACGAATGGCTCCCACCAGCCCGCGTACACCAGGGGCACTAACATGCAGGCCCCATAGTGCTGGCTGCATTGTGTGGGTTGAACAGGAGGGCTTGTAGGGATTGGCGGATGGAAGCATACACGTCAGGGCCCTCAGGCCCAACCGAGTGAGGGCACGTGAGTGCACGCAGAGAAAGGGCGGCATAGATGGCACCATGGGTGCGGAAAGGGAGGCGATTCAGGATAAGGACCGTCGCGGCAGGGACATGCTGGGCCCGAACGGTAATAAGGAAATCAACAGGTGCTGGGCGCAAAGGATTAGCAAGGCAGATCACACCAGTCATGCGAAGTAACTCTCCTGCCAAGGCATCATCTCGCAGTTCGTTACCGCGATCCAACGTGGCGGCATCCGCGGGAAGGTGCGCTTCGTCTGGGAGGACACGGCGCTGGCGACGACGAGGCATAGCCGCGAACAAAGGCACAAAGGCGAACACCCTACCCCGCCCGCCCTATGCAAAGTGAGGTACCGAGTTGCTGGCTGGCTGGCCAGAAGAGCGAAATACGGAAACGAAGAGATGATAAACTGCAGCTGTGTGGCCAAAAAACCCGGCTGCTGTATGGCCAAGACTGCCGCCAGTAATGGACAAATGAACGTCGGTATGACGAGATTGCTGAGTCAGGCCAGCCGTTGGGTCGTGCACGGCAACATACTTGCGAGTTGCCGCAAGTGCGCAGCGGCGAGCCTCGGTAAGCGTGTGAATATGACAATAATCAAGTGAAGGATCAACTAAACCAGGGTTAGCCCCTGAGGAAGATAAGAGGCAATCGTGAGCCACACATCTTGCGTCACGACATCGACCCACCAACGGTAAACCTGCTCAACCACCTGCAACTTTAGGCTTGAGGTAATAGTGACTTTTACTTTATCGAAGCAGAGCCGGGAGACGATATTATCAATAAGATCCCATCCCTGCTCATCTATATACCGGTGTACGTGCTGATAACATGCTGAGGTGTAATCAATGAAACACAATTTACTTCCTTCCAGCCTAAGTGCACAGCGGCCCTAATCCACAGGCCCACAGCTGCACAAAATTAATCCTATTACTGCCGTACATCACGGACTTTTTTTTGAATAAATGCGTCTAGCCTGTAATGTTAGGGAACAATATGGCAAAAAGTTCGTCTACCTTTCTCGAAACGTATGCTTTCTAGAATGCGGGTTCAAGGGGGAGGTGTTTTTGCGGCTGAGCCGAGGTCTCCGGCCGTCCGGTCACGTCGCCGGGGTAGGATGTGCAGTCCCCCAAGCGGCGGACTTGACCGAGCTTTGGTCCCGCCTGCAACTATCGCATCCTACAGCTGCAGATGGTCCATTCGGTCCCAGCCCTGGTGAGGTGACCTCTTTCATCCGAACGGTCGATGTATATGCGAGTTTGAAGGGACTGATACGGATCGCTCAGCAAACGCGAGGAAGCATGTGCAGGTTGAATGACAGATTGCAGCACGCGTACGACAACCAACCCCTGCCTGCCATACCCTCGCTTCCAAAACCTTAAAATTCCACCGGACATTAATAGCGATCCTTACCTGCCCGCTCCGGAAGCAAATCCCCAAGCGGCTGGCGTACGACCAAAAGTACGGACATAGATACCATTTGCAGCGCTGTCTTCCATTTTCCGAGCGTATTCACTTTGACGGCCTTAGTAAGAGTGATAAGAGGGGCACCAGAGCGTGAGTCAGATATCACGAAAGAATTGCAGCGGCGGGAGCCCTGCGCCCTAGGAGAGGATTTAGGACCTACGGAACGGTGGTGGAAAAAGGTCGCGTAGAGCAGGGGATTCAGGGCTAGCCGGGGGAACCAATATGAGGCGTGGAAATGTGTTTAATAAAATCAACCTGCCCAAAAGATGTCATACATCTACGAACTCATGCAAGCATGCACTGAGCTCTTTCTTGCGTTCGGGGCCCCATGCATCACGCTCGCATAATGGACGTGTACGTGATCCATATCCTAGCTGCGTTTTACTCAGAAACATCCGATGCTCCATATGTAACTGAAGTAAACATAGACGCCTTCGTTGTTCCTTGTGCATGTGCATGTTGTAAGCCGTACATCGTACCTTTGACGCTCCTCCCCCTGCCGCCGCCGCCCACTCTCGCAGCGCTGACATCGTAATCTCTCGACAGATGATGAGCACAACGGGGGCGATCATGAACTGTGGACTCCAGGGAGAGGGAGGGGACACCGCCAGCAGCACCAACGCTGTAGCCACCCTAACGTGACAATGAAGGGGGTCGGGGCCGAGTGCCAACAGGAATGAGAGAAAACGCGATCTTGTAAGAGAAAAGGAGAACGAAGTATGTGGCAGGGAGTGGGAGGGAAGATGAAAGCGGCATATCAACATGCATAAGTCTCTGAGAGGCCAGGTTGGGTCGGGTTCGGCGTTAGGGTCACGGTTGGGAGGAGAGCTGCGCCGGCTGACGAGGAGACTCACGCAGCTGTGTAGAGCGGTAGATACCTGCTCGGAAAGCCGTTTGTTTTTTGTCTGTCATGTCGTACAGACGCACGCCGTGCAAGGTAAGACGTACGAACTCACATGATTTTATCCGCCACGGGGTCCAGAAAAGCGCCAAACACCGTCGCGATCTTCAGCTGCAAATGGGCGTTCACATCAGAGGGACTAAGTCTTCCTCGCTGTGGTGCGGGGTCTTATTCGCCGTATTTGGCTTCTGGGGCCTCCTTTCAAGGGGCCAACTCATATACCCCACCATATCGTGTCCTTAATAACATCGCTCTACCCAGCTCCATGCCACATGAATTATCCCTTGCAACGGCCGAGGTTATGTCGCGGGCTTATATCACTCCTACGCATTCCCCCTCGGCCCACCATGTCCTTCATCCCCGGGCAGCCTTTGATGGTTTCACTTGACGGACATGCATCAGCTATGCTAAACGAGCGCCCACCCGTCCCCGCATCCGTGTCCGCCCAAGCACCTAAGGAATGCCCGCGTAGTGTAGCAGCAGTAGCAGTTATCCACAACCAGCGCGACAATGCGTCAGGCCTATTAGTCCTCTACCCCAGTCCATGGGCCTGGGCCGTCCCGGTTCCTTCCTCCCTACCCCCCTCCCTTTGCTCAGCCCTGCACACACATATACACACACATACGTACAGGCACACCTTCCTCGCCAAATAGCCATCAAAATAGTCAGTAACAGAGGCGGTGATGAAAATGACTGCACACAATGTGGGCGTGTAGCGGTGTTGCAGTTCCCACACGGCCAGGATCACAGGTACCAATAGCAGCCGGAAGAAGGTAAGCACATTTGGCAGTGTCATGAGGGGCTGCGGTACGGGCTTGTGGGGAACCACCAGCGCCGCATGGCGGTAGAAATCGCTGCGGCGGTCGATTGGCGAGATGAGCGATTCCTGGTGGGTTCGAAGTGAGGTTGGAATATGGAATAAGTGAGGAAGAGGGAATGGGCAGAGCAGGGCAACGCAATGATGATGAGGCACCTGGACCGGAGGAAATACCAAGTGATGATGTAGCAGAACGAGGCCTAAGGGCAGGAAGGGTCCGTCTGGATTAGATTGGAGAAGAGCAGGGATAGCGATGGGGGCGCATGTGATGGTAGACCAGAGCACGCAATTAAACGTGCTGTTATGGAACGAAATGTTAGCGCCTAGGAGACACATTAAAGTTCAACTGACAACCAAATCCCTGTTTGTGTATCGTTACACAAACTAGGACTAACGAACGATGGCGCGATAACCTAACGTTTAGGTTGCCTTGGCCCCGGCAGGTTTTGAGGTCTGTGCCAGAAGCTGAGGTTACTGCGTAACCAAGAAGGTCTGTGCCATAAGCTGAGGTTCATGCATAACAAGAGCCATGGAGTACCTTTGCCATTCCATACCACAAAACGGCACGATCAAGTAGCTTTCAGCCCGAAATGTGAACGTCCATTCGCGCGGTAAAGCTCACCGCGGGTTTCTGCACGCCAATCAGCGGTACGACGGGAATATCGCCCGGATCGGTCGACTCCGCCATTTGCCTTCAGCTTGTCAGGCTGCAACAGAGGTTTGCTCCTGCCGAGTGCTCTCGCGACTCTTAGCCAGAAGGATAAACCGAAAATTATTTGCCAGGATTTTGACAAGCTTTCCGTTTGCTTGTATTTTGGTGCAATTATTGAATGATTTCATACATTCGGTCTTGATGTTGTGTGAGGAGACTGAAAATTAATGAGTTCCGAAAAAGCAGAAATTTTTTAACTTTCCCTGATTTCGTTGGATAACAAATCTCAGTCTGCCCGGTGGATTTGGTTGGGCGAAGGCGTGAAACCTATGTATGCCGTGCCATACTGCAACGGCGTCGTACCACCACGGCTGCAGCGGGACCTCCTTTCAAGGCCCTGATGGATCAGTTCAATTTTCATAATGATCTCCCTGACACGTCAAGTCGCATGTACGAGACTTTCTCAATCTTTACGCCTGCACTGTTAGGAGATGTTAGTTGTGAGCAAGTCTACCCCAGCTCCTCCAAGTAATATGTTAATGGGACATACGAACTCTAAATTAGCGCCTCCTCTATGCCGTTCAAAACTGTCCGGAGTACCAGCAGTACCAGCACGACCTCGCCCCAACACAGCAGGAACAAGGCAGGCCATCACTGCGCCGCTTTGCTGTCGGGATTGGCATCTCAACACTAACAGAAGATCGGGCCAAAAAATTGCTGTCAAATCGGTATTAGATGAAAACCATAATGGCATCAACTACTGCGGCCGTGCTGACAGCCACAGCGACAGCCGGCGCACCGTTCTGCGCCGCTTTGTAACGATTGGTCTGTTCGCCTTCCTCGAGGGTCCACCGAGTCCAGCCATAGCCCTACCGCTCGGACCTCTGGGGCCGGTGAGGCGTGTCGGCGGCGACAAGCAGACGGGTCTTTCGGTGGAGGAGGTCGCGGTGGGTCGGTGGGCAAGACCAAGATCGGATCCGCAATCGGGCGAAAGGAACCTACGGCCGCCAATAAGTAGTTACCACGCCGATTATCCTTTCAGTACTTTTGAAGCCCGGTGCGCAGGAACTAGATGCGCTCTTTGGTCTTTTGGTAGATGTCAGGGAGGCAGCTAATAAGATTGAGGCACATGCAGGGTCATAACGGGGAGGCGTTTCAACTTCCTACGAAGAGGTTGAACCTGGTGGTACATGGGATGGTCACTTGTTACAGTCATGGGGGGTGCCGAATAAGAAGGCTACTTGAACTCTTCAACTTCCAGACTTTGTTGACAGAGCGACGGACACACATAATTACACACACGGTTTTGAAAGCAGGCTGGCCCGCAGGGTAGGTGCACCTGATATTTAGCTGCTATCGTAGATTCTGTGGTGCGAGATGCCCCGGGATTGCAACTGTCGACGACAATGGCATGTGAAATCTACTGCCGGGAGAAGGTGGCGGAAGAGGGGGAGAAGGTGGGGGAGACACATTCGACCGCAAAGACTAAGCGATTGCCAAAGATTTCTCACTCTGTACTGATGGCCAGCGTGCTTCCTCCAAGTGCTTGATTAAGGAGTGCAGGTTTCGATCACTGTCTGGCAGGTTTCTTTGCCTTCCTAAAACTCGTTTGCCTTTCCCTTTACGCTCCGCGCCGCACCGCAGGAGGTGCTCCGTCGTGACCTGGCAAGGGGGCAGTACTTCGTGACGGGGAACCTAACCCGGGAGGTGTTTGCAGACGACTGCAGGTGGGGCGCGTGGGGAGGAAGCAGTGGGGAGGAAGCAGTGGGGAAGAGGGAGCAGGAAGGGAAAGATGTGTTGTGAGAAACCTCCCGTGGGTTGGGGCCGATCAAGGGGAGGATTGCCGTTTGGAGTCCGTTGCCCTTCATTTTCTTTTTGTCAGGTTGTCCCTCACGTTGACCGTCTTCTTTAATCTCCTGTACAGCCCGTACATATCGGAGGCTGTCTGTGCCGCGGCTAGTATACACATATGTATCAACGTTTTCATGGTGTTTTCTGTGTGTACTAGCTCGCGTTGTTTTGGCTCCCATCAGCTTCTTCCTGCCTGCACCAGTCCCCCTTGACTCTATTCGGCGGGGTTCTAACGCATATCCCGCGCACCAGCCGAGGCCCGGGAGTCCTATTATTCTTCGCGACTCCTGATATCTAAAGCCTGATATCAACGTTAATCACCGTCACCCCATTCCCGCATGCAGGTTCATAGACCCCACGAACGACGTAACCGGGCTATCCAAGTACTTAACTGCTCTGAAAGTGCTTTTTGACCCACAGTTCAGCAAGGTATTGCATCAGCCCAGGACAGCGCGTGACGGGCTATTTTGCACCCAGCAACCACCACCTGGTGGCCCCGAGCGCATCACCGCGTCGCCCTAGGTATTTGCTCACCGGCATGACCGAGTAAGATACCTTCTGCACAATCTTGGCCTAAGATATCTTCTCTGTATACAGATGACTGTTTGCCATTTCCCTTGCCCCACCCGCGCCCCGCATCTATTGTTCATTTCTCAGTTCTTTCCTGTGTAGGTATGTATGGGTGTGTATGGGTGTATGTATGTGTGTAAATGTGAGTGTGTGTATATACGTGTGTAGATGCGTGTGTATGTATGGGTGTATGCATGTCCGTCCCTGACCTCCATGTCATGCAAAAAAAATATTCCTACTTCGTCATAAGCCCCGTCTGTCTGTTTGTCAGGTTGAGTTGTTGGACATCCGGGTGGCGGGGCCCAGGACGGTGGAGGCGGACTGGAGGTTGGGAGGCTACCTCGCCTTCCCATGGAATCCCCGGGTGGAGCCCTTCACGGGTGGGGGGGGGGAGCGGGGGAAAGCTCCTCTGGGACACGCGGAGGGTCGTGCTGATTCATTATAATGTTAACGTCAAAGAAGAAGACAGAGGAAAGATTGGGAGCTGATACGTCCGAGGGTCGCGAAACATGAGGGGGTTCGGGGAGGGCTGAAGCATAGTGGCAGTGGGTGCGGTACTAGAAGCCAGCAGGTGAAGGATCGGCGGCCCCGGCCACGAGGGACACGACTGGTGTATCCGTGAGTGTGTGTGTGGGCAAATGTGTGTGGGTGTGGATGGGGATGAATGTAAAAGCTTGCTCGCAAGGCACCAACGGGGTCGCTATTTTGCAAGATGCTATGGGGAGGGAGTGGGGCCGCACCCGGAGGTGGTCATTGAAGGGGGGTTGATTATTAGGGAGGCAGGAGGTGAGGGTCGGACCGGGAGAGTGGGCGGGAGTGGGCGAACCTTCGCGAACCCGCACTCAGTGGGGTCAGGCATCACTGCACTGACCCCACTCTGCTAACCGCAGGTCACACGGTTTACACCCTAAACGATGACGGGCTGGTTTCGGAGCAGCGCCAAACCTGGAGCATCAGCGCTGCCACGGCGCTGATTGAGAGCTTCACGCCCACATTGGGACCTCGACGTCAACTGTTCTAAATTCTTTTGAGTCAGGACGGGCGCAGGGCGCACTGACAGTACAGGCATCGTCCCAGAGAGCGCCAGTGGAGTGGTGGTCATCGTGATCCTGGCTGCTGTCATGTAAAGGCTGGAAGGAAGAGCTGGGGCAAAGAATGGAAACCGCATGGGCAGACCGACTCCCGCACCTCTTGCTCCGGAATCCCCTGGAAACGTTTATTATCAGAACGAGCGATGACTTTCATGGGACGCGGCCCGGGCAAGGCGGATTGTGGAAGCCTAGCAATGCACCCGACCAAAGCAATGTGCGTCGGATACAGGCTGGGACGCGGCACAACACGAGCAGCGCGGAAGCATTGGTACATCGGGCGCTAGCTGTGGGGTTGTGATTCTCACCCCTGCTCCTTGTACCCCTCTCCACGTCTCTCCCTCTCCTCTTCCCCTCCTCTTCCCCACTTCCCTCCCTTCCCCTCTCAATCCCTGCACCGCACCTCAGACCGTGTGATAGCTGACGATAAGATGCCACGTGCGAGACCCGCATGAAAATGAAACACATTAAAGCTTTACGTACTGATTTCCAGATCTATGCAAAGATATCCGAGACACAGGTCTGCAACAGGCCTGTGCCTGTGCATATATACATGCCGTACAAGCCGTTCATAGCAGAGAATGTGCATAACGTCCGTTGGCAAAGCTACGCCATGAGATGCATGTGCATGATCCGTGTAGGTTTACGTGCGATGGTTGGATGAGATGTCTGGTCATCATTGAAAGATTAGGGGGAGGAAACCGCTAGTCTGGACGTATCAGCTTGTCACTGACATACTCCGACCCGCACGGCCCAACACTGCGATGTGCGTCCGTTGCCGTTGCTGTTGCCGTTGTCATGGCAGCCACCCGTACCACAGCCGCCATGACCCCACCGCTTCCTGAGCCTGAAGATGTTATTCCCTGGCTCTGCGCACCTAGTGCAGGCGCCACTGCCGCGGCGGTAGCACTGTTTTTTGCGACTTTATCCGGCACCAGTTTCGGCCCCAAGCCCAAGCCAGGGCAAGCAGTGCGACGCGACATAATTGAACCGCTGAATCCATGCCTCCTCGACTTGCTCACGCGGCTTCTCCTCCATCTCCATGGCCGCGTCGGCGATGTCCACTAACTGCTTGCATGCGTCGGACCGGCTCTGGTCCCAGGTAGCCCTCGCGGAGGTGCAGGAAAGCGCATAAGCATTGCTGAGCCCCGTTGAAAGGGGCGATGACAAAACATGAGGCTGGGTTTGCAGTCGGATATTGAAGCCAGAACGAGGCGCACAAGGCCCGTGGAATGGCCCAGGTTGTTAGGCGTGGAATCCCATAACAAACCCCCCATCCATGTCGCGCAATTTGCCAACGTCATTTGTACGGCTAAGGTCGCTTGGTGTTTGATGCATGCGTACGAATATTCCGTCCTGCTGCGTGAAGTGGGTTCCATCGCGCCTGCATGCGTGCTGCTAGCGGGCTGCAGGGCAGGAGACGGCTGGCGTATTTTGCAGCTGTGTGGGCCGGGCATGCGCACCCTGATACATTGAGGGCGACTGGCGCTTTTAGAAAAACCACGTACTCTTGGCTCACGGGTGCCCCCCGCGTTGACTTCTGTACAGGGGCGACAGTGCAGCTGTCAAACGTTTACATGCCGCCCCTTTGTGGCATGTAACCCGTGGGTTCGTTGTGCTAAGGGGTGATGTCGTACGTTCTACAGCGCGTAGGGGCACATACATCTGCGGCATCACACCTTGACTACCCCTTCGGGAGGAATTTCCCATTTCCTTGGCGACATGCCTCCGGATTGTCGCAGACCCAAAACGGTGGTCACAATGTGTCCATCAAAACTTCATAGCGTTCATTCATCCGTATCCCGGTACGGTTTCCTGCAAACCGTCAATGTCATTAATACCGGTAGCGGGTGGGCGGCCCACGAGATAGCTCTCGCCTGTTCATCTACCGTACCGGTGGAAGTGGAGTCCGGGAGGCGGGAGGTGACTTGATAGTTGGCTGGGGTGCTAGTTGCAGGGAGTCCGTTGACGTGTTTCAGTCCCGAGCAAGTCTCAATCGAGATCGAGATTCCTTATTGCAGTCGGGTTTGCGGACTATCGTAAACACGCAGCGTTGTAGTTCTCACCGCGCTGTACATGCTCGCTGCCGGCGGCATCAAACTGAGTGTGTCGTTCCGCCATCCTTGATGACCCACATGGGAGTCCCGTGGACCTGGCATTCTCACCGTCATACTCCCCACCACCACTACATGCGCTGGTTGGTCCTACCGGCTCGTACCTGAAGCGCAACTTTAGCCTCTCCGTTTGCGGTAGACGGAACGGCCGAGGACAGGTGGTACAGAACAGAAATGCAGGGCCGTGGTTGCACTTTCGTGTCGTTGGACTGTGACTGGACTGTAAGCACAGAAAGCTTCTTCCATCATATTTTTAATGTGATGAAAGATGTATAACAGCGACCAGGGTGCTTAGAAACCGCGCACGTGGAAGGCAGGCAGGCTAGTCTCAACCCTGTTCGGCGCTCAAGGTGCTAACTACGCACGGACGATCCTTCCTTCTGTCCGTATCCTTGGGCTCAAGGGAGAAGGCAACACAGACCGCTGTGCATCCAAAGCTTGTCGCGCACACGCAGTGCACGGGAGGCTGGCAAACTTGTCCAGCGGAGGCCATGTCTGCACGATCTGGATGGCTTCGGACGGCAGACGCTATGGCTGGTGCAACGGCGGAATAGGGCACCTCCATCAAGTGGCGTTCCGCAGACTTACACGGAATTCAGGGGTGGGGGTGGAGCCCAGGTTTGGATACTCCCATGTCTGTAAGCAACCACACTTGATAAAAATGGGTGTGGAGTTAAGAACCGTCAAACGTTTTCGTATTGATACAGATTGATTGATTAAGTCATATAATTTCATGCATGAATGCCTGTTCATTACTTCGATGCCCCGAGGTCCAAGGGACGGGAGGGGAGATCTCTATACTTTGCCGTTTACCATGAGTAATGAATCGTTTCCGTACTCCGCAAACCGATCTCGAGAGGCCGTATGCTCAAGAATAAAAACTCTCTTGTCTCTCTGCATTCCTCTTTCACAGCAAGCTGCATTTCATCGTGCTAATGACCGTAATTTCTGGGATTATTTAATTGTGGTTGCAATAGAACAGGAAGTACATAACCTGTGATTTTACTTTGTCTTGTTTAATCCAGGCGATCATTTCTCCTTGACCTAATTTTGGAAATTCTAGCGATCATTTCCTGGCGCCATTGATCATAATGCTTAGCCTTTGCGCCTATTAAAGCAATGATTGCTCCAACCCAAAATACAATACGAAATGATTAATATTTAAGCTCAAAAATTGTAGTAAAAGTTTGTTTTAGGTAATTTTAAGCCTAATATGAATTTTTGCTTGTGTTCAAGCAAAAATCCGCCTAGGATGAAGTGCGCGGTGTTATTGAGCATCATATGCACGAAGGAAATGCCGTTAAAGATGATAGAGACATGCTTGGTGGTATCCTGGAGATAAGAAACACCTCATGATGTTTTCATAATAACCTTTTATACCGTTTAAAATGTTAAATGCAACCTCTCCGCTAGGCTCTTCAACAATAACTTTCTGAAAGCGCCTAACAAGTGCTAAATCTTTTTCAAAGTTATGCGATATTCCTTAAAGGTGGTAGCACCGATACAACGTAATTCACCATTGCTAAGGCTCGGAGCCAGCCGGCAGCATCAACCGATATGAAAATGCACAGCAGGACGTCAAGGAAACCGAGAAAATCGTCAATGATATTTTGACCCTGCATTGTAAACTGTAAATAATATTATTATTATGATTCACCCCCCTCCTGCAGCTCTCTCGCCCCAAAAATTGGCCATATATCGCGCATGTCAGTACGACCCTGTATGTGTGATCCACGAGCCTCCCAATCGCTATGCACGGTTGACTGAAGCGACAAGAAAGTGATTAACGCCGATCGTTGCCATTACGAGGGTCGCCCACCACACCTGCCATCACTTGCGCCGAGAAGCGCCGCATGTCAGCAACTCTCGCCTAATCAGCGACAGCAATCGTATTGCACGCACCTATCTATGACCGATACACGCAATTTTGATGTGGATAAACGGAAAGGCCGTTGGTAGATGGGTTTGTCGAACAGCCCGACTCGGCAAAACCACTCTTCCGTTTCAATTATTCGCAACATAGGTGAAGGTCACCACAGAATATGTAGTGTCAGGTGTATCGCGGTGCACGGTTATACCAAACCACCTCAAGACTCAATCGCGCATCTTCGTCTCAGTGTGCACCATGTCCATTCTCAAAGCTGCCGACGTAATGGCAAAAAGCCGAACAGTTTAAGCAACCTGCTCCAACAGCCCGTGCAAACCCTCCTGCGCTACCAACCAGCTCCTAAACTTCCCAACGCGCCCTTGTCTCCCCCACTAGACTGCTGCCATTATTCCAGCATTTACGTTGAAAAACCATTCAAGCTATGTGTACGCGCCCGCTCTGTGGTTTTCTGACAGCTCACCAGGTAGCACCATGCGGAGGTACATCACAGCAGTCACAGCATCGACCTAGGTCCCCCCACGTGAACATAAAAGCCAAAAGGCTCTAGCAAAACTCCGGCTGAGCCAACGAACAGACCAAATCTGCACTGGGTCATCAGGCTGCGTTTGTGCGCTTTGGTAGAAAACACATCACGTCGTACGGCCGAAACGACTCTCCCATCCATCCACCCTCTATATTTATGCATGCGTGTGTGCAAGCAGCGTGGTCTCAAAAGAACTCAACCGCGTCAATTACGAGGCGCGCTGGCCGTATTCCCACCCGAACAGCGTTTTCAAGCCAGGTATCACCCGGTGTACACACGACAGACGGACAGTGAAAAAGGTCCAGTCCAATGATATTGATATCAAGTTGCTGCCGCACAACATATATGCCGCAATCATGGTTCCAGATACAACCAAAGACAGGTTTTGAGTTTTGACCATAGCACGCGTGCCGAGTGCTTTCAGTGCTCCGACACCCCCCTGCACCGACCGGTTTCGGGTTCCGATGGATCGGACAGTAACGCGCAAACAACACAGACACGGCGTTGCCCAAGGAACATCACAACCACCAACCGCAGCGTCATTGACCAACGGCCATCACCCATGCTGCCGCGCATGTCCAGTCGCCGGTGAAATGGGGCAGTGGAAGTGATGAAGGTCGGATAAGTTGCGGCCCTATTTCGAAATAACACGTTTTGTTCATCAAGACTATATCGCTGCTTCCCTCGTGCAGAGCGGGACGTCATCCCCTCGAGGACGAGGACGGTGCTCGAGAAATAAACCTTCTTCTAAGGGGTCACTATCCACCGCTCATCTATTTACCCTGCGTATATACTGCATATTCTCCGCCACAAGCCGTCGGTCAACATCCCTGCTGCAGCAATACCTGGCCCCCAAAATCGATCCCACTCCTCCTAACGAATGGGGCACAGCTAAACGAAAAAGAGCGATGACGGTGGGGATGCTTCAGCATGAAGCAGGCGACCCAACCCGTCAGATGCCAGCGCATCCTACGGTCAACGACAGTAACTGTCGCCTCTGCAGCTGAGGGGAGAGGGAAACCCGTCGACTGGAAGCAACACCCTGGACTACACGGGCCGATAAGTAACAGCATCAACTTCGGCATGCATCGGGTTGGCATCGGTAACACCTGGCAGCGCGGGTCGGGTCCATAACGTTGAGAACTTTGCGAATCGCGATTTCAGGCCGCTCTTGAACAGAGCGCCTAAGGTTTCCCCGTAAGATCAGGAAGTTGTTGGCGCGTGCCCGAGAGTGTAGGCAATGCCGCCTCTATACTGCTCCACCTTCCCCCAGGAGAGGATAGTGTGCCAGCAGTTGACTGCATACGACGCACGTCGGCCCAAGTTGCTTTCCTTGACCAAGTTGTTTTCCCCACACCGGTGGCTAGCGGTGAAGGGTTCTGGTATTGGCTCAATGCTGCGGTCGGACACGGCCTCCGTGTTGCAAGGGTGCGCCTTGTGGGCATCAACCACGTCAATTATATGAAATGCATATGATGCAGGAGCGCTAATATGCGCTTGTGTATGTCGGTGTCCATGGTCCTGAAGAAGTCCGTCTCCGAATCCCTGAGCGGTGATCAGTTAGCGGTGATCAGTTATAGGTTAGAACGGTTCGGTTTGGCCTCCCTTTTCGCAGCGGACTACCTTGCCTGCCTTGTCTGCAGCACATGCAACAGATCAGCACCGCAGTGACCCAACCGACCGAAGACTACACCGCAGTGGCAGCGGACAGAGGGCAGAGCAGACCTCGTGTGCATCATAAACTGTCACGTAGGGCAAATAAAAGTAGGACGTCTATTGCAGCAGCCTGACCGGACCCATGAATACGGTGGGCCTGGAAAAACACTATGAGCACACGTCCACACTGACACCCCCTATGCGCTGCCTTCGGACACTAAAGGCAACCGGCTTTTGTCGTGCAAGATTACAATTCAGCACCGCCACGCATTCCGAGCCCATCTAAGCTTCTTCCAACCGACGCAGACCGATGTCCTCCTGCGGTCGCATCACTAAAAACGCGATCTCATCGACTGCACAGCAGCGGCCGCACGAATAGCCACGAACTGCCCTCCCTCCCGCCCAGCACCTGGCACTCGGCTTGTAAAGCCCCCTCCCTCATATTCCCGCTGTGAGGGACTTGGAGCTGAGCCACAGTCCCTGTGGCGCTGTTCGCAGCTGCGACCTGAATTTGGCCTGAGTGCTGCCTGCGGTCTTGAAGCGGCGAGCACGGATCAGCAGGTCATCCTGGGCGTGGGGCAGTGGTAGGCCGGGGCAAGTGAGAGGAGAGAGGCAGACAGCAGAAGAGGCGAGAGAAAAGAGAACAGAAAGGAGAGAGACATGATATTGGGCAGGAGGGCAGAATGCAGGTGGCAGACGGGGACGGAGGTGAAGCAATGTAATGATGTTTTTCCCCCTCTTCTTCTCCCTCTAAACAAAGCGTCCCCGTCAAGATGGCACTGTAAACCGGACACCCGCCCTGCAGTGCGACCCCTTGCAAAAACACATTAAATTTCATCCCGGTCCCCTAGGCCGCCTCACAGGCACCTTCCATGTCTCACCTTGAGGTAGGCCTTCACAATCTGCACGAACACAGTTTCAGGAGGCCGGGGCGGGGGCTCCTCATCTCCATCCCCCAGCTGTGATTCCCGAGGATTGGGCGGCATGAAAGGCGGGGACGCGAAGTAAAGCTCCTCCTCGGCGTCCTCTGCGAGAGCGAAGAGATGGGTCGGACAGGAAAAGCATCAAAATCTGGAGAGGGCGTGCGCCAGGCGTTCGGAGGAAATCGGAGGCAAACTCCCCCGGAGACCAGGAAGAGCTTGGCGGCGGCGGGCTCTAGCCGGGTGTTATTCGTCCGCGGTAGTGACATTAAGATTACTCGGGTTTCCGGAAAGGGTGCCATACCATGCATACGGGAATGCCCACCCTGGCGCGATGAGTTCAGGTTCTTCTCCTCGTGTTAACGTGGTAATGAAGCCTGGTCCTTCGGTTCGCGAGCAGCTGCAAGCAAGGGGTGCTTATCTAAGCGTCATGCCGTGTATAACACCAGATCCATAATGATTTATTTATGCCACTCATAAGGGCGCCACCATCATTTGCTGCAGCCCCGGCGGCCCGTCCCCAGAGGTCCGGCCCGTCCCCTAGGGACTGGGAAGGCGCTGTTGAAGTGTGCGTATCGGCAAACTCTCCCTGTGTTGTGTTGTGTGTGGGATAGGGGGGTACATCACCCGTGGCCACTAACCTGGCAGTCCCTACCTTCCCCGGTATTTCGGGGCACCCTCATCCGGTCTCCCATGCCGACTTCTCCGAAATCAGTGCTTTTCCCAGGTTCAGCACCCACCGCCGGCATCCAGCCGAATCTGCCGAATCAACTAAGGCGTCAACTCCGCTCCTGGTCAGCTCGCAGGTCACTTGTGTGTATGGACGTGCTTTTCGTTCGCAGCACCTACCCAAGTTTTCCGGTGGACGCCACTCGTACCGCAGAGCAGCCAGCCGTAGTACAGCCTCCGGAAACTGTGGAATTTCGGCGGGAGCGCAACCGAGTGAAAGGCAACGAACGAGGACGAGCACGGGGCCGGGAAAGGTGGCCCGCCAAGCCAGTCAAGACGGATAACGATTTCGTTGCTCTGCTCAGGTTTCGCTGCCGGCTGGGATGGCCACGAACGGGAGCATCACAGGCAACAGGTGGCTGCGCTGCGTAAGTGGACGGTGAGATAGCACGAGCAAAATAGTCATGACGCTCTGGGGCCGGAGGGGGGAAGAGGTAGCGATGGTACGTAAAATGAGAGCGAAGTAGAAACGGAGGCGGAGGCAATGATCAACCCAAGAGCAGACATTTGAAGCTGGTGCCATGACTATTACAACCATCAACCCGATTGATTACTATTACCCCACCTGCTCGAAGTTGATGTAGGGGTGCGGGTGGTTAGATGCCGCCTCGGAAGCAAACTCGGTTTTATCAGATAGCTTTTGAAAGACCTCCCGCATATCGTTCGTGGAGCTTTCAGGGACCCCAGTCTCGAGGGCCAGCTTCACGAATTGCTTCTCGTTCATAGTTAGCCGGGAGTCCAACCACACCACCTGGCCCAGCTGGCCGTAGAAGTTGAAAATCTCCGCCAGAGCCGTCTCCTCCGCAGCAACCTCCTGCAAGTGCCGGGTTGAGGTGGGGTGGGAGATGGTCGAACCTTCTGGAGGCGGTGTGAGGAGTGCCGCAGGATCTTGGAGGCGGGACAATGCACGATGGCTGTGAAGGACGGGCGTGCGAGCCAGACTTGCCTTAGACGCAGGGGTTTGGACAAAGATGAGGCATTGAGCAACTGAGATGCAGTGTGAATGGAAATGTGGCGCTTCAGGAGTGGGAAACGTGGTGCCAAAGGATCAAGGTTAAAAAGGGGGTTGTTGATCATTATGCGGAACGCTTCTTACAGGGCCTCTAAATTTCTATGAACATTATGGAACTTTAAAACAAACGTTTGCGCTGTATTGCCTGCACTTGCAGCCTTAAAATTGGATTGGGGGGACGTGACAGTCATGCGTCGGCGTTATAGCTGCACCCAGTGCAAATCATGTTCATGTGGCCTATGTGATGTTTACATGCAAGCGAGCCCCACCAGCACAGACCTGCGGAATTACGCCAGCGCAGGGAACGTTTACACTATTTTGCTTTGGTCAACTCACTCTAGCTCTGATGTGGAATTCGTGTCGCCACACACACACACACACACACAGACAAATAAGCACACGCACCTGCAACGCGATTCCGTGGCATTCCAGCATACGCGGCGTGAGTGATTCGCGTATCCAGCTCATGAGGAAGAGGTCGTACACCTGTACCATGTCGTAGTTCGGCTTGCGGGCCCCCAGACCCACCACCATCGCTTTGCCGTTGAGTGATGCGCTGCTGACCAGCACTGGGCCGTCTGTCGTCCCACTTATGCTGCCCGTGGGAGATGGAGGTGCAATTGGACGAGCAGCATTAGTGCCGCCTTCCGTGCCACCGCCGCTGGTGGCACCAGCAGCAGCCGCGGCTGCAGGGCCAACGGCGGCGCCGAAGGCGCCACCGTTGCCATTTGGGGCAGCGGCTGTCGCACTGCCGCCAGCACTGGCTCCACCGGTGGAATTGGCAGCGGGAACGCTGGGTCCCTCCCGGCTAGAGTCCGCCCGCTCTAATGCGAGCAGGGGCGGCCCGCCACCGGCTGCCACCCGTTTCCGGCGAATTTCGCTCAAAAGGTTTGTTGGGCCAGCGGCGCCGGAGACATCCATTAGAGGTGACGAAGCGGCGGTGGTAGCGGCGGCGGGGGTAGGGTTGCTTGTGGGCGGCACCACAGTTACGGAGCGATTTGCAGGGCCACTGCCAACACTGCCACGAAATGGCGAGGCACCGCGCCGTGGCGAAGAGGCCCCATGGTCAGGGCCGTGGGGAGAAGAGGATGTGAAGGTCTGGCGGTGGTGCGGCGGAGAGCTGCCGCCGTGGTGAAAGGCGCTGTTGATCGTATTGCTAGGTCTTCATATGGGATAACGAGTATGGTGGTAGAAGGTGGTGGAGGTGGAGAGTTGAGGCGGCGGCAATGGCGTTGGAGTTGCGGCGGGGTAGGGGACAGCACAATCAGCAGACAGCGGGGCAGACGTTAATGGTGGTGATGGAGGCGGCGGAGAAGGCAGGGGGGCACTCGGCAGGTGCGCGAGGACAGCGAGGCATACGCGGAGGGGTTAGGCAGGGTGATCACGCGGGCGGCAGGCAGACAGGAACGCAGCTCAGCAAGGCAGTGACAGTAGCAATAGCAGTGATGGAAGAAGTGGCGACCATGATGGCAGTCGCAGGATCAGTAACGGCGATAGCAGTGGTCACGACAGCGGCAGCAGAACACCGGTGCAAGGTGAACACACGAACACGGCACCAGACTGATCCACGGGTCCCTCCACCACCCGGGTGCGGCGGGTCGCGGCGGCGGGCGGCTGCCCGGAGGGGCACACCCAGGGACCGCCTCACGCGGACCTCGCCGCACCCGGGGGTCCCCTTGGAAGTCGGCACCCTGCCGGGTCAACCGCCACCGCCGCCGCTGCCGCCGCCGCCCTACTATCACTGTCGTCACCAACGCCATAACTGCCACCATCACCACGATCCTCACGCCGCCACAGCATCTCAAAGCCTTTGCTGTAGCCCCCTTCCTGCTTGCCGCACCTCACCGCCATACCAGCGCCACCGATCTACCCTGCCCAACACAACCACATCTGCCACCGCTGCCTCACCACCGCTTTCACTCGCCGCCGCAGCCTCCATCCACTGGATATGCCTTCGCACAAACAGAGATATAAGAGGAAGGGCGAACACGGGAATAGACGGATGGATGGGTTACAGCGTTCCAAGTTCTGCACAAGAAATTCTCAGGGGTCCAGCTGCAATGGCTTCTGGGACGGCGAATCCAGGCAAAGTCGTAAAAGTTCATAAGTCTTCAGTGATCTGCTCGCGCTGGTAATCACAGCTATCAAAAGCTAATACCTGACCTCCCGAACTTACCCTACAGCCAAGAGATTCACATGCATGTAAAATTAGTAAACACGACAATCTATACGTCTCCATCTTTTTTCGTTCACACTATAGAGATCAGTTGAATCTCGTCAGCGTCCGCACAGCCTCTGACGCCGCAGCTGCTTCAAAAGGCACACTGTATCCTGCGCCCTCGCTGCCTGCCACAGCTTACGCCAGTAGGAGACGTTCGGGTAGGGAAGCGCGCACAGTAGTGTCGAAATGCAAAGCAGTAAAACCTCAAAGGTATGCGCATCCAAAGAAGGATAGAATGCATCATAGAAGGAAAGAGCGCAGGACGCAGGACACAGACAGGCTTCACCCGGTCTTGACGGTCCTCCCTCGCAGCGTGAACCCACATAATACTCGCGGATATTGGCAGAAGCAACACAACATTGATGCCACTGCCCAAACGTCCGCATGCCTAGGGAATGAACAACGGGAAATGCTCCATACAACGCGCATACTGCAACTCCAGATCAAACCCCATTACAAGTCTTCTGTACATCGGTCCCACGTGGTTGAGGTGCATTGAATGATCGAGTCAAGAGCCCTTTTTCCCTTCCACATCAAGCCTCCATTCCTGCATTTAGAAGCCCGGATAATTCTGCCGACTTAGGAGTACACCCGGTTCACGGGTCAGGTTCCCCAGAGAAGCAAAAATGACGCGGAACGGCCTCCTCTACCACTTAAACGGTTCAATCCGTAAGCCGTGCGTATCGGTGCGGCCTCGCAGCCTATGTACATGGAGCTGTCCTGTCGGGACAAGATCTGCCACATCTGCAGCTGAGGTAACGGCCCGCAGCATGCACGGTGGCAGATACAGCCGGTTGAACCCTGACCCAGTCTGGACCCGATTCCTCAGCCCCATATCCCAGCACCATCCACCCGAGCTCACGCACCCGCATGTCCCCTCGAAATGCACAATTCAATAAGTAACGCCATCACGTGTCCCAGACTTAGCTGCAGCTCTCGATGACACCGACCCGAACGTCCGGTCCTTCCCTGTCTTGTCCAAGGATTATTCAACCTGACGCACAGCGGCAACCTCTATTAAGTCGTCTCACTTCCGGTCGCATCGGCTCGCATGGATACAGGACATGACGAAGGAAAGCCCCTAAGAGTCGACTCATGGACAAACAAACTTAGGTTGAAGCTCATGGCGTTGCTGGTGTTCTGGAAATCTGTCAGCATACCAGCGCCCGTCACTCCAAAATGCAACCTACACGATTAAGACTTTCACGCATCAGAGTGTAAAATCCAAGTAACTTGCGCCGCAGCCGCGCCATCAGGTCCGAGGAAAGCCGACGGGTATGTACGGCCTTCCTTAATATCACACGACTGATTTGGTGGAGACGTTACGAAACCCCTGCACAGATACCCGTTGGACAAGGAAATTGGCAACAGCTCACGACCAATCCACTCTCTCGGCCTACGGCCCACTCAAACCCTGCCCCTGCCGTCTGCCTCTGCCCTCGTCGGCAAGTCCACACTGCAAAGCTTGGCCCAACCAAGACGATCAAGGGGGCCATCCATCCGCTCCCGGGCACAGGCAACAACCTTTGCTCTTCGCAGCCACCACTGGCTGCAGCAAGTACCTCCCAACTCATTCTTAACCAGGGAGGGGTTAAAAAAGCGAACAGGGCAAACAGAAGCGCCTTGCGGACACCCCTCTATCCACCCAAGCAACCAAGCGTTAACACCCGTGCGCGCGCATGATCCCGGGCCCACTCCACACACGCATGCCCTGTGCACGCGCACGTTAGCAAAGCAAGCACCTGACCGCCACCTGCTTACCCTTACGGCGCGATAACAACCCCCACCCACCCAGCTAGACGCGCGACCAGGGCAACAGACACCAACAGACTGACATTCAGCACGTAGACTTCGAGATGCATTAACGGACAGTTCGCCCGAAGTGCATGCACACGCCCCTATGCAACCTGAGTAGCGAGCTCACAACCTGCGGCCACCGTAGCCCGCGCCCACGACGCCCTGCCGCCCTGTCGCCCCGCCGCCACCGCCTGGAAGTGGCTTCTGGCCGCCCTGTTGGCTGCCAGTGCCGTCCATGCCGCCGCTGGCGCCCCCGCCGGCATCCGTGTCGGCGTCTGACTCCTCGCCGTCCTTGGTGTTTCGGCCGCCACGTGCGGCTGCGGTGCCGTCGCCTGCTGCTGCGCCACCCGAGCCACCTGCCGCATTGAGATTGGCTGCCGAGGCTATGGCGCCCGGCAGGCCCTGAAGAGACTGCAAGAGTTGCTTGTTGTTTCGGCCGCGGCGGACTTGGGCTTGGAGCTGTTACATGGAACCGTAGTGAACCCGGGTCGAGATGCATGAGTACAAGGAAGAACGGTTTGCGAAGGTGCACAATACATGCGCGATTTTCAGGAAAGGGCAAAGGTGGAAAACGTTTTCCCTCCGAGAGAAGCAGGCAGAGGGACAAAGAGGTTAGTGAAGAGATAACAGATACAAAATGTGGACAGAGCAGGAGGGCAACGATAAGAGTGGAGCACAGACAGGAGGATAACAGGCGGGCGGGGGGAAGCGGCGCAGACTTCATCATGTGATGCCGGCAACCGGCAGTGAAAACCTCGTAAACCTGGAAAGGGAGGGAGGTAATGGTACCTTCCGTGAATGTTTGAAAACTGCGCGTTGTGGGCGCTGTCGTTGCCTGCCTAGGTTTTGCTCAGCCGTTAAAATGGGCATTGACCTCAGCCTCCTCTAGCATTCCATTGCTCTCCCGCACTCCCGCAATTCCTTCCCGCTGCAGGATCGCAAACTAATGTTAGCGCAGGCGGATCACAAGTGCGACCTTGGTCTGCGCACAAGCATCGACCCCTCAACACATATGGTGACGATCTCAATACTGCACTGCACACACCCCTTCCCTGGCTTGCCGGCCCCAATTTACTGCAATGGGGCTAGTATGTTGTACCTGTGCGACCAGCTGCTTGTAGTCGTAAAGCTGGCCCCGCAGCGCCTCCACAACTTCGCTTTCCTCCTGCGGGGTGCCAGAGTGGCGGTGTGTCAGCAGCCATTCTACAACAGGTCGAGCGGCAGCAGCATTTGTAACCCAACGCAACCTTAAAGACTGGTGCCCTCGTGTCAGGCTTACCACCTCGATACGAAACGACATGGAAACCCCCCTCGGTCCATTGCTTTTACAGCACATTTCCGTTCACCAAGCCAGCGCCAGCTTTGCTGCACAAACGCCACAAGTCGCATCACAATCATGTCGCAAAAAAACTCACAAAAGCGCGCACACGCCCTTACCAATCGTGACCATGCACCCCTTTGCAACGAATCGGGCCTTCGCCCCTCGTACCCTAACCCGTTGCCTACCTCCACCCTCCTCCGTAGTCCCCCAAGCTGCTTCAGCGCCTCCTCCCGTTCCTCCCGAGCGGCCCTTAGCTGCCCTTCCAGCTGTTCCTCACGCGCGGTAGCATCCCGCACCGCCTTGGCCAGCGTCTCGCGTTCCCCGGCCAGTTCCGTGCGCAGACGCTCCACCTCACCGCTCAGCTCCGAGCGGCCCGCCTGCAGCCCCAGCCGCTCGGAACGCAGGCGGTCATACTCGGTGGCCAGATTTCGCTTGGCCTCACCCAGACGACCCACCTCAATGCGGAGCTCCTCAATCTGAAAGGCGGGAGCCAGGAGGGTGGGGGTTGGACATGGAGGTATGGAAGATGCTAGTGCAATGTGAAGGGCAACAGGAAAGTTAAAATAGGCGGAATCTACCTCCGAAATAGTAAGGGAGGTGGATATTGACGGTGTGAAAAGTGTGAGATACTGGATGGTGGTTCTATCAGCGGGGACCTCACCTCCTCATAACCTACTCGACCGACCCTCCCCTACATCGTGGGCTCCTGTGCTTAGGTCTGTTGTTCAACAGTAATTCACCGCACACAGACTTTGGGTCGTTGTTTCCCAAAGCCCCTGACCGCCTCCCCCACTTCCCCCCCTTTCCAAGGGCCACTTTGCGGTATATTCCTCGGTTTGGAATTCCGAATTGCCTCCGCTCTCCCGACCTGCTGCCTGAGCTCCATGGTTTCCTTGCGGCTGCTGACTGCCAGCTGCTGCAGCGCCGCCTCCGCTCGCACCGCGATGTCAGTTTGCCGCTGCAGTCGTTCGCGAAGAGACTCAACCTGGATTGGAACGCAAGGGAAACCAATACGCGGACCAAGGCGGATAAGGAACGCGTCGAACAAAACCCCTAGTCCGTGGCAACGAACTTAACGTCCCCCAAACCTTAGCATATCAGCCCCGCAAAGTGTTCGCGTCCTGCCCCTCAAATCTTGTCGCCGTATCGGTACCCATCCCAGAAATTCAAATGGTTGAAAGATCTGCAAGCCAAATGTATGCCAGTGGAGCATTCCGCCGCCTCACCTCCAGCGCAAGCTTGGCCGACATGCTGTCGGTGGGCAAGCCCTCACGCGACAGCCAAAGGCTGTAGCTGTCCGGCGCTCCAGGGTTCGCGGTGGGATTGCCGCCGCCGCCTGGCCGTGCCGCAGACATGGCATTGCGCAGCGTGTAGTGGCCATTAAGCGCAGACGAGTGCGCAGCGTTGGGTAGGTGACGGCCCACCTTGACTACAGCTGCGGGGGCGGAACCAGGTCGGCCAACATCCGAAAGTGCCGTCATGGAACGGTGGTGAGCCGCGGATGGAGATGCCGAGTAGATACGTGTCAAACTGCCAGCTGCCGGACTGCTGGCTCCACTCCCCGCGCCGCCGTGCACTCGCGGCGATATCACGTTCCCACTACCTGCACCCCCACTAACACCGGTGGGGGCGACGCCAAGCACTTGCCGCTGTGGGTTGAACGCCCCACCGTACACCGGCAGCACTGAGCCGCCGGCCCCGCCCATCGACCCCATTGATGACCCTGGAGACGTCCGAACCAGAAAGCCTGAGGATCGCTCAGTCATGACCAGCGACGAGTCTCCAGCGCGCAGAATGCTTGGGGACTGGTTTCGGCGGCCCGGAGCCTGCGGCGCCGGCGGCGGCGCCAGACCCTCCAGGTAGTCCGTCCAACGCTCCGTGAAGGTGCCCAGGCGGCCGCGGCTGGCGCGCGGGTCAAGCTGTACGGCATGTACGGCCATGAGGACGAGGCCGCCGCCTGAGGGCAGCCCAGGCGTTGGTGCGCCAGCCGTGATAAACTCCGCAACCAGTCCCACGATGCGCTGCCCATGCGCCCGCTCCACGAATGACGAGGCGGCCTGTAGCAGGCGAGCCACGTCGTCCTTCACGCGGCGTGGGGCGGGCAATGAGCTGGTGATGCCTGGGGACGTGAATAATACACGGAATGGGGAAATCGTTCGGGGTTGGCGGCAGCAGGACTATCGGGTAGAGATGGAAGCGACCAATGGCATGAAAGGGAGGGACGTGCGCCAAAGGTAAGGGTGAAACGCCAGCTGTGTTGCGATGCAGCGAGACAGGTGGTTGTACGCTGGCTGATGACAGGGTTAGGGGACACAGGAAGCGGCGTCTGCAAGCGGAATGAGGAGACCGACGGACAGTCCTTTGGTGAGCGCTCCAGGAAAGATAATCGACATGCAAACCGCCCACAGGAAAGCACTCTGCTGGCATATGTGGCATATGTGTTGGTTGATGGCAGTGTGTTACGGCACGACTCACCCCATCAGCCGAGGCGTACTTAGCTCATGCAGCTCGCTGACTCACACGGAGACAAGAAAGCCCCATAATTCCCTCGCACCCACAACCCTGCCCCGCGCTTGCCCGTCTACCCTCCTTACCATCTGGCGGGCTGCCCGATGGCGACGTCGCCCCCGCGTCGTCTCCTCCCCCTACTCCAGACCCAACTCCTGCCTCCTCGGCACCGCCTCCAGTGGCCTCCGCACCAGCAGCTGCCGGCTCCCTCTCCTTCTGCCTCCTGGGTTCCAACAGTCCCATGGCCACCAGCTGGCTTTCCACCAGGAGCTCATCCGCGGTGAGGCTAGATGGCATCGTCAGGGGGTCGTCAAGAGACATGGACATGGACAGCGCCATCACACTGGAGAGGGGACGGTTGATGGAGGTGGTACCGGCCAGGATTGACGAGGTACGCGCGGGCTCGTCAGGATCCGATGAAGCCTGCGTTTGAAAACGGTGATCGGCGGAGGTCGAAGGGGGCCGCGGAGATTGGGAAACAAGAATCATGATGGGAAGGACAATTAATCCAGGTTACGGCAAAGGCACTTTGTTCTTGTACAATGATTGTACCTGGAAGCCTGCCAATGAAAAGGGAGCGTCCAGCTGGACGCTGCCGAGAACGTCAGTACATGATAAATTCGTCTTCACGTTTCCTAAAGCTATTCAGCCCCTCTACCGGCTCGCAGCCCACCCTCCAGACCACCGCAAAGAGCTCCGCAACTACAGGGCCCAACCCTGCATAGCCGGCCGCCCCAGCCTATTCATTGCTCACCGTCTCCACCAGGACAGACGCGGGGTCGTCCATGGCGTTGGTGTAACGCGAGCTGCGGTACGCAAGCGACCAGAAAATAATGGCTTTAATAAATGGAGGGCTGGGCTTGGGTTTTGTCTAAATCACAAAGCAAGTCAGGACGGAGGAGGCGAGGTGAAAGATCAGCCGGGTGATCACCCTTATGGACGATCCCCGCCTGTCATGGCTACGTACCACTACATATATGTACAGAGTGCGGGCTGCAGGCCCCGCTCTGCAGCTCACGTGCATACATGCCGGCTGGAAGTGACGCGCAATTGCCGGTCCAGAGGTCACTGTGCACCAACTGTGCTATTCAGCTGACAGCCATAGCATACTTTCGACCGACCTTGCGTGAGACAGCCTCCATAGGAATGGAAGTTCGTAGGAACACATCACCATTCAAACCATCTATAAACACGGTGAAAGCCCCCGACTCTTCGTGTAAAACACACCAAAGACACAACGTATTTGTCTCTGCTTATCGAACTAATTACGCCAGCATTGCAAGAGGCGAAAACCCTCCGCAGTGCATTTCCTTATCATGCAACAGCAGCAAAGGGATAATTGTGAAAGACGTCACGATCTCATAGTCAGAGACCAGCGGGAAATGTCTGCAGTGTGCGACTGGAACCACGGGCCTGGCACTGGATGACTCAAGGTCTGCATGGCGCTTTCCTCTCCACAGCAATCACAGCGATTTACATCTTAAATCCTAAGAGAGTGTGCGCAAGCGTTTATGAGGTGTCAGGATTCATGTGTTTGAGCTGCAGAGAGACCTGAAACGTCGTGCCCACCTGAAACGTCGTGCCAGGACAGTGCAGAGCGGCCCCTCCTGGACATCGTACGAAGCGATATAACGCATATCGTGCCGGGGTACAATATACGCCTGGACGCAAAAGAGCTGCTCGTGCTGTGTTGCTATGGGGGACGAGTCCGAAAACTCGTAGGGCCCACAAATTGTCGTCATCTGGTAAGTTCGGCGGGCGGGCAATTGGCAGGAGCAAGGAGTCGCGGGCACGAACTGATGTCACGGTCTTCCCAGGAGGAGGGTTGATGGCGGGGACTTAACGCCTAGGAGTAAGGATTGCTGGCCAATTTGGAGAAGGACTTTTGCTATTACACACGGCGACTCAGAAGCGCCTTCGCTTACCAGGTCCTGGAGCTCCGCACGCTTCAGCAGCCGAGAAACCCCGGTGGCGTAATGTGCCACACCAATATATCCGAAGGGATTAAGTTGTGGGTCTAGGCAATGCAATGACGCAAGGCGTTGGTATATCGCCTGGCGCGTGATTTCATGAGCACTGAAGCGGCAGATGTATCCATCTTTACTCGTGTAGAAGTGCCCAAGCACTCGCCCCGATTTGATGAGGACTGTGTCAACCATAAACATCCGGAGTTTTAAGCCGGCATTCTGCGAAGCCAGGCACAACAGGGATCGAATATGAACCAAAAACAAATATTCATGCGACTGAGATTCAACATAAATTGGACGCGGGGTGGCAAGCAACGCCATCCAATCCGGTACAAGCAAACAGCTTGCGTGTTACAAAGATAAGAAACATTTTCAGCATATGCATCGACATTTTTGCGGGGTCCAAAAGCACGTTTCTCATCCTGTGCTCAGCATCCCAACTGGCCATAACTAAACATTTGCGTCGAACTACCGCGACCCCTTGGAAGCATCCATCCAAGGTAGCGCACCGAGACAAATAGCTCAAGCAGAGAGCACCAGTTCTCTGCAAAGTCCATCCTGGCGTCGGCTGCACAGCTAGCCTGGCCAAAAAGCTTTTCTGTCAAGTCTGAACTACAATCTCATGATGCCAAAACTCTGAAAACTACTTGATGTCAAAAGCACAGCGTAACAAAGGGTGGAAACGAGAGGTGGCCAATTCCTCGAAGGCTAGGAATAAAGAGCACTTGCACGGATAGTCACGACCTTGGAATCCAGTAGCATAGACGTCATGCACAACATTATCGAATGTACATGAGGTATAGTCATTCCAGCTGTGATGCTGCTAAGCACAACCGGAGTTCGATTGCCGTAATCATAGCTTCGGAGCTTGCGTAAGTGTGGGCCTGCTGCACCCAGACCAACAGTTATTATTATAAGGCTATGCTGCTCGTCATATGCCTCTGATACAACCTAGTGCATTGCCGCTGGCTTTCGATGGCAACGAAACCGACTGGACCTTGAACCAGCTTGGTACAGCTGTGCATTTAGTTCTTGCTTCTCATATTATATCCGGTTATTTCGAGATGTAGTGAATATGCTGCGGCCAATCTTCTTTCCTTACGGCATGTCCATGTTTCCAGCTAGGCTATCACACTTCATATCGGGGACGGTGACCTTGCAATGTACTTGCGGTAATATAATCCTGTTGCTATGCCACTTTCGGCAGATGGCATATCAGGTGAACCCTAGGTTGCGAGGGTCCGTTACCACATCCGCGAATTCGAAGGCTTTAATACCCCTTGAAACTGTTTTAGGCAATACTTGGACCTTTCTGTGTTGCTACTAGGTTTGCAAGGGAGCAGATACGCACCGATTCGGGGGGCCCGCCATGGAACAGCCGGCAATAGATATGCAACTTGACATACATGAATTGCATATCTTGTCATTCCTTGTCTCCCTACTAATCTGGGATACTCCTCCCATACAGGAATGCCTAACCGGGGTTATCTTGATGCATTTCTGTAACAGAGTATGTATGCTTTTTTAGGTTCCTGCTGGGTGTTTGTTGGCACATGGCCGCAGCAGATACCGGCAGCTCTATCGCCAATACACGCACTTCCTAGCCTTGAAAAGTCTACTAGACGTGTAGTGTTGATGTGGAACTCGCAACCCTATGATGATGTATGGATACGAATACCCGACGATGATGTATGGATACCCTATGATGATGTGTGCTGTCATCATCTTCGTAACACGCGGGGCCAACACTGCCCGAGTGCGGTGCTGCGTGTGCGGTTCGCCGTACCGAGGTGCGTCCAATAGCCAGGCTAGCCACATACAGCGGTGTCCAGTGCAGATTACAGGGGTCCAGGTTTAATCGTTTTAATCGTGACAGACGGAAGCAGCCCGCTGTCGTCCAACCGTTCCAACTCCTGGACCAAGCCACTTCTAGAACACATTAATGACAGATAACACCAAAAACAAACTTAAACGTATGTGAGCTATGAGGAATGCTCATGAATCCAGGTTATCGCAAGGGATATATTGTATAAATTGAACGCGTGTGATATACCGTTATACGATAGGTACGAACCACTCCTGCCGTTTTTTCCAAGGGATCCCCGGGCAGGAACGCCAGGGCTTACAATGGTGTACTCATTATGCTCTGTCTGGCTGTAGCAGCACACACAGTAGCGACGCATTCGAACATGACAAGCCGACCTAACACAGGCATATAGGCGGTGCTGGTCGCCGCTAGAAGGGAAGCAAAGCACGCGAGCCTCACATTAAAGCCGCTGGTAAACGCAACGTGCATGCGTTGGTAGAAATTACCGTCCGGGAGATGCCGCCTGATCAGTCATCATCGCTTCAACCTTCGCCAAACCAAAATGTTAGGAAAACGAGTGCTGGAGAGAGAACGAACCACCAAAACGATTATTACCTGAACAGAGCTTGAAACTACTCTATAATGTGATTGCCAAGCCTTATTACCGTGCTCACGATGCATGAAGTGCAAATGGCGAGCATCATCCCAGATTCAGGCACACGGGAGATGGGCCGTCATCATTATTCACGAAATGATTACCGGGTGGCAGCGGCTGCCCTGGAGTGTTGCTGGCTGTCCTGGAGTGGTGGCGGCAGTAGTGGTGGCGGGTAATGTCTGGTGGTGTCACTTCCTGGTGACCCCTCTTTCCAGCCTCCCAACAGTTACTAAATTTAAGTAATGAACCGTTAGTTGGCCAATTTCCGGAATCAGAGAATGAACGAAAATTGTGGTTTGGCTAGGGTCAATTCCAACGCTTAAATAATCTTTGGCAACTTGAAAAACATTTTCTGTAATCTTCAGAATTTAGTAAGAAGTATAAAGGACAGTTTTATTGTAACCATGATTGGTACGGAAGTACTTAGTTTTAATATTCCATGATTTTTATATTTAATATTGATTTTGAAGCTCACCTCATTAAAACTTTTAAACCTAATAACTTTTTTCTATTCATAATATTATTTTGGAGTTACCCTAATTTATGTTTAGTGTACCGATTAATTGGCCATAATAAACGGGGCTGCTGCAGTCTGAAAAGTTGTGTCTTGCCTGGACAGCAGCCACACACAGAATACCCCGTTAAAGCCACAAGAGCAAAAAATCACGTACTTAAAACCGCATGAAGGCGGTGCATCTTGAATCGAGGGCCTATCCCCTGCCGTATATCCTTTCGCAGCCCAGCTCTCTAAACATACCCCTCTGGCCTGTTAAGGTCAGGACAGGAGAGACGTCCAGGTGCCCCGTGAGGCCGAGTTCCATGTGTGTATGGGTAGCAGACCCGCGTGAGTGTAAGAGGGTATGTCGGGCTTGATGATCAGTCGATGGCAACTCTGGAGCAGCTCACCGTTACCAGCAGATAACTGAAGGTCTTTCACGGTGCCTGTTGTAGCTCTGTTGTGTCGGCCAACAAAGGCCCGATCGGAAGGATGGCCATCTGTGGTCCAGGATCCTTTGACACTGCCCGTAGATACCCCAGGATACTACAGTGCCTGCCGATGGAAGAGCCAAGGATACTGGGTGAGGATGGAGATGTGACAATTTGGTAAAGGCGCTGAAAAGGGGGCCCTTACTGGTATATATGGGAGGCATGGTGAGGCGACCATACGTGCCTTGCTGGAGGGCAGAGCACCATGGGATGTTTTGGAACGATAACACACAGCAAGTGAAATGCGTTTTGTTCTTCAGCTCACCGAAAGCTGCCGTGCCAACCCCCACTGGAAAAAGGCCGCATCATACATTTCTTGCCGTTTTGTATCTCTGTGTAAATATCCGCCAAATAGTTGTGCGCAATCGGAAGATATGTATCCAGTTTCCTGGCGATTCCGGATATTACCCATAGATACCCCTGCCCAGGATCCTAAATGTTGCTATGTTGCAGATTATTCCCACTTACGTGGGACCTCTGCAGGGATCATTTAGGAAGGCAGCCCTGTGGTTGATTGGCAGCAAACGAATGTTGTGATTCCGTTGACCTGAAAATAGAGGACTTGAAGGTGGTGGTGGGCGTCACGTGTGGGCGTATCCGCCAATTCACCGATGCACAACAAAACACTTCAAGTATTGATTGTTGCAGGACGGTAGCTTTGGACAGTGGTGTACAGATGTATAAAGCGGCACACATTTCCAAGCTGTAAGGCAGCACGCAAAAGCAACGTAAATCCCCAATGTGTGTTCTCCCTGACCCTAAGTTGGGTCAGGGCGCATTGCTTGAGAAGGTTTTGGACAGGTGTTACGCAGATGGGGGGAGGGCGTGCGTCGCTAGGGGGGCCAAGAGCGTGCGAGGGTGAGAAGTTGTCTGTTCTGCCTATGATTCCGTACGTCATCACCCAGCACCTGAAGTTCGGGCCATCTATACACATAACCCATTTTCGTGTCTGCATCCGCCAGCGCACTGGCATCAGGCACACTGGATCACCAAACCACGCAACAGTCGTGAAAACCGACAGATTCAATGTCTGTGGGCGCGTGGCAAATATTTGCACAGCACGATCGGACACAGATACGGATTGAACACCGCTATCTGGGTACCTCGCAAACCATTTCCTATTCTTTACGCGCCATAAAATGTACCCTCCGCGTTACAGCCCTCGCCTAGCTTCAGTTCACGGTATAACCGACCAACCGAAGACTCCTCGATCGACCAAGTGCCTCCAAGGAAGGCCTCCTGGAGCCCCTCAGGCTGGGGATTGATAGTGCAAGTGAGGGTCGGACAAGATGAATGCGTGGGGGTGCTGTGCCGGGCAATCCATTTCGTTCTTAGTACGACATGAATATATAACAGCAGGCATGCGACCCATCGTAATAACCATGCAAAGACAGTGTTTGGACCGAGCATGTACATTTCAGACCGGCAACGAAGGCTTTGCTGACCCGATTGGATTTAATTCGATGCTTCGAATGGTTATAAGGGAATAACGAATGGACGCAAGCCCAGGCTGTCTCTAGTGTGCTGATCCCACGCGGCCACGTGAATTGCATGGAGTGTACCCCAGATATGATTTGCATGTTCTGTCAGGAGCACAAGCAAACACACGTGTCGAGCAGCAGTCAACGTAGCGAGGCGTGACCCGCAGGGGTCCAAATGGATGCTGAGCAGGGGTGCCGACAATCTTCCGGTATAGTTCGCATGGATGCATGGCTCTTTGCATGGCCAGATGCATACGGCCATGTGGCTGTATGGGTGTTTGAAGCAAGAAGCTTCAGCAACCCATAATGAAGAGGCACCGAGCTGCTCTGCAGCGGTGATGCCCCGTTACAAAGGAAATACCGACCTTGAGGTTGCACTTACCCTGTCGAATCTAGTCCAACCGCGGGTCAATGGTGTGATCGGGATTGGCCCGTACGGCAGCGATCTTGTTGACAACCAGCCGCGTGAGGCAATCGTACACAGCACGCTGCTGCCCAAATCGCTCAACAACATGCGCTATGTTCCAAACTCACTTCCAACCTGCGTCCATACGTAGTGTTCCATCGTACTGAATGGACTTGTCAATCCGCTGGAGGCCAGAGATCCCGAAGATATACGATTGGGCCCCCCCTCCTACTGCAGCAGCTTACCCGAACAGACAGACGTCCCTGAAAATGACCAGGTGTCCGGAGAGGAAGTTAACCTGCCTGGGAGGAAGTTCTCAGCCATACCTCCATCGCTGCTCCATCGCCGTTCGTCCGCCCATCCGTAAACCACAACCACGCATCTGTCTGTCTGTCCATCCCTTAGCGCCCTGGCAACTGAGGTCTATGACCTTCAGCCCGTGGCCCCGACGAGGCCCTGTCAGGTCGATCCCCGGCGAATAAAGCTCTCAATGCGACGAAGCCGCGCCCACACTACAGGCTCACGACATTAGGTCCGACGTATGGCATAGAACTCTAGGCCTGTAAGACCAGGAGGACCAGGACCAGGATACAGCGTATAGAATCCTGCGGTGTAGCATCCTGCTGGGATATCTGTAGCTTATAATCGGGATGATCAGGAAAGTGGACGTATTCCGATCGGGCCACAACTATTGGCGGATATTTACACAGGAGGTTGTTCAACATCAGAGAGCTCATCTCCCTGTTTACAACTGATCCAGTCTCAGCAGTGACAAGAGCACGGCATTAACCTTAAATAGAATGTTCATCGCAATCGGGTCTATTTAATGGCCAACTGTTACTGCTCTTCCTTTCACTCCTCTCTTCCTTTCTCTCCTTCCAACGTGGACCCCCCTTGCAACTTTCATCCTTCCGCTGGCTCCCCTTTATTCATTATTGGTTTGTTTTACCATTTGTTTTCCTCAACTTCCCCAACTCTGTCAACTAGGTATGTGCTTATATTTGACTCCTTGTACACGTGAACACATGGTCAAGAGAAATGATTGATACAGTTCTGAGTGTAACGAGCACCTCACCATTTCGAGAGGCCTTTGCGGCTCTCACTACTTCAAGGGGAAGGGAGCGGCATACTAGATAGGTCAGCTGGAAACGCCATCCGTCATTGCCGTACCATGATACCAACCACAGTTCAGATTCGCGATGACTGCCTTCGTGCATACTGCTACCATCGCCGCTACAATTGCCTGTGGCCTGCTGGCTGGGCTGCGACCGGGGTAGGGCTGGGTTTCATGAACGACACGCTCGTGGAGCGGGTATGTAACAGACTATGTCAATACTTAATAATATTTCTGAAGACATTCTATCCTCAACATACTAAATATCATAAAGGCGCTTACCGTACAGCGGTACATATTACACCCCGTACATTAGTACGTACATACAGTACATGTTTACGGATATGGCTGTAATATCTCGTACACGGATGTCCGTATACGGCCAGATCTCCATCGATAATGAGGAATCCTCTATTGCTGGAGCTTATCTGAGTGTACGACACTCTTAATCGGCGCCTTGTCGTACTGCAAGCGACTATATATCCCCAAGGGAAGACTCCGGTGTATCAACACCTCCATTTCGGGTTCTAGTCGTTTGTCTCCAAAGTCGCCAGGTAGGCTGTTACAGGGTAGTTGACCACGATATGGCTCGCTTGTTGCGAATTGCGTCACCCACTCATGGGCCCTTCCCCCTTACGAAGCGGTAAGGCCCACCCCCGTCTAGACCGCTGCTCTCTCGTTTCTGCCAGCAAATGCCATAAATTCACCCCGGCCCCGCCAACGTCAACGCCAAGGCTACCGCAGTCCGCCAACGCCCTCGTCACCAACACCGGCCCCGCCAATGCCAACGTGCCAAACATTCTCTTATGGATTAAGCGCTAGAGAATAAGGTGGTAGGGCCAAAATAGAGATAAGGCCAGGCAAGGACAATAAGTTTATTGCCAAGGCCGCGACAGTCCGCTCCTGCCCTCGTCACCGGCACCGGCCCCATCCCCGCTAACATCAAGGCCGCGGCAGTCCGTCCCGCCAAGGTCAACGCCAAGGCCGCAGCAGTCCGTCCCCACACCAGCCAATTCCACGGCAGCCGCAGTCCGCCCCCACCCTCGTCACCGCCCCCACCTTCACCAGGGCCAATACCGCGAACGTCCGTCCCAGCCCAAGTCACCGATAGCGACCCTGCCATCGCAAATGCCAAGGCCGCTGCAGTCCGCCCCTGCCCACGTCATCGAAAGCAGCCTTGCCCCCGCCAACGCAAGGCAAACACCAATCACAATTAATTATTCTCCGACGTTTCCGCATCCTAATCACATCTTGCCCTGCCCCAACCATTTCTTTTGCCCTCCCTAGGCACCGCCTCCATCAACACGGGCATGTGAGGGCCCAGGGCTGGGGCGTGTTAGGGATCAGGGACGGGGCGTGTAAGGGGGCAGGGACGGGGCGTGTAAGGGGCCAGGGAGGGGGCGTGTAAGGGCCTAGGGCTGGGGAGTGTTAGGGGGCAGGGACGGGGCGTGTAAGGGGGCAGGGACGGGGCGTGTAAGGAGCCAGGGAGGGGGCGTGTAAGGGGCCAGGGACGGGGCGTGCAAGGGGTCAGGGACGGGGCGTGTAAAGGGGCAGGGATGGGGCGTGCAAGGGGGCAGGGAGGGGGCATGCCGGGGTATGCAAGAGACCATTCGGGGGCCGTGCAAGGGGCCATGAAGATGACGAGGAATGGGCCAAGGAGGGGGCATGCATGTGCGGGAACAGGGACGGGGCGTGCAAGGGACCATTGCGATGGCTTGCAAGGGGCCAGGGAGGGGGCGTGCAAGGGTCCAGGAACGGGACGAGGAGGGGATTAGGAACGGCGGCGTGCAAGGGACCAGATAGCGTGCGTGCAAGGGACCAGGGAGGGGGCGAGCGAGCGCGTGTATGCATGTATACGTGTGCGCTTGTGCACATGTGCATGCGCTGATGGATTGTTAAAAAATTGTGTGTGTTTTTGTATGCGTCGTGTCTCACGGTGGGAAGGAGTCGTACAGTAATCGTGAATGAGACGATTTGAGTGTGTGCCCTACGTTGGTATTGTCCTGGTTAGATATCGTCATATCCCCATTGCCGTTGGAGGGAAGCACAATTAGCAAAGCCGTAATGCGGAAATATGAGTAATCTCCAGGGTACTAGCCTGGGGCGGATGCGCAGAAATCGGCAGACCTCAGGTCATTAAGTCGAGGTGAGGTTCAATCCTTCCTCTGCACATGACTAATGGGTTGAATGCGTTCGCATGGGGGGATCACTATGTTCAGGAACGCAAGGGCACATTTGGTTTTTGCCGTTACCACGAACAGATGTGGGTGCAAAACAATTGGCTAATGGACCAGGAAGGCTAAGTCGCGGTACGCTAGACTATTACCGGAATCCAAATGAGGTTTGTCAGGACCGTTGAGCCAGTTGCATGGACCTAGCAGTCGTGATACGATACGAAGATATGATCGCAGTTCTTAACAACACAGATGACTAGTGGGGCTATAAACAATTTTATAGCCCCAATCTCCACTAGATAGCGTGCGTGGAAAAGGGATGGGAAACAGTCGAAAGACTGCATTGAATCCTTGGACAGAACCTTCATAAAATCCCATTGAGCCATAGCACACACGCGTTGCCTACACCACCGGTCAGGGTTCGTGAGAGGGCTGCAGCGGCTAACAGGCGTAGATGCACGGATTGCGGCTAGCACGTTAAACGGATGGCAATAAATATGTCGCCCGTTCCCCAGCCGTACCAATCACCCCTTAGTATTCAGCACAAGAAACGGTACTGCTCCTACGTGGTCTGAGCGGAGCAATGTGAGACAGCATTGCGCGACGGCGGCCCACGGAGCCGGGCTCCTTGTTCCCTTGTGCGGCAGCCGCTGCTGCACCGGCCAAGGAAACTCGCTGCCTCCCGATCACGCGGACATCCCTGGGACGGTATGTTGGAAACATCCTGAGACAGCGCGCGCCTACACATGCTCCCTTTGAGAAACTGCCCTGGGTCAGGAGATAGTGAACATGCAGCTTTTTGAGCCGACCACTTGGAGGAGCGAACCCGTCAGCAATATCGCACACGTCCGGTTGACCAAGCGAGTAAAAGGCGTTCTGAGCTTTAGGTGAGAAGGTTCGTCAACCGCGATCGTCGTTCACTTGAGACCCTGTATCGGTGTGTTCATTCGAATTCCACTTCCCACGCGCGTTACATGATGAATGTAAACGTGGGCGTGAGGTAGCGCATACTGCCTGCTAATGGGTTGTACGATGTCCATTGGCAGTCTGAATGGTAGTTGGAACTTATGTTATCTCGCAGTATGTCTTTGGCTGTGCGGCGGAATCGAATTTCGAATGAAGTGGAAACGCCGTACGCAGTACGCCAGTACCGGTATGCGATGCAACGGGTGCATGCCAGCATGCGATTTTCCCACGGTCGTGTTAGAGGTTGCTTATTACCGACAGAAAAGCCGGTTTATTCATACCCTTTATTGTATAAGATTGTTTAAAATTCGCGAATTTGTGGCAGAGTCCTAGTGGTGCGCAAAGGGCAGGTGGGGTATAGATCTACAAATGGAGGATAAATAAAAATGAATCGATAAGGTTGATAACTTTCAACATTTTTTTCATGAAGCCGTCTGCATAAGGTGTGTGCCATTTCCCCTACTGGCGGCCCGCAGCCTGATTGGTGTTTTCAATGGCGTTGTGCTTCAGCACCTCATTGCTTGTGTTCAAGGTCTTGCATGTTGGCAACTCTGGCTTTGCAGTGCTCGCAGCGGTCCGACAGTGATGTGACGCGTTTTGCACACAGCAGCCCGCTTCCTCTATATTTCGGAGTGGTTAATTGTTGACTGGAGTCAGACTAGTCCGCAGTTTCCCAGCGGTTGATCTGAACGGCCTCGCTAAGCGAGTTCGCCGTTCGGCAGGATGGCATCGGCGAACGAGTGCGTGATGACTAATCCTGCCGTAGATAGAAACTTGGGTCCAGCGGATCTATCTGACAATCGTCCTTGGCTACTCTTCGATCTACGTGGGTACTAGTATCCGACTGCCTGTGGGGGTATGTGGTATGGATTCTCCCCAGGGCGCTGGGTTAGCTGGCTTCTACAGAGTCCTTCATGACACGAGTTTAGGCTTTGCGGTGATTTTGCTCGATAAAAGAGCGCCTCCCTTGAACCCCTGATAGCATTCCAAGAATGTAGACTCTATATTGCCATCCGGCGTCTTTCTTGCAGGTTTTTTAGTGCAGGCAAAGTATGAAAAGGATCAGCGTCAGCGACAGCAGCAGGAGGCGCAGCAACAATGCCAGCGCCGCTTTCAGTCCCGCCATGGCATAACATCCTGTCTTCTGCAGTTACGCGCTAAATTCCGTCTGGGGATCTTTACTACAGAGGAGCGGCGCACCGTTGAAACCGCACTCCTGGGGATCGTTAATGAGATTCAAGTTCAGCTGAAGCGGGGAAAACAAGATCAGCTTCGACAGCTACAGCACGAAAGTGCTGCATATGCCTTGTTCGCCAACGACGTTACTATTGGCGGCCCGAGCTGCCATGGTGGTGGCTCTGGACCAAAACCCACCTGCGGCGAGAGCGACAGCAATCTGGCTGCAGCGACATCGCCAACAGGGGGAATAGCGTCAATTGAAGGTCCAGATATGGATCCAGCGCCAGATTGTCATGCTGTTCCTGCAAGATCCAGGGCGGATGGTGCTGGCTGTCGCAGCCGCGGCAGTTCTATAGATGGACATCCCCCGAGTGGCAGAGATAGTCCCATTGATGCCAGGGTATTCTTCAGTTGCATCCTTCACCGGGACAACTGTGTCCCGGATCCGAACTGGAAGCAGAAGCGGCATGGCAAAGGTGGACAGCCGGGCATGATCAAGTCACTCGCAGGTAACAACCTCCCTCTCGAGCGCTGCTTGCTATTGGACACGGGCACGGAGAGCAGTGCGCCAGGTATGTGAGGTATGCGCTGACAGGCGGGTGCTGATGGGGGTGCAAACACAAACGGGTTTGGGTGGCTCGCCTTCGGAGTCTGGAAGAATTGAGGCCAAGGAACCTACCGCGCGGTGCAGGACTGGATAATCACTGGTTTCTAAGGGGGGGATCTAATCCTCGTTCAGCATGGGCTAATGTGACTCGTTTGGCCCAAGGACGTCTTGAGCCAGCCATTATTGAAGAAGTCACTCATCCAGATTTTGCTGCGCAGCGCTGTGCTTAGATGCGGACTGGGTCTCCCCTCTCACGTCAGGGGGTTGCCCTCATAACAACTTTCCTTGTCCCATGGCGTGTTCTTTTGATGTTATGCCCTCGTTGCGATGTACTCGCTCATCCGGCCCCAGGCGAGCAAGCCAACCTGATGGTAATGTCGGCTAAAACGAAGTTCCGTGTCTGGCAGAAGCTTATTTCCCTGCTTATGGCGTTACCTGCGGTAGGGCACTACAGCGGTGCCATGCGCCGCCTCCTTATATACTCGATCTGTCGGTCGGTCCATCCGTCGGTTTCGTTTGTCGTTTGTCTGTCTTCCTATCACGCTCAAGCATTCTTATATATATATATATAGGTTGCGGGAGTAGCAGTCTTGCACAGCTATTAGGAAAGGTGTCATTCTATACGGAGGGCTAAATACGGAGGGATTGTGCGCATCACGAGCTACATGAGCTGCTCCTTACATTTGCAAACTTACTGCTTTGCATGCCATAAATGCACAGGGCCCCGATGTGGATATACGGAACCACATTCCGACGATCTCTCAGCGCGTTGCCCAGGTGTCCGGTAAGAAGGGCGATGCTGCGCCTCGTGTCTTGGGGGCGGCCAAGGCAACGGTCGTGCCGTTACCACTGGCACCAGAGCCACCCCAGCACGTATCTGCTGCCAAGCTACAGGCGCTGGAGCGTATTTTGACGGGGGTCCTGCATCAGGAGAAGGCGGTGGAGAAGACGCTGGCGAGCGAAGCTGCGGTGGAACCAGCGTCTGCAGCCGTGGGCAACAATAACGGCTTGGCATCCCGCGTACGACAGTCGTTTTGGGTAGCTGCCGCAGAAACGGCGGCGGTGGAGAAATTTGCCGCGGAAACTGCAGCTAGAAGGAAGGTATCTGCAAACTTGGTTACAGCCGCGTATGGTAATGTGCCCCATGTCGTGGTGCTCGGAGCTCTGGATGACGCCCAGCAGATCTCTATCATACGCCTACTCGCTCAACAAATGGCTGCTGAGAGTGGGGTGAAGCCATCGGCGACTAAACCGCTCTCTCCTCTTCAGCGACAGGTAGTGCAACAGTTGCAGCTACAGCACAAGACGAAAGCGGACCCACGAATTGACACGCTCATCGTGAGCTGTTCGTTGGCGGCGAGCTTCGCAGTCCATGGATCTGTGAGCTACGAACAAGTGCTCCGGCCGCTGACGAAGGAGGCGGGGCGGATGATGGCGAAGGAGGTAGGTTTGGACCTATAGCTGCGCGTGACAGCTGACCAAGTAATGGGCCTTTGCCCTTATTCTGTCCCAGTCTAGGTATGTCCGGATAAGTTATTGGCTACTCGCGACTTGCCTTTGCTGCATCATCACCGCCCCTACCGCCTCACCTTACCTGCTACGGCCCACATGCGATGTTAGGGTGTGTTTACCCTCCCACCCCCTCCCTCCATATCATAAGGCGCGCATTCGGCTGTTGCGGCTGGCTGAGAGACTGGGCCTTGTCCGCTGCTCCCCGCCTCCATGCCGTTACATGGACGCGCGTTTCAGCGTGGACCCGGTACTGGATCCGGAGAGCGTCGCAGCAGCCGCACTGTGGCACGGGCGACAGGTAGGTGGTGGAAAGTGATATTCGGGGTTCCGGACTGAAGGCCCAATCCTCCTTGACAAATTATTATTGTACGTGGATCTTCATCTTGTCAGCTCGGATTGTAAGGCAGGATTATATTACGTCGTCGGTCAGCCAACCTTGACCAGCGGGCGTCAACTTCGCCTTGCTCGGTGATATTCATCTGAGATTTTTACAATGCGAATTGCTCCGTGTATCGGTGTCCGGTGTGCGGGTACGCTATTTAGTTCATGATGGAACTGGGAGCAAAGCTTCAATAAGCAAAATATCTTTATCAACACAAAATATCAAATCCAAACCAATAAGTATCTTCAGCAGGGCGTGCATATTGCCATTTCCCCTCATGCGCGTCGTTTCCACCAAAGGCGCCAAAGGCATCATCGCCACCGCCGCACGACGGAAAGAAGGAAGAGGCGGTAGCGGGGGTAGCGGAGGCGGACGAGGGTGGCGCGGGATCCGGCAGCGGTAATGCCCCCATGGATGTTGCCGCCGTGCAGACTGCCGGAACCTCGCTGCCTTATTCGCAATTGCCATTGCTTCTTGAGTTGCGCAAGCGCGTTTGGGACCAGCAGCACCTGGATGGCGCCGACATCAGCGAGATCATCGCCATAGCGAAAGGTCTGGTCTCGGAGCCTCTGCGGCCTTTGCTTACAAGCTTAAGCATGACCCGCGCCCTGCAATCTTTGGTTACGCGCGGCGTGTTGGGGAAGTGGACCATTCCAATAAACGGCGACAGGTTGGTGGATGGGGCTCCAGATTGGCGTGGGATGTGCTGGCCGGGACCGTGGGCCCAGAGCATTAGCATCTGGCAAAGATGAGTTACATGTACCGTTACATGTACCGTAATTTGAAACTGAATCTTGCAAAAGAAATCAGTTCAGTACATGCTGTTTGTCGTGTCATGCTATCTGCATGTACTTAACAAGTGTAGCCAACTATGGATACACAACCGTATAGATTTATAGCTGCTGTCAGCAGTTGGCGACAATGTTGATGCTGATTCAACAACATTTAGCAACCAATGTAAAAGGGGTTCCTGATACACTGTTCTCTTACTGTTGTCGTTATTATTGCACACGACTCTTTGAGGAGCGAGCACTCCCTAAATCCTAAACGCAAAACTCCCTGAAACCGTCTTCATCACCCGCGACCTCAGACCCATCGTCAAGTTCTACGTGCGCGCATTGCCCAAGGAGGAGCACCTGCGGGAAGCCCTCGAGGCCCTCGAACTCGAAATCCTAGGAGGAGTGGATGAGCCACGACAGGAGACGCGATGCCCAACAGCAGAGCACCAGAAGGAATTTTCCAAGTACAGCGGCAGCGGCAGTGCTGAGGAGCAGCAACGGCGACGTCGGGAGGAAATGGAGGAAGAGTGGGCAAGGGAACAGCGGCAGCGGGAGTGGGAACAGGAACAAGAAGAGAAGGAAAGGGCGCAGCAGGGGGGGGAATGCCTCCCGCCAACCCCGACCCCGCTGCCGACCCCGCTGCTCACGAAGCTCCCCACTACCGCGGACATGACGGACAGTGCTTCTGCTGGCGCCGCTGCTTTGGGTGGCTCCGAGAGCCGTAAGCGTGTGTGGATCAACATGGCCGTGGCAGCAACGGCCGGGGGGCCTAGAAGCTCAACGCTGCCAGGTGCCACCCCCTTCTACGGTCGCCCCTGGATTTGGCCCACTGTAAATAGATCGCTGATAAAGCCACGACCTGCTCATAAGGCGTGCGGCCTGCAGGAGGAGCAGATACCCCCCCAGCAAAGGAGGGAGAGCGGTGGCCCCGGGTTGGTGGTTTCGGAGCGACGGCCGCTGTCGCTGCTTCATGACGAGATGGTGGCGTTTGCGCGGGACAGTTCCCCCGGGAAGGAGGAGCTCACGGCGCTGACCCGAGGCCTGGCAGCCATACAGCGGGTTGCAGAAGAGATTTGGCCAAGCGCACGTGTAGTGCTCTTCGGCTCACAAGTGCGTGCTTTGGGTTATGGTGCATAACGGCGTGTACACGGCATAACACGACATCACCAACATCACTGGACTTGTACCACCACACTGCATGCAAGTGCATTGAACAGCAGGATACCCGTCATATTTCAACAGGTCTAAGTCCGTCAATTGCGACGTCGTAGACCCTTTGGTTTGCGCTAGGTGCACTATTGTGCTATGACGACCCGGGAAACGAGCGCAGTGTGCGGAACTGCCGTATCACCGTATTCATTACTGCCAACTGCTTCCTTTCGACTTGCTCAAAATTCAACCCTCCCCGACCAGACCTGCCGTCCAACCTGTCGATATGAGTCCAAAGGGGTTAAAGGATTAAGGCTTTTTTCAGGGGAAGTTTGGGGTTGAGAGGGATATGGTACACACCCGCGGTGTTGTCCGCCCGTGCCTTACCGTGTCTGCGCCTGGGTAGGGACTACTGTCTTGCCAGGTAGGTTGTGTGCGCGCAGCTATATGTGCCTGCAAGTGGTCGTGCTTGCTTTTGGCATCGCATGCTTATATATATGTTCCCACATGTCTGGCCACCCGTCCTGTGCATAATTGGGATGTGCCCGGGCCTTCCCTACATGCATACCGTGCAGGCCTCGGGCCTGGCTCTTCCTAGCTCTGATGTGGACCTGGTAGTGCTGGGGACCAGCCGACCCACGTCCAGGCCCTCAAAGGACTTCAAGAGCTCGGAACGCACGAGGGTCGCTCACAAACTGGGAGAGTTGGCGGTAAAGCTCAGACGGGCGGGTTTCATCCGAAGCTACGAGGTCATCCACGCAAAGGTGCGTATGTGTGTGTTGTGTGTTTGTGTGTTCGTACATCCCGCGAGGAAGAAACCTTCGTTGACGTGGGTGAGGTAAGTGCAAGGCGACTTGACAAAATGTATTGTTCCTAACGCTATCTATATTATTGTTGTTGTTGTCGTTGTTGCATCATCAGGTACCGATCGTGAAGGCAGTGCTGCTGCCTCTGGATGAGAACGATCGACCCATGCAGAACGGTGGCCTGCACTTAGCGATGGACATCTCTATGGGCGCCGAAACCGGCCTTACCGGGGTGGCGATGGTGCAGAGGGCGGTGGCCTTGCTACCACCGCTGCGGCCGTTGTGCCTGGTGGTGAAGGTGAGGCTCCTTATGAGCTTTTGGTTGCTGCCTCGCTCTTGTTCGGGGATTGATTGGCCCCCCCCTGTATATGCGGGTTCTCGCCCTGGGATCACGCCCTGTGGCAACAAACGTAGTCCTTGCTGTTGTGAGCCTTTCCTGCAAAGGAGGACCTCCTGCCCAGCAGCCAGGAGGAACCAGTTTCTCGTTCTTAGGGTGCACGACAAGACCCCGGACGATACGGCATATCTAACAAACATTTCCTGACGCTTGTTACCGAGAGATGCGATTGCCATTAAACGGTCATCCGTAGGCTGAGGTCTGCGATCAACAGGTTCATGTCCTTCCGTTCATGTGCCACGTGGCGGCTGGTATGTGGTGCGCCACAGGCTCTGCTGAAGGAGACGGGCCTGAACGAGGTCTTCACTGGCGGCCTTTCGTCGTATTGCCTCGTGAATATGATGATTGCGCACCTGATGTGCGAAGGGTTCGACACGAAAGGGATCCTCGTTTCCTCGTCACCCGAGCATGCCTGCCCCACCAGGGCCTCCACCGGCCACCTGACTCGCGTCATTGGCAGTCCCGATTCGGAGGCAACGGCGAAGCGGCCCCGGCGGGGCTCTTGTGCAGATCCGGACGCCGAAGACGCAGCGGGCGTGGATGCGGGCGTGGGAGCTAACATGGGTGATGACGACAATTACCCAGGGGAGGCAGAGCCGGACTGGGTAGGCAGCGACGGGGACTCGGGGCGCACCTCTGGAAAGGGCGGTGATAGTGGATTGAATGACGATGGCGAGGATGACGACGACATGGAGCTCTACATTGAGTCGGCCGCCAGCGGGGAAGACCCGGTGCACGGCGCAACCGCACCCTGCACTCATCCTCATGACGATGATGATGGGATCGCAGTCGACGCGCGCCCACCACACATTGGCGTCAACTCTCCGGTGGTTTCGGAGGAACGGCACGTCGCCCCTAGCGGTGTGGCGTTGAACGGCATTGCGGAGGACAAATTGGCGGAGTCGGTGATGCGCGAGGCAGTCGAAGCAGCTGCAGAAGCTATTGCCGTGATAAATGGCGGCGCCGGCAGCTCCTCGGTATCGGCGGGTCTGTCCACAGCTCAGGTGGCGTACCTGAGGTCTCTCGGCCGCCAGGACTTCTCCGCTGTCGACCTCGGAGAGCTGCTTTACGGCTTTTTCATCAGGTGTGGTGGGTGCGAGTGTGCAATGCAAAGGGTTGGGGAGTCGGGATACTTATCTGGTCTGAAAGCTCGTCTCTCTTATACCGATTTCTTCTAAGATGAAAAGGCCGTGCCGAGCAACAGGCTAGTTATGGGGAGGAATGGGGTGCGGTGTGGGAAAGATGCAATGGCAAACGAAAGCCAGTTACTTCACCTGAAGTCCACCGAGTCCTCTGTCCACAGGTTTGGCCGCCAGCTCGATTTGTCCCGAGAGGCTGTCAACATACGCCAGGGGGGCATCACCGTGAGGGGGTCCACGTGCGGCAGAGGCCACAAGACCGCTGTGACCCTGGCGACGGACGACCCGCAACAGCCCGGGTCGGATCTGGGACGCAACTCCTTCAACATTGCGGCAGTGTTACATCAGTTTACAGCGGCCGCAGACAAGCTCGCCGACTTGGCCCGAGCAGCCCCCGAGGTGAACACGTGCGTGCGGTGTTTGCACAGGATAAGGTACAGGGCCGAGCCAGGCTAGCGGAATATGTAGCTGGTTAGGCGGTCGATGAGGCGATGTGAGCATGTCATGTGTGTGATGCCGGCCGGATCTGCGGATCTGCGGGTTTCCTTCTATGATCTGTCCTGTTCGGGTGTGATCACAGTGGGCGGGGACACGCCTCCATCTTTATGACCGTTTGCTGCTCATCATGACCCTTCCCTGCAGCGCCTGCTGGCCGGCGAGGGCGATGACTCGGAGGTAGCGCAGTGGGCCGCAGTGCAGGGTGACGGGTCACATCGCTCTGTCAAGGCACTTGTCACCAGGTACCAACAGTTTAAAATTTTGAACCGGATCCTGGATCTGGATTTGGCACTATGCCGCTCGGAAAAAATGGCAGCGACCAGGTATGGAAGGGGGTGGGTGGTACGCGTATCGTTGTTGCATCCTTAAGGGCTGACGGGAGGGTCTGGGGCAGGGGATGACGTGCGACTGTTGACTCAGATAAAAGATTTGTTTGTTGTGAGGGTGCGCGCGCAGAGTGGCTGAGACCCTTTTGATCTCATGTACTGCGGCCCGCCGTCTGATTGTCACTGGACGGAAGATAGGATCATAAAGCATTACTGCGGGTCAGCGCTTACTTCATTTGTTTGGCTGATTTCGTACAAAGAGACACAGAGCGACAGAGGAGGAGAAGAGCAGGAAGGGCATACTAGGGAAACATGTTATGCTCGTCCAGGCCTTTGGATGCGATTTCGCCCTCCGCTCCGCGTTGTGCTCTGATAGCAGTAGCGGTCGCAGGACCGATAGATGGATACGACCCCCTGCTGGGGGGAAACGCGTTTCGATCCATTCAAGAACTTAGGGTGCCTTGATTCGCCGCACCAGCCTGCCCGTCCGTTGGCTGGGATTGATGCGTTCTGCTAAAGAAAAAGGAGGACGTCAAGGGGAGCCTTTTCCTGCATTTTTCTATTTCGCGGTGTTTACGACGATGACGGCTTACTAACTGGGGTTGAAGGCCTCATTATGAGAAATGGAGGGACCTTGACGATGATGATCATAATCATAATCATATTCACAATCATAAAAAAAGTTATATTATCATTATAAGATTATAATTTTAAAAATTTAAAATAGAAGGATTATAGATATAATTATTATAATATAAATAATGCGCTCGTCGTAGCCTGGCGTGTGCTAAGGGGGAGCTTAGGGGTTGCATAGCCCCCCTGTGTAGCTCCCGCACCACCGGGCGTGACAATTTATCCCCAGGAGGTTGCTTGAAGGAGGAAATAATTGTGGATCGCTGACGTGCCAAAAAATGTATTTACGCTCGGCTACCGAAGAGGCCTCCTTAAAAACATATAATGATTAAGTTTCTATCGCGATAACGGGCACTGGTATTGATTGAAACAACACGCGTGGGGACATTGCCCTCTCTCCTAAGGACGCCGACCCTTTGCCACCCCGTATGTTACTCGGTCCAGGGTGGCGAACCACAAGAAGAAAATCGGCACTGCCGCGCGAGGGAGGGGGGCGGCGTACAAGAAAGCGCGCGCGATCAAGGGAGGGTACCAGCCCGGTAGCAACCAGCGCGTGGGGCCGGCGAGGACGCAGGGTCTTGGCGTCAAGAAGCCAAAGATTAAAAAGAATCCCAAAAAGGGTCCTACGGGACGGGGAAAAGCACCTGTTGGCGGTGCTAGGACGGGAGGTAGCAGTGATGGCAGCACGAAGCGAGGAAGGAGAGGCAGTATTTGGAGGGGAAGGGCGGATGGCAGCCGCATCAAGGGAGGCCGCAAAGCATCTGAGAGCCAGCAAGGACAAGGTGGCCGAGGAGGATGGGTCATGGTGTGATGCGAATGTGGGCTGTTAACCCAATGTGCAGGTGTTGATGCCCCTCTTTGCTGGACGTAATAATGACATAGATATGCCACGAGGTGCGTTAATCAGTCAGAAGGTAAGAAGACGCCGTCATATGGATACGGGTCCTGCCCTCCCTCAGTGCATTTGCTTGCCTTGTCGCCAGGAGAGGTTAAGTGGTATCCTGGAAAGGCGGGATACGCATCAGCTTGGGGTAGGTAGGCTATCTAGGTAACAGTTGCTTGTGAAGTCCTCACCGACATTAACGTTCTGAGGGATTATGGGTGAGTGCTTGTCCCAGCCTGCCAATTTCCAAAATAAAACTTACGGCGGCTTAAGCTCTCGTTCCAATAAAGACCCTTACAGATGTTGTTGTGTCGAAACTGCTGCCTATACCCTGGGAGCTATGTGGGAACAAGCGGGATGGTGTGTGTGTCTCTCTGTGTGTATGTGTACGTACGTACCCGAGTGCTTTCATTCGTTGCCGACACGGGGGCTTAGGGCTTTAGGGCCGGAACGTATACGTAGCGGAACGTGATGGGTGTTGGACAGAGGCAAGGGTCTCCACGTGGAATGGCTCCATGACCAGATTCACATCATCTGTCGCATCACTGCTAGTTATGTGCTCCAATATGCTCCAATGGGTGGAGGGGTTGTCACCAGGAACTTCTACCTCCTCCGTTTCCATGCGTGTTTGTTCCCTATCAGTAGAACGTTTTTTGGTGCACAGGCTGTGTATAGTTCACTCTTGTTGTTTTTGTGTGTTAGGTCCGTGGCGAACGCTGAGATAGGACATATAGTCCGGTACTGTCAAGTGACCAGGTGGATCTTAGCAAGGCAAGCAGACGTCAGATCTAAAACCCGACGGGAGAAAGAGACATGCGGGGCATGCAGGTGGCGCGTGATGGCTTAACAGATAGGCCCAGTCCATCTGTACAGTAATTTGAAAATGTCGTTTTCTCTATCGAACCTGGCTTCTGAATTGGTTGAGAGCAGCCTTGCGTGAAGGTCGGTGCAGCTTACACAACGAGAGTGAAGTTCGTCGCAGTTGTTAAGAAGTTCGTGTCTGCCTCTACCGTAGGGTTTACTGCGTGATGTACAGGGTTGTAGCATGTAGCATGTATGCTCCACCTTCCCTTGGTTCATCATTTCCTAGCTGTGCACAAGCAACTCCCGATGATGAACAAGGCTGCACAGGAACACTGTTCAGCCCTGATGTTCATAGGCAGCTTGTAATTGGGACCGGGGCCTTATCGGGATCCAATCCACCATTAATTTTTTTCAAGGACAGAATGGCGCTGCTAACAGTGATTTATTTGAGAAAAGCCTGGAGTGAAGAGCGGGAGGATGAGGGTTGTGTTACACCTTATGGAGTGCGATGGGGGAATTATAGATACAGCAGTTGTATATGCCTGTGTTTGTAGGAGAATCCTCCTGGTTCAGTATGCCCACGCGCAAATGCTCTGCTTTCTCTCCGTGCAACACGCCGACCACAACATAAATTTTGACTTCGCAGCATTTTCAGAAGATTGGGGGAAGGAAGTGCGTATTGAGCACGTAAAGTATACACGTTAAGAGATGTGACACACCCCGATAAGAATGATTGTTCAAGTTTCACCCGCCAACGATGGCAACGGTACGACACAGAACTGACATGCCATAATACTGCATGCGTGAAAACGACGACGAGTATTGCGACGAGTATTTTTGCTACGAGGCTCGATCGCTAGGCGTGGTGTTGCGAAAGGCTTTTGGTTTTCTGCGTATCTTCCAGATATTCAGTTACGCCGAGGTGAATTTGGTTACGGCTTTGGTACCCTCTGACACGTCCTTGAGTACCCGATTCTCCGTGCTTCTGTCGAAGAAGTCTAGAGCTGGCAAAAATGCCGAGGTGACTCCGCCAAAAGGCCTTTCAAATTGCAAATGGCCATCTTTAACTCAGGAATTTAACCCGGTGTTTTTCAACACCATTATGTTGATTATTATCGATCTCAATGTCGCCAAAGTGCCCCAAGGAAAGCGACCACGTCCTCTTCACTTGTGTTTTGCAATTACCTACCCTTCTGGAACCCACCATCATCGTAGCCTGCCTTCAAAATACCGTGTATGTCATGCTGCTCCCCACGTCGCATAAAATCTCCTGCTGCTTCCATCCAGTATACGCAAAAAGGTGACATCATGAAAGCCCGGCTCAGCGATAGAGTCCTTTCCCCCGGACCCTCAACGAAACCCAGACCCCACCAGCTCTCCAGGCAACGCCGCAACCTCATCAAATACGACCTCATTAAATAACCGCCGAGCCCCGGATTCCGCTGGCATCCTCCTCTCCCATTGCGCATCCTTACCCCCGATAGTATTTTGCTGGACACCTGTACACAGACTATGGGAAGAGTTTACCAGGCAGTTGGAACGTGTCCTGGAATACAGCGTTGTGGACCCAGACACAGCTTTTCGACATTCCCATGCGCCACTGCTGACTCAGTGAGACCCGACACGAGGGTTGCGTGTCCGAGGATGGCATGTCTGCGTGGCAGTCTCCCTATCCTTCACCTGTTCGAGCCAGATGGAGGAGCCTCGCCGGGACGCCCCGCTGTGTGAAGCGTCAGCCGAGTAAAGAGAAGTAAACATACGTCAAGAAGGGATCACGCATCCTTTTGCTTGATGCCATACCATCTCCTATCATGTTTATGGAACTCTCCTACGGAAAGTGATATGCACTCACATGCAACAATCAAGATGCTCATCCAGGTGTCTCAAGAGCCAGGAAGCACGTAAGACACGCATGCAATCAAGCACCGCGCATGAAACTACCGATTGTGAGCGCCTCAATGAACCATCACGGCGCCGCCCGCACTGTCCAACATTAGAAACATTAACCAACATCTTCTATTGCCGCATTAAATGCTGCCGCATATAGCGCCGAACTAATTGAATCGGAAACCACCTGGCAGGCATGAGAAGGAACGACGGACACAGTACGCGCATATCCGACAGAAGGCCTCTTCTGCCTCTTTGGCTATTGGCCAAATCGACCGATCAGCAGCAGCGGTGCAACAACTCCTGCGAGTCCGCCTGGACCGCTCACTTGCCGACGGCATTAGCCACCATGCCCCAATCAACCTTTCTCCAGCTCCTGCTATCAACTCCGAATTCCCCCAAACGAACGAAGCCACGTGTCCAGCTGTTGTAGATAAGCAACGTTCGGCGGTGGCTTTGTAGCCTTGTACCCACACACACAAACACATACAAACCCATAAACCTGTTTAAGGCAGACGCACCTACCAGGGTTGCAGCTTTTACGGACCTAACGGGTTCATGTGCCGATGCCTACGCAGCACATATACACGCAAACGTACACCCTCCCCAGCCATACATTCGCGCCCCACCACCATTCCAGGTCGTATGCCTCCGTCCACGATCTAGAATCGCTACCGCCAATCTCCGCATGCAGCCGCACTGCGCAGCGAATTACAGTGCACAACATCACTCTGCGCTACATGGCCGGTCGGCCGGGGTGACGGCCGCGATCCGCCCCTGGCCTGTAAGCAGAGTCATTCGCGCAAGCAGGCAAGGGCACCAACCGGGCGCCCGAAACAGCAACAAACGCAACGTCGACCCAGTCCGAGGCTGTCGAATCCTTGTCATTGCATAACCAGCCCCTATCCAATGCTCGGGAGGATGTGCGCCCACAACAACTGAATCATATAATCACCTCCCGTACGGCGCTGTGATTATTCCCGCTGGATGCTGGAACACCCTCTCCCCTCTTCCCGGAGCGCACCCACATGTCGTGCACATTAATACCGGACACCGTCGGCGTTGGTCTGATGGTGGGCGAGGTACGGCAGGTGGTTGGGCAGGTGGTTGGTCTGATGGTGCGACGCCAGGCCATTCGCTACACCTGCCGCCATGAGCGCCGCCAGCGCCGCCGCGTTGTCATCATCGATAGGCGATACGGGCGGTGATGCTTGCAGTGGCAGTGGTGCTATGTACGGCTGAAGTACGGACGGTGACGCGCGCTCTCCCAGCACAAGCATCTCCGCAATAGTGTTAACCCAATCGTTGTCCGAAATGAGCGCCTCCAGGGTCGTGTGTATCCTGTTGGGGCCGTTGCGCGGATCCTGAGTTTTAGAGGGTCAACCTCGGCAGTGAAATTGATTTACTGAATTGGACTTGGATCTGAATTTGAATTTGGATCTGAGTTTTGGTTTGGATTTGGATTTGGATTTGCCAACAGGTAATTTGGATAGGCCGGCACCTCAGCACAGGTGGATGTGATGTTAGGTGGGGAAAGAAGAGGGGAATGAGGCGAGACCCGCATCAATCGGAGAGGTAGTACGAAGGAGACTTTGGGAAGGCCGCGCTGCACAAGTCAACAGAAACATGCCCCAAGGTGCGGTCATGTGCCCCCGACATGACATGACATGACGTACGACACCGATGACCTGCAGCGAATAGGAAATGACATACGTGTTCGAGAGGCAGCTGTCACAGCTCGTGTGCCAAGCAGTGTCGTACTCACCACCCAACAACATACGCGCATGAACCCACCCACCCATCCTGCTGTCAAAGAGCCAACTTGCAATCCACATCGACCAAACTCACTCAGAGCCCTCATGTCCTCAAAGAGCGACGAAGAGCGAATAAACCCTACGCAACCCCCTCGCACCTGAACCGCCAATAGTGTTTGGGCACGGTGGGGTCGTTAATAATTTCTTCGTCCGCCTTCCGTACAGCAAACCCGGACGACAGCGCCATCAGGTCCTGAATGGGGAACACCGCCAGCATCGATCCGCAATTGATGTGCTGCTGCAGTACGGCACGTACGACGTCAGGCGTGCAGACGGGCGGCGGTGGTCCACAGCCGCCCAGTTGGTGGTAATAGAACCGCTCCGCTCGATCCGGATCTGATTCGTACCTGCGCCCAAAACCATATCACATACACAGCGAAGGGGAGGAAATGCAGGTGTACGTTGCATATGTTAGGACTGCTAACCCATCTGCCAACTCCTGACTGCCAACCAACAGCTTTAAGGTCCGGTCAGCGTACTTCAGTGAGTTCTTAACCAATTCCCAGGGCTTCTCCTCCGTCTGACCTCGTACAGACGTGCATGAGTGCATTAAGTCCCAAACGTCAGCACAACGGGATGCAAGCGGGGCACGATACGGTGATACGGTGGAGTACTGCGGACGTGCGACGATGAGGTACGAGGATTCATAACCGGGCAATTGTGTGTATGTGTCAACCATCCGGGAGGTAGTCTTCGTCAACTCGCACTGGCCAGTTAGAAGGTTGGCTGAGGATGTTCATCCTACTGGATGAGAACGGTGATGCGACGCGATGCAGAAAATGGGAGGAGCCGGTGAGTGAGTGGATGGGTGCCTTCCTTTCCCCTCAATACGCCTTTCTTAGTGGCTCCATCTTCATGCTTCCCGCCGTGGCGGGAAATCCCATGTGCCCCCGGTGCTTCTGTCTGTCTGTCTGTCTGCTCAAGGCTCAAGGCTCTGTCCTGCTGGTCCAACCCACCAGGCCCGCAGCGGGGTCACGTCGTGGCAGGAGGGAGAGGCCACGGTGAGGTAGGTGTAGGCGGCGGGGTTGTTGAACTCCCCACCCGGCTCGGTGGCCATGCGCTGAATGCGGAGTCCAATCAGACCGAGTTCCTGAAGCGGGGGTGAGAGGGCAGGGGGAGGGCAGGGAGGGCAGGCTGACGCTGCATCCGCTAAGGAAGGAGAATCCCCCCAGGTGCACGTTCGGCATCCCGCAGAGCATTGGTGGCATGCGGGGTAACACGGAGGCGACCATAACGGCCGTTTTGTCAAAACACGACGTACGGCAGGGTTAGGACATGATGTGGCTGCCCCGACACGTGCGCCCGAACGCAAGCTAAGCGGTGCTAGAATGGCACTAGGGGCCCCGGGGAGTACGACAAACGTGCCCGGGTCCCCCAGGGGGCGGTGTGGGGTAGAGCCGGGAAGATGTCATGTGGGCCGCAAGGCCTGGGAGCCGCAGGACTTGCGGCGTTTTCCGGGGCACACGGGTTAATGGCGCGGCCATGATGCCCCATGCAAGGTATCATAACCATCGAGCCAGGGGGCATTTCCACTGGCGGCATGTGCCCGGGTTTCCAACAGCTGTTGTGGAACGGGTCATGACAGCCGCATGATTTTTGTGACCTTAGTTGATCCTGCATGTGGTTTTAAGCACACCCTCACAGACAGTCACAAAGACCGACGGGAAGGGCCAGGCCGGGGAACGGAGCTATACTGACTGACAAAGCAGAAGAATGTACTTGTGGAGGGTCCGCTCCCACAGCACCATCGGGACCCCCTCCCCAGGCACATGGCCCTGCAAACCCGGACCACGTGGCGATAGCCCCGCTGACGTGGAGACCCCACTCCTGATGTCTCGTGCGGGGAAACCCGTGCAGGAGACCCCCTAGGTGCGATGGCGCACCTTCATGATGGGCGGCACGCAGGCTGGGACAAAGCCCAGGTCCTCTCCGCACACCAACATGTCGCTGGCCGCCTGCAGCGCGGGCAGCTTGGCAAGCGCACTGGTGCGCCAAACCTCCTCCTGACGCCTAAAAAGGAGGAAGGGGGGGTCAAGCGTCGTGTGGAAGGTAGAGGAACGCGAATAAAACGAACCAGCTGGTGCTGGTACTGACGGACCGATGATGACTGAACGCGAAGGTGGGGATGATGGCTGACGACGTCCAAAGCAGGAAAAGTGGAAAGGAGCAGGGAAGTAAACTAACTAGGTAGCCGCCAAGGCCATGAATAGACGCAGCAAGGAAGAAAAGCGATAGGAACCGTAATGATGTATGAAATGTACAGCGGCCTTGTTGCAGACGGCGAAGCGAAATCGCGAGAAAGATGTTTATGGCGCGATAATCAGAGGTTTAAGGGGATCTAACCGCTGGTGCTGCCGCTGTCATGCGAGTGCTCCCCGCGAACGCCCTGTAAAGAGAACCTACACCCACCAACCCAACCCGGCCAGCCCGAAGTCCGCTCTCGTACCAACCGAACCAAACAAGGATCCGCGCGGACCCCCTCACCTGAGGAAGGCGGGTGTGTAGTGGCGGCGGTAGCAACGGCGACGGTAAGAACGTGCACATGCGAGAGGAACGAGAAGAGCAAACTGAAGGAATGAAGAGAGGCGGGCAAACAGCGGTAGTCTAGGGCAGTGATAACAAGGCCGAGGAGGTTATGCAGCCGAGGACATAAAACAACTGTGCCGCTGAGTTGGAGGGAAGAAAGGAATAAAATAAATTCTTAAAGGAGGCTGGAAGGATTTATATGTTATGTTCGGGAAGAAAAAACATAGGCGTACAGAATGAGAAAAAAGGCCGCTGAACGGCGCATAAATGGGAGATGGTAAGTATGGGTAGTTTGATAATGTTAAATACCGGGATGAAGCGCAAATGGAACACAGGAGCAATGCAGCATACGGAACGACTTGGGGCTTGGTCCAGAATGTGATGAGGGAAGGGGGGGGCAGGGCATAGTATGACCTCCCACCTGAAATAGTAGTCGTCGTGCATGTGCCGCAGTGTTGCCCTCCATGGAGCAGGGAGGGCCGCGAAGCTGCTGGTTGACATCAGGTTGAACCTAAGAGGGTGGACGGGGGAAAACAGGCAGGACCGGGAGGGGAGGGGAGGGGAGGGGAGGGGAGGGGAGGGGAGGGGACAGGGCAGATCGCAGCAAGGCGTCGGACAGCAAGGCGGGGAAGAAGGTCGCAAACGCAATCAAACCCAGTCTTCCACCCCCCAACGTTGAGCGAAGGAATACCATACCGGGTGGGGGCTGCCTGCCCTCCGCACATGTGCGGAGGGCAGGCAGCCCCCACCCGGTGGTGTGGATGATCGTGAAATCCCAACTTGACCCGACCCGTCACCGCTGCCATACACACACACGCACCTATATACACACACACACATGGCCCGGCCTGATACACACTCGTCAGTCACCCCAACACCCCTCTCACTTCAAACAAACGCCCACGCGAACCATTGTCTTTGTAAGGTGCGATATTTTGTCTCCTCATTAACTGTGTAAAACGCTCCGAAATCCATCCCGTCACCCACCTAGGGTGAAAGGCGTCCGGATCCTCGGGGTCCTGGAGCAGCACCACGTTCTGCCGCAACTTGAGCAGCCCCGCCCGGGTCTCCTCCACCTCCCTCACCAGCCACTCGGGGGAGTCGGGGCGCAGTGGAATGGCGGCGATGGCGGCTTCGCTGCTGTACGCGGCGCGAAGCCTTGGGGGAGGATGTGGATGAACAGCAAGGGAAGCGGCAACGGCCAAGGGGAGTCGCAGCCACGACAGCGGCAGAGCGTGGGCGAAAATCAAGAGATTCGGAAACTGCTATTGATAAATCGCCAAGGCGCTTTGCTGCTGCAATGGCCGAACGGCCTAGCGATGTGTAACATGGGTCCCTTCCTCGTCTCCATATACTCCGCCCGTTACCCGCCCCCCTTTTCCTCCTCCCCCGGGGGGACTTGACCCCGCTTCTGGTGCTCCTCCCCCTCCCTCCTTCAGTCTGCTCCCCAGATTGCCAATGACTCCTTTCGTTGAACGCCGACACCGCTTCCATTTCCGTTTCAGTCCCCCAACCTCCCTCTGTCCATCAGCCCGATACACACACACACACAGCTCCTCTCCGCAGCGCGGATGTGTGTTGAGCTCTACACACGTACAACATACACATATACGTGTTCAGGCACGACTGTTATGGCACGACTAATATGCCCCTGGAGTTCCAGGTTCTACCCCGACCGAGAGCGGGCCAAAGACCCAAAGTTAAGGGCAGGGTGCCCCCATGTCGATGGACGGTGACGACCCCAATTAAAGTGACCTGCGAGCTGACCAGTAGCGGAGTTGACGCCTTAGTTGATTCGGCAGATTCCGCTGGATGCTGGTGGTGGGTGCTGAACCTGGGAAAACCACTGATTTCGGAGAAGTCGGTATGGGAGACTGGATGAGGGTGCCCCGAAACACCGGGGAAGGTAGGGACTGCCAGGTTAGTGGCCACGGGTGATGTACCTCCCTATCCTACACACATACATATATGTCTGATATGTGTGTGTGCACGTACAAACAAATAACTACACACGCCCAGTCCTCGGGTGAGCCCTCCCCCCGATGAACATGATTTTCCTCCACTCACATCCCCGCCCCCGAGGTCCCCACCTGTACTTCCCCTTCCCGTCCTCCAGCATGTAGGTGGCCGCCACCGTCTCCATCCTATCGGACCCGAACAGCTGCCGCAGCAGAGCATCTGTGATGTGGGGCCGGGTGAGGCGCTCGATGTCCCACACGCCTCGCTGCTCCAGCTCGGAGCGCGTCAGAGGCCGCGAGGGGCGGAAGTAGCCCAGCAGGCCTGAGGAGGGGAAGTCGAGGGGTGTGTGCGTGTGTGTGCATGCGCGTGTGTCTGTGTGTCTGTGTCTGTGTGAGTGTGAGTGTGTGTGTGAGTGAATGAGTGAGGGTGTGCTGAGGCGAGTTGGGGATAGAGGTCCGTTTATTTCTCCGGGTTCTTGCCCCTCTCAGGATGTGACGACAGACACACGACCGTCTTCACATCCTGAGAGGGGCAAGAACCCGGAGATATAACGAAATAGACGGTTGCGTGTGTGTGTGTGTGCGCGCGCGCGTGTGCGCATGTGTGTGTTAGCCTGCCGGTTAGGAGGCTGGGATGTAGGGGTTGCAAGACGATTCGCACGCGGGGCTGGAGGGGGTGTACATGTGTGTTGAGGTCTATCTTACAACGCACCATTCCAAACACCCTTGATTAGCTATATAAAATACGGAATGTTAGCGGCAGGAGTCGAAGAAAACTACTGCCGATGCAAAAACACGCAGAGCGGGGAACGGGCGAATGACAACCCTGGATACCATATCCATTAAATCCGTACGGGTCTGCGTCTTCCCGCTTAGGTACACCTTTCTCCCTCCCTTCCCCACTCCCTTCACCCTGGCCCCCTCCACCCCTATCCCCGGCTCCTGCCGCCACAATACACACCTACCCGTGACGCAGTCCCCGGGAACTTCCCATATCCTGAAGAACCCCAACACGTGGTCTATGCGGTAGGCAGTAAAGTACTGGGCCAGATGCAGCAGGCGGGAGCGCCACCAGGCGTAGCCGTCAGTCGCCATCGCCTCCCAATTGTAGGTGGGAAAGCCCCAGTTCTGTCCTGAGAGGGTGTAGGGTGTAGGGGGTGTAGGGTGTAGGGGGGACGGGGGAGGGCGGAGGGGGTAGGGGGTGTAGGGTGTAGGGTGTAGGGGTAGGGGGAAGTCGAATAAAATGAATACTGAATGCTGGTACTGAGGAAATGATGGCCGACGTCGTCCAAAGTCAGGAAAGTGGGAACGAGCTGTGATGTAAACAAGGTAATTGCCAAGGCCGCAAATTAAAGCAAAAATTCATCGACTTCACTCGCAGCCACTCAAACACCTGTGGGCGAAAACGCATCCGGTGGGGCCCCCGTGCTCTTGTCCATGCGGAAGAGGTGCGGCGCCGTCCAGCAGTCGACACTGCGTTTGTCCACCCCGATGGGCAGATCGCCTTTCAGCACCACGCGGCGAGAGGCCGCGTACTCGGAGGACTGCAGGGCGGTTATGGAAGGGTGGCGGGGTGGAGGGCGAGCGCGACGACATCTTCTGGCACACAGCATCGACCGGACATGCCCAGTCAGGGGCGGGAAGAGAATGCCGGCAAGACCGACAGAGAGACGGAGGAAGCGGCGTGTGCGTATGTGTGTGTGTATTAAGAAACAGAGAAAAAGGGGGAAGACGAACAAAAGGGGAGAGAGCAAGGTAAGGAAAAGAAGAAAATACGAAATCGGCAGCTGAAAGCCAGGCCTGTAATGCCGTAGCCCTAGCTAGGGGGAGGGGATGTTGACATGGGATTCGAATGATGAGGTTTACTTCAGTAGGCAGCACGTGTAAGCTCGGTGGAACAAGAAGCGGGAGGCGGGGAGAAGAGGAGGCTCGCTTACTAGGCCAAGACGAGGGGAGCGCAGCTTAAGGGGCACCGGATTGGGGGGACCCTGAAGTGCCCGCGGTCTTCAACCACGGCCCCGCCGCAATCACCTTGAGCAGCTGGCGGTGTAGGTGGTACTGCACATAGTACGTCAGCTGGATGCGGTTGTAGAACTCCCCTCCTGGACGGGTGAGTCGCTCCACCACCTCCTCCGCGCCGGATGACATACAGCCCCAACGCCAGTGCTCCGAAGTCTGCCCGGGATAGTGTGGGCGGATTGGGGTCGGAGCATGGAGGCGGGTGGAGGTAACTTCTTGCCCCTCCCTCACACACGCACACCCACACCATCACGCAGACGCAGACGCAGACACACAGAATCCGATCTCCCCCAACAGGCGCATAAAGATATGGTCAGACGCGCGACAAGCTCAGCTGCATACCTGGAAAATATCTCTCAGGAAACAGAACGCCGCGTAGGGCCGCAGCCAGTGCGCGTTGGCAGCGAACCAGCTTTCAAAGCCGGAAGATTGCAAAGTTCCCTTCCCGTACCTATCGTACACCTGCAAACCGAAAATTCAAGGTGCGGCAACGATCACTGCATGTAATGAGTCGCTTTGCACAATGTGCACAAGATTCAGTGTACGCATTTTTTCCCAATATTTAACACTGAGAGATGCACACTCTTAAGAGGGCATACAGGGTCCGTGGGTTCCCGCGACTCCCGCAGTATCCTGTCTATCCTATTACCAATACGGCCATGCGTACGGCCGTGTCACTTGTCTGTTTTCTGTCGTACCTTCTTAACAAACGAAGTTTTGAACGCCAGCGTAGCCTCGTAGTCCACCTGGGGGCCGTCCAGATCAAGACGGGCCTTATGAAGCTGCGGGCGGGGGGCAGTAGTAGGGTGACACCCGTGGGGCACAGCAGTTGGGGGAGGTGGCGTCGAGAAGACGACAATGGCAAAGAACGAAGGCTGGAGGGACGGAGTGCGCAGTGCGATGTAAAACTAGGAGGGACGGAGATCAACCCGCCCTGGCAGCACCCGCCCTGGCAGCAACACGCCCCGATGTCCTCGCTCTGGGCCGCGCCGGACAGGATGCAGACAGGGCCGGACTAGGGCGTCTTGCCCCCGCCATATGTACCCAACAAAACCGCCTCAGTGAGTACGTTATGAAAAGCAAGCTGCGATACCTGCGTGACTACAGTCCCAAAGCGCGGAACGGACATGCGCGCCCAACCCTTTCGTCCCTCAATGCCAACTCCCAGCGCCTCCTCGCCCGGATGCTTGGCCCCGTGAAGGTCTGCTGGCCGCTCCTTTAGATGTACGCAAAACACTGATTCGCGTCCTCAAGCATCTTGCGTTTCGAGCGTGTAACGTGAAAGTGTGGGTTTCTGTAACCCAGTTGCCCAGGGATCAGTCGTGCTTTCTTACCCGCCCTTCCACCGCCAATTCCCCGGCTCACCTCGGCAGCCAGGTCGTGCGGCAACTGCTGGCCCTCATCTGCGAGCAGGTCCCGCAGAGCCAGGTACTGAGGATGGAGGGCGTGTACGGACAACGTTGAGTACGGGTACGAGTCCCACCATGTGCCGTATACACATGTGTCGTTCACCGGCAGCACCTGGATCATGCGCAACCCGCACCTGGGGATCCGGGGAGATCGGGAACGGGGTTGGGGAAAGGGGGAGGGAAGGGCACAGCGGAGCAAGGTGAAAGAAATGGACATCCCGCCACACAAAATATCAAGCAACCTCTTTTCAACTACCACCCGCTTTCCAGGATCTTCCGTAACCGCTAACTACCCACTTCCTTACCGTCTTGCGCCGGCGACATAAGGACACTAATTATTGTTTCACAGTCGCTATGTGTACGGCACATGTGTATTCTGTGTAAGTATTGCTCATCTCCTCTCTTCTCTTTCTCAGCTCCCCTGAGAGGTATGATATCGCAGCTCCCCTGAAAAAACCTGTCCAAAAAAACCTGTGACATTGTGTTTTCACAGAGTTTTTTCCTGACCTAAAGAACCCTCCACCCCTCACCTTCCCCCCTTCCTCGCTCCCTCCCCCGCGCTGTGTTCCGATATTGTTACAGCGTACGGGGTACGACTACTGGATTGATTCCATTCCCACCCTGCCCGCTCGTGCCTCTTACTTATCGGCGAGGTCGACCAGGGGTATGAGGTCCAGGAACTCCCCCACCCCCACACTGTGCTGCGTGCGGAGGCTGAACACCGGGACGGCCAATCCCGCGCCCCGCCAGTGCCGGTCTCGTCTGCACATTGTGGGGAACAGAAACAGCATCACCATCATCTTAATCGTCAGCGAAAAACACCATTATCGCGATCATGATAATGACCATCCATCAACGCACCAACAAATGTTGACGCGGAACAGAAGCAGACGCAGGAGCTATGACTATGAGGCTTTGAAGCCAATGAAGCCAATCCGTCCGTATCGTCGCGTCAGAGGACTGTTCCGTACAGGTAATTGAGGGGACTATCCTACTCATGGGTCGGTCCCTCAAGACCCTTCGCTCTCATAGTATCCCCCCCCGGTGCGGTCGAGTGCAGCACCGCAATCTGCGGAACATCCGTCGCCTGCAAAATTACTGCACAACATTACTGCCGTTGCTGATATACTGCCTTGCCTGCGCCGCCTCCCACTAGCTCCGAAATGCTCCGAAAACAACGCACCTAAAGTAGCCGTCGTGTCGTACCATGACGGTGGGAGCCCCCACAGAGGCCGAGGCGGGCAGGGACGCCAGCCGGGGCTCCCCCACCTGCGGGCCCAACAAACGTCACGTACAATCAAGAATATCATCAAGAATACAACTCACTATACAACAAATTACACAACCTAAAAACCTAAGCCCTAAGCTTAGCCCTGAAAACCCTAAGAGCCCACTAAAACCCTACTTCTCACAAGTACCGTCCCTCAAACGCGATTATTCGGTCACGCCTCCAGCCACAGGCTCAACCGGGACTCTCTCCCACTCGCCCTCGATCAGCCAACAGCCAGCCGCTGACTAAAAACGTGTAGCTTTTGGCAATGCAGGAGTACTGATCGTCCGTGAGGGTTTTCCTGTGACGCACGGGTCCGTTGGCTATCCTCAAACCCCCTCCACCCCCACCCCCGTGGATACCTCATGTACGGGCCCCTCCGATGTCTGGATGGCGTACTTGTACGTGAAGGGAAAACAGCTGTACGGAACACGAATCTCCGCCTCCCAAAACGGTGTGTGGGTCTCTGCTTTCAGAGGGTCCCACGGGAGGGCGATCACGACCACGACAAGCGAGCAGCGAGGCACAAGCGCGGCAATCCGTGGCAGAAGCCGCAACACACCAGTAGTGAAATCTGCCAAGGTCATGTCCTAACGTGCAGAGTAAGGAAGTAATCCCCCATTTAATCGATTATTATTTCCAATTTTGGCCTTTAAACAAATTTCCAATAATACTTTTAGTACTTGTGAAAAGCCTCCCCCTATCCGGGTCTTTCTGCGGCTCATGGCTTTGCTTCTCACCCCACCCCACCCCCCGCGACGCAGTTCCACAACTGCGACCCCTCCCTCCCTCCCTCTCTCCCTCCCCATGTCCGAAAGGGGGTCACAGTTGCGGAGCTGCGTCGCGGCGAAGCTTTCCACAGGCCCCACGACCCACGCCTACGCCCACGCCTCACGCAGAAGCGCAAGGTCTCCCCACCAGTGAGCCTCATCATCTGATCCGGCTGCCAGTTCCCCAGCTGCGGAATGCCGCCGGTCACCAGCAGCGACTCCGCCGCATCCAGCTGGAAGTCCGCCAGCTGCAGCCGCACCACCGTCTCTCCCGGCGCGGGGGCAACAGATGCAGAGGGCGGCAGCGCACCGCTGCGCACCAGCGGCTTGTGCGCGAACAGAACCTGTGGTGGGGCATCAGGGCCGGGGGGGGGGATTCCGGAAGGGGCAGTGCGAATGCGCTTGCTACCTTTGCACGATGAGAGGCGGTGCAAATAGAGGCTGTTGCAGAAGGCCATCAACAAGCTCGAATCTCTTAACGGGTGATGGGAACGAAAGGAGGACATCAGGGGGCATCTTGGGACACCGCGGAAGGTGTGGCTGCATGCAGCTCTAAAACCCAACAACTTGGGCGCACAAGACATGTCTCTGTTTCCCAAGTGGCCATATGTCGGTGTCCTTCGCGCGGAGGGATGCCGGTACCCGTAACGTGTGAATATGGGCGGCATCGTGACACCGCGTACAATTTGTCCCCCCTTAGCTGCAATGTCTCTCTGCAAACCGTTGCTGTTGCTGTGACTAGGGATGTTACTGTTACTGTTACTGTTACTGTTACTGGGACGGGGATGGGGAGAGGCCAGATGAATGATCCGTTCAGGGAAGCAAGACAGCCTCCCTGGATTGGTGGAATTAGGGGCTGGCTGCTCCCCTCCTTGCCGCCTGCCGCTATTTCGTCCTTCAAAGTCTCCAGCCGTTGTTACTCCTCACCATTCCTGCGCCTTACCCCCTTTGCGCTGAAGGGCACTGAGCCTTATGACCCCCTCTTGATGAGACACACCGCGGATACATGCTTTGATGTTGGTGCGAGGATGCACGGGAAACGGACATCCTTCCACTTCCCTGGACTCGGGCGCTCCTGCGAGCCTTTACAAGCACCACAATGGATGGGACATCCGAAGTGCACGCCCCAATTCACGGTCCGCGACTTCATTCTGAACCCTCAACCCCATGAAGCTAACACCATCGCGGCCCCGGTCCAGATCGGATAATTCTACCTACTTTGGTGAATGCGGCGCTTGCCATAAGGGCAGCCGGGTGAGATTTGTCGATCCAAGTGTCGCAAACCTCCACCAGCTCACCGCCCTAGCGCGACGAGGGGGGTGTGCGCAGGCGGGCGGGGAAGCAGGTTAACCTGAAGACTCATGAAATTAAAGATGGGTTGTGGCGTTAAGCGGCCAGAAGTACTAGATGGGTGGCGGTCAGTAGGGGGTCTGGATCCGTCGGGGCCCAAGGGCGATTGCGCGCACGTTGGCAGGGAGAATATGCATCATGTGTAACATGATGAAATGCGATCCGAGGTCTGAGTCTGAAAAGAATACGTATCGGGTACTGTCGATACCTGTCAGTAAATGGCCTACTGGGATACTGTGTGCTTATCGTACCTGCAGCCCCTCGGACAGCCACACGGTGCGCTCGCCAGCCGCATCCTCCTTTTCAATTAACCAGTTGCCATGCACACTAGGTCCTGAGGTGATCTCATCGTCTTTTTGGCGTGCCTGTGGAAGGCAGTCCACCGTTAGAAGGCGTCGTAAAAGTGCATCTGAACGCACTGAACGCGAGAGAGGTAGTCCTGAATCCTCACCATGGCATATTTATACGTGTAGTAAGGTTTCCATGGCAATAGAATGGTTGCTTCCCACACAAGTATGTCCTTTTCGTGGTGGCATGACATCTGACGAGCCTGGGACCACTGCAAGTTCCCAAGCAGGGCACCCGAACCCGAAAGCAAAATAGATTGGCCCCACTGTGTTGGATATGATACCGAGAAGTGCAGCGTAACGGAGGCTTGCTGGCAAGGCTCCCTTGCACCACTGGCCATCGTGTCTGAGCGTGCCGGAGCCAACGTTAGCCTTGATACTAAAAATACTGAATCATTCAAAAAGATAATCGCCTCACTGTGAACATCTCTAGGAGTGCAAGGTTTGATTGTTTGGTTTACGTTTCCGAGTTTCCGGCTATGCCCCAGAGGCTAAGAAGCGCTGATCCACAACTGAACTACTGTTAAAGTGACATTAGATATACAGATGATACGCAGCACCGAGATGAAACGGCAACAGACTTAGCCGAACCCTTCACCGCCGTAACGCGTACGGGAGTACGTCGTTCCTGATCCGTTTTAGCAACACAAATATCTTGATAGTATAATAGGGAAGGCATAACCCTGGAGCCAAGGTGGCCATTGACCAAGCCGAAGAGATGTAAGTTCGGTTTTATCAAAGGGAGGCGATTGGAGCCAACCAACTATTTGCCGCCTTGACCATGGTGTGAAATCTTGTGCGCTAAACTATCCCTACCAACCCCCTAGCACCGCCACCAGAACCGCCAAAATCGCTGATGCCGCCATGTAGGCAGGCTCCTGGGCGAGGTCGTCCCTCTTGCAATGTTGTGTCTCCACGTGTCCCCTGGTTATAAGGCATGACAGCACCTTTTGCGGGCCGCCTCGCACCGCCAAGCGACGCAACGTTTACATACCAGGGCATACCTACTGGATACTGGTACGTTTATAGTCACACGTACGCTCTGACACTGCACAGCCCTCGCGCTTCACTCGTGCTTAATGCTTTAGAACGCATTGAATGCCATTTGGCAATTTCATGTCTGATTCCGCAGCATCCTCGATCCCCTATACAAGTGCCCTGCCGTACCTCCAACCATTGGCTGGTGTTTTTTCAGAACTGAGTAGTAAATCTCGGGTCGCAGTAGTGCGCCTCCACATTCAGGGGTTCAGGGATCTGTCAGGGCTCACGCATTCACCGATCAGCAACCGCCACATTCAGAACAGGGGAGTCATCAATGTGTTTCATCATGCGCCCTGGACGACATGCCCGAATGCAATGTGTCTCCATCCTCAATCCAGAGCAACCGACTGCAGGAGGGTTGCCGCTGGTGGTGGCTCTTGCCGGCGTATGGTTTTATTAGCTAGGTTTTCGTCAAGGTGGAGAGCTCAGAGGCGCTCGCGGCGGTCGTGATGCCCTGATCTCCTGTAGCTATGGCTCGCACACACGACACTCCCGGCCGCAGGCGTTAGTTCTAGAGATTTGAGAGCCCTCCTGTGGAATGGTATGAGCAAGCAAAGCATACAGAACAGGATAAGCAAAAACATGTGGGAAGGGGGTTTAAGTGGTGGAATGGAAGATAGCAGGCAAGAGGCACGAATACTCTTACATTTCGACTTCATCAGCAAAACCAAGATTTTTGTACGTGGAGGCTAGCTTAGAGGCCGAAGGAACCAGGAGCTGAAGGGGACCTACGTAAAAGGGGGCGATCCAACGTATCTAGATGCGGCTGAAGGGGGGGGCCTTACGTATCTAGATGCGGCGAGGAACATATCTAGATGCCGCTGCAAGCTAGATGCCAGCCAGGTACCCCTCTTCCAGATGCGAGATGCGGCAGTTTTGTGATACCCTCCGGACCTGCCCAGCCCACAATCCCTCGCTAGCAATACAATAATGGGAATTGTTAAGCCAGGTAAGCGAAGGTTCACTGAGGAACTTCTTATATACCACGCACGTAGTGGTGCAACTGCATTCGAATTTTCAAAGAATACTGGAGCTGAAGCGGTCTGTGGGGAAGAGGGATATCGACCAGGAGAGGGATATTGGCTGGCATGGAGATGCACGTGTACGTTGTGGGTCAACTCCCCATCCCACCCCACCCTCACCGCTTACCTGAGGTGGGGCTGGGGCAGGACGAAAATTTTTACACTTTCGAAGTTTTAAAGCGTGTTTGCCGGTCTAAGTGTTGCAAATCAAGATGTTAGGGCTGCTACAGATGAGAAATCGTGGGAGTTTGGAACTAGTGTCGTGTTTCTTAAGCGCAACATACAAACAGAAAGAACCTAGGGGTATTAGGAATCAGGAACAAGGAAGGATCGGCAAAATGAGCCAGTGGTCGTCAACACAACCGCATTCTGTCCTACCCAGGAGTTTTATAAGTGACGGAGATCTCAAGAATGGGTATTACAGGGTGGTGGTAAAGGTGGAACTGGCGCTGGTTCACTCTGACTGTACAGCAGTCTGATATATATCTCCACCAGCCAGCCAGCGAATGTATGCGTGCATGTTGGAATGTGAGCAACACTCGTATACGAAAGAATGTCAGAGAAAGTAATACGGCCCACGAGGGGCCGGGCGCTTTGCTGACTTCAACACATGTGTATGACACACAACTGAATTTGGGAGCCATAGGCGCTTACACCAAGTATTTACCGTCGTGCACCGAGTTGCCACACGATGGATGTACAGGCTTTAGGTTGAGTGCTTACGTGCATAACGGCCCTCCATGTCCTTCCTCTATCCTTTACGATGAAACAACATCACTGTGTCACATTGCACCGTCCATATGTGCGCCCATGCGTCCGTCCGTCAGCATGAACTAAACGAAGTTTGATCAAACTGTCTACCTGCATCCCGAGAGTAACCAGGAAACAAACCTCCACATTCACTCTTTTGCAGAGTGCACTTCATTCCCCTACACCCACTTGCAAAAAGACACTGCAATGTAGAGAAAAAACTGAGCTGGGCATGTAGTTCTTACCTCCCTGTCACCAACTCCTATATACCTTTGATATCACGAGGAATTGAGCGCTGCACATTTTATCAATTAATGGCAGCACCCAACCTAACTTAAGAGCTATTCCAAGGTTGGGTGGTACCCGCCAGCTAGATCATCGATGTTTGTGGCCTTCCGGGTGCAATATGATTGTCATGTGCCGGCCTCCAGACGGGCCCCGGTGGCTAGGGCGTTGCTGCGCCAATGTCCTTGTGTGAGACGCCACTGTCGTGGGTCCGTTGGTGACGGCTCATGCTCCATGCGTGCGGAGCCGAAACCATCCTCGCTCGTCCGCACAGATGTTGGTCTCGTGTCCATGCACGGGGAAAGTCGTTACTAGATGTTGAAGAAAAGAATTGCAAGAAAAGAATTCCTCGGGATGATGACCCAAGGGTAGCGACACCGTTGAGGTGCGCTTGCCGTCACGGTGATGACACTGGCCAAGTCCCTTGATATCGGAAGCACCCGGAGGTGTCGCACACTCCTGCCGTCGCGGCGTAGATGCTGTCCGAAGAAATGAAGCGGAATGTGTAGATCTGCATCTCCACACAAACACCTGAAGCCCGAGCCTATTCGCGTGAGGACACGATGGCTTGGCTTTGCCTGGTAGTGGGTGTACGTGAGGCTGGTGCAGCAGTGCGCTAGCTGTAGCTCGGGCAACTACACTAGACACGGGCTGTGAGGCCTGGCCCTGAGGCGAGACTACGCTACCTGTTCCTAGCTCTGTCGGAGATGGGGCGTCACGCTGCGCAGTCACCTACTCCTCCAAGCTCTATCGCGGGGCTCTATTGGCAGCTAATCAGGGTGATCAGTCCTGATAGCGCCTTTATTAGGCTGATCTATTGGCGGCCTGGGCAGATGTGTGGAATGTGAACCACTGTAAGAGTCTGTATATTATTGTTACAATAGCTCAATTCCGAACAGTCTATATCGACCAGGACAAGTGCTTCCAACGGGAAGTCTTTGCCTTAGGTAACAGCAAGAGATCACCAAAACGTACGGCTGTTGGATCCAGCAACGGCCAACTGTCATTCACACGAATCAGCAGCAGTCGTTTCCTAACCGCTCCTTTACCAGAATTGTCACATCGTCAACAGTGCATGACATGATAACCCCGGCCAATCATTGGCTGTAGCCAACAGAGGTCCATATATACCAAGACAGTGAATCAGTCCGTTCAAAACAGAGATGGATGCCACAATGGCAATGACCAGTCGATGAAGATGTGACTACGACAAGACCCATATATAGGATTAGATGTATAGGACCCACGAGGCTCTGAAATAAAACCACCGAGGGATCTAAGGTGCAAGCAAGCACTAGAAGCTACGAATGAATTCCTACACCCCGACTGCCCACACTAACGCCTCCATGTCCCAGCAGAGGGCAGAGGCCACTACCGCAGTCCCCTCATACTCACCCGGGCTACTGCGGGTACTCAGACCGCGAGACCAACTCCATCTTTCCGGAATACACGTTGGGCTCGTTCCCCAGAGCCAGAAGCTCTCGGAACTCCGGACCGTCTATTGGTATGGCGACCATCAGTCGGTTCCGGATGAAGCCATTGATAACAAGCGGATGGGGACCGCTATTCGGTCGTAACGGAACATGGGGATCCTGGAAGGTGTCCTCAAACTCAAACTGAAAAGCACGACAGAAGAATTGACGCATGTGCATGCGCAATACTTAGTGATTTAAAGGGAGCACCAAGTGCAAAAATTTTTGGTATTGGATGTGATACCAATTATTTATAAAATTTTACAGTTTTCAACCATTTTTTCGGGTTGTCACTTCTAAGATAAAAGATACCGTGTTTAGATGTCAATGACAGGGTATTTAATTGGTGGGTTAATATTAGTTTTATCGAAAAAACTGCACTGACTAGTTTTGGGCATGTTAGGTTAGGATCGAGCGATCGACGCCTCGATAAAGCCGTCATTGTACGGCTGTGTTAAGTATGTGCGAAAGGTTTGGCGAGTAGCATTCACCAACAAGTTCTGAGTTCCTCTGCCTCAACTATCCGCGCCACGCGCTTTTGTGGGACTTTGCATCCTCCAGTACATTGTCCATTTTCTTAAACCACGGCTTTTACCCCATCCTTTCTGAACCGAATCGTTTTTTGCTCACAATTCAATCCAACCGTTTTCATATTACCAATGAGTCCCTAATTTGTATACGGTGTCGTCCTTATGCTTAGCAATAAACTGAGGACGTCAATAAAATTATATCCTACTCATAAAAATAACAACCCGTAATTTAATAAATGCAGCGACAGTTTAGTCAGCCGGTCCCTTGAAGGGCATCAGGGATGAACAAGATAGCAAGTCCATTCCGGAGCTGGCCATGGGGCTTTGGGAGGTGTGATTGCGGGGTCCACCCGCTTCCCAAGTCAATCTCGTGTTGACCTTTGTGCGCGAACCCAACTCGTGTAGGCATCTAGCATCGGGCTTCTCAGCATCTCGGATTCGATTTTCCTGCTTATTCCTGTCACTTCAACAAATCCGATGAAGTTCATACTTATGATTTCATACTCATGTGCTCTGCCCTCCCTCGTTTTTCCTCCGTCGCCTGTGGACATCTGGCGCATCGTTTTGGTTCCCTGAAATGCGCCCCCAAACAGCTCATTAGGCAGCGACGTAGCTGGTGCCGTTCAGGTGGTACTCACATCGGTGGAAGGGATTTCCGGCCATGGATGCATCCGGGAAACAAGGGTTAGGGGAATGCGTTGCGCTCAACTTCGTTTATGTCTTCTGCAAGCTCCAACCACGTTGGCATTTTTTGCGCCCTCCATTCAAGCATTGTTCCCCCTCTGTTGGCTTCGCAGGCGGGTTTGCGCGGGGTGCAGCGAGTGATGGTCGTTTTGGAGCCCGGTCCCCTGGGGAGCCATTTAGGCCGCTGGGAGGCAGCTAAGCAGGTGGCAGCGGAGCGGGATGTGCGGCGGGCCGTGGATCGATTCTTCCGCCGGGAGGAATCAGCCAGGTCAAACTCCTGTGCCTCGGAGGCTTCGCAGTATCGGTCGTCTTAGGGAATCTTGCTTAAACATCCCTAGTGACCAGAGTGCTGTCTCGGAGGGTACTCTATCCTCATGATAGTTGTGGCATTGGGTCTTCATCGGATGGTCGTTGAAATCTTAAACCTCCGTTGCTCGATGGTGATGATGACGGATGGCAGAGAGTTTGCGGAGTTTTGCGTAGTAGGGAGAGACGGACCACCACATTGGACCCTGGCGTAGGGATCCACGGGTAGTGCACTGCGCTTTCGTTCTACCGCATCTGTACATTGCGGCGGCCAACAACGACAGCTTGAGGACGAGCAGCAGCAATGCGTGGGTTGTGGAATGGAGCTTAGGTTGAAATGATGTCGCACTTTCATTTGCGGGTTGCAGGGAATGGTCATTGGGAATGGTCACGCGGCCTCCACGTCGGGGCCAGTGGGTCAACTGCGCCAGCGCCCGTCCCAAGAGTATGTGCCGCCACCTCTGTAGCTCCTCGGTAGCGACCTACGTCTGTAGGAGTCAGTGTCGCATTCTGCACAGAGGCTCTTTCTGGCATTCGCAGTTGCAGAGTTGCCAGTTGTTTTCTTACTGTAGAGTGTTAATAATGAGAGGTGACGGCGATTACTAACGAGAACATCTCTTGCATTTCTTAATCCCTACCCAATAGGGTTTCCATTCTCATTGTCACCGTAAATGCGTCTGCTACTTTCAATTAACGAGATGTTGAAGACCACCGGGTTAATTGACGCAGGCAAAGTATGCACGTGCATCCAGTACGAGGACCAAAGTCCAGAAAATGCAATTTATTAAGAGAGAAAACATCCTTTAAGTGAAACAAGGCGCACGGTGATGCCGAACTATGCTTCACCCACCCACTATAGCACCCGCTTCGTATCAGGTGGTGTTAAAAAACACCGGGTTGTTTAGTGGATACTTGAGATATGCCAGACGCTCGATTGCTCTGGTATGAGATACTCATATGAGCAGTGTTACATCTACGCGCGCTCGCCACGAATGCGCCTCGCCAGCTGGATATCCTTGGGCATGATGGTGACGCGCTTGGCGTGGATGGCACACAGGTTGGTGTCCTCGAACAGCCCAACCAGGTAAGCCTCCGCGGCCTCCTGCAGAGCTAGGACGGCCTGGCTCTGGAAGCGAAGGTCGGTCTTGAAGTCCTGAGCAATCTCGCGCACAAGCCGCTGGAACGGAAGCTTCCGAATCAGAAGCTCAGTGCTCTTCTGGTACTTGCGGATCTCACGAAGCGCGACGGTACCAGGGCGGTAGCGGTGAGGCTTCTTCACACCACCGGTAGCCGGGGTCTTGCGAGCGGCCTTGGTGGCCAGCTGCTTGCGGGGCGCCTTGCCGCCAGTGGACTTGCGAGCGGTCTGCTTGGTGCGGGCCATTCTGTAATGATACTGAACCAAAATGAAGCAGGATTGCGATTAGTAAGTCAAAGCGATTGTCACTCAATTTGTATTTTGCGTATGGGCGGTTGTACGACGACCGTTGCAACAGGTGACCCGACCCAAACTGTTCAAGAATACCAAGAACAGATGATATTTAAGCAAGCATGTAAGGTACGCTTAGAACAGTTGTATAACTAACTTATAGACAAATCTTTCTTCGTACGCACCCTCTTTAGTGTCTATCATCCTGAACGATGTCTGGACGTGGTAAGGGCGGCAAGGGCCTCGGCAAGGGCGGTGCTAAGCGTCACCGCAAAGTCCTTCGTGACAACATCCAGGGTATCACCAAGCCGGCAATTCGCCGTCTGGCTCGTCGTGGTGGTGTTAAGCGCATCAGCGGGCTCATCTACGAGGAGACCCGCACGGTACTCAAGGCCTTCCTGGAGAACGTCATCCGTGACTCTGTGACCTACACCGAGCACGCTCGCCGCAAGACTGTCACTGCCATGGATGTCGTGTACGCCCTAAAGCGTCAGGGCCGCACCCTCTACGGCTTCGGTGGTTAATTCTTCTTAACTGCTGTCAACGTTGTTCGGGTCTGCCCTATCAGCAACTTATTAAACTCGGTGTTTCTCAACACCACCTAATTAATGCGTATGCGTGCTGAAGGATAACGGTTCGTGCCTGAGGACGGTTAAATCATGAATGATCTGCTCGCCACTAGCTGTTGGCATAAGACCCAGCAACACATTATAATATTAACCGCGAAGCACACTGTACATCTTTGTAAGCGCAACGATACCATAATGTGTTGGCCTTGGCAAGTACTGTATAGTTATATTATATAGCTATGGCATACATAGATCCAGATCGTGGGTTGCGATCCACTCCCAATTGGGTCGGATTCCTGTTAAAGTAAAAAAAAACCTATGACTAAGTTATCCAGTATCTAGCCGAGATACATGAACAGCTGTGGCCTTATGCCGTCAGGCCTGCAGTTCCGTTTCTTCTCAGTTATATTTCCCGTTAAGATTGTGCCAATAACCAGTTCTGGCGCATACTCTCGTAAGTGAGAACTTACGACCGTATGCGCCAGAGCTGGTTATATAACGGAAGTGAGAGGGAGGGACACCAACGTGGGAACACTGCAAGGGGCCGCTCCAAATTCGCCTGCCAGCCTGGTGGTGGGTTTTGGCGTTTTGAGCCAACCTGGTTACGGCCGCACAGGCACCGATGTCCCACGGCGCACTGCCAACAATTTAATATCAAACAGCAAAGTGCGGTTGAAGTCCTTCAGCGTACGGTTATCGAGCACGAAATCTAGCGCACGCTGGCCACCTAGCTCCGCAGGCTGTGGCCCATACCTGTGGGAGCGAGAATGAATCCGTCGGGCCCCCACAGACACCGAGGGGGATGAAGTATTTAGTAACATACCGTGTCATGTTTCGTGGGTTTGACGTTCTGCGCACTCCAAACCCTATCGACACATCGGGGTTAAATTACAGCAAGCAAGGGTATATATATATATTACTAATTAGTATAAGACAATCTTGGCCGATTCAGAGGGTTTAGGTGCCCCTATGGGAGCAGTACTAGTAGAATCTGGGATAGTAATTCCCTAAAAATATCTATATGATTTGCATGGATACGCACTAAAAGTAGCATTCAAGAAATCATCAAATTGTTTAATTACTTTTCGTAAGTTACGTTTAAAATTTGCCGATAAACAGATACAAAAAGAGATATTAACTAATTATATAGAAGTAGCCAGAAATCTAGGTATTTGGATTGGTAAGAATGAAGGTAGCAAGTTCTGGATGCAAATCATTATGTAGCAGCTGAGGTAGTCATATCGTCTTTAAAAATAGTATTCCATTTTGTCGCCACCTTGATAAGGATATACAACTTATCAACATATTATTTTATAATATATTTTTGTGTGGATAAAATGTTAAATAAATGCTGTTACATAAAAATTACTAGAAAAAAATTCTTTAAAAGCTGCCATGACGACTCAATTTTTTCCTGTATCGTAAGAGTTTTTTTCTAAAACACTAATCCTTTTGTCAAAAACAGTCCCTTATCCTTGCTTTTCTGTTATAGCACTCAAGAAATCATCAAATTGTTTAATTACTTTTCGTAAGTTACGTTTAATCAAAAAGTAGGGTTAGTCGGTTATTCCGGTAGCGGTAAAACTACTTTTGAAAACTGGAAAATCAGAAGTAAGAAAAAAATATAACTTTGAAGAAACACGAAGATAACCAAATAAACCAAACCATGGGTTTATAGTATATAATAGCGTGAATAGTATTACCGGTTTTTTACGGCTAATCTCAAAAAGAGCAGTATTAATCGTACTTGCACAATTTGTTGTCGCATCGGATCTATTTCCTTCAGGGCGTTTTCGCCGCCAGTAGGGAGTCAGATAGAGATTTGATTGATATAAACAATAAATTTGATAATTTATGGGATGCGATGCAGAACAAATGGAATATAAAAGTTTCTGGCAAACTGTGGATAAATTTTGTAACTTATAAAACTTAAAATTATTGTTCCAATAAATTGAATCATTGATACCATGAAAAAATTCTGGCTGTGCCTGCTAAGAAGATAGATGTAACATTTGGTGGAACATTTTGCCAGATAAATTACTAGCTGCAGTAGATGGTCAAAAGTAATAATTTTCTATCGACTGCATCTACAATAGAGTCGGATAATTTAATTGCTCGCATAAAATTATTTTATCTTTTTTTTCCAAGCCTTCATTATACACCATTTATCCTCGTAGAATTACTAGCTCATTATAATGTAAAACCATCAAGAAATAATCCTGGGGTAAGCCACGAAAATGAATAATAATGAATAAGATTATACTATTATCAATATTTGTATTTTATGCGGTTTTTCTTTTTACCCTCCCCAATATTACTACATTTATCCAAAAAAATGCTGAGGATAAAAGTGCCTTAAGCGGTAGTATTGTATAATATATAATAAATGGGGCTGGAACGTAGGAGAGAGGCGCTGAGGATAAGATTGAGGGCTGATTCTCTCGCTGCTCACATACCGATGTTTGCACCGCAAGATAACACCTTATGTAAGCAATTTCTCTGCCCCATTTCCATCCAGTAACTATTCGCAGACCTCGCCGGAGGCCGTACACTTCTTCCTTATCATCCTCTCCTGGAAGTTCATGCTCCTCAGCAACACTACCAACAGTTTCATCTAGTCGCCTTTTTCAGTACATAACCCAGACTCCCTTACCATATATGCAGACACACACGTACACACACACCCCTCTTCGACCTCCGTCCGCCCTCTTCTTCTCCCTTAATTCTCAACTCCTCCCTCCCTCCCAACCATAAACACTATTTGTATTATTTAATTTGGTCCCATCTCCGGATCTCGAATTTTCCTCCCCACACCTCAACACTCCCGCCTCAGCGAGTCGCCCTCTACGCGCACCTATACTTGTAGATTTTGAGGTCGGTTGAGACGAGCTCCCCTGTGAACCTCTCCCCCCGGTCTAGGGGATAACCCAATTCGGGGTGGTCCCCGGGCACCTCCACACGTACAATACCTTGGATGCACGGGAGGATCGAGCGAAGGAGGGAAGGAGCAGGTGTGTGATATGCAAGGGGAACATGCACAAGCGTGTGTGTGTGTGTGTGTGTGTGTACGTGCAATAGAGAGTATTATGTGACACGTACCTCCCGCCCGCATGTTCTCCACCGCCAGCTCAAACGCTTTGATGGCCTGAGTGCACAGGGAGGGGGCCGCACGGAATACAGGAGTGAATGAGCCCGCCTGCTGTCTCACACCTGTTCTATGTCCGAACGTATTTTCACATATAAACCGTACATCTACGTTCGGACACAACTGTCATGGCACAACTTGTGTCCCCCAAATTCCCAGGATCGATCCTGACTAAATGCGGAATTATAATCCCTCCAGCACCAGAGGGTGGATGTGCCCCCGATATGATGGACGGTGAGGTTCCCGAATAATACCATGCGAGCCAACATGGGCCGGAATTTAGGCCGCCGTTGATACGCCAGATTCCACTGGATGCTGGCGGTGGGTGCTGAACCACCTACCTACCGGGAACATCAGTGATTTCGGAGCAGTCAACATCCCTAGGGGTGAACGGATGAGGGTGCCCCGAAATACAGGAGAAGGTAGGGACTACTGCCAGGTAGTGGCCACGGGTGAAGCAATCCCCCCTCCACACACCAGTTGATATGTCGCTTCTTCCGCTAATGTTTCCCTCCTCACCTCGCACATCACACAGCCTCATGTCAACACAGGGACTTCCCTTCTGTTAACACACACCAAGACTCACAAGGCCTGCCTCTTTGCATCCATAAACATACATGCACAGGAGACGCGCACCTGACCACCTCCCAGCTTGAATTCGTACGGCTCGTCCCGGATGCTCGTATTGTCAATACGCTGCATCGTACAGCAGTCAGAGGAAGTGCGGAGGGAGAGGGATGAGCGTGGGTTGGGGACTTGGCAAGAAGCCCCCCTCTGCCCCCTCTTCACCACCTCCACCCACCGGGTAGGAGAGGACGAGAACAGTAGTCGAGTGACCGCCGCCAACCCCACAGCGAGGGCGCCCTCCCTGGCCCCAACTTTCCCTTGATCACCCCCCGCCCCTCAGCCCCCGCCATCGGATACCCACTGCCCATCCATAAGGGTAACCACCCAGCAACCAACTCCCTTGCGTGTAAGTTTCCCTTCCCAATCCAAGCAACAAATATTAAGTACTATGAAGAATTGTAAAACTCAGCAATAAACTGAAAATCACGGTCGCGGCCGCAAACAATACACATGATTGTGTACTGCGATGAAAAGCCGGCGCCCCCAGGGGCCCCGAAATGATGACGGCCGGGATTCTAGTCGTGCGAGCCTCACCTTGCCTGCGACAGGCCACAAGGATCAGCAGGTCACAGTACAGTACGACTAAGTACATGTACGGCTCAGTTCGTCGGGTGAAACAAGGTCATAGGCAGCCAAACACCTGGCAGGAAATCGTGAAGGCCAACCGCACTGCAACCCTCCAACCTGTCTATAGAGACAGACGCAATGCCCGCTGGTGAGTATGCTGTGGGGCTGGGAGGCTGTCGCCCAATCCCCCCCACGAGGCTTGCCTGGGCTCGCCTTCGCCGACCTCACCTCCCACCCGGTCCCACCAGTCACCTTTTCCTTTCTACATGTCGTCCCCACAACCCCACACCCCAGGCAAACCACCTTCAACCATCGCCTTCACCACCACACATACGCATACGCATACACACACGCACATACACATTCACACACACGCGCGCGCACGCCCCATCTTCCTTACCCTGATAGCCCTTGGTAAAACCTGCCCAATGCACCACCACCGTATCCCCGGGCTGCGGCTGAGCGCCTTCACCCTCCCTTTAGCGATCGTCCAATTACCAGACGGCGGCAGGGGACCAAAGGGGGTCATTGTCGCGGTGGTAGGTGAGAGAGTTACAAAAGCACAGGACACGACGATAGGTAGCCAAGACTCTGGGTCTATGCGGGAGGAGGGGGCTCTGCAATCCAAATGGAGAGAAACCGCAGACCCTAACAACTCGCGCCCGTTGAGAAATGGGACGAGACTCCCCATGTGATCTGACATCTGTATCACAAATCCTTGGGGCACCAGGAAGCGCCGCTCTCATTCACACGAACCCCCTCTCGTACGAAGTGTATGTGTTATGTGTGCGCGCGTGAGGGTGGCGGATAGATGCACACCAAAAAAACCTTTTTTGGCCCCACCTCTCCTTTTCATTTTCCCACGCCCGCTTCCGATATGTCAATTATATGTTCATACCTACCCACGCATCATTCACCGCGTACCGACACCCATCCAAGAGATCCGACATTACCGGTTCCCATCTGTTATTGGGTCCGCTGTCTTCCGAACCAGGAGTGTGTCCTCCATTACGCCCATTAATAACAAAATAACTTTTGACTTTGCGCGAGGTAATTAGGACATCCATGGTTCCGTGGGACTTCATGTAACGACAGAACTCACGCCGCACCGGATGTTCAGGACCTTGATGCCGGATGGCAGCGTTACAAAGTCGTCCGCGTGCGCAAGTTCGGGCAGCACAGCAGCCGTCGAAAGACAATTCAGCATGCTACTGATGGCCAACATCGCACTACGACGACCGAACACCGGTCGGCTGTCTCCGCGCTCCACGTCGGCTCCATTCGAATCACTTTCTGCTCTCCAAAATCCTGCATCAACCTGATCCGCAACAACTTTGACCATTCGCTTTACTACATGTACACGTCCTTTTGGAGGCCTGGCGTTGATGATGGACCGTTCAATTGTCGTAGACGCCACCCTGCCCGAGCCATGAAGAGAACGCATCATAACAAGGCCTGATCTGAGGCTGCTATACGTAATACTCGATCACTGTATCACGTTCTAAGTTTCAGGTTTCGGTAATGTTGCATGGAACTGGAGTTTTATGTACGGCAGGAAATTTTCCGTTACCTGCCACAACGTCAGTACCGACTACCATCAATCACTGTCACAGATTACATGCATCCCGGGGAAATTGTAACAATTTGGATTTGAGATTGCGCTTCACAATTAGGCATTCGCAATGTACCATCATGTGCCCCTAGCCTCCCTACCTGAAAGGCATCCTTAGATTGCCCGTATACTTGGTGACCGTCGCCCACATGGCATTGCAGGACACGCAACCATAGCAAGACGGGAAAACCCTGCCGTCATTATCTTTCCCAGTTGCAGTGGGCTGCCGAGAAGTCAAGCTCTTCCCATCCAAACGCATACATCATTGCCCCAAACACAACCTTCGCCATACATGTGTTGAGACCTACCCCAACATGCCTTGCCCTGTCCTTACCCTGCCCTATCGGGGCATCCTGTCCTTGGTGCCTGTATCGTCATTTGAAATCAGCTCCGAAACCAGCTCTCAAGAAATGCAACGTGCACAAGCACATTGCCGCTGGACTTAGCCCGGCCAGGCCGTTGTTCATATTCCCTTCCTCTCGTCCCTTAGTTATCCCTTAGTACTCTCGGGTCGGAGGTCAACATCACTTCAGGGAGGTCAGGCGCATACGATAGTGACTCAAACATTCGTAACGGCTGCTGCTCGCATCGCCTCTCTGGACCCTGCTCGTTCCACCGCCGTAGCAGCACCCTTCGCGCACCCGTTCTATCGACCAGTATTCTGCACCTACGGTTAATTCGAAGCTCGCAATGCCATGAGGGTCCCCCTACTTCTCCCCCCCCCTTCTCGGAGCACCGGCGTTCGCTGCTGCAAAGTGCAGACGAGCAGACCTGCACCCTGACCCGTACAAGCGAGCAACAGTACTACGCACCTGCTGCAGCCGCAACAGTAACAGCGAGCGAGATTAACTATGTAGTTCAAATCCCCATCCTCGCGCGCCTGCCCCCTGGGCTCTTCGTGTGTCCCGTGTTTCGTTTGCTCCCCCAAATCAGATCCGGCGGACGCCCTGATCCTGTGTTCACGGCCCTCATGGAGGGGAGGGGCCACAGGAGGGGGGGCCACCACATTCCAGCTGCTCTCTGCTCCCCAGGCGTTGCTGCGGATAGACGTCTGTCTCCATTCCCCTGATTTTCAGAGATCCGTACAGAACGGGGGGCTACGTACGACTAGGGCTTTGGCGAGCATCACCATGAGGTATCCTGGAAAGATGAGGGCACGAGCCCCGTGATAAGTTCGCGGAAGCAGTGCTAGACGCGGCATGTGGATTCAGGGTGGCTGAGGGGCACCTAACCGCACAGCCGGGGGGACCGTGGCAAGCGCCACCGTGACGTTTAGGCGCTATATTTGTGTAAGTGACGGTATTTTGTAGGGACAGGGCAATCTTCGCACAATTTGAGCCACAAGCCGTGTCATGCTGCTGTTTACCATCGTGAAGTCAGTAACACCGGGCAGTCGAAGTAGCGATAAACCCTAAAAACACACATACACATAAATACATATACGAAAGGTTTTGGCTGCTATCATCCATGATATTTCTGCCCTCCTACGCGGAAATAATTTACATATTAATTTTAAGAATCTCACCACCAAAACTCTTTCCCCGACCCCCCCCCCCACAGGACCCTCTAGCCTGGGCCCCACACAGGACCTCCATAACGACGCATGGCCACTTTTCATTTACATGACCTTCGTGGACCATCACTATCCTAAACACATTACCCCTCGCCCACAAAAACCTCTCCAACACACGCACCAATAATACTAATCCCCCTAACCCAAACACATATGCGCGTCTCCCCACCGGTGGGTGCCTCTACCCCCCTAGAACACTTCCCCTTGGCTAAAACAGAGTAAAGGGCTTGAATGCGGACGACAGCCGCCCCGCTTCCGCGTCCTTCGCCGCCGCCTTGGCTGCTGCCCGCGCCATGCTGGCGTCCGTGACGGCGGGGTCGTGGCCGGGGGAGTAGCGCCGTATGGCGGCGGTGGCGAGCTCCCCACCCGCCATCTCGAAAGCGTTCATGAAGGCTGAGGCGAGCTTGCGACAACTTGCCACAGCGCGACTGTTGTAGCCCAGGTTCACCACCAAAGATCCCCCACGGGAACGGAACAAATTAAGCACCTGCGATGCATCCCAAATAAACGATATATATATATATATATCCCAAATAAACGACATATATATATATATATATATATATATATATATATAGAGAGAGAGAGAGAGAGAGAGAGAGAGAGAGAACAGCTATTGCCATTTCTGATTACAGAGTGTTGCGCCATAGGGAAGGAGACCCAACGCCCAATGAACAACATAAACAGCATTTTTTATAACACATTGGTGTGCGAAGTACGATAAATTATGGGTTTTATTCCAGTGCAGGAAAGTGGGAAATGACTTTGCTTTCGGAGTCTGATGTGTGCATGAATGGCACGTAAAAACGTACGATACAACGCATGGTACGGTATGCAGATATCGCTTGTACGTTAACAAAGAAAAAGAGTGAATTCTGGAAGCGCGATGCCATTACGACCCAATAGCACAGTGCAGCATTTTAAGGTGTTACCATCCATGCGTTTGCAATCGTTATAATGTGTGCTGGCAATGGGCACCATGTCTATTTTCCACTTACCGTACGAAGATTCGTACATATGCAGGTCGAAATGTACATGCAATACACCGCGCCCGGTCCGCACCTCCTCCCCCTTCCGCGCACCCGGTCCTCCTCCCCATATTCGACACCGTCCTCCTCTGCGTGCCCAGCGCACCCTTACCCCTTACGGTCTACAAACTCCGAAACCATCCCAACTCCGACTGCACCCGCTTTCCCCTACTCCCCAACTCCGGTATCCTATCCTGGGTATGGTTAATTTCCTTTCCTATTCTTCATTTCTTTTCCGTTCCTACCCGCGAGACCCTCGGACCTGTGCGAATTGCCAGTAGTGCGGCACCCAGTCCTCAGCGACCCGTGGGTCAATGCTGAGTGCCGTGTTCATGAGCTGCAGCGCCACCGCCACCACAGTGGGCTCGCGGGTGTCGAGACAGGACTTCAGAGGGGACACGAGAGAACCCGCGAAAGTGTGAAGGCTGCAAAGGGCGTGGATGCGTGTTGGCATGGTGGGTTGGGAGGTTAAGGATTGGGTGGGGGGATTGCGGGACTGGTGCTGGAGACATGAAAAATAACTGTCTAGGTAGGGAGGGGGTAAGGTATGGGAGAGGAGGCGAGGAGAAGGAAGGGCGAATGGGTAAGTGTGCAAGGTCCCGGCGTGTTTAGTTGGTTGTATACAGGGAGGGGCGGAGGGGTACATAGTCGTTAAAAGTTAAGGGCGGGGCGAGCGTGAGTCACGACGAGAAAGTGTTTGTGAGAGAGGCATAGCAAGGCCTTCCCATCACTCCTCTTCCTCCTCCCCATCACCCCTCATCCCTTCGCTCGGTCTTTCGCCAATACGCATCACTCGAACAACATCCAGATAGTTTTACCCTCCCCCTCCCCTCCCCTCCCCTCCCCAACTCATACACACACGACTCGACACTTCTTACGTGTCCCCCGCCTTGAGCAGCAGCTCCTCGGAGCCCCGTATCGCCAGGAACCTGTACGGCTCATCGTACTCCCGTACACCGTCGATGAAGATAGGAATCCAGGCGGAAACATCTAGCTCCGAAGGCGGTTCGGGCGCCCAGGACACATAGGTGCGGGTGAGGGGACCGCCCTCTTCGGGACCTGTGGCAGCAAGTGGACGGCACAAGGAGGGGCAGATACGGGGTAGTGGACGTATATCATACATCGCTACTGCGAAGAGGACCTGTTGCCCGAAGCCATCTAGCCAGTAACAGATCAGAATATGAAATACTGAGATCAGCTAAGCTATACAATTTGTTTTCCCGTCATGACGTGTCCTCCAGCTGTCTCTTCTCTTGGCCCGCCTTGATTGCCCCTTCCGCACCTCACCCTTAGTGACGCTCCGCGCCCAGACCAGCGCATCCGCTCGGTTGCCCCGCCACCGCACCGCCACGAAGTCCAGTGTGCCGTTGTCGTAATAGGTGCGCAGCAGGCTGCGAGGTAAGGCCTGGCGGGCGGTGGCGGATGCGGATGCCGAGGTGGACGGGGAGGGGGAGGAGGCGCCCCAGTCCAGGGGCCGGGGCCCACAGGGACTGGGTGCTACTCGTACTCCACCGTTGCCAGGCACGAAGGGCGCCTCTCTGTTCGGTGGGGGAAGGGGGTGGCGGGGTTTGGCGGCCAGGGGAGTAAGGGCGACGAGGGTGTGAGGGGTTTGGGTATCTGGCGGCAAGGTGAACGTCCTCCTCGCCTAGCCGCCTTCAACTCGCCCTATCGGGTGGAGTTGCACCCCCGGCCTCACGTGCGCATCACCTCCAACCCCGCCCCGCACGTACACATCAACGTCTACACATTAACACAGACACACAGACACACAGACACAGACACAGACACAGACACAGACACAGACACAGACACAGACACAGACACAGACACAGACACAGACACAGACACAGACACAGACACAGACACAGACACAGACACACACACAGACACACACACAGACACACACACAGACACACACACAGACACACACACAGACACACACACAGACACACACACAGACACAGACACAGACACAGACACAGACACAGACACAGACACAGACACAGACACAGACACAGACACAGACACACACACACACACAGACACACACACAGACACACACACAGACACACACACACACACACACAGACACAGACACAGACACAGACACAGACACAGACACAGACACAGACACAGACACAGACACAGACACAGACACAGACACAGACACAGACACAGACACACACACACACACACACACACAGAGACACACACACAGACACACACACACACACACACACAGACACCCATATTCAACCTTCATCTGCCCAAGCTCATAATCTTCTATGCACAGCACAGCATGTTCATCTCCCTCGTGCCTCCAGCTCATGCGAATTTTCGCACCACACCTATTCCACATGTCTTCTTCGATCATCCCTCCATTTCTCCGTGGCTTTGCTCACCGGACTCCTGCGAATGGTCCAGGTCCCCCTGCCTTCCGTTCCAGTACTTGTGTCTCAAAACGCAATCCGAGTCCTCTGCCGGCCTCGAGGCCCCGCACTGACCCTTACATCGCCACTTCATCAGCTCAACCTAAACGAGGCCTTCTCAACGCAATCTCTAATCGAGATCCACCCTACCAAATCCTTCCTAAATCCAAATCCTTCCCTCAGAGCAACAGAACCCCCCCCCACACACACACACGATCAGACTCCCCCCGACCCCCGAACCAGCTATCTCAGTCATTTACATGTTAACTGGACTCTCTTTCAAGTGCTCCTTCAGCTTGTTGCGCTGCCTGAGCGACAGGCCCTCCCCGGCCCGTAGGAAGGCCTCGGGGGGGCGGGTGGGAAAACCCACACGCGGCTTGGCCATGTCGCGCAGGATGACCGGACCTATGGGCAAAAGAGGGAGGGAAGGTCATGGGCGTGGATCACGGAAATAGGGGAGGCGATGGGGATGAAGAGCAGCGTTACGCGTGATCGAGATCCGAGTAGGACAAAGTGCTGTACCCGACACCGCCGTACCTGGACGTCAACGAACGCACCTGGCACCTGGTGTGGGGGATGATCTTCCGTACCATGATCGTACAAGGAAACCCTGCCCAGCTGACGTGGCAGGGACTTCTCGGGCTGCGAGGATGCCCCACGCACCCGAGGTTCACCAGAAGCTCGTAATGGAGGAGCAGCAGATTTGTGCCGCTGTCGCCGTTGCGGATTCCCCTGTGCCGATGCTTCCTTTAGCGCTGCTGCATCCGAGGAGGATGGAAAAATGGAAGGCTGCGGCTGCTTCGCAGCTACACGCTCAGCTGAGTCCAAGAAGGCAATCATCCGTCGGGCGGTTGTTTGTTGTCCGGCGGCATCGGGATTGCGCCCTGTCCCTGCAGCGCGAGGGTTTCCCTCAAGGCGCGCTGCGGCAGTTGAAGGTCTTTGACTTCTCGCCGCCTGCTGCTGTGGCTGTGGCTGTGGAACTGGGGCTTCTGAGGATGGTCCGCGGTTGCCCCTTCCAGAGTATGTAACCTCCGCCATTTCACGATGTTAAATTTCAAGCCTAAACCTAAACCTGGCATCTCAAGTGGGTTCCGTCGATCGGGAGCAAAACGCACTTCTTCAACCGTTCGCAAGCATGCAGCGACCAACAAGAATAGGGCTGTCCCAAATATGCATAGGGCACCATTGAAATACCTAAGTGAATACCTATTAATACATAAAACAGCTGCTCCCGCAAAAGGTTCCTTTTAGGTATACGCTAATTACAATAAAACACCAAATATGCCCAATGATTACTTGGACTCTATGCCTTTATTTTAGGGCAGAATATGTATCACGCAAATACCTGAATAATCAAGCACTCAGGCTTGTCAAGGTTGTCATGCACTCATGGTGTGGTTGTAACCAACCGTTAACCCGTTAATAGTTAGAAATGTAGGACCCGGCCAGCGTTACGGGAGGAGATCATTAAAATGCACGTCCCATCCCGGTATGCTAACTAATTAATTCTTGCAAGTTCGACTGTCGAGTTCAACTAACATTCTTTAAGGTAACCCAGCTTACGGAGTCCTAGGGGCAACCAGGAGGGCGAATGATTACAGTCCTTGCTTGCGCTGTACTTACAAGCGGAAAGTTGGTGGAAAGTATACGGCAATGTATATGTGCACATCTTTCAGGCGTCTCCAGGGCCAAGTACGGGGTTGGATAAGGGTAAGGGGATGTCGCGTTGACACCCTAGTGCTCCACCACAGTGCCCGGTGGAGGCCGGAACAGGTGATGGAGACCAGAGGTACCAGGTTCTCGGTTCATTCATTCTACTTCACCTTGTTATTGATGCTACACCAATGGCGGTATGTCATAATGGCGCTCACAAAGGGCGACCTCCGCGAGGGGGCGGAGCTGGCAGCACTGCTGGGCAGCGATGGCCACTGGGGCCTCGAGGCGGGTCTAGTAGCCGGGGCAAATCCCGACAATAAGATGCGTTCGTGCTACAGCTGTGAAAACGAGTGCCTGTCGGTAGTTCTCCGCCCTTGTTCGTAACGGCTAGATAATCCTGACACCATTGCCCGGTCAAGCCGACACAAGTCGCATAACTCCGCTCTGTCTTCATGAAGCTAACTAAGCTTGCTGGATTCAATTAGACAAGTCTTCCCCAGGCTTGCATTACATTCTCCTCTCTGTGCTGAAGTCTCGACACGTAACATGTACTTCACCTCTCCTCTCTTCTCCTCTCTTCTCTCTTCTCCGCTCCCTCTACACATCCACACACTCGCGTACGTATACCGCAACTACCGCCAGCTTCCACAGATATTCTCCTTCTTGTAGGCGCCTCATCTTGACGTAGTTCCAATCCTTGAACCGGCCTTACGCCTGTTTGTGCTGTTTCCGGGACAGCAGTCCAGCGGACCGATAGACACTGATGAGCGCTCGGAAGAACTACTCCTCCTCTTCCAGGACCCGGACGAGCTCCCCTGGTTCTCCTCCTCCCTCTGGTGGTGGTGGTGGTGGCCCAATAGCGAGGAGCAATCCAAGCGGGTGAAAGGAAAAGGGTGAACAAAATGTACGGCGGAAACAAGATATGCGATAAACAAACCACGTGACGTAAAAAGCAAGCCACAAAGGTGTTCATGTGTATGTGTGTAGGGAGGTGGTTTGAGAGAATGGGGAGCGGAAATAGTGCATACGGCAATGGGGTATGGATCGCGAGACTCTTCTGAACAGCTGCCTGCATTGGCCCCACAGCTGAGGCTGAAGCCTCCAGCTCCGGGCCGTCAGGACATGACACATGACACAGACTCAAAGACTGAGGGGGAGGCTGCGGACCGAGAAGGTACATCAAATGTGGGGCCTACTGCTTCCATCCTTTCAGGGTGTCAGAACGAATGCACCAGAATTCTTATGCTGTCGTTGATTTCACCTCACTCGGACCTTGTCACCCTGGCTGAAGAGCCCGGTTAAGAGCCCGGTCCGGAACGACACAATTTGCCGGCCCCACTCAACCTGCAGGCCCGGCAGGGCCGGCACATACAAAGTCACTGTTGTCGAGCAAACCCTTCACGTCTTCGCACCTGTCATTTACATCAGGACGCAAAACGTCGGTGATGAACTACGAGCTCACCGCCTCTAGCCCAGCTACCTTTGGAACATCGGGTACATATCAATGGTGGCACACTACTCCAGTTATGCGCACAGAAGATCTTGAAGTCCAGCTGGTGTGCCCAATCCGCGCGGCGGTAAACGGATGACGAGTGAAGACCGCCGCCTGCGGGCCTGGTGAGCTCAGCAGCGGGAAGCCGTCGCGCAACCGAGGCGCTCCCAGCGCCCATCCACAATAGCACAAACATGCACAAATGCCAACGCACTCCTGCCGCTGGGCAACATGTCATATACATGGAGGATTCGGGCCGCGGATGCACCCCGCAAAATTGTCATGTGCTGTATGAGCGTCAGGAGATGCTATATATGTGCGGTAACGCACATGTGATCCTTTTCGACCGTGACATTATGAAGAATACGGATGCACACGCAACATGCGGGGTGCTGAGCAAACCAATTGAAAACCACATCCTACATGAATCCCATCAGCCAGCTTATGTGGCAAACGGCCCCAAACCATTGCTTACCACACAGCATACCTGGCACATCTACACGCAAAGGTGGCGGGCCCCTTTCTCCCTCATGCGCACCCTGAAACAAGGCCTCAGCCACAGAACGCCAAAACCATGGCTAATTCTTAGCGACGTGATGTGATATGGGTCACACCTCACATCTCACACGGAGCCGTGTCCCCAGCCTGCAGCGAAGCAGCTGTTCCCGCCTCGACAAGCACCTAACCGGCTGACATCAGCCACCAAACGCGCTTCCCTGTATTTCAAAGCTGGGTAATTCCACCAGTGGCTGGTCGTCGCCCGGTTTCCACCGCAACCTAAGTTGCTCACCCAGCCTTGGTCTCCCGCGAACAAGTCACGGGCATTGGGTGCTGGTTGTGCCAGCAGCTGATTCTCTCTGCGATCTAAACTTCGGCGCCTTTCCTGATAGCAGCTGATCTATTGGCGGATAACCAGTCATATTGACTTTCTTGTGATTTCGTTCTTTCACATTACTTAGCATCATCAAACACAGAAACCTCAGCCCAAGGCAGTGCTCATTACGGTACAAAACTCGCATTCGTGAGCAGCATTGATTGGAGCCTGTCCTAGTACAGAAGACCCGTCACCTTAGCATAAATTGTCACTAACTCCCCCGACTCCAAGTGCATGGCGTCAAACTAGAGCTATCAGTTACAAAAAGGCTCGCTGGAGAACAATCGCAAACTACTCTATCCCGTGGATTTGGGAATGCCCGTAGATTGGGCATGCTGTCCTAGACAAAACCCTTGTGGATAAGGAGCACTTTGCGTGTTCCCTTTTGCAAGTACCAGATGAAGAATCAGCCAAGCAATCCTTGTCCTTTGCACACGTGTGCCTGGCTTCACGACCCCATATGAGAGCGCATTTGCCGACCTAGCTGCGCATGCTTGTGCGGAACCGCTTGCCGCCAGGCATTGTAAACATACTCTGGGAATATTTCCTTAAATTCGTCATCGCCCAGTGAGAGCCCCTCCTTGAAGCTCATAATGCAATCACGCCCGGTCGCAGACAGATATTCCAGCCTGTCGTACCGGTCGCTACCAAATGAAAGCGCAACTGCCAGGTTGCGGGGAGATCCAAGCAGCCGAAGTAGAGCCTCCCGCCAAGCCGCCGACCGGCTGAGCACTGCCGTCAGGCGCTGCACCACCGCGCGAAGTGCTCCAGGTGATCTCACAAGCAACTCCGGGGCCCGTGCCGCTACCTCCGCCAGCTGCTCTGGGTGCAGCTGCAGCCGTGACCGCAGCATGGCGCTGTTGGCACGCAGTACACTAGGGGAGACTGCCAGAAGCTTTGGTTCCGCCACCGCTAGAGCCGCAGCCGCCGGTGTCTGCAGGCCAAGCTGTTCTCGTAACTGCGCCATACCAAGCGCGTAGAACCCCGGAGGGTGGCGGAGTAGCTGCGGTTCGCGCCGCAGGAGTTCAAGAGCTTCAGTTGGCGGTAGCGCCAATGCGGCTGATAATGCAGCGGCGGTGCCAGCGAAGTCGCCGCGCCGCAGCAGCACATCAGGTGCCGCCACCACAATTGCAGCCAGTGGACCACCGCCACCCGGCCCTGGCGGCGGCGGTAACTGTAGCTCTAATGCTAGCGCAGCACCACGGCGCGCCAGGACGCCAGCCGGCACTCGCAGCACGTGGGGCTGGCGCAGCAGCACGGCACACAACTGCTGAGTTGATAGGCCAAGCACCTGCACCAGGACTCCGCACAGTGCCGTCAACGCCGATGGAGGAGACTCCAGCGCCCGCAGCTCTGAGCAGAAGCCGCGGTATCGCCGCAGCTCCGTGGGGGGCAGCTTAAGCAGCTCAGCAGCAGCTGCAAGACGCTCAGCAGCAGCCAGAGAGGCTCCAGGCACCACTGATATGTGGCGGACGCGGCGGTTCGCCGTGTGCAGTTGCCGTGAAGGCTGGATGTGCAGCCTCCTATGCGGCTGCAATAGCGGCTCCTGCTCCGGCTTCAGGGGATCCGACCAAACCTGCAGAGGCTCTTCGCGGCCTCTGGGAGTGGCAGTGGTGCCAATCTGGTGGCCATGCGCACACATGCTCATCGGAGCACCGGGAGAGGTGTTTTGACACGGTCCCCCAGGTGCATCCCTTGCAGCCTCGCTGTGCGCTGTCAATGCGGATGTATCCTGGAGCGGTGGCAGCGATTCACACATAGTAGAGTCTGAGGAACCAGAAGCACCCAGCCAAGTTGCAAAGCCCGGGACGGTCAAGATAGCAACATTTGGACAGTCGCACACTTGGGCTCCTGCCTGCTTCATGTGCGACTGTCTCTGCTGGCTCTTGAGCTTCACCTGCCGGCGTTTGTGTGGAATTGGCAAGTTAGCACGCTCACTGCCGGCTGCAATGATAGCATGGCGCTTCCCGGCATTGTTCAAAACAACTGATGAATCCGGAACCACCTCCGGGGAAGCTGGGTTAGCATCGCTGACGCAGCCCGCGGCCTCAAAGAGCAACCTCCGGTCCCCAGACACCACTTCAAGCGTACGATATCCGTGACCACCATCGGTTTCTCCAAATATCTTAGAAAACCCTCCCTTGTGCTTAACAGTTGAGCCGCCAGCCCGCTGAGGCCCCTTCTTGTGCTTGGACAACGGTTGCGAACGGAAAGCAACTGCCACATATTCAAAGTCTGGCGCCTGCTTAACAGCCGGGCCAAGGTTCAGCGAACGCTGGAGTTGCTCTTTATGGCTTGCAATTGGCGCAGGCTCCGGCGTACTGTGCAAGGGGCGCTGGGCAGCGCACGCCAGCCGCAAGGCTCGGCCGCCATGCCTCAGACACAGACAGCGAGCCCAGTGACCAGATAACTCCATCCTCACATGAAGTCAACTGCAACCCAAATAGATGAGTGCAGCAAGCAATAATTCACTTCAATGTCCGGACACTCTGGTTCAGAGCTCGAATCATTTCATATGGACAGCCTGTATTTGAGAGTGAGTGTCATTTGTGGTAAGCAGTTATGATAAGGATATGACAACGCGTGTAAGGAGAGTACGGAAGAAGCGAACTAACAGCTTGCCGCTGACGTTGATTATATACTCGATATTATGTATTCGACTGCCAACGCAACATTCATACTTCGTTATTATTTATCGACTACCGCTTTCCCTTCGGTTTCCATTTCGGTAATGCCTATAACACGTCAAGGAGGCTCGTCGGGCCGGCGGCCGGCCGCCGAGCTATTTAAACTTCTTAGGGTTCATGGAAAGTCATTTAAATATCAAAACCTTGTTATGATGTCCATAGAGCTTCAGCTAGGTAAGTCAAGCTCGCCGTTTGTTACTCCAGCTCTGCCCTTCATTACTGACTAGGAAAGGAAACCCAAAGAGCAGCCGGCTGACGAAGGCAGGAAAGATGAAGCTGACAACGGACCTGAAACTGCAAGGAGATCAAAAACTGCATGAGCGAGAAAGGGCAAGGAAGGGCGAAAAGTGCACGCCGAACGCACGAAGGAAATGGCTCCGGCAACCGCCATGTAACGAAATCCCCAAAGTCCCCATAATCCCGCACACCAAAAATCACCGTAACCGGCAGGAAACCGCCATCACGCCATATTACAGAAACCCCTTTGCTTCCCAAAACGAAAAGCGAGCTCTAGGCAAGCGTAGTGGGGAAAACGGGAACAGGTGCGCCACATACCCAGAACCCCCACGGCATCCCAGGCCAGCGAAAAGGAAAAATGAAAGGCTCAAAACCACCTCATACGTAGGGTGTACTAATGACGCCTAGCAACGACTACCTTTGGCATCTCTCTTCCCCTTTGACGACCCCCAACGCCAGAAACTTGAACACGCTAGCCGCACCAGCCACCCATCGAGAGCCTCCAGCTCACACAGTGATCATCCAAGACACGTCTTGGGCGAAGCCCAGAGCCGCCTTGGCCGCCCTTGGCCAAAAGTAGGTGGGCGAGAGTAGGGCCAGGACGAGCCATGAGGGTCGGCAGAAAGAGTGCGGATGTGAGTGCTCTTAAAAGTGAAGGCAGAATGCCTGAACAGGAGGGCGCACGAAGCTCAGGCCAGCTGTACGACTGTCGTCGCAAACTCCGCCAAGTCCCTACAATTGCTACACTCCTTCTGGACTAATCGTCAGTTACTCAAGGCACAGGTGGTTAAGCCGTTGGCGACCCCAGAAGCAGGCCCCGCGCAGCCAAGCTATTGGGCGCTGCTTTGGATGCTGACCTAAGCCGAGCATCTGTTGCTTGCCGGCCGGCCGGCCTCGCACGGGTCTGTCCGAGTGCCTGTCGATGGGCAGCTACAAGAATACACCGTGGCGCTGACAATGAATTGCTCAGGGTTTGGACCGCCAGGACAATTCTTTTCTCGGCACATCATGCTCATTGGCAATTGATCCTATATCTTATTCGTTTACTGGGGTTGAACTTACCCTACGTTAATATTCTGAAGGTCTGGGAAATGAGGGGCATGGGGCATGAACTCTGGTCAGACCCAGGTCAATACGCGAGACATGTGCCTCACCCCACATGCCTGGGATCGTGATTTTCAATCCTCCGCTGCTAACTGGCAATATCTAATGTGATAGTCACGTATTCCAATCATTAGTTATAGCTGCTTGCTGCTGCTCCATGGGCATTTTAGGATGCCGTTCAAGTTCACCTTCGCTATAAATTTGCTACGCGCCATGCATGTCACCCGTAGGTTCGGAACCATCAACGTCGACAGCTGTATCGGTTGTGATAGCAGCAGGGTCACTGTACGCATGGCTGCGGGATGATTAGATCTCCCGTACCAAATGGCTCAGTGCCGCGGCGATGGCCGTAGCGGCGGCCAACAGGCACCAGGTAATGGTGACCGCCGTGGTCCCACTGCCGCCGCTGGGTCCACCACCTTGCACACCCGCGACGATATCGATTGCAGCAGCGCACAATGATGCGTTCGTGATGGAGCGACACAGGGCGGTAGCATTGTTGAAGACAGCCACCCAGCTACAAGAAGGGGTGGAGGCAGCAGGTTGTGGGCAGGAACCTGTAAACTCCCAGGATACAGGCCGCAATTAGTTTTGGATACTGCATACCTACGATTAGGTCCGATGCTCAAGCCATGTAAGGCGGAGATAGCATCTGAAAAAAGTGTTTGTTGCTGCGGCAGGAAATGTTCCATCCAGCCATCTTAACCCTTGTGACAACTTGCCATCGCTCCCGTCTCTTCATCCTTTCACCATTCTCTTCGCCTTTCCATCCTTTGCCCATCGATATGCCTAATATCTATCTGCATACCGGTGTAGTCATTCCCGAGGGTCTTCATCTCTTCACATACAGACGCATGACGCCAAAAATATACCAACAACGCAGCGAACCCTGCCTAACACCGCACATGTGGGCACGTTATTGGAACCCCTACCCCCAATCTGCGCCAACTTCCACGCACTGCAGTCGGCAGGAAAAGGGGATGAGTGCGATTTGAATTTCATAATATACACTCACCGATCCGAGGGATCCAAGGCGATAGACGGCAGCAGGTTCTCCCGGATGTTGCAAGCGCCAATACTTGTCAACCACTGGCATCTTCCCGATGCGGCAGCGGCACACGTGGATGCTGACGCGGCAGCGATGCATTCCCGAACAGTGACCAGGAGGGGCAAGGAGGTGCCATTGTAGCTCCCAGTAAGGCTGGTGCTGCTCACCAGCGCCGTCAGCAAGTCCTGGTTGCGCTGGGGTATGTACGGGGCCGTGCGTCTTTGTTCCTGTGTATGTGCGCGTTCTATGGGACTACATTCGCTTATACTTTGATTTCGTGTGGTAACTTAAGAGCGTGAAACTGCTCGTGCAGGTCTGCAGAGCTTGGGCCGATCAGAAATGCGGAACGGGAGGAAAGCTAATCCTCAATAAGATGGCTCACTCCATGGCTCACTAAACCATTCCACGTCCTTCAGGTAATACTTTCGCAGCACGGGTATTACTCTCATGCGCGGTGCACACCGAAGGCGCTTACTGAACAGAAATGTATGCATCAGAGTTATTACCTGCCGAGGCCTAGGTTCTTTACCCTGGCCAAAACTGTAGGCTTGATCCTCCACTTCAGAGTTGCCTGCGGAGCAGGCAGTCCTCCTAGAGTCACCACCGCTCCGGAACTAAGTCGCCTGTCACTCCCATCGTAACCCATGCATATCATTGCAGGCTAGAGATTATTCCCCGTGCGTCTAGTAAGAACCCATAAGTCAAACTACAAGGCAATCCAATCTACCTTTAGAAGCTGCCATGACGACGCTCATTCACATGTTTCCTTCGGGGAATCAGCTGAACACCGGACTTGCGTACGTTGAACCAATTACACTTATGTTTCTTATATTCCCCATGGGGCAGCTTACCCCAATTGCATCGGCAACCGCTTCAGCTAATGAGGTCATGGACGCCGTGTCCAACATCCACCTGGAAACACAGACCTTATCGGATAAGGCCAGAAGAGGTTTAGGTGGGAGGAAAAGGGTTTAATCTGAAAACAGCCCTCTGCCTCTGTGATGCTGACAACAACTTTATCAAGTGTGCGCTCATTTGTACCAAGCCTTCACTCAAACTTTCCCTAGTCTCGCACATTGCACAGGCCTCGTGGATTCTGTTTGTATTCGTATGTACGGCGGTAACTCCTGCAGCCGGTTTCATGGGGCACCATTTAATCGGGTTTGCATATGGCTCCACCCCTTGTCCTCAGTTCCTCACATTCCTGACCACTCTCCATCCGTACACCGCCGTAGGAGATTAATAGCCCTCCTGTCCAATCCCGCCCTTCACCCTTAGCCTGCATCTATGCAACGCCCCATAAGACCCTGAGTACCCTGGTCCCTCCACCATGCTCCCTACTCAAGCCCACCTGTTGACCACTGTCGGGGACTTCAGACGCCGCCCCGAGCAGCGACGTGATCACCGTGCGGATAGAATCTGCAAATCGGGATCCACAGCAACAGCAACAGCAGCAGCGCCGAATGATGACCCTTCATGATGACGGCTACTAACATGACTACTAGCATGTTCGTCAGCAGCCCTGCTCACTGATACATGTTGCTCAGTGATGTTTGTAGCTGCACTACCACCACCGCAGAAAGACCGTGCCTTATGTGTGCCAGTGAGACGGCTACGCAGCAAGGAGCGATGACGGGTGCGAGGAGTGTGTGTCCGCGTATTGTGCAATATATTTAGGTCTACCGTACCTTGCAATCCGGCTATGCCGTACTTGACCATCGTTCCTAGCATCGAATCCATTACGACCGACAGCCGCAGGTCGCCAAGATTCGCTAGGCCTCTAGCCACACTCGAAGTCCCCAGCTGGCTCGCATTCACCAGGATGCAGCTGGCGGAGGAGCTGCAGGCGCTAGGTCCCAGCGAGAAGCAGCTCATGGCCGTGTCTAAACTACTGCCGGGGAAGTAGGCCACGCCGCGAAGCGCCTGTGTGTGTATGAGGTTGATTTGGGCGTTCATATGGGCGGTTAAGCACGCGAATTCGCATGGGCACGTACGGCGCGATCAAAACATACGATCCTGGTGAGCTGTAAACCAAGTGTGAGTCTGTAAGGGGTTTTCTGTAAGGATTGTGTACTTATGTGCTTGAGGTGCGCCACGACAACCAACAGCGGAGTCGCCGCCGCTGCGAGGGAAGCAGGGACCCGGTCATGGCCAATGATTATTGGCGCAAACATGCTCGGCGCAATAGTAATCTCCGTTCTGAAGGTAGACTTCAGAATACCACCACTACCAATGCAAGGGTTAAATCCAAGAAACCCATTTGTGAACCAGGACCGTGACCGGGAAACATTCACTGAAGTCGTTCAACAACCGCTGGTCTATCTAACCAACTGATATGCAGCACGCGGCGACCCACCGTCACGTCAAGGATGTCCGCGAGAGTGCAACGATTGAGAACCAAATCCCAGTCGCAATCCAACGAGGGAGCGGCTAACAGGCAGTCGGGCTGGCCCTTGAAGTTGGAGCATACTGCGCCGCGGCGCGCCGCATCAGCCAGGATTCTGTGGAGCAGCAGTGGATCTCAAAAGAGGGAGATGAAAGACACAACGCGGGGAAGGAGCGAAGCTGCGGTAGCCATAAGGGTACTGTGGTATTCACGGTAGGCTGCCCTTGGTGCTACAACAGGTATATGACAGACAAATTAATATGAATATGTTGAATAATGTCGGGCCGTGCGCGTGAAAGAAGCAGAAACGGACGGGACGGGGGATACGAGGAGGCAGCCCAGTAAGCTGTCCAACGGCAAAAGCGCATATGTCCTCACAAACTATGCCTTTGCAGCAATAAAATAATATGCTTGCTGTATGTATGCACCGTAATGCTGACTTCTGATTGAACATCAGGCTGCTCCGATGGCAACTTACTTCGCCCAGCCAGTTGTGGGGGAGCCCAGTATGCCAGGTAAATCGCAGACGAAGTCCCTCCTCAGGTTACATTGAGCTCCATCCCATACGCAATCCGCCACCCCGCCCTGTAGAATGCGCGGAGTTGTATGGATTACAGCACCTGGCTGCAGTCCCCCAGATGCCGGCAAAAGCTGTATATTATCGTTGCGCCCAAATACTGGTGGTATTTCGATTGAAGCAACTAAGGGCAGCACAGAAAACACGAGGGTAAGGGCCAACATTCCACGAAATATTCGAAAGGCGTCCAGCTACCGTAACGCAGGGACACCGTGTAAATATAATTGGGGTTGTATTCAAAACGAAGAGGATTGTATTGTGTTCCTTTACATTTACTAAATAAAGCTGCCCCGTTTGGGCAATTGTGCTCCTCTTCGTCTGGAATCCTAAAAGCATTTGTTCTGAAAGTCAAAGAGACCGCATGGTGATATTTTGCCAGTACAAGGCAGGGCAAGGCAGGGCAACCGTATTAGTCAGATGTGCGCACGCCAACCGCCAATCTAAGGCTCGTGTTGCCGGTGTGCGTGCCTTCAAACCGCGGCCAGTCATCCAACTTCCCCAATAACGACTAAAGGTGCCTTTACCTAATAAACATCTTCACCCTCTACGTTCCTAGCAATTTCACCACTGTCGCCTTCCCTACGCTTCACATCCGAAGGCCTTCACCAGGCTCCACCCAGGGGGTGGCTGTCTTCGCCACTGGACATGATGGGCCAGAAGACCAAACGGATTTAACCTTCGCAGTCAAGTAATAAGTTCGCAATAAACATCCATGGTCCATTTATCCGGCCTCCAACCATACATTAGATCAGGCATTGGACTCCGTTTGGTAATCCGTGGGCGAACCTTGTCCTAATACAGAGTCGCACTCCTGGTGGCGGTGAAAGGTAACGCAGTCAACCTCTGCAAGTGGTCTAGGAAACGTCTTGTATGGATCCGGAAGAACAGACCCACCTTACCGATTATCCCCTCTTACTCCCTGTGTCAATCCGTTGTTTGTCATAACCCCCCGACACGCACTGGTAGCGGAACCCCTTGTCAGGAGCCCGGAGCACACTGACAAACGATCCGTGAACAACTAATATTGAAACATCTTGTAGCAATAGTACTGAAACAACCTGCAGCAACTGTACTGATTCGGGCGGAAGTGGCTCGTTGTCCGAGCAGGGCAGCGGGTCATGGCACTGCAGCGGCTTTGGCACCCACTGACCGCCCACCGTGTTTACGGATGCCTGCAACGAAATACAGGTGCTCGGGCGGCATCTTCACTGCAGGGAGGGTAAACAAACAGCTGGAATGGAGCTCTTAAACTCATATTGTAACCTTCATGACCGGAAATGACATGTACGGAAAGATTCAGATGGCAGTACAGTCGACAGTGGTGGCCTTGGGACGGTGTAGGAGGTCCGAGAGAGATGCGGCCAGGGGTTTTTACCCAGAGCAGTTGCTCGCAGAAGTGCCAAAAAGGTTATTGGCTTGGATGTGTGAGACGGACGGGGTTCGGTTGACCCACCGGCTGGTCTGGAGCAAAGTCATGAGCAGCAGCACGCACATACAATGCCCTAACACCCCCAAGAGCCAAAACACTCTATGTACACAATCCACACACCCAGAAAATATGTACGTAATAAAGAAGCATGCTTCGAGCTAGCCACACAGTTCATCGATGCCCAAATGTGTACAATTCAACAACGGCACGCACGTACCAGCTTTGAGAGCAGACGAATTGTGGATAGTGATTGCACGCTCAGATAAATCTGAATAAATATACACTGGAACCATACACTAGAGCCATCACAACAATGACTAGGGGTAACGTACTGGGGAAGACCGGTCAAGAAAAGCAACAATGGCGGGCCCTAGCAGCTGGCAGAGGCATCCTGGCGACCTCGTTTATGCACTGCCCATCAAACCTTTTCCCAATACACAAGTTGATGAGGTTGATAGTACAAGATGACCTGATCCGCCCATCCATTGACCTTAATCCTCTCCTTGCGCCTTCTTCGAGTGATGCACTTTGCTGCCTGACTTAGTCTGCTGCCCCAGTGCGGAAGCCACGTCGCGGCGGGCCGCAGGATCGACCCGCATCTCAAGCTGGCGGGGCTGTGCCGGCTGTCACAGCACCCATTGCTGCCAACTGGCATTTAATAACAATATATGTTCTTCACCGCTGCCAGCCAGCGTCAATCCCGTAAGCCTTGTGTTAAAGTTGTGATCTGACAGTTAACGCCGGATTGAACCAAAGCTCTCGCGTCACAACCCTGCAGCGGCAGCGGCCTAACTGTTTCAGTGGGACCGACGGCGGCCCAGCGGGTGTGCTGTTTCCTCAGGCAGTGGCACCCATGGCAAGCGCGCATTAAGTGGGACGCAAACGGCATGTCGCAAGGAACGGTATCTTTGTTCTCCTGGGCATGCCGCCATAAGGACAGTTAGGGAATATAGCTAGTAGACAGACCTTGGCTGAGATTCCCGAAACACTGAAGCGTTACTTATCAAGCGGACATAGGTAGAGCCCCCTGAGGCCATACCTGCAAGCCACAATATCCACAAGTAGTAGACGGTACATCAGGCGTGAGGAAAGATCGCTCGGAAAAGGTTGAGGCGACACGGCTCACTGTACATATAGGAAGTGCAGGTCCCACTCGCCTAGGCGACAAGAACTCTGCACATTCAGTGCCCAAAGTATGTGGTGTTGAGAAACACCGAGTTTAATAAGTTGCTGATAGGGCGGACCCGAACAACGTTGACAGCAGTTAAGAAGAATTAACCACCGAAGCCGTAGAGGGTGCGGCCCTGACGCTTTAGGGCGTACACGACATCCATGGCAGTGACAGTCTTGCGGCGAGCGTGCTCGGTGTAGGTCACAGAGTCACGGATGACGTTCTCCAGGAAGGCCTTGAGTACCGTGCGGGTCTCCTCGTAGATGAGCCCGCTGATGCGCTTAACACCACCACGACGAGCCAGACGGCGAATTGCCGGCTTGGTGATACCCTGGATGTTGTCACGAAGGACTTTGCGGTGACGCTTAGCACCGCCCTTGCCGAGGCCCTTGCCGCCCTTACCACGTCCAGACATCGTTCAGGATGGTAGACACTAAAGAGTGTGCGTACGAAGAAAGATTTGTCTATAAGTTAGTTATACAACTGTTCCAAGCGTTCCTTACATGCTTGCTTAAATATCATCTGTTCTTGGTATTCTTGAACAGTTTGGGTCGGGTCACCTGTTGCAACGGTCGTCGTACAACCGCCCATACGCAAAATACAAATTGAGTGACAATCGCTTTGACTTACTAATCGCAATCCTGCTTCATTTTGGTTCAGTATCATTACAGAATGGCCCGCACCAAGCAGACCGCTCGCAAGTCCACTGGCGGCAAGGCGCCCCGCAAGCAGCTGGCCACCAAGGCCGCTCGCAAGACCCCGGCTACCGGTGGTGTGAAGAAGCCTCACCGCTACCGCCCTGGTACCGTCGCGCTTCGTGAGATCCGCAAGTACCAGAAGAGCACTGAGCTTCTGATTCGGAAGCTTCCGTTCCAGCGGCTTGTGCGCGAGATTGCTCAGGACTTCAAGACCGACCTTCGCTTCCAGAGCCAGGCCGTCCTGGCTCTGCAGGAGGCCGCGGAGGCTTACCTGGTTGGGCTGTTCGAGGACACCAACCTGTGTGCCATCCACGCCAAGCGCGTCACCATCATGCCCAAGGATATTCAGCTGGCGAGGCGCATTCGTGGCGAGCGCGCGTAGATGTAACACTGCTCATATGAGTATCTCGTACCAGAGCAATCGAGCGTCTGGCATGTCTCAAGTATCCACTAAACAACCCGGTGTTTTTTAACACCACCTGATGACCACGAAGCGGGTGCTATAGTGGGTGGGTGAAGCATTGTCAGGCATCACCGTAATCAAAGTGCGCTTTGTTTCACTTTAGGGAGGTATTCCTACCTAATGTACTTATTCACTTAAAAATACAAATGAAGCAGTGTTATGGGACTGAGTGTAACCGTATACGTCCGTTCCCAAGTTGCAGGGGGTTTGGTCATTCGCTGTCCTGGTTGGGTCATCATTTGAGGCATTTAGGACGTCGTTGAGAAGTTGTGAACCTGGAGCGCCTATGGGCATAACCTCTCTTGGTTCACGGGGGTCAGGGTGGCAACCTAAGCGGTTACACAGTATCTGTTTTACTAGGCATATAGCCTCCGACATTTCAGCAGCCTTCACCAATTTGGACGGAAATAACTAATAACAGCCGGATTGTTACAACAATCGTCCTTCATACACGTATCTCAATTCCATACCACCCATTACCTCCGGGAAGGCGGACAGGATGATAACAGCTATAGCTTGATTTTGGATGGACCCAAAGTTGGAGGAGTTACCTTAGCGACGGAGGGCGCCGTGATAGAAGGTCCTGTCCATCATCTATTTGGACGCTCTGTGAGGCACCTACACTAACCGGGTCCCTGTAGCATGCCCATTCTTGAAATATATCTGTGACAGAGCTTTTGAACCTTTGACGTTTCCCCAACGGTACCGTTAACAGTAATAGTAATTAATTACGACGAGCTGAGCTAAGCCCCTGTTTGCTGTCTTATGTCTCAGTGTCTAACGCAGATATAAGCAATATATCATTGTACATTTATTAGCAACAGATGACGATATAGAGATGATTTAACCTAACCACCAGCTACTCAGATTTTACGCTGCAGTCTTCACGCTCCGAAGCCAGAATCATCAAACCTTAAACTATCCAGGAACACGGCATCCTCAAACAATCATTTGGTTATGCTGATGCTTATAACTTGGAAGCGATGAGTGCATCCACTCTGTCGCGATGCTTGCATGCAAGGGCTTTCCTTTTCAGGTAGATTGTACCGTTGTCTTATTAGAGGCCATCAATTCATGATCCCTTAATGTTGTATAAACTTGCTTGTGCGATGCTGAACTTCTGCTGTGTTACCCTGCGGTTCTGCTTTAGGGGCCCATTTAATCCAGCCCGGCTGACTCGTATCGCCCCAAAGCAAGTCAGAGTGCTGCCTGAGCAAGGGGAAGGTGAAGTTCGTAGCGTTATGCCTGCTCTCGCCTGCGCTAACGCAAAGGTCCTCCATTGCCGTGCACGCGAGGCCTGCCTGCCGTATACGATGCCGTAAAGCTGTGGCGCAGCTCAGATGTTGTAAATCAACATCGTAGCCCCTTTAATACCTCAACTTCGGGTGTGCACAGCATTGATATCGCATGCGTTGGACTGATTTATGCACAGACATTTCAGAGGCGCTGAAGGCAGACCTCGAACGGTTGCGAGCCAAATCGGGCGCTGCAGCAAGAGGCGCTGGCAGTAGTCCTTCGGGAGCAGCTCTTCAAGTAAGTGATTCAAGCTTCTCTTCCCGACGCGAAGCGGCATGTGGCAATCATGCATGTCTTCCGTTCGTACATTCCATTCTGTGGCGTGTCTTCCAGGATTGGCCAGGCTGTTACACCGGCCTCTTTTTAGTCATGCCAATCACCCATCCGTTGTCATTCTGAGGTTAACCCTCTAGGCGGCCTCCCGTTTTGTCCCTCCCCCTCCCCTTGCCGTCCGTAGGCGGGGCAGCAGGAGTCGGGACCGCTGTCCGGATTCAAAGACACACTTGACAAAGTAAGACGGTAATAACAGAATTTGAAGGAGTGGAGCAGGTGCAAGTGTGTTAGTAACTGTAGCTGTAGGATAAGAAATTGTCTGAAAGTAACGTTAGTGTTATGCTATTTGCGGGCACGGCAGCCGCACTTCACGGATTAAGTGCACCACCACGGGTGTACATCTGCATCTATGCTCATCTTGACGCTACTAGTAACATCACCTCCTGAACTCCTGCGCCTAAGGAACCGGTTTGGCTTGTCGGACTGCAAGATCGCTTGCGTAAGGATATGAACAACACCATGCTGGCTGGGCCTTCCCTTCTTGCACATGTGTGCTCAACTTGTCCGCGCAGTTGTTGATTGCGGATTTTTTCCTGGTGCTCTTCATCCTGGCCTGGTTGGCGGTGGGCGTGGCGCAGAATGCAGTGAATGGCGGCAACAGCCCCCTCCTGGATGCTTGGTACCCGTTGTGGCCTCTGCTGTGGCAACCGGCGCTGGGTGTGCTCATGGCGGGTGCGTTGGTCAGCGGAGCCCTTGGCTGGCTTAAGGAAAAGCAGCTACAGCAGGCTGAGAAGAAGCAGTGATGGAACGGATAACTAAAGATGGGGAAAGGAGGAGATTCTGGGATGGATTACCACCCTGGCTATAGGGGACAAAGGGGGCACAGAGGAAAAGATGTTTTTTTCACAAACAAAAGCGGCAGCGACACCGCCCAAGGGACATACATGAACCACTGCTCGTGACGGTTTGAAATGTAGTGTGTTGTCTATTGCTGCAGCTGGTACTGAAGTAGTTGAGTGCCACGAAGGCTTCTTGAGATGCTTAATAGCTGCTTCTTGCGCTGAATGTTGTGTTGTTGTGTGCGGTACATTATACGACTACTATAAGGCACTGGGGCCGCAGTAGGAATTCTGCTGGTTGCCGAGTTTGTTGTTCCTCTGAATGTGCACCTGTATCAATCTGAATGACAGTAGGGCCCTGGTCATACTGCCGATCGATGATTCAAGTCCTGGATGAAATTAACCAGCTTGGAACATTGTTGGTCACGAGTCATCAATGTGACCGAACCACCAAGCTGCTCGTTGAGCCAATATTGCTTGTGACTTGACCGTTCTGAATCTGTGGGAGTTTTGCATTAGCATCACCACAGCTGTTCAAGGCGTTTACTCACTTTGCCAGGCAACCTCCCTGCCAGTCTATCTTTACAAACTAGTAAGATCCAGAAGAACGTACATCCAATTGTGCCTGCGCTTCCACTCTCAGTGCTTCTAAAGTAGCCGTGTTAGAAAAATAGAGGGCAACTAAACGCAACTGCCGCTAAAACCCCAAGGAACCAAGCTTAGCAGGTAGACATGATGAGGCAATCAAGCGAAGAAAACAAACACGCAGCCTGAACACAGGAAGGAAACAATATGTTCTCTGTCGCTCTAAGGCCTCAAATGCTGTGCTGAAATAAACGCACTGCCACTCGTAAGAACCCCTTCAAAATGCGCATTTGGATGTGCAATGTGAAGCTGCTGGTGTCATAGTTGAGTGCCACATAGGCCTATCAAAATAATGAGAAGGTGTTTCTTATATTGTGGTTGTGTGTGCCATGCGTGTACCTCACTCTCCCCACCTCTGGTTCAATTAATTAAATAAGGCGGTTCAAAATGACAACAATGGTTGGAACACAAAAAAGTTTTAGTCAGGCAAAAAAGGAATTATATTTTCCTTCTTATAAAATCCTTGCAAATGGGGCAAAGATGGAAGTGAAATGCTAACTTTATCATTTTCTGTATCATTATGTAACTAATTATTATCGCAAAATATCCCCCACTTAATTTCATCTGGATCTGTCAGCAAGTGCTTGCCATCGCAAATCCGTGCTAGGGAGATTATCTGGAAATTAGGAAGTAGAGCCAACGCCATTGACACCCGCTAGCCAGCAGAAGTGCTCTGCTTGCGTCCCTCTTAACACGTCTCTCTGCCTGCTAGCATGCAGCCACCTACACTCCGCCATACACCCAGCCACCGACCCTGCTCAGCCTGTAATAGAGCCCCAGCGCAGCCAGAAACCTTCGTTCCACTTCATCCCCGCAATCAGTACCGCCATTATGACGCGCTGTAACCCTGCCAGCGAACAGTCTAAAAACAGATATGCGCACCACCTCCAATTCCCAAGCGAAGAGCAGCACCCAGGCTAGATAGGAGGAAAAAGCGAACGAAAAAGCGTCCGTGTGAAACTTCCTCCTCCTCTTCCTCTATGTAAAACCCCTCCTCCGCACGGGGCCCGGCCTAAGCTAGGGGTTTACGGAGGGCGGGGAGATGACGATTGGGGGAAACGAAAATGTTGGCTCGCTTCAGTCAAGTCTATGTACGTGCAAAATCTGTGATGTCTATGTCTGTACATTGTGCAATCAGGCTTATGTTAATGCGGATATGACAGAGATACAAAAGTTGTTAACGAAAACCGGAGTGGATTAGGATCTCTGGGGCCCCAGTGAACAGCATGACGGCATGGCTCTTCTATCGTGTCCTTGTCCGCCTTCACTGGCAGGAATCAATGAAGGTTGAATGCTCCACCGAGGAATTGCGAATGCATGGCCCCTGAAGGAAGGCCATGAGGTGCAGTGTGGCTTAGAAACCCATCTAAATGGCCAGTAGACGGGTGCGCTATATGGGCAGGACCAGAGCAAGAGTATCTGCGAAGCCAAGCAATCTACCAGTTTCATGGACATTTGTGGCCCCAACAACTTTGTACGCGTGACCAGTGTGTAAAAATAGCCCCTGGATCTTCCTATACCAAATGACAGCCTTTTAAGTAGTTGAAAACTAGTCCTCGCTGATTTCTGGTCCAAGAACATAATCAATTAAACAAACGGGACAGGAGAGATCCATACATTTACCTATCAGCATATATATTATATTAGGATTAATTAATTCTACACGCCCTCGCCGATGAGCTGCCCGACTCGTGTAGAGCAGGAAGCTTTGAACTACTCATCCATTGAACATTGACCTGGAGTCGTATGTCCGCTAGTAAACTTGCGCAACTCCTTCGGGCCCACGCTCGGACCTCTAACGCACTAGGCAATCAGCTACAGGTGCGAGGAACCTAAGAAGGCCCACATCCTAAACACGAAATTCAAATCTGCAATCATCGCAATTCAGTGGTGGTGTTGAGAAACACCGAGTTTAATAAGTTGCTGATAGGGCAGACCCGAACAACGTTGACAGCAGTTAAGAAGAATTAACCACCGAAGCCGTAGAGGGTGCGGCCCTGACGCTTTAGGGCGTACACGACATCCATGGCAGTGACAGTCTTGCGGCGAGCGTGCTCGGTGTAGGTCACAGAGTCACGGATGACGTTCTCCAGGAAGGCCTTGAGTACCGTGCGGGTCTCCTCGTAGATGAGCCCGCTGATGCGCTTAACACCACCACGACGAGCCAGACGGCGAATTGCCGGCTTGGTGATACCCTGGATGTTGTCACGAAGGACTTTGCGGTGACGCTTAGCACCGCCCTTGCCGAGGCCCTTGCCGCCCTTACCACGTCCAGACATCGTTCAGGATGGTAGACACTAAAGAGTGTGCGTACGAAGAAAGATTTGTCTATAAGTTAGTTATACAACTGTTCCAAGCGTTCCTTACATGCTTGCTTAAATATCATCTGTTCTTGGTATTCTTGAACAGTTTGGGTCGGGTCACCTGTTGCAACGGTCGTCGTACAACCGCCCATACGCAAAATACAAATTGAGTGACAATCGCTTTGACTTACTAATCGCAATCCTGCTTCATTTTGGTTCAGTATCATTACAGAATGGCCCGCACCAAGCAGACCGCTCGCAAGTCCACTGGCGGCAAGGCGCCCCGCAAGCAGCTGGCCACCAAGGCCGCTCGCAAGACCCCGGCTACCGGTGGTGTGAAGAAGCCTCACCGCTACCGCCCTGGTACCGTCGCGCTTCGTGAGATCCGCAAGTACCAGAAGAGCACTGAGCTTCTGATTCGGAAGCTTCCGTTCCAGCGGCTTGTGCGCGAGATTGCTCAGGACTTCAAGACCGACCTTCGCTTCCAGAGCCAGGCCGTCCTGGCTCTGCAGGAGGCCGCGGAGGCTTACCTGGTTGGGCTGTTCGAGGACACCAACCTGTGTGCCATCCACGCCAAGCGCGTCACCATCATGCCCAAGGATATTCAGCTGGCGAGGCGCATTCGTGGCGAGCGCGCGTAGATGTAACACTGCTCATATGAGTATCTCGTACCAGAGCAATCGAGCGTCTGGCATGTCTCAAGTATCCACTAAACAACCCGGTGTTTTTTAACACCACCTGATGACCACGAAGCGGGTGCTATAGTGGGTGGGTGAAGCATTGTCAGGCATCACCGTAATCAAAGTGCGCTTAGTTTGACCCTCTTGCCCTGGAACAATTCATGATTCGGGCCGCCGGCCAATAGATGCGGCATGTATATTATGTGCAGATAGGGAGTGGAATCGGCATGCGGATGTGGCCCGGCAGCAAGAGCCCTTATTAACGCTGCCTATTCCCATGTCGCGACAAACCGTTTCGACGGGTCAGGTACGGCAACTTGGTTTCGGACCCGCTAGACGCCTCCAAGATGACACAATGGACTTGTGCGTTAGGCCGGGTGTTATGACACAGTCAATGATGGCATTACGGCACAAGAGAGCAACCTGAATTGTGACCCAACACCCAGAGTTGTGTGCAGCTGCAACTGCAGCTAAAGTTACGTAAACTGTGGTGAATGAATAAAGTTGCGATATGCACTGATATGCAAACTAACCTTTTCCATAATAAGTCTCTGACAGTGCAATTTCTGGCAGAGAGGCTGGTGGTGGTCACTATCCTAATATCCTATATACATCAGGATTGCCTGTAGCAGGCTCCCGCAAATGTTTTCGACGGATGCCAGATCTGTATCACCACAGATCCGCCTCTCGAGGCCAATCCCTAAGTATCCGGGCTTGCGACCACATAGTCAGTTCGAATCTGGGTCGGGTCAAAATGGCGTAGGGGGATTGCAGCTTGGATAGCCCGGAGTTGGGTCCAAGTTCGTCCCCGGCGTTTGAGAGGGTTAAATTCACAGCCCGAGAAGTGCGCATCTGAGGCCCGTAACTGGGCTGACTGTGCGGGGTGGTTTGACACCCACCTAAATGCCAGTTAGATCCGAAGGGGCTGGCACATGGATAGGGGCCGTAGAGAGCAAGGAAACTCTGCGTATCCAATAAACAGGTGATCTCTAGCGGCCTCAGATGAAGACGCTGAGGTACGCGTGCCCACTCGGTTAAAAATCCCGGAGACCCCCATAATACACGCCAGCCCGCAAGGGCGGAGTAACCATAATAATAATAAAAACACCATAGACAGTTCTCATGAAACAGATGAAACAAGCTTTAATAATGCATGAGGACTTTCAGGACCTTCAGGATAGCCTGAAGGAGGTTTCCTGAAGGGTAAGGCCGCCTCCCATTGGTTTCAAAACCATCATCTTAGGGTTCTTCCTGAGCCTTCCACAGTGTGGTCCGTGGAGGGTCCGGTAACAAGATGTACGGAATAGCCGAAGGCAAAGCTGCGCCAGAGTACAATGTTATAAAAACATAGCTGCTCCAGGGTGTGAATGTAACACCAAGAACTAAACCCTTACGGGAATGGCAGATGACGTCCGGGATGATCCACCATCTGCCGAGCACCGCAAAAATGCCATAGCCGGGAAATGAGGAGATGGAGTCGAACCCCGCATTCTGTGATTCTCTTCCCTCATTACCTTCCCATGGGGAAAGAAGGTTGGCTGCATAGTGCAGTTGCTGAAAGGAGGGTGCGAGTGGGGACTGGGAGCGTCTCGCAGGCTGCAAGGAAGGGGAGAAGGAACGCGGGTACGTGGGACCTCGGCATCGCCCTCCCGTCTGGGGGGGTGGAGGCGGCTGTCGCGCCGTGCTGTATGTGTGCGTGTGTAAAACACGGTGCTCGATTATGGCATCGTTCCCAACGTCCCTGTACCCTATCATTAGATAGAGCTGGGACGCTGCGCTCGATGTACCAAAACACCGTTATCGTTAACCCCTGTTTGTCCCTGGCCAGGCCGATTGCCGGAGCAATAACAGCGGGGATAAAGGTAGTAGCAACCGGAATGGTGTTGCCGACGTTGACATCGATGGCGGCGGCAGCGGCACTGGAAGGTGGCGGCGGATGCAGAAGCGGTGGCGGTGGAGGTGTAGTAGTAGGGATTAAGTACAGTCTGCGTTTGTCGCTATCCCGGTTGTATGGATGGCCTTCAGAGATGCGACCTGTCAGCGACTTTCTGAGACTGCGTGAGACCTGTTGCCGGTGGGTGGTTGCAAGCACGCGGCTCGACGATTGGGGAGGGAGTGAGGGTCCCTGACGGTTTAGCACTTTGGGGAAACCCTAGTTTACTGGTTGCGCCAGAATGGGCTGCGGTGCTGTGCAATTATGGCTTAGTGTGGAATCGGTATGAGCAACGGTTGCCTGATAATGCCATGTAGAGCGCGTGACTAGGGGGCTAGGGGTTACGGGACGGGTACACGTGCATGGGGGCAACGACAACTTCTCCCCAGTATTAAGGACTTTCGTGAGCTGAAAAGCTCCTTCCTTTCCAAGTCTTACCGTCCATCTAAGACAGGGCACCCCATTTTCGTTTTGCATGTCGTCGCTTGTTTGCCCCGCTCCCTTCTCAGCCCTGCATTTCGGTACTAGGGTTCTTTTTGGGTTTGATTGCATACAAGGCTCATCTTGCCCCATGTTAACTGATTTCCTTGTCGTCCCCTATAAAGGAGCATCCCCCGTTTCCGCCGGCTGCAGACGACAATCTTCATAGACCAAGACCTGCTGCCAGCACCCAACACCCCGGGTCCGTCGCCATTGCTACTTCTGACCGGCTGCTGCTGGCGGGCACCGCTTTCATGTCACAGCAAGTCTTCATGCGCCACGCAGCCCTCGCCCGGTGTTGAATTGTTTGGGGTACGGCGGGTTCTCCGGGTGCGGAGCACGCCACGGTGCGATAGGTGCTACAGATGCGGCGCAGCTGCGGGAAGCGGGAGGGGGACAGGTGGCGGTGGGGCAGACAGGAGCGGCAAGGAAGATAAATATTCCACCACAGGTTGGGGCTCCTTTCACAGTGATCATTAGGGTTGCTTGATGGCAGGCTTTTCAGTCCCTTCGCTGAAGCTAAGGGGTTTTCCTGCAAGGGCGTCTTTACAAAGGTTTACTGTGCATGCGGTGTGTGCATCCGTAGTTTTGTGACTGGATACATGCGTGACTTGGGAACGGGGGCTCAGGCGACACGTGTTGTGTGGAATGCGTGGTCAAGCGGAGGTAAGAGGTGACAGGGTGCGGTGTAGGAGCGAGGCTGGGAGAGGGGATCTAAAGCAGCGGAGACGGGCACAAAGACTGTGGCAGGTCCCTTAACAGATATACATTTATCCGTGCTGTTTGCCTGGTTTGGCCGTGCGTGCCGTGTGGTACGCCAGTGCGGGTTACCATCGGAGAAGTTGGCGGATGTTTTGGTAGGGAGCAAGGTTCAGGTGAAAATCGCCTAATGACATATAGAAGTTTAGGGGCAGCACATATTGGTAGATTGATAGCCATTCGAGACAGAACCCGGGGGATACTAGGGGTTGTGCAATGGAAATTGTATGGACCTAGGTTATTTTCGTCGCACGGCGAAGCATGCGCCACAGCCATTTTCATAGCTTCGGACTTCGTGCCAACCTCTGACTAACTTCGGAGCGAGTAAGTTGCTATTGGTCGTTACGGGATGGATCCTATCCAACCCAGTAAGCGGTAGATGCGTAAGTCAGAAAGACATTTGCTCGAATAAACTTAATGGAGCATATTGCTTATATTAAATAAATTTCGTGGGCAAGATTTGCCGTTTAGCTTTCCTCAGGTTCGCGCTCTTTTATAAAAAATCTAGACTCAACAGCGCAATGATGATGAAAAATTAAGAGCAGCAATGGATAAATAAAGCCTCGAAGTGTCAGCCTTCGAAAAGGCGCCAGATCCACGGGCTGTTGTTTGCAAACATGGCCGCTCAGGTCGATGTTGCGGGACTCCTCAGCAGACTTGTGGCAGCACTTTTGGAGGGTTCAGGAGTGCCAGAGAATGAGATCCCACAGCGCCAAATCCCGCTTCTTAAGTATGCTTCAGTATGAATCCATGCGCGGAAAGGTCCATCGCAAACCCTTGAGCATATGCCCACAGGATGATGGCCGGGATCCTGGGTAGCAATGCATATCCCCGAAGTGGCTTGGAAGGGGGAGGCGATGACACGGCGCTCCTGCACACCTTGCGCAAGGAGATGGAGGCCGCTGGCGCCGACAAAAGCAAGCTGGACAAGTTGAGATGCCTTTCCTGGGGGGATCATAGCTGATGCTGTCGGTATCTGCAAGCCTTTGAATTAGCATCGATATTGCTAGGCGGTCCTGCCCCGTCATGTTGATGCTTTCGCATAGTCAGCGCTACAAACCATACCATACCATACCATTCTCCTTCTGAGGGTCAACCTTGGCCCCAAACCTTGTACCTATGACACAGGCTCACCGAGCTGTGCAATCGGCTTAGTCCCGGTGGGGGCCGACCGGGCCTGGTGCCAAGGCTCCGGACGTCACTGCTGGTTCTGTTGCGCCAGCTACATCGCGAGGGTCGGCAGATGAGCGGCGGGGGTGCAGCTGGACAAATTGCGCCAACGTTCAGCCTGTCTCAGGTAGAGACATGTTAGTCTAAGGACTTGATCGCATGCCCAGGGAAGGGAGGAAATTGGGGCTTTGCTCGAGTGAGTCGTGGTCGTGGATGATGTGTAAGTCGGAGAGAATGTGAACGCTAGGAAAGCGCGGCTCCAGAGACGAGGTTTGAGCACGGCACGCGGCATTCTACCAACAGCTTTCCTTTCAACGTGCCTTCTTTTCCTTCTCGTAATGCCTTATCCCTCCTCGTCGCCATCCTTGACAAAGGCTGTGCTGCTTGGTGGCCTCCCAGCGACCTACGCTCCGCCATCGACATTCCTCGGCCTACAGCAACAGCAGCAAGGACAGCAGCAACAGCAACAGCGCAACTATCCAGCGCGGCCTGCCTCCGTGGCGTCGTACGCGGGGTCAACGTCGGGGGCTGGTTTATTGCGGCCGACCAGTGTGGTGACCCCCTCCGAAATGGGAGACGAGCCAACAATGTTGTCAACGGAGGGCAGCAGGACGTCGCTCATGGTGCGCGGAAAATGAATGGCTATATGGCTGTCGGGAAAAAATAAAGAACCACTTGGGGGATTCAGGAAACGGAAGTGTGCGGACGCACTGGCCGATTGTTCTGCTTCTCCGCTGGACAGTTAAGGTTTCCATACGTTTTACGGTCCTTGGACTGCGCACCGTTGGCGAAGGCCGCTTACCGCGTCCTTCTTGAGGTATTTATGGCGTGCCTTCCCCTTCCCTGAACACGTTATCCAAAATCTGGAAGTGTTGTTTCTTCGCATACCGCACCGTAGGACAAATCTCTGGCTTCAACCCTTTTCGGGCGTCCTCTAATGTTTGTCGTCCTTGCAGGGCACGCAGGGCGGCGGCGGTGGTGCGGAAAACGAATTTTTAACTCGCAGCTCCTCGCTCGCTGCCATGCCAGGAGGGGGTCCGTCAGGAGACCCCCTGATGACGGGTGTCGGAGTCAGTATGTTGGTGAGCATGTGGCTTGGTTTGGGATTGTGAATCCTATTTATAGCTTTGTAACATCTTCCACAGAAACCCACATCCACCGGTGCCCAGCAACTGAAGACCTAGATGGCTCTCCTCAATAGCTTCTCTATGAGGCCCCTCTCCCCCTACATTTGCAGGCCACCACGGAGCCATCTCTTGTTCGCGATGTGCTGTATGCCGCCCAGGGCGTTCGCGGGCGGGTGGTCGGCTGGGTGCCGGGTCCGCCGGGTGGGGGTGTTGCCCGCGACCTTGTCTCTGGTTTTCGGCCCGACTCAGCCACTTCGTTGGGTTTGGGTCCCGGCCGTGCAATGCTGCTGGATAGGCTGACGGAGCTAGGGTGGCTGTTCCGGTAGGTCCGCGGGGTGGAAGTAGTTGAGGCCCGGAGATTGAAGGAATAGCTAGGCGAGACAGGTGTTACTGAGGCCAACACCATTGATATTATTGCCAATGGCTGCCTGTAGCTGCAAATCACACATCGTAAGAGGCGCACCGGCCGTGTAGCAGTCGTATGTGGCTGCAGAGGGCGTATTTAGGCTTTGGGTCCCTCACATCTTGTCGGCCTTTCTTCCTGCGCAGGCGTGTCCGTGAGCATATCTCCTCTTGCACAGGCCCTGGTCAGGCCACTGTGCGTCAAGCGCTTGGGGCAGCGCTAGCGGCTGAGGTGGGTGACTACTACCGCTTGCTAGCGCTGCTGGAGGCGCAGGCGGCGCTGCCACTGCCCACACCGGGTGGGTCACACCCGTAAATGGGCTGGTGCGGGTTGTTTGCCTTAAGTGTGGTGCATGAGTTCCTACCGGGCTGCTGCAAATGAAAGAACAAGGAGATCGTGTTGTGATGTTTGTACCAGGTTAGGTACTCGGTTGCATGAGGCTCGAGATTGTGGCTTGCGTCACACGTCAGCGCGGATGTGTATGGAAATGCCTTCCGGTGCATTCCTTTTTGTTTCCAGGTGACACTTTTGATGCTTCCAATGGTGGGGGCCTTGGGGCTAGTGCTTGTAGCGGTAACGGCCAGTTCCTCACACTTCGCCGGCTGGTATGTTGGCTATCAGAGCCGTTGCGCCGCATGAGGCTGTTGGCAGCGATAGGGGATGCGGCTGAGGGACTGGAAGGCGGCGCGCTGGCGGGAGCTGTCTACGAGTTTTCGCGCCATGGTGACCCCTTTGTGGCGGCGAACTCGGCAAAACTGTTGCAACAGGTATGGTCGATCGGGCATGTAATGGGTGATATGATTGCGGCAAGGCGAGACGGGAAGAAGGGGCGGGATGATAGGCTTGGAAGAAACCTGATGGTAAGGGACAGAGACGCTGAGATGAGGCGTTTGGGGTTCCTGCCAAAGTCAATCTGATGCCACTCCAAATCCACTCTGTTCCTCTCGCAGGTCTGCGTGCCGTTACATGGCATAATCCGTCGCTGGGTTCTCGAAGGCGTGTTGGACGACCCTTATAATGAGTTCTTTGTTGTACAGCACGCCGCAGCCGCAGTGGTATCTGCGGCACTCGCCGCGGCTGGCGCGGCTGCCGGGTCCCTTGGTGTGGGCACAGCTGTGCCGCCTCCTTTGGATCTGTGGCGCCAGACATATGGACTGGATGAATCGCGGCTGCCCCCTTTCATTGGGCCCTCCCTGGCGCAGCGTATTCTACGCGCAGGCAAGGCCATCCATTACCTTAACCTGGCGTGCGGCGATGGGGGATGGGTTCAGCAACGCGCGGAGGCGTGGGCTCGGGAGCCGCCGGCCGCAACATCCGCCACCGCGGCAGGGGGCTCTGGCAAGGTGAGAGGCAGTAAGGTGACTGAGTCCGGGGTGCGTCTAAATGAAATTCCTCACTGAAGTAAAGCGCGTTCCTACGCTGTCCTGTGCCATGTCTCTGAAGCTTCCGGTGCTCCTGGTGGTGCTTCCTGGGAAAATCGTGTCCAGATGTTTGTGATTGGACGTGACTCGAATGACGTTTTCCCTCGTCATAACGTGCTCCGATCTGTAAGGCTTTATTATTTTTTCCGCGTCGTGCGAGGCGTGTATAGGTACGACTCGCCGCTGTATTTGTCCTAGCAAAACAAGCTTAGCAGCTATCTCTCACCTTTCCCTGTATGTTCATAATTTCGGAAATTTCACTGGCTTCTGGCCCGCCGAAACCCAGCGCATGCCTGCATTGCTTACCCGTCCAGTTGGCGGAGCTGGAGGGCCTTGTCTCTGCTGCTGTACGCTCGGTGGACGAGCGGCTGATGACCGTCATCTGGCGCCATCACCGGCTGCGTGCGCATTTCGCTGCCATCCGGCGTTTCCTGCTTCTGGGGCAGGGGGATTGGGTCACTGCGTTTATGGACCTGGTGGGTGACTGGTTGCATTGGTGGGAAGTGCGTGGGTGGAATGTGAAGAAGAAAGGGGAATGACGTCACTGGCATAAGAGGCAGAAGAGTTATTGCGCACAGCAGCATAGAGGCTGGATTGGGATTGCTGACTGAATGATTTGCATCCGGGTTTAAGGTTCAGCAGAGCTTAGCTTGAAAGCCCTTCAGGAAAGATCCATGGATTGCCCTGTTGTGGAACTCATGGAATGTATGGTAAGAAGCGAAGGTTGAGGGCTTACAGTAAAAGTCAGCTTTGAATGAGATTAGAATGAGGCCTGAACCGCCATCCAATCATCCATGCAACCTGCCCCAGGCGCAACGTGAGCTGGACAAGCCCGCTTCAGACGTCAGCGAGGTTCAGCTTAATAGCTGCCTACGGCAGGCGCTCACCGCAACCAACGTGCTTGGAGGAGGAGCGGGTGGCGCGCTGGCAGCGGTTGCGAGCCGTGGGGCAGTGGCCGCCGCCGGTTTAGTGGCCGCCGCTGGATATGGACTGACAACTGTAGACACGTGTCCGGGTGGCAGCGGTGGCGAGTACGACGTCGATGATGACGTGGCAGCGATGGCGCTGCTAGCAGAGCGGCTGAGGGTGCGAAGAGAAAAGGCGGCAGGAGGTAGGGTGTAAAGCTGTCAAGGTAACTAAGCTCATCCCCGTAGCCCGCCGCCAGCTTGCTTATGTAGAAGGCACCCCATAACCTAACCCATCCCGGTTTCTTTTGTAATTTTGAAACCTCAGCTGGCGAGACCGGCTGGGACATCTTCAGCCTATACTACAACCCTGCTGCGGGCCTGCCAGCGAATGTGGCCACCGGCGCCGCCGCTTCCACGTCCATCGCAGCCACATCTGGCGGGCCGCTCTCCGCGCTCTTCACTAACTCTGCGATGCAGTCGTATAACCGGCTGGCACGACTACTGTGGCGGCTGAAGCGGGCAGAGCATGCGCTGTCGTCTACTTGGGGGGCGGCTGCATGCGGCCTTCAGCGAATGGTGGATAAGATGGGCGCAGGTGATGATTGAGCATGCGTGTATAGAAGCATGCGTGCATGGAAGCAGTTTAGTCTCATCATGTAGGTTATCTGGGGCGGTACGTGCATACTGCTTCTTGCCTGCATGTTCCAAAATCTTACGCTGTTGTGATCCCGAAATTTGGACAGCGCGAACGGAACCTTTGGGGATCGACTTCACGTCATGCCCCGGATTTGACCCTTTTCCATCCAAGACCTTGGGTCGTCGCGAGGCTTTCTACACGGTGACCTTATTGATGGCGCCTTAATTAGGTTTCGACCCGGCCCTCTCCAAATCATTCAGATGGATACTTGGCTCAACCTGTTCTTGCGATGCTGCTGCGGCTGCGTTCCGAGATGAGCCACTTCGCCACCAACCTGCAGTACTACATCCAGTTTGAGGTTATGGAGGCCTCATGGCAGGTGGGGGCTGCCGGCCACTTGTGTGTGATGGGATAAATGACTTAGACACCAATAAGCCTCCCAAGGGGACTGTAATGCAGATGTGCCTCACATGTTCATAACCTCAGACGCATATGCAAGGCATTTGCAACGTTCCTGGAAGGAAAAAATCATCCTGTAAGCGTTGTAAGATAATCGACGGACTTGCATCCTTTCCATTCCCGTACAGGAGTTTTACTCTCGTGCGGCAGCCTGCACCGACCTGGACTCTCTCATCGCAGCCCACGAGGTGCACCTGACCACCCTTCTGCGTAAGGCCTTCCTAGCTAACGATGGGCCTGCGTCAGGAGGCGGTGCTGGCAACGCGGAAGGAACGCCTGGGGCAGCTGCGGCTGCAGAGGGCACGGTCCCCGGGGGTGCGGCGGGCAGTCCCAATGTAGCGGCCCTTCGAAGGGCATTGCAGGTGAGGAGAGTCAGTGAAAGGGCGAAGAGGACAGAGTGGTTTTGGGCGGGGATCCCACCCTTCGTACCCATGATTGTGGGGGTACCTCACGGGGTTGCGGCTGCCTGTGCAGGCAGGAAGCAATATTGTGCATCACAGATGCTTTCTGTGGGAATGGAAGGGCATTGGCACGCAGTCTACGGCACCACTAGTATAGGATTCCGACGAAATTACAACGCTCCAAGAGGATGCCATGATGTGTAGTTCACACGCACCTTCAAGCGAGAGGGGTTCGAGGGTTTGGTGGTAGAGAAACATGAAGATACAATTTAAAGTAGCATCCCAAATTCTAAATATTGCCATTCAGGTCTTGCAAGCCTCTTTTGCTTACTCCCATAAGTTTCTCGGGTGCTCCTTCAACTCATTTCAATCCCTGCTAAGTGCCGCTCACATCGCACGCCCTGCCTCCTCCCGTCATTCTTGCCGTGAGCTTCTAGGATGCGGTGGCCAATATGGTCTCGCTGCGCGCCGTTGCATCCCGACTGGAGGAGCTCGTGGCAGGGGGTGCACGGCTGTTGGCAGCAAGAGCCTCGCAGGCGAAGGCGCGGCTAGCTCGCGGTGGATGGGGAACCACCAACGGAACCACCAGTGGCGCTCCTGGAGGTGGGGGCCTGCCAGGTGTGGGGACCGTGGAGCCGCCAATTCCCCCGGCTGCATTAACGGATCTGCGGCAGACGCTGGCGGAGCTGGGGGCGCAACACCAGCGGGCGGTCGCGGAGTTCACGGAGAACTTACCGGAGGAGGTGAGGGGGAACGCGAGTCCATAGCTAGTGAGGCAGGCAAGTGTGCACCTGCCATGTGGATGGACGTGTTTTCATAACCGCTTCAGGGGAAGAGTGCGGCAGCGGACAAGTTTGCTGTTGTCCTTTCGGGGTGAGGGACTGCAGATGGCCCTATCCTGTCGGGTTGCTTCCCGTTATGTCCGGGCATTTCAAGGTGTGAGGTGTAAGGCGCGGAACTTTAAATGAGGTGGTGATGCAGGAGGAGGCTTCCCATCCTGTTCTTCCCATGATCATGTCCCATCACTGCCGGATATCTCTACATGTGACCATTGCCTGTCTACACCTTCGCTTTGACTTTGCCTGAGCCCCCAAAGTCCAATCCAACCTCCCAATGCCCCATCACAATGAATTCCACAGGCCCATGATGATGTGCGCTTCCTGTTGGCCCGGTTGGACTTCAGCGCCAAAGGGGTGCAGACATCTGGGAATTTGGGATCAGCGTTTATAGTGTAATGAATTCCCGGTCCTTAAATTCTGCAGCGCAACATCCAACTTGTGGTTACAGCGGCTGAACTTCCCCTATCGCCCATCTGTTTCACGTGGTTATGGTTAGGTTCTGGACAATATTCCAACGCGTGTGTACATTGAATTCCTGGGCTTGATAAGGATAGCGTTATGAGGTGCCAAATGGCGACAGTTAACATCCGACCATGCTTTATGTGGCTGATTGTCGCTTGGGATGGATACTTGAGATGTCTCAAGTTGTCCGGAACACAGTGGGTTTTGTAATGGAATTTATGGAATTCATTCATCCTGATATGAACCAACTCCTTATCTGATCCTTTGAGAAATCCTTGACATAAATGAATACTGAAAATAGTAGCCGTTCAAAATTTTGAATAGTATATTTGTGATGGTGCCTTACTGCCTTTCCTCGCCACTGTTTAACCGTTGCCTATCATCCGTACCGTCCGTGCTTGCATGGGGCGGGCGAATGGGTATATGCGCTGGTCGATTGCGTCGTGCTTCACTCGCAGCGTAAGGACAAATTCGATACTTGACTTGAAACTTTACCTAAGTAAAGAAGGTATTGTTAGGAGTGATTGTCGACTTGATTTATTTGTGGATTGTTGTTATCGTGCATAGTGTTTTTCAGGCGCCGGAGGCAAGAATATGAGCGGCACATCACGATGTGTAACTATAGTTAAACTGCTAACAGTCGCCGAGGTATTCCTACTTTTTCTAGAGGCCGTCTCGGTCACGGCCACGACTGAACGTGCGGAGTGCCAGGAACCCCACCGACAGCTTATTGAAGAGTACAAGACATTTCATAACGCAAACAAATACTCTCCTGATGCACAGTACTTGGTTCATACCTGCTGGGAGCGTCAAACGTGTGCGGGAACAGGTGGGGATTCATAAGCGGTTATGTTTTGTGTCTAACCTTAGATGCAATTGCATGCAATAAAACTGTTCATGATCTTGTCGGCAGATAACTGCATTCGCAGCTTTCTGTCTGCCCGACGTTTGCTAGACGCTGATCTCGCCGACTGCCACTATCTACCCGAGAATGTGTGAAGTTGTGATATATTAATACAATTCATATGTCAATAAAGTCCTGCTATCGTCATTGCCTTCTGACAAAAGGAGACCGCATTCGCGGTGCGTTGTGGCTCTTGCGCGTGGCAATTACCTACAAAAAAATCTTGCTGGTGGACTGGGAAAGGCCGGGTCCACTAACGGAGTTTCTGGTGCCTAACGAGGTTGATTGGACGTTGACGGGCTTCAACGCATCACACTTTCACGTGGACAACACGCTAAGTAGGTACTGATGGGTTTGTAGATTATAATCATTAGAATTACATTCGGCAGGTTAATGCGCCTGCTTGGGTTTTGACATTCTGTTTGTTCAGTTACTCGACAATTTATATGTCAAATTCGTTTAAATCTGGGTTACAGGTACCGATGATTTTAACGACGCTGTATATCGACAGGTGCCGAGCGCCGTGGAGAAGTTTCGGGCAACAAAGGTGCGCACACGCTGTACTGCGTCGGGGTCACACTGTAATCTGGGTAGTGGGTACACAATAGATTACATGGCTGCTGCTCCAGTAAGTAAGATGGCAGATACTTCAAGAATCATACATCTGCCTCTGATAGATCGAATGTAGCCTTAATTGTCTGGCAAGGAGCAAGCCTCCGGAGGTGATGTCAGCACGCAGCACCAAGCGGCACCATGGACCGGAGACATTTGTTTGGGGAAATTTCATGTTATCGTTACCTCATTCGTTTCGGTACCAAAAGCATCTACCCATATGCATCTATTCTCAGTTATGAACTCATCCGTGCCTACAAAACAGAGAGACACAGCCTTGTGATGGCCATAACAATCAAGTCCTGGTCAGGACCCTCGTCTCGTATTCCCTGCCTCTTGGACCTCGCAGACTTACCATACAAACACCAACCAACACTTCGATATTAACATTATGGTGCGTACATGATGATAAGACAGGGTACGACAGGGAACGATGCCGGCGCCTGGAAAGTGCAAAACCCCACGTCACGCGAAAAGAAGGGTTCGGGTGTCGTCATATTAATTGCTTCGATGCTCAGCTTCACCTGCTTTTGAAGCGCGTAACTGTGCTCCTTCTTTCCTCAAATGACACCGCGTGCGACATGCTCATGACACGCAGGTTGGGATCACGCCCATAAACGATCTGCATCGGGACGGATCTTGCTATTTCAGGCTCCTTTTTAAGCCACATCAGGATATCGTGAGGCGCGGGGAGGAGCACTTACAACAATTGTATGGCTTCGCCCCAACTGACTACGTCGCCTGGCACTGGTGAGGACTGTGATGTTGTCATGGCGGTGGCGAGAGTCGTGGTCGACCCTTTGGGCGTTTTCTTACTCCTGTCCCATCTTATTACCCTCTCCACCAACCCTTACGGGGGCTAACAATACGCAGGCGGCATTACGACATTGAGCAAGACACTGAAAAGTGTATCAAAATTTCGGAGCTACACCGGACTTTAAATTGCGCTCAGGAGCTAGCACAGACCGTGGGTTTGGACACTTATAAGCAACCCATCTTGCTGCTCACAGATTTTCACGGTGAGCCGCCTGTGCGATATGTGGAAGGATACAGGGTTTGGTAAGGCGGTTCCTCTGGGTGGAGCTATGGGTGCCATTAAAGGTTGTATGGGCGGTGGTGCGAGCTCCTCGTACTTGTTGTGAAAACCGAGGTGGAAAAGAAAGCGTGGGGCAAAGGATTATGGGTTGAGGTTAGGTAAAGAAATTGCGGAGCAGGAAGCCACGCAGCCTTGTATTGGGTTTGGGGGCTGGGAAAAACGGACAGTAATAGAAAGTACAGGAGAGTACATGAACCCACGGCTGGCGCTTGCGGGGGCTTACTGCAACGTTCGACAGGGGCTTCCTGATGCAGAATGCGTTCGGACGATTTTTGGACGTACCGCCACTGAGACAAACACAAAGAGAGACGCCCCGAACAAACTGCACATAACGGCGCAGAAATGCGCCCTTGATAGGCTTCTGTGGCAACAGGAGCATATTAATGTATCGGTAGAGCTTGGGTGTGCATGTGCGTGAGAGGTGGTCCGGGAGGTGATGTAGGGTACTGGTTTATGACGGATCCAGACAACGTGCGAAGAAGGCTGTGCATGGGTTCTTTTACATGCTGTGTGGCTGAGGCTGAGGCTGAGGCTGTTGCCGGCCTCAGACAATGTGTAGTCGAGATCCCCGTCCGGTACTTGCACTTGCAAACCATCCCATATTTGTTCCTGGGTTCTCTAGTGATGACAACCGAAAAGGTGAGGTGCCAATCCTGGCACGCTCGCGTTCCTGGATTCAAAACTTATTCATGGGATGCCATGCTGCTTGCAGGAAAGGCAAGGAGAAGCACGGTTACGGTTACGCGCTTTCAGAACCTCCTTCCTCCTTCCTCCGCTCATTGTTTGGCCTACACCCCTCCACAATTACACTCGGATCTCCCCTCCCTCCCTCCCTGTCCTGCCTCCTCGCTTCCCATCCCCCCTTACGACCTACCCTCCAGGGTTCCGCCAAATGGTTGGCCAAGGGGAGTTCAGACGCCTTGTGACACCTGCAATCGTCCCCAGGTACATCGACAGGGGAGAGCACCCGCACGCCGATTATGTTGGCATCTTTGTGGACCTTTACCTGATGTCTCGCGGCCGATGCCTGTTAATCAGCCGTTCCGGTTTCAGCGATATGGCCGTCTGGATGGGTGGGATCCGCCTGCTCACATGCAACCGGCCGATGCACTGCTGAGGCGTTTACTAGACCGGGCGCGAACCGCAACAACCCTAATGATGGCGATGATGCAGATGTTATTGGTGGGACACGGAAATGGTGCCCGAAGGGGGTTCAGACGACTTTCCATTTCCACTGTCAGTTTCAGTTAGGTCTGAATAGTGTCGGCCCACATTCGGTCACTCAGCCGTGCAGTTGCAAGCTAGGAGCCGATGTATCAGCGTACATGCGTTCACAAAGGCTGGCGCCCAGTGGAGGTCAGTGCCCCTACCAGATGGGAGAAATGCCACCGCTGACAGGCAGCAACTGGCCTTCTCACCGGGGAGGGCCAGGTAGGAGGGGAAAGACACCGTGAATGGCGTGAAGGGTGGTTTTCTCGTGTTGATCAGAGCGTGTTAGTATTGCGGTGCAGTGCTGCCCCAATCGACCGTGAACAGCTTTACGTTCCTTGGGTGCAAATGGGCGCCAGTGATATGGTTTGAAGTCATATGGAACATGGAAGGACGTGCGAGGACGATAGGTCATATGAAAAAAATCGTAATTATAGGTAATGAATAAAGAAACCGAACTCGTGACAATCCGTACATCTTGTCAAATAAGGAACCGTTCTATATCGAAAGTAAAATTTTTTAAAATCATAGTAAGTAGATGTTGTATGTCGTGCTGCCTGGGACAATTTTGACTGTTTCATGTTGTGGTACCTGGCGTTACTGTAGTACCTCCGGCTGCCCCTAAAAGAGAGAGTTACAGATGCAGTCTGGGACGGGTACTGGATAGCTGTGCAAATGAACAAGTTGTTGCAATCTTCACATTTTGCCGCGCGTGGTGGTGAAATCACCAGGCAGAGCGAGCGGAGCATGGAAACTAAGGACACGGGAGCATGGAAACCCACGCGGTCATGCGGGGAAATGTGGGGGAGCTGAGGGAACGGGAACGCAGGAGAAGGGGCCATCAGACCCTCCTGTCGAATGAACCGGCCGCGGCGTGAGGCCATAGCACGCAACCATGTATACGTTTGTGTCCGTGCTCGTGCTCATGACATGCGTATCCAGCATGAACAAGTGGACCTGCCCGTTGAGAGAACAAATATGCGCAACGTACAATCAAGTCGGTAATTTAGCGCAGGAAATGTTTCGGATGGCATCGTTGGTCATGAAGCTTGCCATAATATTGTTGGGCTTTATATTTGTGGCGCGGGTATGTACCACGACAAGTGGGGTTAATCATTTTGGCTTCGTAGGTATTCCCATGAATGCGGTGATGTGCAACAAAGATTACCGAAGCTGGCGAGACATGTACGCCGCGGGGCGTAATGAACCAAATAATGCCATGGGAGAGAATGCGGCACTTTTCTTTTATGTGACGTGGGCATGTATTTCAACCTAAAGAACTTATATTCAAGTATCCATTTCATTTCCTGGACCCTCTTGTCGCGGGTGCCGCTACGTAGCACTGCCCATGTAGACACCGCCTGCATCAATGTGACCGGATGTCCTGCCGTATCATTGTATCGTGATAGTTGAACATACTTGAACGAACCTCCTCCCATTACGTCCGCCATCTGTCAGTCCGGTCTGCCTGGCGGCCATAAGACTGGCTGTCTGGTGGAGCAGGCCCTCAGCCAGGAACGAAAGCCTGTACAGCGGACAGCGTGGCGCTGCGTGCTAGAGGTTGGACATGAGCTCGCCTACACCTAACGGCTCTGCCCCGCTACCATTTCGTCGTGCATTTCGTTGCAACTTTCCATATCGTCGCGCAATACGCAACATAGTAGGACATGAAAGTGCTGCACAGCACGGTCAACCGCCACTCCTCATGAAACGCTCAACTAAGCCCTAGCCGCCCCCATTTCCAGGATGGGAAATTGCTGCCGAACCTCATTTAGGGCTTTAATATTGCACATATACCCATAATACCTATTGCCATGCACAAACTTATGCTCCGGGCGTAATAGCCTCAGCGCCAAAGTAGGCAAGAGTCGTTCAGCGGCGTCCGCATCCACCACCCACTGCAGTGGTTGGCTTTCTTTGGCTTACTCGCCACAGTCGCCGCAGTTAAATAATTTCAACCACTCAGTGCCTTAAACCTTTCACCAACCAACAGCTCCCATCACTTGGGTCGCTGCACGAGCAGTCGTCGTCCGCCGTATCCATCTGGTCTGCGACAGCAATTTAGGCTTCGCCAGGTGGACTTCCTTTGCCGAGCACTGCGAGAGCGCCATTGTGCACGATCACCATTTCTCATCCGCGTCTGCGCCCGAGGTCTCCCAGCCAACCATCAGCTGATTCCTTTTTGTCAGTCAGCTTCATCCTCCGTCGTCGTGTACTCGCTGCTGCTATCCCCACCTTCATCTGTATCCTCATCCAACATTAGCTCACGCACCAGGCGAGACGAAGGGTTCGCCGCCGTCGCTGGCGGAGCCGCTGCCACACGTGCAGCCTGCAGCGGCGGCGGCGGCGGTGGCGCCACCGCCGCACCCAATTTTTCCCCGCCAAAGAACCTTTCCTCCACCAACCGTCTCAGCACGTCTAACGCCCCAGGCATATCAGATAGGAATGAGAGGACGGGCTCCGGGAAGCCGGCATCCGGAGTCCAGCCCGCCGCGACAAGGTTGTCCAGCAGCGTGCGACACGCCGCCTCAGCGCGCGGGTCAACTGGTGCAGCCGGCACCGGCTCTGGTGCGCTGGCCGCCGTCGCCGCCATACTTTGGTGCCGCTCAGCGAGTGCTCGCTCCCATAAAGCCGCGTGGTCGAAATGCAGCTGCTGCGGGGCGGGCTCGCCGCTGTACAACCCCATGGTTGCGAATGTGGTGTAACGCAACCGGTGGCCGAAGGCAAGCAGCTCCTGGGGGGTATTGGCATGGATCACGGATAAGGACCGATTCACATATGTTGGTAAAAACACACAGAGTAAGCCGCAGTTCCGTTCCAAATAAGGTACAGAGAGGAAAAAGGAAGCAGGGGCTTCCATCAACGAGATGCCCGAAACTTTCATAGGTGCTAGCACGGCTTGCCTCTGGTTTACAGCGCACAAATCCCACGAACAGCGAACTGCGATGGGCAGGATGCCCGGAGGGGAGAAAGATGCCGGGGGCTGTGTCAGCGTGTAGCGCAGGGATGAACCTACAATGACAGCATGTGGAAAGAATTACGACATTATACGGCGAGATTTTCGCTTTCCGAAAGGTTCTTTGCCCAAACCTCCGGATTGTAAACGGTTCTCTTTCCGACTCCATTCCATCGATGAGGCCATCACGGCGAGGTCAGTACTTGTCCTGTCCTCAAACACACACCGCTTTACCCGTCACCCTGCGTTCAGCTTTTGACCGTACTAAGCGCCTGTGGATTCCTCGGCCCAAGTCCGTTGCTTATCACATTCATGGCGTCGCATGCCCATGCCCGGGGTCACGACCGGGTCACGATCGTGGGACTAGCTCCGTGCACAAGGATTTGCCGTCAAACCCCACCTGGACACTGGGGAGATAGCCGTTATCCGGTGGAACCAGCTCCTCCACGTCGTCCAAGACCGCTCGCATGGAAATTGAAATAGAGCCTAATGCGCTGAGAGCTTGCGTCAGGACCTGCTCCCGCTTCATCGCCACGTTAGCGGCTTCTGCCTGGTCGTCCGTCTTTACGACAAGCTGGTCATTGGTGTTGAGCCGTGCAAGTAGTTCTTCATGTTCGCAAATAAGGTTTGAAAGTGCAGCTACGCTTGGGTGCTGAGAGGCAGGCAGCTGCTGCATCGGTGCCGCATGAAGCCCATCGCTGAGCACTGATTGAAACCTTGAGCAAGCAGATGTAACATTTGCTAAAAGGATATGCAGTGGCTTGTCGCTCATGGTTAACAGCGTTGAAGATCGACCTAAATACCGGACCCTCTCATAACCGAAAGACTGTTTGCACAGCTAAATGCAAGCATTTTAACGCACATACAGCAAACATAGCCTCGATGAATAGTACAATCCCTAAGAGTAATCCTATCAGTTGTCTGAGACGAACTCGCTGTCGCGTCTATCTTATGATATAAGATATGGTCAGAAATTTATAGGTTCGTAACTTTCATCTGCCAATGCCATAGCTTGTTGTTGTGAGTCGTTGGATTGGCGTATGCACAAGCAGCCTTGCTGAAAGCAGGCCACAATTATGAATTGTAACGAATGTACTTTCGGCGTCGTACAAGAACCGATGCCACATGGGGAACGAGATCGGTTCCAGTGGGACTTGCTGTGAACCTACCTCACCATTTATCAGAGGCCGCTATGAGAGACAGTAAACAATATGGCATCAGGCTAATCAGATGACGTTGCCCGCGTCTGCTGGCTCTGCTGGTGCACCGCCTGGTCAATGTGATGGTTATAATCGATGAGCACGCCTCCGTCGGCATGGTACAGCCCTGGTACGGCACAAATCCAGGTCAGGAAAGTACAGACGACGACTGTGTGCGTGGATTCCGGCGTAAACTTTGCGGTAATTAGATTCGAACCGTGAGGCGTCATACAGGTAGCAGCAGTTGCAATAGCTCGCAGCAACACTGGCAGCAGTTGCCCAGCAGAAAGAGTGTCACTGTCGCGTTTGCACTGTGGAAGAAGTTGTGCTCCCCTGCGCCTATGCTCTCCTGCGTACATGTATGCGTTCGCCCTAGACTCCGTGCATATGGCTGTAACTCGCAGGATTCCCTAAAGGCATGGATGGACATATGCATGTACCAGACACATACACAATAAATTCAGGTGTCCAACATAGTTGGTTGGAGCGAGAGAACATGTTTCTCTGCATTATGTTCTTATCCTTCGATTCACCCTTTGCATCACCCTGTGCGCCGTTATAGAGCCGCCTGACAATGTGTGTCAAAGTACATAGCTCCGAAGATTTTCTAGTTATATGGAATATGATAGTCTTCGGGCCCCGAAGCTTTTGTTGCCCCAGGTGCTGCCTGCGCTGTACCTTCGCACATGTCATTGTCAGTTCAGACCATCCCATACCGTTGAGGTACAAGCTGTACATGAATCTGTCCTTATGGTCAGCTGCATAGCTACTGTTCTTCCTGGACCGACTGCTAGAAGGCAGTCCCATGGCATTAACCCAGAGAGGTGGACATGATCGATTGTCGTTCTCGGCAAAGTGATGGACTATCATCCCAACCTGACGTTTTACCCATTTGTATGGCCTGAGACGGAGCACCAGGTATGGGTATAAGTGTAAAGAACGACAATCGATCATGTCCACCTCTCTGGGTTAATGCCATGGGACTGCCTTCTAGCAGTCGGTCCAGGAAGAACAGTAGCTATGCAGCTGACCATAAGGACAGATTCATGTACAGCTTGTACCTCAACGGTATGGGATGGTCGAACTGACAATGACATGTGCGAAGGTACAGCGCAGGCAGCACCTGGGGCAACAAAAGCTTCGGGGCCCGAAGACTATCATATTCCATATAACTAGAAAATCTTCGGAGCTATGTACTTTGACACACATTGTCAGACCGCTCCGGCTCCACTACGGCGCAGGTTGCCCCGCCTGCGCGGCTGCTACCTGTGTACGTACAAAGTTAGATGAAGGCCGTAGCGTGCAAGGAATCGATAGGGTTATATGAGTGATTTAGCAGTGTAAATGTATCCACGACGTTGGTTAAACTTGAAGGGCATGTTTATGGGCCCCTGTACGACATTTATACATCTTTTGTGCTGAGCCAACATTACCACCCGGCTAACCTTTAACTAGGCATACTACAATATGAAGTTGCATTGCGGGTACATGTTATGCTGATTATTTAAATCAGCTTTTACGCAAGTCTTTTCGGTAACCATCGTTATTTTCGAACTGCTCGTTATCCTATAGGGGTATTTCAAAGCTCCCATTACGTGATACGATTCTAAGAAAAGAAGATTGATTTGTTCTTTATAAAAAAATAATAATCCGGCATCGACGGAATCTAAATGCAGCTGCTTAGCATCGCCATCTTGGCGTTGTCCGTTTTGGTCCAAACCCAAGGATATAGACCTAAGGAGGATCGCAGCTTAATTGCGGAGGTAATTAAATTATTATAATAACGTTTGAGATTTGGATAGGGCTACTAACCGGATGGCTGCTGTGCTCTCTTAGGTTGGCAACGCTACCAATCAGCATATTACTGGTAAAGCAAGAATATATAGTAAATCGCAAGATCCGTGAGCGGTTTTAGTGTCGCCTAGAATCGGCGATCCCGTGTCGCTTTGTTTCGTTCGCGCGCAGCCCAGCCATGCTCCTCAAATGCAACCGATTTCAAAAACTGCTACCTGACTTCAACGAATGCTGTGAGTTAATGGGACGTCATGAGTTGTCATGGTTTCGGGAACGGTTAGGCATCAAATGCCAGGCCCGGGCAGTTGCGCATCACATTGCTATGGCAATGTATTATATTTCACGAGGCCAATTTACGGGCTTGCCTTACGCTCCATAAACAGGGCCGTCATGAAACGGGATATAGCCTGATCACCTGTAACGCTGCACGTTTCGTTTGAAATTCATTGTATATATATGGTGATTTCTATAATTTAAATTCGTTATATATACTGGTGATTCTGTATTTGAGAGTATCTTACAACATCATTTCCGAGGCAGGAGCATTTTGAGGTTGCTTACAGTCGCCACTAGTTATCTTCAAATCCTAGGTATATTATCTACTTTGCGTAGCATTGGTTTACAGCCATCTCGCTGGACAATATTCTCAATCCGGACTGTACGACTTGCCCCTACCACTGCAGAAAGACTACCCATGGGGCTCACCAGAGGTAAGCGTGCCACAGATAATTTATTGTAGCGTTTAAGATCCAGAAATAGCCACAGGACACTAACATAGTAGATGCGGGGCTAGGCAACGGGTTCAGCATGCAACAGCGAGCGGGCGAGTTTGGGGCGGCCGTGGGTGACATTTACACACCTACAGGGAATGAGCGTCCTGCGTTACAGACTTAGTCCCCGGGTGGGAGGCATCCCCAGGTACTCATCCTGCGTCCTTCATCCAGGTGGTAAACCATTTGGGAAGTGATTGTAAGCTTTTCAGATTTTGGGGGCATGGTGGGCAAAGCGCGTCGGAGCCAAACTCGCCAATATCAGCCACAGCTAGTCATGGCCGTCGCAACGGCGGTCAGGTGGGGTGTGCTCATACCCAGCGTGTTGGAGGGAGGTAGTATGTTCTGTTGCCTCCTGAGCATTGCCTCCAGAGCAAGTATATATAAAGAGAGAGAGAGAGAGAGAGAGAGAGAGAGAGAGAGAGAGAGAGAGAGAGAGAGACGTAACACACTACCCCCCCCCAACACGCTGGGTATGAGCACACGTCACCTGACCGCCGTTGCGGTATATGTGTGTGTGTATGTATTACATGTATTCCCCCCGCGTCCTTCTGCTGGGCTGTTTGGGAGGGTCCTAGTTTAGTGACCCCTTTGGAGGGAGGGCCAAGCTTTTGCTTGGAATGCAGCTCTCCGTCTGGGAGCTGGTGGGGTTGGCTGAAGCTCTGTTCCTTTGAGTAGCCAGGCTAGAGGCACACGAAGTCTGTGTCCCCTTGCTGGCTGAGCGAGGGGAGGAGTGCACGGCAGGACGAACAGACTAAGCCGTGTGTTTCCCCCTGCGCTGTGTTTCGACCCGGTCAGGGCCCCCGGTGCTTGTCCTCTCAGGCCAAATCGCCCACATTGTAACGCCCATAACGCCCATAATATACATGTACATATACAAACGTGGAATATATCACGGCTGCATGTGTGTGTATGTGTATGTAATTTTCGGTGATTGAAGAATATGTGCCCACTTGGGTATCCAATGCACGACATCATGCGACACACACGTGTGCAAGTGTGCAGGGATTTGCCCCACATCGTCTGTCTGCCGCTCAGTCCCTGTCGGCCCCCGCTTGTAGATCAGGTACTCGGCTGCGGGCGACCCCTGGGGCGTGCACCTCACGGGCCCGTACGCGGACGGCCGCACGTATCTGGTGTCCTGGTGGGTGCAAGGGGAGGGGAGGGGGGAGGGAGGGGTCGCACACATACCTTGACAGCCATACGTGCATCGCGACGTCTGCCGTGCCGTGCCGACGTTTAAATAGAGAGCGTTCTCTCCGTCAGAGAGAGAGCAGCGTGCAAACCTGCCTTATGGTCCTTAATGCCGCTCATACGACCTTCCCTCCGTGCGTCAGTCCATCAGTCCGTCCATCTGTCTGGCTGCCGTTCGTTACAAACAGGTACACTGGCGGACCCACCATCATGCGCAACCCCACCCAGCCAAATACCAGCGCCCTGGTGACGTACGCTTCCGTACAGGCGGCTCCATCCGCTGCAGCCCCCAGTGAGAGACATGAGGCATGCGTGGGTGGGACCGATGGGCAGATCATCCCTGACCCAATTTCTGTTCATGTCGTACTGTGCCGCATCGTGCTCACACAAAATGGATAATGAAATTCTTGAGAATACATACACACAATTGTATACAATATGTAAGGTAAGGGTGAAGGAGGCAGAAGGAGTGCACAAGCTGTCATAGCCCTTATTGTTTTGAAATATGCGTGCTAAGCCAAGGGGTGGGCACGACGGGTGTGTGTATGTGGGGGGGAACCTTACTGTTTGCGTGAACGAAATACGGCGATTAGTCAATCATTCTAAACGCAAACATGGTGCCACGCGTGAGTGCCATGTTCTACATGTACGCCATGCCATATGCCGTATTGCAGAGTGTAGTACAGGTGCCGTACTGGATGCTCCATTTGCCAGTCTTAGTTCCTCAATGCCATATGTGCCGACCTCACGGTTGCTAATGCTCTGCGCTGCACCAACTGCCGTTGTGCTTTGTAACGATGGCATCAATGACTAATTTATGATGATGCAGGCGGTGAGAATCGAACATTTCCTGGCTCTATCATCACCTACCTACGGCTGTACAGCGACACCGCCTTACAAAATTTCTCGTATGTGAATTACTGAGCGGGAAGATAGTCCATCTGGGAAGCCATTGTCAACAGTCGCGTACACCATAAAATAGATAGGGTTTTTTCCCGAAACGTTTCATTTCGTACGTAAGTCCTCATCGCCGTACATACATTTCCGCACTCACAAACCCAATCACCTCAACGCGACAACCTGGATAGGTACTTATCGCCGTACATTCACCATGTCGTGCTAGCCAACCTGACGCCCAGTACGACATACAACTACCAAGTCAGTGCCCGGGACGGCAACCTGGCGGGTAACTACAGCTTCACAACGTTGCCGCTGCTGTAAGTACGGCATTGCGACAGGGGACTTATCAGCCAGGGCACTGAACATAATCACAAGGTTAACGAGTTGCCAGAGGCGTGTGCGGCTCCTTTAGGCCCCTAGCACTGTCCAACTACATACGAGATCCCTGACCTCTATATATGAATCCGCGATGTTCTCTTATATTGTCCGTGAATTGTATCTGGGTTTACTACGAACGGCGGGCTCCCCGTCGCATCTCCCACCATCTAAATTGTAATATCGAGTAGCATTTACGATAAAAAAATAAAAAATATAAATATAAATTCAAACCTCTTTATTCAACCTTGAATTTCGTGCCTAAGAAACCTGTTTAATTATATATGTGTAGCGGTGCTGCGTGCCTGTCCGTTCTGACATTCTGACCTACCAAGGGCCATCTATCTTTTCGGATTTTCCACTGGTTTTATTATTCTGGTTTTGCTGCATTCATACTTTTGTTCCCTTCTGCCTTGCCATCTCTCGTGTCGCGGGGTGCAGTGCGCATGGCGCGCCTTCACCCTACCCGCTGCGTATCGGGATTATGGGCGATGTGGGTCAGACCCGCAACAGCTCCGTCACCCGCGACCACATGCTGTCCAACAGCCCGCAGGTGGTGATCCACGTCGGGGATAACTCATACGCGGACAATTATCATGCCTCCAACCCCAACCTGTACAAGTTGGGCGGAACAAACCAGCAGTGAGTAAAACAACACAGTGAGTGAGTGGAATCGGCCCAGCAGGTCATGTAACATGGGGTTGGATGGACGGTGTGATCGTGGGGGAACAAAAGGAAACGCTCTTCGCGCACTTTAGCTCACTCCTTTTAGTTTGATTTTGCGTTCACAATCAACACATGTGATGCTGAACGGTGATAAGCGCATAGGGAGCAGGGCTGAGAGGGAAGTGGTGCGGTGTCCTCCTGCCAGCCAGGGGGGCCGGGAAACACCGCAGGGCGCTTTCGCCCCAAGTATGACCAAATAGTCACCGGCGGTGACTTCCTGCTGCCCGTGCCACAATGAGAAGCTCGAGCAGGACAACTTACCACTGCCCTGCCTGGCCCAATACAGCGGACAGCGAGCCAAGCAGGCAGACAGACAGACATATACACTCACGTAGATGATCCGCCTGCTCTGTGTGTTCTTGTTGAATTCTGCACTGCATGATGCCCGAATTTACATATTCCGTTTGTACGTGTTTTCGTACATGAAGGCGGTGGGACTCCTTCAGCGTGCTGTGGGAGCCCCTGTTCAGCAAGGCACCCGTTCTCAACATCCCGGGCAACCACGAAATCGGTAGGTACTACTCAGCTGCCTAGGCCGGGAGAGGTCGTTGTCTGATGGGGAAGTAGGTGGGTCTGATGGGGAAGTAGGTGGGCCTGATGGGGTGGGGGGTGGTGTGGGCGGGGTTGGTGCTCTCATCAGGTCGAACACATCCTGGAAGATTTTGTGCATCCAAGGGCTGCCGTACTGAGGGATGCGGTACTGAGGGCTGCGTCTAGCGGTGAATTTAAAAACCTCCTGCTCGTCTCACGATGCAGTTCTAACGGCTTTATGCAACGGCCGATGTTTCGTAACCGATTGCTGTAACTTTTCATTTTCATAAACCGGCCCCTATGGTGCAATGTCTAAAAAGGATATTTTCTGGGGTCAAAGTAACATCCACTCGAAATCACCAGCCGATGGGTGCAAGGCTATCTAAGTTAACACTTAATTATCCATTATCTTATTTAAACTTGCTTTGAAACATGTATAAAACAAGAATAATTCATTCCTGATACCTTAGCATTTCGTACATACATGTATTTATTTTTTCCATTGTTATTGTTTAATTAACGCCATTCCCAGCTACCCTAACCCGGCCTGCATCGGTCCCCGCTGAATATAAATAATAATAATAATAATTTTATTATAATAATTATTTAAAATATATAAAATATAAAATATAAAATATAAAATATAAAATATAAAATATAATATATATTATATATTATATATTATATTTTATATATTTTAAATATAATATATATAATATATAATATATTATATATTATATATAATATATATAATTATTTAATAATAATATAATAATATAACAATATTTTATAATAATAATTATGATGATGATGATGATGATGATAAGGATAAGGATAAATGATAATGACAAATGATAATAATGATAATTTTCGTTCTTTTGCATAAGTATGAGTACCTGTAGTATTTGCAACCCGGAATGGTTGGGCTGAAAACGAAAGCGTAGTATTCTCAGGTCTTAGCCTATGGCTATTATTGTTTTTTTTGCAGGGATTTTTTGAAGTTTAATTAAAAGTATCATCCGGCAGAGGCCGGATACTCCAAACTTTTAACTCCTCTTTTAGTTAAGGAACGAACCTGGGTTAGGGAACTTTTTTGTTTTATGGCTTTGGCTTGTGTATGACCAACAACCTGGGTTAAGTTACAGCGCAGTTGTTTGTAGCTTAACGTAGCTGCGTTAATACGGAAGGGCGTGCCAGTTGCATAATAGACAGGCCCCGTGATAATTGTTTAAGTAAAACAAAGCCAACCTTCAAACCGCGCCAGTGCTCTGTACAAGTTGGAAGTGGTTTCGATGCGCAGGGGTGGTATCATTTACTAGGACCTTGCGTATGCACGGATTTGCTTCATCCCTTTGAGTTTCGGGGGTCCCTAGCCCAAAGCTATGGGCCCTATGTGTTGGTGCGGATGGGGGCTCCTCCTGTAGTCACGCCCCGTCCATGAATTGTTCTGTAGCTATTGCGTACTGCTAGCTACGCAAAGCCAGCGCAAAGCGTCAGACTAATGGTCGGAGTCCTCCATGAGCTAACCCCTATAACGCACATAAAAGCACTTCATGATTACCTAGGAATCCAGATATAGGCCGAATGTGAGCGCTCTGGGACAACTCTCAACAAACTAGGGTGCAGGCCCAACAACAAACGAAGCCCCCTAGTGAACGTAGCACGTGAAGTACACAGACTAGGTCTGTAGTAAGCTTAACCATACGCACACGTTACGTAAACCAACTTTGTTGACTTATAAACTAGTAATTGTAACTAATTTGTTCCCAAAGCTTCGCTTTTTTTTAGCTAGGCTTATAACTAGGAAAAGGTATTGTACACACTAGGTACAGAGCAATATGGTTCTAGCTAACGGAGAGCGGGTACCCAGACTTTAAGGAATTCCTCAGAAAAAATAAACAACAACGTGACATTGTTTCCAGAAAGAGAACTCCTCTGAACTAAATCCTCAAAGCGTAGCCCAACTATGATTTAACTACAGCCAAACTAAGGTTGCTTAGTTTGGTTGTAGTTATAATAATAATAATAATCATAGTAATGATAATAATGATTAATAATAATGATGATGATAATAATAATGCTGAAAATATGATGATGGTGTTGTACTTGCCGATTTTTACACTTCCGCATAACAGAATCAATGGGCATCAAATCGTCCATCTCCCTAACAACCACTTCGTGGAGCTTTCCAAGCAACTTCCCCTTCCAGTCGTACGCGGCACGGTTCCCCGTCCCCGGCTCTACCGCCGCCACCTTCGGCAATATTACCGCCAGCATGTACTACTCCACCGTATTGGGCGGTGTGGCTACCTTGATCTCTTTCAACAACTACATCGCATTCCACCCGGGCAGCCCCCAATACAAATGGGCCATTAAGGAGTTTCAAAAAGTCGATCGCACAAAGACGCCCTGGCTGTTCGTTCAGGTCAGGACGACGGTTGGTTTACGGTTGTTACGACGGTTGGCTTGATTTCTGGTTTCTGGTGGGAGCACCTGGATTCTGGAATCTGCATCTGCCATCAATGATGCTTCAAAATTCAAGAATATTGTACTGTTGCATGTTACGTTTACTGTTCCTGCTTGCTCATGCATAAATAAATGGTATTGATATTCGGACAGCCCGCTTGAGCTGAGTCCCAAACATTACATCTCACCCCAATTATTAGTTTGGCGCCGCGAACGTTAATGCCGATGAGACGACGCCGACGGAGGCAGCCGCACCCACTCCACTCCAGCTCCATCTCTCGCGTTTCAACTACCAAACTCACCGAAGTCTGCGATAGCATGCCTCCCAACGTGTCCCCCCACCACATGTTCAGTATGTAGTTGAGAGTCGCAAAGGCCTCTCCAGATGCTGAGAAGGTGCTTGCTTCTGTATCTACATTTTATATCGTGTTGATGTGTGCCATACATGTACGACTACTACAATGCGGCCATATCCCGCACCCCATAAATACTCCCCAGCCGGAACCCCGCGCCTCTCATGCATCTTATACACAGTATCATACCTCTACGTATCACACTTACACCAACCACTACAAGTCCATGGAATGCTTCATGAGCATCTGGGAGGATATCTTCTACCGGTGAGCAGCTAGTGTCCCCAGTGCCCCCTGGTGCGGGGGTTGATTGAATCTGATGAGGGCACACGCATGCATAATCAGGCAAACGCCGGTTACCGTTTGCTGCAGACACTGCGCCGTAGGGACTCATTTATGGCGGGGAAAAGCAGAACACGCAGGTGCCTGTCAGATAGACGTTGTCGGGTAGAGATAGATGGAGCCTAACCAGGCAAAACACGCGGCCATTGCGAACACGCTGGTTTCGAGACTGGCATATGAATCGAATTCAGGAGAGGGGCTTAGTGTTTAAGTCAGCAAAGCGCTCGGCCCCTCCATGGGCCGTATTGACCGACCTGACTTTCTTCCGTACATGAGTGTTACTTATTCTCAACAATTAGTGAGGAGAGCGAGGAAGACGAGCGAGCCAGTTGCTTTACGTACGATGCTGTGCATGCAGGTACGGCGTTGATCTCGTTTTCAACGGCCACGTCCACGCGTACGAACGTACGCATCCGGTCTATAAGTATCGTCGGGACAACTGCGCCCCCATCTACGTCACCGTAGGAGACGGCGGAAACATCGAGGGATTGTACCGCAACTTCGTGGACGGCATCAGCTCGACCAAGGCAACGTACTGCGAGGTACGCTCTATCATATATTGAGATGCACCTAGGTGTACCTGTCGTAGACGAAGTGCCGGCTGCTGCGAGATGACGATGGCGATGATGTTTGTCGGATGGTGAGAATGTGGGATGGTCTTATTTATCCCGCACCGTTGCCATGTTTATTGGAATTGACGTAAGCACGGATGTATTAGACTCGCCCCGTGCCTGCCTACCCGCATCATGTACATTTCTTTACGTAGTACCACAAAATCTATTTTACTTTGTTGGTTTCTTATTATTTGGTATTGCTGAGCTGCGATCTGAAGTATCATCTCGTTTTGTTTTCGCTTTTATTTCTCTTTTTCTGTATCTTTCTTGGTATATACAGTTTTGCACTATAGTTAAGGCTAATCTTCTAATGACAAATAATTTTTATCCTGTCAATATTCAAGTAATAACTTAGTAATGACAATCTCAATTAGGTGTAGGTCCTGATTATTGTTCGCACCGGCGGTTTGTACTGCAGGGCTTCACCGCTTCCGGCCAGTCCCCGGCCACTCTGTACTACACCAACCCGGGTGGGTGGAGCTCGGCCGGCCCCCGACCTGACAACTGCTCCACCGTCACCTTCCAACCAGCCAGTGGGGTGGCAGGAGGGCCTCCAGTGATGTGCCTCAACAACACTAACCCGCTGCTGGGTTTCTGCCAGAGCAGCCAGCCTGACTGGTCGGCGCTGAGGGACCCAAGGTATCACCAAGGGAGGGCTATATGTCTGCCCTAGCCTCTGCCCTGGCCTCTGCGCGGCTGGGTCTTGAGATCGGTGTCAATCGCCTTCATGGCAAGCTCGACCTCTTGCGAGTTAATTATATTTTCATAGCCCTTCAATTATTTCTTGGTTTCATTTGTCCATCTTATGTGGTACGGCAGTTGTTACAAAACATGTCACCCACAGGTTCTTGTAGAGTCCCTATATTTGGTGCTGGATGCTCCCTGACCCTGCATTGATTGTCGTGCATTCATATAAAGATCGTTTCTGTTTTATATTTTTATCCTTTACTTTTTTTATTTGGATATGCAACACTTCTTTTGTACAAAAACATGAAAATCAATATAATATATAATACATAATCAATATTATATTATATATATATGCCTAAAATACATTCAGCTGCTGTTTCCCTCTGCGCTATACCTAGGGCCGGTTCGGCCCGGTTAGGGCCCCTTGTGCTTGTATGTCCTCTCAGGCCACATCGCCTACAGTGTAACAACCCATTTTATTCATTTTTACAAGCATACTCGTGTTTGGGTACCTCTCTTGTCCTCCACGACCGCAGCTTCGGCCATGCCATCCTTGATCTGCTGTCCAACACCACGGCGCGTTTCCGGTGGTTCAAGAATCTGGTCGGCACGAAGGTGTGTCACTTGGTGGCCTCTAGGGCGACGCTCTCCATTGGATTTCCCTAGTCTAGGGCATGTATGGGCCATACGGATTACGACTTGTGTATGTGTGTATGTGTGTATGTGTCCCGAGGAGAGGTGTGTCCCGAGGGCGCTATCTATCGGTAGAGATGGCCGTCTCAGTAGAGGCCGGAAACATGAGGTCGCAGAAGAGGTGCGGAAAGATGCGTATGTCGTGTCATACAGAGCTCACGACACGAGCGGTACAGCAGGGCGGAACGCAAGTCAAGTATGAACCCTAAGAGTTGCTTCGTTGACACGGCTTCGATGAGTCAGAAAAAGGGCAGGGTCTCCAACCTCTCAACTGGTTTGGTCGTTACACACACACACGGACATGGATAGGGACAGGGACAGGGACAGGGACAGGGACAGGGATATGGACATGGACAGGGACATGGACATGGACAGGGACAGGGACAGGGACAGGGACAGGGACAGGGACAGGGACAGGGACAGGGACAGGGACAGGGACAGGGACAGGGACAGGGACAGGGACAGGGACAGGGACAGGGACAGGGACAGGGACAGGGACAGGGACAGGGACAGGGACAGGGACAGGGACAGGGACAGGGACAGGGACAGGGACAGGGACAGGGACAGGGACAGGGACAGGGACAGGGACAGGGACAGGGACAGGGACAGGGACAGGGACAGGGACAGGGACAGGGACAGGGACAGGGACAGGGACAGGGACAGGGACAGGGACAGGGACAGGGACAGGGACAGGGACAGGGACAGGGACAGGGACAGGGACAGGGACAGGGACAGGGACAGGGACAGGGACAGGGACAGGGACAGGGACAGGGGCAGGGGCAGGGGCAGGGGCAGGGGCAGGGGCAGGGGCAGGGGCAGGGGCAGGGGCAGGGGCAGGGGCAGGGGCAGGGGCAGGGGCAGGGGCAGGGGCAGGGGCAGGGGCAGGGGCAGGGGCAGGGGCAGGGGCAGGGGCAGGGGCAGGGGCAGGGGCAGGGGCAGGGGCAGGGGCAGGGGCAGGGGCAGGGGCAGGGGCAGGGGCAGGGGCAGGGGCAGGGGCAGGGGCAGGGGCAGGGGCAGGGGCAGGGGCAGGGGCAGGGGCAGGGGCAGGGGCAGGGGCAGGGGCAGGGGCAGGGGCAGGGGCAGGGGCAGGGGCAGGGGCAGGGGCAGGGGCAGGGGCAGGGGCAGGGGCAGGGGCAGGGGCAGGGGCAGGGGCAGGGGCAAGGGCAAGCAACCCTACAGGGCCAGGCGCGAGGCGAGGCGCTTGCCGCTGTGGCCACGCCCAAAATCCAGATTTACTTCCATACAAAAGATATTTTTTTATCGATTTTCCCATGAACGAGGCGCAGAGCTAATAACGCCAAAATTGGATAACAGGTTGGCCCTGCTCGTACCGGTCTACCGGTCTTGGAAGGTTAACCAAGAGGGTCTCGGCGCCGTTATTTGCGTCTTAATTATAACGGAGCCCCGCTCGGGAGAAGATGAGCGGATTCGTGTCCCTCACGCAGTTGATCAGATGATTGGTGCTTTGCAAAAATTGGGCAACTCTTATTCAGAGATTGACGATGACGCCTGTTCGCTTGCTGGCCCTTCCTGTCCACGGTGAATGTACGACGGCGTATATGTGCGAGCGTGTAGGTCGCCGTGGACGACGTCGTACTCGAGCGCCAGGCTTCCTGCCAGAATCGTCGTCACCGCAGCCGCTACCTGTCTTCCTCGTCCTAGGTGGCCTGGCCTGGGCTGCTCCAAGGAGCAAGTAAACCGTGTATGCATGCATGTGAAGTGCATGGAGCTGTGACTGCAGGGGGCGGATCTGCCATGCACGGGGCCCTCCCTCGACCTCCCTGCCGCCCTTGCCATCCTAGTTCGTTCCATCAGATTTGTGACCTTCGCTTCAGCGTTTAACAATCCTTACGCGAAACTTAACTGGGTCCGGGGGTACAACCCGGGGAGCTCGGTTTACTGAGGGAAACCAAGGGCATGAAATATGTATCTCTCTACGACCAAGTAGCTGGTGGTCTCTCGCTTCGTCATCACGATTATGTCACCACCACTACCACCACCACCACCACCACCACCATCATCATCATCATCATCATTCTTGCGGGCATCCAGAGGGCATGTTGTGCGTTGAATGGTTTTTGTACAATCAGCTTTCTGCGAGCTTGCTGCCTGATGCTAGTCCTTTTTTTGTTGGATGCATCTGGGAGCCTGCGATTGATTGGTTCTTTATGTCTGTCTGTCTGTCTGTCTGTCTGTCTGCATCTCCTTGATGTCTCCTCGCGGACAATTGGGGTTTACCGGTACTGCGTCAACCAACTGCCGTACGTATCCATTGGGGAATGCACGCATGTTGCTGCTCCTCCCGTACATACAATAATTACTGGAGACTGGATTAGGGTGCCCCGAAACACCGGGGAAGGTAGGGACTGCCAGGTTAGTGGCCACGGGTGATGTACCCCCCTATCCTACACACAATAATTACGTAAGATGGAACTTAATTCCCTGCTGCTGCTGTTGCTGTTGCATTTTATTTGTCTCGCTGGATAGCCTGCGGAGAGGTGCAATCGGAAATATGTCTTTTGAGGCCATATCGATATACGTTCATGTCAAAGACGGAAACGCTCACCCCACACGTTTTATGCTAGGAAAACTTCAGTCACCCTTCATCCCGCATCTCCATCATCGTGCATCTTGAATATGCGGGGTGGTGTTAGGTCACCCGTACATCCACGCATTTTGAGTTTTGAGTTCCATTAGTCATGGAGTCATTGTTAAAATGGTATTCATTGCTTGGCATAGTCCAGTCTGCTGCCGTCTGCACATTGACGAGTAGGCAGCGGGGCCCACACGTACGTGTGCTTATCTGTTCGATTTCTTTGTCAATCCGCAGATCGATCATCCGCCATCACACGAAAATCGTTCGTAATAGACTGCAGGCTGCAGGCGATAATAAACTAAAGCTTTTACTTCGATCTCCATCTCGCAGCAGCGGGCCTTGCTTCCACGACGGTTGGATGCTGCTGTCGTACATTCATCGGAGCTTGCTATAACGAACTAGATGCATGGGCTTAGTTAGTTTCAAAGTTATTTGTCATAGAAGGAGTGTATTGATTTGCTAATAAGGGATGTGGACCTTTGCTTCACCTATCTATGGACCATCCATCTATCTGCCTGCCTTGCGTAAGGCTGCCTTCGTGTGCGTGCAGTTGACAAACGTAGGAATACAAAACATTTTTATTACATATTAAACGTAATCTAAATTGTCGATTTGCGAGGTATTTGTAATGTACGAGGTAAGTGTGTAAAGGCTCTTCGTGAGTAATGGTACATACGCGCTCTTCGCGTCCAGTCCCTTGCAAAAATGAATTTTCATTCATCACTCATGCAGAAATTTATCTGATTATTCATGGTTGACCTTAGGCCTAAAAATCTTTATAATACCACTCTTAAAATCGATGAATATATAATCAAAAATTAATATTATGAAAGTTTTTAAGTCTCTAAAGTCTACCAAAACAAGGGATAAAAATTGCCACATAGTAAAAGTAATGCACATTACCTAAAAGCTGTCTTGTACCTTACTACGTAAACTACATGCGTTTGAACCGGCCAATGATATTATGTTACTTCGTACGTATGAAATATTCTTGGTAAGTGAATAATAATACTCGATCGGATTATTCATAGTCGGATGTGTCCGCGAGCCGCAAAGCATATCCTCGTCACATACAGGAGACCTTCACTCTCTCTGGAGCGGGTCGATTACGAACTTGCCCAGAGTGGGGATGATTGTAACGCGCTTAGCCCGTTACATCTCTTCTCAGCTATCTGTTGTTTTGTCCTCCTTGTTTGACGGATGGGTTTTCGCGGCCACGTTTTGTATATTGCCGCGCCCACTCTTTGGCTGCCGTGCGTTATCGGTGCTTCTCAATCCCATCACTAATGGGTTGTTCGTTATGTCGCATAGCGTTGCAATCATGTTAATAGTAGCGGCCCCATTTCATCCTGATTTCACATCCAAATCTGTAGTATCCTGGGGTATCTACGGGCAGTGTCAAAGGATCCTGGACCTCAGATTGGTCATCCTTCCGATCGGGCCTTTGTTGGCCGACACAACAGAGATACAACAAAATCTCTAAACACAACTCTTAAAGGTGAAATGGGGCCGCTACTGTTTACAGGATCGCCACCCTAGGCAAGTTTCGCCATGGACTCGGAAGTTCATCTGTGATGAGTGTGCGGCCAAAAGTCACTTTGGAGTCCTGCACCGTCTAGCCGTCTAGTCATTTCGGTTACGTCAGTCCTATAAATTGCCTAAATGCCTACGCATGCTTTTATGTGTGTAGGATAGGGGGGTACATCACCCGTGGCCACTAACCTGGCAGTCCCTACCTTCCCCGGTGTTTCGGGGCACCCTAATCCAGTCTCCCATGCCGACTTCTCCGAAATCAGTGGTTTTCCCAGGTTCAGCACCCACCACCAGTATCCAGCGGAATCTGCCGAATCAACTCCGGCGTCAACTCCTCTACTCCGCTCAACTTCGCTACTGGTCATCTCGCAGGTCACTTTAATTGGGGTCGTCACCGTCCATCGACATGGGGGCACCCTACCCTTAATTTTAGGATCTTTGGCCCACTCTGGGTCGGGGTAGAACCTGGAACTCCAGGGGCATATTAGTCGTGCCATAACTGTCGTGCCTGAACACCTATAACTTTTATGTATATCAAAGTGAATGAAGTTACGAGTTACTGATGCCCAAATAATTTGAACGATCTTCCTATGTACGTTCGTATGCCGGCTGCCGTAGCCTCCAGCCATCCGCTAAGGCTAAACCTACGTGTATGCCTAAGGAACTTTTGTGGTGAAGGATGGTGTAGCCTTAACGATTTCATCTTAAGTATAACATTGTATGGAATTAAAACTGCGACAAATTTCCAATACATATTCATCACCAGGTGAAAGTATTTATTGGTGGTCTAGCTGTCTGGCTGGCGCTTTTACGAAGAGTTAGCCATTGCTACTGCTTTCGGGTGCTGAGAAATAAAGCCCATCGAGATGCTGAACGTGCGGGTGCTTTTTGCACTTTCTGTTGTGTTTGTGTGTACCGTACATTGTAGGACCAATACACTCTATCCACCCTGGATGGCACGTCCCGGGCATTCGTGTCGGCGGCTCTGTCAGCATGTGCTTGCGTGCCTTTGCCTACGTATTGTTGTATTACACTCCCAAAGTGGTGGTAGTGATAACTACCGGCTGATAGGGAAGTCAGGGCTTAGGTACCCTATGCTCAGTACGGCAAGTCACCATAAAGAGCTGCAGTCTCTAAGGAAGAGAATACATGACTATCTATTAAGGAAATACATATGATTAACTGGCGAAACGAACTCAAGAGACAGACAACCAGTGACAGGGTCACGGTTACAATAGGGCATGCACCCCAAAGCCACTATGCTTACGCATAGAGGGTGTAGTCAAGCGACTACTTACTTAGCAAGGATCTAAGGCTAGTACCGTAATATAACATGTATGTGCCCTGCCTGGCCGTGGGTTCTCCAGCCACGCACACACGTCATGCATGTGCGTCACGTCGTCCTGCCTCCCCATACTGTATCAGTTTTGTTATCAGTTTTAGGGTTTTTTCCAGCATCAGTCCTTAAACAAGTAGGACTAAACATTTGCTATTATTGCTCCTATTTCCGCATGCATATATGTAGAAAGGGTAAATAGGACTGCGTCAGTTTGTTCTGTTATCCTGGATAGCTACATATATACGTACATATGTACAGTCCGCCGGGATTACATGCACTGCTGGGCAGCGAGAGGACCTTAGGTCCAAACCTCGCTGACGTCACGTCTAGATACCAGATTATGATAGTTGAGTGCCGGAAAGGCCCCTTGGGAAGATAGCTAAGATGGCATTTTGCATGTTATATTGCGCTTGCTTATGTGTGCCGTACGACTGCAACAAAAGGAACACATACATGTACTTGCTGCCAACAGCAGCTCTTACGGGGTAGATAGGTAAGTGATGAAGAATTTGCGCACTCGCTGTTCATGGAACGCTCCATCCAGACATGCATGCGGTGGTAGGCGGGTGCAGCGGTGCAATCAAGATGCATGTCCACGCATGCCGTGCTTGTAATAATCGCTTCCTCCTCCTGAAGACAGTCATCCTGGACATATACTACCCGCCGTATGCACCCCGCCGGGAAACCATTGTTTGTTTATTGGCGCACAGGTTATCTCGCTATACATACCTGATTGATAAATTGGTAGGTTCACACATACACGCAGTTGCTAGGAATCCCTGTCGGTATGGACAGCGAGGGCTGATAGATATTATAGATATATTATCATACGTGACGAGGGGGAGCGACGAGAGTTGGTGTTGCATGACACAGGGGGGGCCTGCAGCTGGCCAATCTTCCAGCAACTCATGCAGCAGGGGATGGAGGGAAGGGGCCTGGACTGACAAGTTGCTTGGAGCGGTGTCGTGATTTCACCAACAGCAGTTGCACCCCGTTACCCCGCCGCACATGCATTCCGGACCCGGGTTTAAAATCCATTCTTAGTGGATAGTCGTATGGATGAATGGGTGAATGTGCTCATACAGAGTATCGATCATGCATGCGTGGGCTCGTATGCTGAACAAACAATGGCAATACAATGACATCAGTTAGCTAACAAATTAGACATGCATACAACATCTTGGCCTTGGACTTTCCGAGGATTTCAGAGCCTTGAGAGAGAGGGCTCCCCAGCCTGTCTTGCAGGTAGGGATGGCTAGGGCTCTCAGTGCGCCCAGCTGTTGAGCTTTTCAGGGGGGCGCCTTGGTGGCTTGTTATCCCCCCCGCGTCTTTGGAGGGGTCAAGCTTGTCTGGTGGGCAGTTTGGGAGGGTCCTATCTTATTGATCTCTTTTTGCCCTAGCGTGGCCCTGAGAGGGAGGGCCAGGCTTTTTGCTTGGGAGGCAGTGGAGGTGGAGAGACAGGGTTTTCTGCTTTTAGGGAGGTAGGGTTTCTCTCTTGCCCTCTCCGTCTGGGAGCTGGTGGGGTTGGCTGAAGCTCTGTTCCTTTAGCCAGGCTGGAGGCACACGAAGTCTGTGTCCCCTTGCTGGCTGAGCGAGGGGAGGAGTGCACGGCAGGACGAACAGACTAAGCCGTGTGTTTACCCCTGCGCTGTGGTTCGACCCGGTCAGGGCCCCCGGTGCTTGTCCTCTCAGGGCAAATCGCCGTCATTGTAACACCCGTTCATACAACGAATGAAGCAAGGCAACAGGTAGGGTGGGATGTGGGAGGTTTATTACACATGAATCACCATGGATAGTTGCATTGTACGTCTCAATTTCCTTGCTTGGCAAGTACCGAATCACAATAAGCGAATGGAATGATATGACGCCGTCCGTGCAGCGAGCAGGCTAGCTAGCTAACGCATTACACTGGATTCTTCAGCGCTTGACAGCCTCCGCCCAACTGCCCGCTGCCTGCATGGATATCAATCCATTGTTAGCACGGCATAGGTGGAAAACGATATGAACATATGGCTTCTGTAGCATGTATGTGCATACATACAGAAAGCGCCCTCTTCAACAATCCCCGTCACGCACGAAGCGCGGAAGGCTACTCCCGCCATCTCTGTACATCCGCATGCATGACGTCCAGTAAGTTTACACTGCCTGCGGCAGTGTCTATGTCTCTATTTCACTTGAAAAAAACTACCCATTCATGCATGACGGACTGCTGTACGTAGTAACACATGTGGATGAGGGGCCTACCTAAATAAATAAACATGTATATGTATATGTACAAGAGCCCGAACCGGTGGATGTACCAGCCCCCAATCCATGTGGCTAGATATAGACATAGACTAAGATAGGGCTCCGGCTACCTTAATCAGTAAGTCATCGGCCTTCATCTCCAGCGCCGTTCAGCATGGCGAGTCGCACGAGGAAACGAAACATAAATACCTGTATCTACGGCAATAGTCGACAATAATTCCGTATCTAGCAAATTGGTGTACGCATGCATGCGAAACCCTTAATTTGATTTATAAAACCGATAGACTCACTACTCCTATGATGAATTGTAGGAACGGCATATATACATGATGGATATATAACAAAATCGTGGAAACCGCGATTTCTCTTTTGCACAATTCGCAGAAGAAGCACGCACATAATTAGGCACTCCAGCAATCGGCACATTCACAAGCTTCTCCCCTCCGGCTTATCTTCACACGGCTCGCCTGTGCGTGCCTATGCTCGCGCGCGCATCGTCAGGCATGACGAATTCGCAGACACGTACGAGCAGTGGCTCACCGCGTGTGGCTCGCACATCCTCCATAAATGGCTTGAGCCGGGCCCGATAGGTTTTTATTGTTCCGCTGCGATACTTCCTTAAGCGTTTCTCATAAGTGCGCGTGAGAGGCTCTATCAATCACTCCTTGGACAATCTCCCAACTTTGCCTCCCAACCCCAACCCCATTCCAAACCACAAATCAGCCCCAGAACAACATACATGGGTAATCTATTGCCGGGTGGACGAAGGCTATAAATCCCTCCAGTTCCACAACGAAGCGACATCGCAGCAGCTTTGCTGGAGCCATCAAGCTTCGTTCTGTTCTATTGTGGAAAGATCGACAACGTCCATGAATACCACGTGTTCAACTTATTACACGCATCGCATACAAACACACATACATATATGTGTGTAGGATAGGGGGGGGTACATCACCCGTGGCCACTAATCTGGCAGTCCCTACCTTCCCCGGTGTTTCGGGGCACCCTAATCCAGTCTCCCATGCCGACTTCTCCGAAATCAGTGGTTTTCCCAGGTTCAGCACCCACCACCAGCATCCAGCGGAATCTGCCGAATCAACTAAGGCGTCAACTCCGCTACTTGTCAGCTCACAGGTCATTTTAATTGGGGTCGTCACCGTCCATCGACCTGGGGGCACCCTGCCCTTAACTTTGGATCTTTGGCACGCTTTCGGTCGGGATAGAACCTGGAACTCCAGGGGCATATTAGTCGTGCCATAACAGTCGTGCCTGAACACCTCTACATATGTACTTGCACCTACCACGTGGTGATAGCTGACAACGCACGCAGAGAGGTAGGAATAAACTATACGTAATAAGGCGCCAAACGGTCGTCGGGCCACGCATGCCCCGAGAGCCAACGCACGGAATGGGGCTTACAAAGCCCGTACCGTACTCCTTAGCTACACGCAACCATACATTAGATGACAATTTCGTATACATACCACAAATTGCAAATCCTCATGGAATTGTGTTAACAATGCGTTTGTTTTCCTCTGCATGCATGTGCAGCACTCCATATTCCTGCTGGTACATACACATGCTGCTGGTACATACACGTGATTGCGCACATCAGTCGCCGAACAATAATTGACAAATCGAGACAGCATAAATTAAAATCTCGCCATCCAGCTGTGTGCATCCGCATGAACCTGCCTATATATCTCTGAAATCCATCCGCGCCTTTACTTGTGATGCTTGTCACTCTGCGTGTTACCCATGATTGATTTCTAATCCCACCACCAGAGGCACACTCCGCTCCATAAAGTCCTTCATTTTAGTAAGCTGCTGGAAGGCAAAGCACATGCATGAGGCAAAACCTCCGGTTTCGCATAAGTCACCGCGCGCAACGTTCGCGCATAGATACCGATCCATCATAGATACCAGCATATAGCCCCAGTGAGACGCCCACACCTTACCCGCATGAAGCCACATGAGGGTCTCGAAGACCCAATCAAAGCCTTCGAGGGACTGCTGCTTCGTTCCCCCTGCGATCGCTCACCTCGAAATTCCCCCCAACGGACTTGCTGCCTGGCCTGGCCTCGCCCCTGGACATTTGACATATCCGGCCATCCGGCCAATCAGCTAGTCAGCCATATACATGCGCCTCCTCCATCACCTTCCCCTCACCGACCGGCACACGCCATAAGAAAAGAGCCGGATGTGCACGCGGATCCAATGAGGGTATAATATTACTGCCACATCTACCGCTACTACTGTCCAGTTCGTTCGCCGATCGCTTCAGACGGATCCCCAATGCCGCTGCTGCTATCCGCACCACCTTGGTCGATGTTGCTGTCATATATGCCATCGCTGGATGTCCCTGGTGCGACCTCAGTCGTGGAGGTGGTGGTGGTGGTAGAGGTGGCGGTCGACGTGGGGCAGTCCCGGAGGCAGGTGTTGCTTGTCTCACTGCGAGCGGGGCTGCAGCGCCCGTCACCTGACGGATCAACACACACACGCACACACACACACACACACACATGTACATGGATTAGTTATCTCACGGGTCAGGCAGTATATGAGAATTATACTGCCAAGAGTGGGACGCTGTACTGCCCTCTTGCTGGACGAGCGAGTGAGCCAGTGAGTGAGGGCCGAAGGCCGACGAGCAAAAACGATGACTTGCGAGCGACTCAGCAGCATCCTGTCGAACGATTTGCAGGATATTACGAGGAGATGGCTGAACCGTGAGATAGCGGTGTTATACCAATGGTAGGCGCCGAAGTACCATTGTAGTATTGCTGAAAACCAGGTGCGGAATGTCAAAGGTGCCAAAGGACAACATGTGCATGACAGTAGCGCGGCAATGCTTAACACCTCATCGTACATACGCGAAGGGGGCTGGGCTCTTCAGTGACAGCAACCAGCGAGCTCTCTCAAAACTCAGCGAATCCCCCATCTGATGCCATCATGATTAGTCGATTTCAGAAAGTCACCACGCCAGCGAGCGTGGTTGCATCAAGACGCGCGATGATGACGATAGCAGCGGATAAGACGTAACCAAGACTAAGACTGTGTTCATCGTCATCACCTACTTTTAAGAGGTTATGCACTTGTCCATACGTGAATGTTCTGCATGGAGGTACCAGTGCAGGCAGGTACAGAGACGTAAGAAAGAGCACTGATGAGCTAGTCGCATGCACGCACCGCAAAAGAGTGGATCCGAGCACTGGCCGCAGTCCACTGCACACGAGAAGCATGACTCGTGATAGCCGCCAGTGGAACTGGAAGAGCACTTGCCGTCACCGCAGTAGGTGCTCCGGCAGCTGCCGCAGTCCGCACAGCCCGTTTTGCCGGAAACGCACATCTCGCCCAGAGCTGGCTCACAGACGTAGTTGCTGTTGCAGGTAGGGCAGATGCCGCAGTCCTGGGCACATGAGGAGCACGTCTCCCCACCCGCCGCGTTGCACACCCCGTCGCCGCAGCAGGGCAGCGCAAGGCTGGCCCCACGAATCCGACAATCCGAAGGACACGTCAGGCAGACCTCGCTTCCTGTCGGCACCGTGGGACGGTTATCAGGGCCGATCCCTTTCATACGTAAAGGGCACAGACGCCTCACCGTACAAACAGATTCAACTTCCTTCATATGCGATTTCTTCCATGCGTTTCCCCTCGTCACGCTAGTCCCGCATTGCCCTCATACTGAATCACCGGAGCAGGTGCCATCACCGCAGAATGTAGCTTGACGCGGCGATGGTCGTGGGGGAGGTGGGCTTCGAGAAGCTGGAGGCCGTAAAATCGGGGAAGGCGGTCGATTCGGTGGGGGCGGGAGAGGAGAGGGCGGCCGGGGAGAGGGCGGCCGAGGGGTGGGTGGCCGGGGGAACGGAGGGCGTGGAGAAGGCGGCCAAGGGGAAGGTGGGCGAGGGGAAGGTGGCCTAGGAGACGGCGGGCGAGGAGAGGGCCGCGGCGGGGGAGGTGACGGTGGTGGGCGGACAGGTGGAGGTCGAGGGTTAGGATTGGGAGGTGGAGGCTGCTTTGTTGCTAGTTGTGGCGGGGATCGGCCGGGTGAGGGCGGGCGCGACGCCGCTGGCGGAGGTGGAGATGGCCGTGGAGAAGGCGGAGGAGATGGCGCAACGGGCGGCGTCCAGAGGAAGCCAATTATGTTTTCGCCCAATCCTGACATGAAGCCAACGTTGGCATCGTACGACATGCGAAAGTAGCCTTTGTCGCCCCAGCTCGGCCCCCAGCTGTTCTTCACGATCCAGTACGACCTGCGGCGGTCAACAGGAAACAGGAAAGTTGCTGCGTCATCAACGAGGCACAGAGGCACTTGATTGCTTAGACTGCACGTGAACTATTCACGTGGGTTCACAACGACATAGCCGCGGATACGGCTGAGCTGAAATGCCTTCCTCAATAGTCCCGACTCATCAGCGATGAATATTGCCCCCTATCAGTCAGGTTGCTTGTAACAATGTTATTGGTCACGATGTTGTTTGCGACAATGCTGGATGCCACTTGAGATTGCTGTTGGCAGCAAGTTGATAGATGCCAGTATTCAAGGTTCCTATGCCGACACAAGGCCGGTACAAGCCAGCATTGGGTAACGACGCAAGGGGGGAGTGCAAATCCGACGACGGCTAATGTTAACGACCTTTTGGTGAGGGCTTATCAGCGCTCCGTAACAACGATATGTATTGAGATGCGTTGTGGTTCACCTCCTCAGACGGGTGCTGGGCTGGCACTCCAGAAGCTGGAAGAGGCCCAACCCCCTTCTGCGTCTGTTTCAATAGCTAGGGTCGCGCAAGGCCCCACCAGGCGTCCCAGCTCCCACTGGCGAATGGGAGGTTCCCCGAAACCCCTCCGCGGGTGTGCTCCCCGTCAAGTTGTGACTACTAGCGGATCAGCTTTGAGGTCGCGAGCGGGCTAAGCGGATTTCCCTTACCCGGTGTCGTTGTACCCCACCACCAAGACCTGGTGGTATCCGTTAAGCCGGCTTGCGCGGTTCCAAACATAAGGCCTGCAATTACCAATGACAGCACGAATACATGTTGTAGCAGTTGAAAGGATTATTATGACGATGAAAGACCTCAACCATATCATTTCCCTAACATCTACACCGTACTACACTTAAGGCATCTGTCCAAAGGCACGCCGTGTGTGGTGATCTCCTTTTGTCATCGCATAACATTCTATTTGTCTGTTAATAAGAGGTAACGCTGTCTGCCGTGCATGACTTCAATCACGATGTTGGAGCTTGTCTCCGCACTTACGGCGAGGATGCGGTCCAGGTAAGGATGTCGGCGTACACGGCAAAATACGACGTCACGCCGCCGTATTTCCGAATGTGTTCCTTTGCCTGTGAAGCGCATATGCGAGATATAAATGGACTTTGGGGAAACTCTTCAGAGCTTCTAAGCAACCATTATGCCACTCTGTGCTGATCCTTCTTTCCCACTTACATCTAATATCCCTCTCATTTGAGAGTCACTTATTTGCACTCGTACATTATGCCTTGTCGTACATGCTCGTTATGTACATGTCGTAGCACATAACCAGGCGCTTACCTGAGTCAGGTCCGTAAAGGTGAGTTTTGAAAACGTGCCCCCAGCGGTCTTCACTGGTAGCGCCTTAACGGTGCAGCCCGCTGTGCCAGAATATGGGAAATTGATCTCCATTGGTATGTTAAGGCTAGAAAGAACATCTGCCGCAACGCTCGCGACCCATCCGTGGTCACAAGTGGGAATGTACATCCCGTTGCAAAAGAAAAGCCTGAAAACACAAAGAGAGGAAGGCGGAAGAGGAGAGGAAGAGATGCTCCCGTGAGGTCACTGCAAAACGTACCATGCAGACTAGCGCACCGGTGTGTACTGTGCAGTACCCACAAACCGACCAAGTGTGCATGCATGCCTGTGCCGCCATCAGCGTCAGGTGCCAAGACCAGGCGCTTCGGTTGGTGCCTGGGAAGGCCTTCTAGCATGATATCCTCCCTCCCTGGAGAGCACGTGTTGAAGCCATCCGGGAAGTCTCAAACCAACAACCTTCATGGGCTGCCCGTGCACGTGCGTGTAATCCAGGACGAGACCCCGCGTGCTCCCTAGGGCTACACCTATGTCACCATACCGTCACCGCGGCCAAGGGGTCCTACCACTGTTCCGCGAAGTCATTGGTGTTGATCGGCAAACGCCGGACAGCAGCGATGGTAGCCTCCGCCATTCCCGTTACCGCAAACGCCACACACGAACCGCAGTCGCCCTGGTCCTTGACCGAGCTGATAAAGTTTTTTCCGTTGACATATCGAGAGTCCCATTCCGGGTACGACAGCGCCGCCAATACATTATTGACAAAGCCTCCGGTGTCTTCACCTGCTGTCGCCCCCAGCGCCTGCGGTGGGCAGAAGATGATGTATGCAACCACTGTTCAACCACAACACCGTAGCAGACATTTCCAGGCTGGTGTGCGCCTTGCTTCCATATTTAGCGGTTCGGAAAGGAAACACGGACACAGAGTGGGAGAAATAAACTGCTTTGCACAGATCGCCTATGGATTTTACTGCTGGCGCCGAAGTTGGGAGATAACGGAATGCCTGAAAGCAACTGAACATTCAAAGACGTGTATGTGAACCCTCTGCAGATCCTCTGTGTAGCCCAGGAAGGGGTGGAGACAGGTGGCAGGGATGAGTGAACCGCCAAATCTCTCCAATTTCAAATGACAGTCCTGTCTGCCCTTCTCCCTGTCTGCCCTTCTGCCTTAAAAAGTAAATGAAGTAGTTTGATTGTTGGTTGAGGTCAATAAGACTTGCAAGAAGGTGGCAGAGAAGCAGACTGTTCCGTAGTGGCAGCCACAAGTCACTCACTCCAGCTTCCACAAACGCCTGGGTCAGGACAGCGGTTGGCACGGAGCTCACGTCCCCCGGGTCGCTGCCCAGCTCTTGCAACTTCATCGAAACCTGCGCACAGCCATGCATCCATTCAAGCAAGCAAAGTAGATTGCTATCCGAGCGCAGGGTAACTTCGGTAAATTCGGCGCCATGCTTGTCGAACAAATGTAGGCTATTTGCAGCGGCTTCGTTCGTCTACCCTTGCATCCCTGCTCCTATGCGCCTATGACCGCTGGGTCCGGATCTCGCATCGTCTTGCCATTCCACGGCGATTCAGGCTTTGGCTGATTCCAGCCGCCCCCTTCCACGGCTGTGCGCACGCCTTGCTCTTGGTCTATCTATCAACCTGTTACGTCCGTCTACGTCCGCCTATATTCTGTCATTGTACTCACTGTGCTTTCATGGGCGCATTGCGCCTGGCCCACCGCCCTCTGTTTGGGCATTCCGCGCCCAAGCAGCCCTGATTCATTCTGACCTAGATCCGGACCTTGTATTCTGCCGGCCAAGAAAAACCTTTAACTGGTAACATCCTGCCCTCCCCGACCAGCGGGGCTCCTAACTATAGGCCCTTGCTTGCATCAACCCATACAAATCACCACGCCATTTAAGAGCTATGTTCGAGAGGAAAGAGGCTCACTTTTGCCTGGGACGAAGTCAGCCAAAAGAGGAAGGTTTATTGACAGGGCAACTGACGAAACGGTTGGTATATATGGCATCGCATGGCGCGCGTGGTGATGAAATGAATGGGTTGGTGGCGTGCGCTCGAAATGCTCCCGTAACTCACTCATTTAGGTATCTATGCATTGATTATGCACATATAATAAGGATCCCGCACCATCCGTTCGTACCTTGCGGGATGCTGTGATGGCCCCCTGCATTTCCCCAGCCATCCTGCTACCTGAGTCCCTGACCGCTTCGAAGTCCACATCGGGCTAGGTTGGCGGACAGAGGGGAAGTGGTCCGGGAGGTGACGGGTGGGAGAGATTATTGCATGTGTACAAGGAGCAGCCGTATTACACCGCAGCCGATGAATGGCCTGACAGGGGGAGCCGTTATGCAAGCGTTGCTTTGTGGCACGAGGGCCAGACACGCAGCATCGGTACCGGGCCAAGGATGACGCCAAGCGAGTTGCTTGGTCCTCAGGGCCTCAACAGAACCTGCAGTATCTGTAAGATTGCATGTGTGGCGCGGCATCTCCGCTTTGATGGCTCGCCCATACGAGCAAGCCAAACTAGCTCTGCGGCCCAGTGTCCTGGAACCGAGGCTTTGCAGACTCAGGCACATACGCACCAATCCAATTCGGTACCATGGCAGCAAGCCATGATATGTGTGTATATATGAACAGAGTACGGCATGTTTTAATACAAATGCCTCTAGTAACGTAGCGATTGTATGTTAACGTACGTACACAAACACAGCACACCCTCAGTCTCACTCACTGGCAAAGTGACCCCGAACAATGTCCGATTAGTAACATAAAGTCCCCCACAAGACTGCTTGCTGCCAGAGGTGGCGTTAAGGGGCAGGAAGATGGGCACCATGGGTATGAGCTGGAGCGCTCCGGTTGTGTCAAACGCATTGCAGAACCTGGTGGTACTGCATACGGCGGCAATGTTGGCAGGCGATCCAGGGATTGGAACGACTGTGAGGGTAATTGCGCCGGAAACTTCTTGTTCCTGGTAGAACACGTAGCCACGGACGGTGGGGCAGCCTGTGGAAGGGTACCACCCAAGTCGCAGATGTCATGAAGCAGAATGATTTTTCCAAACCAGCCGTAACGGATAAAAAGCGCTTATGAAGCCTACAGGCCAAGGTACCACCCGGTAGTTGCTGGTGTTAGTCATATGCCTATACAAGTAAGGACTGGAAGAATGCAATGGATGGCAGGCTTACTGCTAATTCATCAAGTGGAATGTGTTTTTCGCATATCTCCTATAGCAACAACAATGCGTCCTAGTTGGAACTCGCGACGGCCCGCAATTTAGTACTGAAATTGGATGTTAACAGTTCAGCCCCGCCACGAGATTACTTAGACGCACGATTTTGCAGGCACAAGGCACTCTCCATCTTTAACAACTCTCCGTCACCTAACACTGCGTCACTGCCTGTCGTATAGCTCCTACAGGGCAGAGCGCCTACCATACCTAGCGCGCCTGCGAGGTGCACCATGCAGGAGAGTACCATTATGTACCAGAGAACTTCCACGTTCACCATGGATGCGGGTTACTTTATACGCATGCACAGCATCATACGTTAAGCAGAAATTAAAAACTAAAAAATGTTATTTTATTATTTATATATGGACACGAGTCACCCACCAAGATAAGGTATAAACACTATGACTATGGGGTGTTGTCATCTCCACTTGAAATAATAGTATAGATCAGGGCAATTTTAATCTGGGACAATTTTTGCAATTCCTCCATCTAATCCCTGTGTTATATACGAGGACTACGATTATATAACAGATTATGTACGGCAATAGCAGCTTCCTTCCTCTTCGCTTCCCAGACACCATTTCAGTTATTGCAGTAGTTCTTTTTCCGACTTGATCAATCAAAATGTCAAAATACGACGGCAAAGCATTATAAATGTTGTCGCTGCCGCTGCCAGCAGCAAAGCGTGTTCAGGCACCAGCATTGACGCCGCTGACGACGACGGCGTGCCCCATGTCACGACCTCCAGACCCAACTAGCCTAAAATTGCCATGTGCATTGTTATCCACCTCATCCGTTGCCGTTCCCATGGCCACCAGCCGCTCCAAATCCGCCAAGATCCCGCTGCTTCTTGTGTCTGAGGGCAGCCCCGATCTACAGCCCCGATCTCGACCACGGCTGTCATAGAGTTCTCTGTATTCGTCCTCACCATCTACTGCTTGGGAACCCCCAGTGCCCATCTCCAAACCCAACGTCAGGCGCAGTCCCTCCGCCGTCAACGCCAGTAGCAGAGGACGAACTGGGCTAATGGCCAGCGCCCGGGCATCATCTCTGCTGCCGACATCATTATCCACGTCGGCGCTGACAGCCGGCCATCCTGGCTCTGCGCACCAAGTGCAGGCGTCACTGCCGCGGTGGCACCACTGTTTTGTGACTTTATCCGGCACCAGTTTCGGCCCCAAGCCCAAGCCAGGGCAAGCAGTGCGACGCGACATACTTGAACCGCCCGAATCCCCGCCTCCTCGACTTGCTCACGCAGCTTCTCCTCCATTTCCATGGCCGCATCGGTCCTTTCCGGAAGCCACGATCCTCCCCACCTGCTGCTCCTCGCTCAGTCCATGAATTGGCCCCTTCTGATCCAGATCCACTGCGGCGGCGGCGGGACCAAGCATCAGCGCCAGGGGCCGAGGCCAGATACGTACCTAGGGATGGGGGGCAATGACAGCAAAGTCGGACGGAGGAGGTCAGGGAGCGGAGCGGCCATAGCAGGCATAACACGCAGATAAGATGTGCAATCATGGCAGTCGGGCCGGAAACGTATTTAGGCATATCTTCCTCTTCGCTGTTGCGTGCGTGGTGGTCATGTTGATGCATGATGGGTTGAGAGTGCTAGTGTTGCCGTTCGGGAGTCAGTCCTGGTAACCTCCGGGGCCCTATCGCCTATGCCCGCAGGGAACCCCGTTCATTCCGTGTCCGTGTCTCGCTTCGAAATCCAAATTCACCTCCATCCAGCGATAACCAGGTCACCCTGGCGGAGGGACTGTAGCAGTGAAGACGAGTGCAACGGAGGAAGAGGGCGGAATTCGGAACACGCAATAGTGCTGGATGAGGTGCTTTACCAGAGGGGAAAGGGAGACATGAGAAGCACGCCGACGGAATATCGCAGGTCGGCAAAGCCTGACAGGGATGGTGGTGGCGTCCCTTGGTAGCTCCTGTTCATGGTCACGGTCATGGCAGTGGTTACAGCAGGCGAAGAAAGGCCACGACGGAGTCCACGATCAAAAGAGGAGACGGACTGGACCCGGCAGCTGCGGGGGACTCCCGGGGCCGCAGCACGAGGGGCCCTCCGGTACAACGTAAGGAGGTGGCGGAGCAGGTGGTAGGTCGACGTCCAGCTTGTATAGGTGGGGGTGAGGGCATGGGGCCGCCGCATTCCCGTCTAGGCCGCCCCACTGCCAGCACCACCACCACCACCACCGCCATACCACCATCAGCGCTGACTGGGGCTCTCAGACCCGAGAAGAATCAAAAAGGGCAACGAGCCCCACAAGTGCAAAATACAAGTCCCGGAGCTCACAAAGTGCTCATTCGCAGCTCCCGTCAATGGCTGCGCTGTGCACAGAACAACAAACCAGACCCGGCGAATCATCCCTTAAAGCCTCGCTTAACTTCTAGACCTTTGCTCTCACATCATTATCGTAGCCACGCACGGCGATGCCATCACATGGGATGATTTAATCGCCGACACTCGTCCTCTTGCAGGGCATGTTGACCCTTAATCCATTTTTCTACGTTCCGTTCTCGAAGCTTCGTCATGGGGGAACCCATGAGTGATGACTCAGGGATCCCGACGGCCCGCGGAGAAAGCTCAGCCCGCACTCTCGATCTGCAGCTTACCTAAGGCTAACCTTCATCCGCACCTTCAGCAGCCAGAATTTTCGCCGCTGCCACCTCCACGCCACGCCACCTCCATGATGTTCGACTTCCTGTATGCTAGGAACCTTGCTATAAGTCGTTTCATTTCATGGGCTGCTGGCCACCTCCGTCATGGCCGCCCGTCGATGTGCACATGCCACAGCAGGTCTGGCAGCGTTACATGATCTCGTTCGCTTCAAGTACAGTTCACAGCGTGTGCATGCATAAGCACCAAGAGGCGACCGAACTTATTTGGGTGGACCCATTTCCCCGCTTGTGTCGTTCCGCTCTCCACACTGCCCGGCCGTCCGCCTCCATCAGAGACCTCGTCCCCAGGGGACCACAGAAGCCAAGCCAGTTAGGGTCCTTATTTCTCAGGCAGCAGGTATTGGACGTGTAGGTGCGTGAGCCGTGGGCGAAGAAGCCGTTGGGCTGCCCAGGCCGGTCGCGGTACACAACACCGCATGCGCATCTGGGGACGCTGTCATCTGCTGCAGGTCCGTCCCTACTGTGCTTATGCTGCTCTTGCTGCCACCCGGAGGGTGCCTGTGTACCGTCCGCTGCTCGGTATGTCCCGTGATTTCCTCCAGGAAATCCGGCAGCTGTGCTGGACTTCCGGCGAGTCTTTTTTAAGGACCCTTATAGGGCACCGCCACCACTGCTGTCACCAATGCCATCACCAATGCCGCCACCAATGCCAATCCCGTCCAATGCCCTCCCCGCTCCTGTCTGAGAGCCGCCGTGACCCGTGATGTGGGCAAAGGTAAGGAGGGCCGCGGGCGGGGTGGTGGGCGAGACGGCGGACGCTTCCTCACTTAAGTGGTTGGGGATGGTGCCCGCTGTTTTCCAACCGTTACCCTCATCTGCTTCCGCGGTCGCTGATACTTGCCGCGGTCCTTGTCTAGCGCCTTGATGCCGGCGGTTTCCAGCTTTTCAATCTCACCCTGGCCGCTTTCCTCAGCCCCGGGCTCGTGTGCGGCCTCTACTTGCCCGCCACCCAGCTCCTTGCCGTGTTCCTCCTTCGTTGGCGCACCCATTCATGGGGATCCTGCAGCCCGTCATGAGCCCTGTCCCACCGGCCCGTCCGCTTTTCCTGCTCATCATCCTCACCGAGTTTGGCTCTGAGTTTGGCAGCAACTCCTCGCCCGACACCGGGCCTCTGCCTGCTCCGAAACGACGGCAGAGTCCTGAAAGACGCCGCCGGCAGCAGCAGCGGCCGCTGCTAGGCATTCGGCGGCTTATGAAGTTGTACCAAGGCATCGACGCCAAAATAGGTGTTTGCTTCACCAGACAATTGACACTCAAAGTAACAGAAACATGGTTCATTTCAGAGCAAACTCTTATCTTAGGATTCTATTTCCTAAGCTGGCTTTATTGCCTTCCGGGGCGTGAGAGCTGACCCATGGGTCTAACGGGTTTCCCCCCGTCAAAAACAACCCGAATCTATATCGTACCTGCTGCGCTCTCCATGTACGCAGATTATCGATCAGGATGGTGGCGTATCCAGACAGCGGTTAAGATGTGTCCGAGGAGCAGCACGATATGGGAAGGCTGTGTCGCCGGGCCCCGCCTCCCTTGGCCTGGGGAAACGGGAATGGATGTGCTGGGGATGGGGGATGAGCCGTCCTAAATCGCCATGTTCCTCGTTGCAATCTCATCCTCCGTCAAGGCTGAAGGGGGCCCCCATTAGGGCTGTCTTGCTCAGGGCGTCAGTCTCGCAAACCCTGCAAGCGGAGCGCTGTAACTTCAGTGAGAGTGTGTTCGGGTCCCGGAGTTGGCCAACCAGGGAGGAGGCTGGTGCATGGGCAAGAAGAGCGGAACTTAAGCGCCCTGGTTCCTGCGGTGCAGCTGAATGCCCTCCGGCTGTCGATCAGGTTATCATGACCTCCACGGACTGGCTTCTTGCGTTGGGTGCAATTCCTCAATGACAAATTCAGAGGTTTGCAAATCTGCATGCTGAGGCATTTTGAGCACAATGCTGCCTTTACAATGCCATTGAGATGGATTCATCATCGGCTCAATGTGGGTACCTCAAAAGAGATGCAGCCGTACAATCCTTAGAAGCTTGACAGAATTGTTTTCCCGCCACTTTCAGCAGCAAAATACACACGTTTTGTTTCTTAACTTGCTTGATTAACACATTGCGGTATGTCCACAACTCTCAAACAAGCTTTTGCCTAGCCGCCGTTGGGGCTTGGGACTTCGACAGCGCAATCCTGGACGCACCGAACACAACACAAGAATTCTATTTAGGATAGGGAAGCAATTATACCATCCAGAACTCAAAGATGTAGCATAACTGTAACCCAACGTTGGCCATGCGCACAAAGACTTCCGTGCCTGCGGTACCGATCATATGCCCTCAACCTGTGGGTCCTTTCTGGACACGAGCAACAGCTCACGATCGGGCAGCGCGTGGATCATGGCCTCAGTCATCGATTGAGGTGGCACCGGCAACTTTGCCGGCAAACAAGATGTCCTTCACGAAGGTGAAGTCATGGGTACAACATGCGGGTACAACAACAGGGAGAAGGCTACGGCAAACAATAGCAAGAACAGCAATAGCAGCGGGAGGGCGTGACTGCCGCTGCCTCGAAAAGGGAAGAAGCGGGTATAATTAAACGAAAGCGCGAGTTAACAGAAGTAGGGTTCGTGAGCAGGCACATGCCAAGGTCAGCCCAACGGCATAAGGCAGGGATATGGGGAGAGGGATCCGCAGCAGAGAAGAACGGTATCTGCACGTTGGGTTGTCCCGGCTTCTAATCACCCTCATGCCCAACACAACGAGCACATACATCCATCAAAGGCGTAGCTCGAGCTGGGGGCCAGACCACCACAATAGTTGCAGTTGCGGTGCCAGACGGAGTCTTGGACTTATCTGCCTGCCGGATCCCATCTATCCATCCGTCCAGCTAGGCTAAGACCCAGGCCCCGCATCGTGACTGGTTCTGAGCAACGGCATGCGCACTTATATATCGGGACCGCAGAAAGCAGAAGCGGCAGCGACCCATATGACGCACGATCGCCCTACATCGCCACCGGGCCGTCGCCGTTGCCGAGAAGCCGCAGATCTATTTGATGCTCATAATATTCAACCTGTCTTAGTCCTCGCACGCTATGTTTGCGGTTCCGGCTTAGCTAGTACCGAAGTGCACATGATAACTTCTCCGTGGGCGCCCATGGCATCGTAAGTGTGTATTAATTCACAGCTGTCTGCTGCAAGCAATTAATCAGGCGATTCGTATATCTTACTAATGTAAAGAAGTCTTAGGCAGGGCAGATTGAGGGCGCTGGTACGTTGCTCCGTACTAGAAACTTCATTCGCTACTAGAGGCGTTTAATGCGCAAATATGCGTTTTCAAGTCAACGTTTTGAATACTATTTCAACCGCTCGTTCTCTTACAAAGCTAACTTGTAACATACGCACGCGGCGGCTTTAAGCTGCTAGCTGCAAGCACTTCTGGTTTTCAACTGGGTTTGCTTGTTCGGGTAGTTTGAGTTCCCATGGGCTGTTTCACTAGGCCCGTCCTATGCACCATGCGCAGCGTATTCTTCTACCTGTTGCGGGCATGTGTCGAGGGTTTTAGGGTACGTAGGTACCGAAGGTACGCTCCACTCTGGGAAAACGGGGGGGTCCAGCTTCCATAAAATCCAGCGTCCTTTTCCATAAAGTGGCCTCCATATTATTTTGATATGGAATCCATAATCCTGCCACCAGGTTATGGAAGATATTTTATGGAAGGCATTTTATGGAATGGAAACGGCATTTTATGGAAAGTTACAATGGCTGGCATGGAGGGCACAAAAGGAAGCGTTCATTTCGCATGCAAAATACGGCGATTATTCAGCATCACGTACTGTCATTAGCTTCATGTCCTATTATTATTCGGCCAACCAATAATATGCATGATATGTAGATAGGGTATCTCTGGCCACCTATCTACATACCTAAAACCCTAACTAACTACCTTCGTACCTATCTATCGTCACCTAATGATGCTCTCTATTTTGTAACTATCAAAATACATACTGCTGCAAGTAAAGGTTATTGTAACCGCAATCCACACTGCCACAAATAAGGAAAGCAAGGTCGGAGTCTTATCTCGTCAGACACCACGATTCCTCTGGTACCCCGGCGTGAGGACCTCAATACCGGTTGATGTGCATTGCCCCCACTGCTTCCCGTGCCACTTGAGACCCCCGATGATGCTCCCCGTATAGCACTACAAACAGTACGACCGCGGGTCGATAGCCTACCGCCGAGTACATCTACAACAGCGGGATTGTTGCTAGTATGGATCGCTATATCCAACTGATATACCATTTCATAACACCTTTGGAACACTCCTGTGTTCAACTCAACTTTTGCTAGTTGCTCTATTATCTTAGCCTGAGCTCAGGCTGGTTATAAGCTATAAGCACTGCACTAGGAAGTGTATTTTAGGGAATTGGGACAATGGATTATGGAAGGTGTCAGGCTACCAGAACGACCCTAACGACCCCAAGTCACAGAAAAACAATTTTCCACAAGCTGTCATGACAGGACATATCTACTTAAAAACGTTTTTCATGGCTGTATGTGGATATTATTGCCTTCTATATGGGTTTTATGGAAGTCCATATGGTTTTATGGAAGTCCATATGGACTTTATGGATCCAACGAAAAATATGGAGGATGGCTTTTCCCAGAGTGCTCGCGCCTTTTGCATTTTTGATGGTCGATTTCACTGAAGGCGTTTAATAGCTATCTAAACACCTCATATTTGGTGTGCAGCTTTCTGTGATTTGTATTTGTTTGTAAATTACATCCGTGTCAAGGTCAAGGTCAAAGGCTGCACCATTTCATGTCACAAGCCGATTTCGCCCCAATCCTGCCAACAGGACCATACGTGTATCGTTGACCGCTGTGCAGCTGCAACCGAGAGTGCCCTGGTGGCGACCTTGGTTGAGGTCCGTGCAGCAATCGTCTCGCAATGTTGAGGGTTTCCAGACAGTGTTTCCAGACAGTGTGAGATACCCAGCCAGATAGGGTTCAATGAGGCTGACAATGGCATGGAGCCCGACTTAACCAGGATCAAAAAAGATAGCATCTGAAGTGCCTTTGGTCAAGGAAGGCGGGGATGCCCCGAGTATCAACAGTGAAATTGACCATGAGGTGGCAGTGGAGGTGGCAGTGGAGGTGGCAGTGGAGGTGGCAGTGGAGGTGGCAGTGGAGGTGGCAGTGGAGGTGGCAGTGGAGGTGGCAGTGGAGGTGGCAGTGGAGGTGGCAGTGGAGGTGGCAGTGGAGGTGGCAGTGGAGGTGGCAGTGGAGGTGGCAGTGGAGGTGGCAGTGGAGGTGGCAGTGGAGGTGGCAGTGGAGGTGGCAGTGGAGGTGGCAGTGGAGGTGGCAGTGGAGGTGGCAGTGGAGGTGGCAGTGGAGGTGGCAGTGGAGGTGGCAGTGGAGGTGGCAGTGGAGGTGGCAGTGGAGGTGGCAGTGGAGGTGGCAGTGGAGGTGGCAGTGGAGGTGGCAGTGGAGGTGGCAGTGGAGGTGGCAGTGGAGGTGGCAGTGGAGGTGGCAGTGGAGGTGGCAGTGGAGGTGGCAGTGGAGGTGGCAGTGGAGGTGGCAGTGGAGGTGGCAGTGGAGGTGGCAGTGGAGGTGGCAGTGGAGGTGGCAGTGGAGGTGGCAGTGGAGGTGGCAGTGGAGGTGGCAGTGGAGGTGGCAGTGGAGGTGGCAGTGGAGGTGGCAGTGGAGGTGGCAGTGGAGGTGGCAGTGGAGGTGGCAGTGGAGGTGGCAGTGGAGGTGGCAGTGGAGGTGGCAGTGGAGGTGGCAGTGGAGGTGGCAGTGGAGGTGGCAGTGGAGGTGGCAGTGGAGGTGGCAGTGGAGGTGGCAGTGGAGGTGGCAGTGGAGGTGGCAGTGGTCGAAACTGGGAACAATCATTTCGAAGAGGTGAACCTGGAGAGGCAAGTGGCCGAAACTGGGATGCTGAGAGCGAAAATAATGAGTTTGATCACGAAATGCAAGTGGCTGAAAGCAGGGTTGCTGAAACCGGGGATGAGGAGAGTGAGGACCACCAGACGGACACAAAAACACACGTGGCTGAACCGGGGTGGCTGAAACTGGGAATGCTGAGAGTGAGGATAACGGGATGGACCATGAGAGGCACGCGGTCATGCCCATGGAAGAGCTCACAAATGCGGATGTTGCTGAGTGGGTGATCACATATAGCAAACTGGAGGATGAGGCACTTGGCGACCGCCTCACCTTCCAGCTTGCTCCGGAGAAGTTCAGAAACCATGGTCTGAAGCCTGTGTACGATAGGCTCAGATGGAAGGTGAACCCACACCGTCACCCACTTTAAAGCCTTTGAATACTTACACGCCGCATACAGCAGGCTTGAGAAGAAGGCCCAGATGCAAATGTCTGGGTCTTATAAGGAGTGACGGTTGAGGGGTGGGGGTGGGGGGAAAGGCATGCATCCTATCAGGGCTTTGTAGCAGTCATCAGATGGCAGGTAAGTGTGGGACTCATTACACAACCTGCTTTGTTGCTTCACCTGGTTCTCATGATGACGGTTTTCCATTCTGACTAACAACCCAAAATCTTTCCATGCAGCTGTGCCCCGGTGTTGAAAAACTGCTATTGGCTCTGACAGGGAGCCTTTAAGCCGCTGGAGTGGCTTTGGCCGGGACATCTTGTTTGTCCCTGTATATGCAATGGGAAATGGGTCGGAGGTCAAACTCCACCACATGGAGGGTTAAGACCCACCAAACACGCGATCTGAGATCCTTGGGACTTCCTTGGACATATGGGTGTCCTTGGAGATATATCATGCGAGGCTCTGGCTCACAACCGGTGTCTTTTGATACCACCCTTAAATGGGCAGACTTGGTATCTTCCAGATTATATGTCGTGCAAAGAGTTACGACCAACAGCCAACCCGCCACTGCCACTGCCACCGCCACCACCAACTACACTAGCAGCATGCTGGCCCTCAACCTGTCTCCTCACCCCTCCAGCCACTTGTTGCCAGCATACTGCTGCTCGGCTTTTTTGTTTTTTCTGCATGTACGACCAGGCCTTGTCACGCGTCCTTATATCCCGTAGGAGCAGGCTGCACCTCCTTCCCAGGTCGACCACGACCAAGACACGGACGAAGCTGGCCCATCTCACAGCAGCTCCCTCGAAGAGCAACCCCCATGCGGTGCCAGTGCAGGATCACTTTCAGAACCGCAGCAAGACTGTGAGGGCTCGGTCGAGGTGGGGACATGGGAGCTTCGACAGAGTTGCACGAGAAAGGTCTCCATGGTGCCAATGTATACTCCTCCACTCCTGTTTGTACTGTGCCCTTTTCAGGACGCAGAAAATCCTCCGGGTGCAGGCTGTTCAGGACAGCGGCTGAGGCCCGTCAGAGTGAGATTTCTATGCATATGTAACTTCCCGCTTCCCGCTTCCCGCGTCGCCCAGATTCAGAAATGTTTTTCGTCGTTGACAGGTCGCCCGTGGTCCCACCCCGCTCGCGTGTGACGACTTCCGGAGGGCCCCACCAAGGCGCACAAAGACCCGGCCTTTGGCAGAAGTGGGGCGGTGTTTACAACGTATCACGACATACCTGCGTGACAAACTCTGAGGTCCCGTCCGTATCCCTCCCCCCCTGTATATCCTATGAGAATGTAATTATATCATACATTAGAACTGGAGCATCTGGAAATGTAGAACTCAGCTGCAGCATGTCCTTGCCGTGCATTGTCTTTTGCGTCGCTTGCAATTACTATTCCGATTTAGGTACAAGCATGCTTCAGTCACTAAAGCATGCGTGCTGCAGCGCTGCTGCTCATGCGGGATGTGCGGTTGGTGCAGGTTTAATATCCTGCAGGAGTGGTGCCACCACTGCCTGTATGCATTAAAAGCTACCCCCCAAACGTGATTTGTTTTCGGGGGAACCAATCTGTCATTGAGCTGCACACAGCTGGTCCTCTTCATTGACTACATGAGGCTGCATAAGCAGCAGACGTTGAGCACAGTGGATTTTGAGCGTGGCGGCAGATACAATAACGGGCCTCGTACCAGCACACGGGATGGCGCTTCATTCCCAAGCCATGCTTGGAGGCCGTGGGTGCCGACTACAGACCGGCAGGCCCCTGGCAGCCAACACAGGCAACGAAGCGCCAGACACATAAGCTGCATGTGTTGAGGGTTCCAGTAGCCATGGAAAGCATATGGCTGGGTCGCAGCATGGAGCGCTGCGGCAGTACACCAGTAGCAGTGGGGCAGCTCAGGCCACGTATGAATGCAGCCGATTGCCTCCAAGCAATGTGATGGAAGAGGAACTTGCGTGCAGGTCGATATCTAGTGGTAGGGCAAACCTATCGGTACACGCGCAAAAAACGTTTTAGGGCTGTGCTGTACATGGGAGGGGCGGTCCAGCAGCCGGGGGGCAGGAGGGTTAAGTTCGAGCTAAGGCAGCTACCGTCTCGGCTTTCGTTGTACATGGGGCATATAAACGGGGAATTGCAAAGGGTGATCATTCTTAAGGCAGCTGCAGGTCGAATAATACTCTGCGTGCAGTATAATCAAATAATGTTCGTGCTTTCCAAACGTAGATATCCATCGCAGTATGATTTCCCACGCATATTCCAACTATCCCATGGGACAGGACTTCATCACGTGGCTTAACAATAATGATGCATTATCATGTACGGAGCCTCCATGTAGCCGGTAACCGTTGTTCGTTTCAAGCACTCTGCATAACGTTGATAACGAACTGCTGCCATCCATATTGACAGGCACTTACAACCCGCGAGACGCTGTCTGAAAACCTGAGGATGTTGAATTTTAATTGCCTTGAACGCAGCTCATCGTTATGGCCTACCCATGCGAGCGACGACTCCTGTCTTTGTTGTCGTATGGATTGTATGGCAACGATCAGCCACCACGGCATCAGCTCGGCAAGGTGCGGACAGCGGCAGCGGGGCCAGGACCCCTCTGTAAAATGCGCACGCCAGCTCCTGGCATTGCATCGAACACCGACGGGTACACTCTCTCCGTCCCTCGCTAGCTTCACTTTGCTCGCCGCCCCCTCCCGAATTCATTTTATGAATAACATAGTGACGCAGTACGGAATGCACGGTGTTTGTTGGCAGTTGGGAGTTTCGGGTGGAGACATCGCAACACGTGCTGGGTCTCGGTGACATACTGTGCGAGATCAAGTCCAACCATGCCTGTCACATCCTGTTGCACGCTGGCGGATCGGCCATCAGCACGCGTGCAGTTTGAGAGAGCACGTCCCAAATAAAGCAAGTCCAGTCACGTAAACATGCAGCATTTTCCACCTTACTAACGTCATTCCAAGGACCTGCATCGCATGTACGGCAGCGCTTGCCCATCCTGCGTGTCAAATATAATCTAATAGGTACGATTGAATTGTTTCCTCCGATTGGCAGCCTTGGTTGCCCTAGCTACGCCCCAACAAAGCAAAATCCAATTTCTGCGGCACCAGGAGATCTGTTGGAATGTGAGCAACACTCATATACGATAGAATGTCAGAGCAAGAAATACGGCCCACGAGGGGCCGGGCGCTTTGCTGACTTCAACAAGATCACTAGACAGGTCCTCTTCTTCATGGAAGATCATTTATGTAAATTATACCTAATGTCACTCTATCAAAGGTCCAAGTGGCCGCACAATGTTCCATATGCATTAAAATACATTGGCAGCCTAAAAATGGTTGACGAGACTCCCCTTGAGCTTGGACTAACACTCGCTACTCGTTACTGGATGATCAAGGGCGCAGCGGCTTGCTTTCTATGTTTGATCGTATGGTGGCTCCTGTGTATAGCTGGTACAGACAGACACACGGACATATATACAGGTTTTCGCTCCATACATAACTGTCAACGCCCCCGCCCTCGCCATATACAGGGCTTTTAATCAATCCGGGAGAACATCCAGCAAGGTTGCCGGATAGAGTGGGCAGCAGTTCCGGGTATCATCGAACAGAGCAATCCTGCGGACCGGGGCGGCAGCGGTCGGAGCACCAGACGTAAATGCATGTGGGGGACGAAACACCATTTTAAGATCATTGAATTAGGTAGACGAACAGTGAAGTGTCAATGGGGCTGGGAGTAGCGGATTGGGGGAAGGATCGGGGCTGGCTCGTGGGTGACGGGTGAGGCGAGGTGGTGTTTGGAGTGAGGTTTGTTTCCGGGAAGAGCAATAATCCACTTAGGTTGTCGAACAGTTGTTTGGACAATCAATCGACCTTCTAAAGTAATCAAGATATTGACCTCTTCTGACTTTGATATCTGGTAGGTACATTGGGATTCCATACATACGTTTTTACGACATGCCGTATATACGGTACTCACCAGCATGTGGACATGCCAAAATTGCAGATACTATCCAGGTCCGCCAATCTGTCCACTTCCACGCAGATTTGTCCACCGCTGGCTTGAGCTAGGTTCCAGTTGAAGGGCGGTATCCTCAGCGTCTGATCGCCCACCACACCCCACACTTGAGAAACGAACGTTAAATCCGCTGCGCCTGCGGGCCGCATAGCAATGCCTTTGACGCGACCCCGTCCGGTGTCATTGGCCCAAATCTCAACGGAACGCAGATTAGTCACGGAGCCACATGCACTCTGCAGCAGGGGGCGGGATAGGTATATGTGTAAGTAATTGATTTGCGTAGTATTTGCGACTATTTGGTTAAGAATAATTATATTAACAGCATGTGTGATTAGTAATAATAATAATTATTATTATTATTTTTGCTATTATGATATAGGAGAGGGCCATAAGCTAGATGCATAAAATCTTTTGAACCATTCGCACACATTGCAGCCGCTTCAGTGGACTGGACACCCATATATATATATATATATATATATAGGACAATTTCCAAGGTATATATATATATATAGAAAAACCCTAAAACCCTATTGTAAGAAATATGTATCATCAACTAATCCATGCTTACCTAGCGAATGAAACAACACATCATGCTTTTATATATTCATTTGACTACCGCTTTCAATGCTGTTAGCACTCTGAAATGTACGGTGGTTGTGTGGGTCCTGGGGCCTGCTGCCCCAGTTCCCCGCACTTCCACCGTCTTCATGGTATCGGAGCCCAAGGTAGATTCTTGCAGAGAAAAGTGAAGGTAGAAGGAAGTAAGGAGGGATCAATTGTAAAATCGTTGTGAATGTTTATTTCCGTCCAGGCAGTTTCCTGATTTTTGTGTGTATTGTTATATTAAGAAGCGCGTGTTATCCTTATAATCTGAAAAGATGTATCCAGAGAATTGTTATTTACATACATGCGTCGTCCTGATGAAGCATCAGCGTGGGCATTGAGCATAGTGCAATACATAAGTTAAATGCGTGCTTTTAATCATGCAGAGAAGTTGTGATAGTTCTGGCATCCAGCCTCATGGTAACAGAAGGTGCAATTGTTCATGATGACAAGGTAGATGCTATTTCAACTGCTTCAGCTAGGAAAAGGAAAAAAGAAACTACCACAGCAAAAGGTGATTGGTGCTGTGAGGTGGCCAGCCATCACATGCCATTCACCTTCTACAAAGAGATGTAGTCAAATAACAAAGGGTAGATAAGCCTGTGCCACTTGACTACCTTTGCCGTGGTAAACATAAACAAGCATGCTAAGGTGCGTTGGATACCACCTGAACGCATTGCTTTATTAATCCCGCAGAGCCACTACCACTGGCACGTCTTCCATACGCACCACCCCCAATACTACTTAGCGATGATGTTCCCTGGGTTTCCCCATCCCCAGCTCCATCCTTGCCCGGCTTGCTCCTTGCTCGGGAAGGGGTTTTGCATGAGGAAGGCCCACTCCTGCATTTATTCTTTAAGTAGTTTTCTATCATAATGGCAGCTTGATGCCTAGTCATGCGGTTGAGAACTACTGCATTGATACTAGGATTAGGCTCTTGAGTAAACGTTTTTGAATCTCCGAAGCAGTGCTGATCTGTGCAATAGTGTTGCCAATGAATGTGATGGCCTCCGCTTTTGATTTAGACATCTTGTCTTCAGCCATCTGCAAAGGATAGATAGATAAGAAAGATAGGTGAATTAATATGAGTATGCACATGTTTGAATATCAGCCATGCATGCGATGGTAGGTATGTTATGATGCAGAACTAAAAGTGGGTATAAAATTCTTGTTAATACTGAGTGCAGCTAAAAGATATTGAATACAATTGTATCAATTGCAAGTATTAGAGTAGCTACATGAAGTGGTAGCAATACAAATATTTAAGGATATCATTTGAAGCAACTGCTAGAGTAGCTAAATAAAGTGTTAGCAGTCAAAGATTAAACATACAGAAAGCCATGTTAACATCAAAGCAAGGAACATGGGAACAAGCTTACATTTTGCTTGCTCAGCCATTTTGCCTGAGGTTCTATAATGGGCTCATTAGAAGCCTGGAGAGCACTGTCCAAAATGGATGTTGCGGCTTCCTTGGTCAGGTTATTATCAAACTGAATGGCCCTGGGCAGTAGGGCCTCCTTCTGATGGCCAGTAGCAGGCTTCTTGTCATCATGGGTGGCCTTGAACTGCACACAAACACATGCCAAAAGCAAGGTACGTATGAATTTTTATAATGTAGGTGATGTTATTATGCTCCTTAATCATTGTACCTGATTCAGCTAGTCTACTTGAAAATATATTGATGAGATTTGTACAACTCCTAAGCTAAATATTTGAAAGTACTTCATTGAATACAAATTGCAGGATTTATATTATCTGGAAGCATAGCGTTACTGCATGACAACGGTACTGCGGTAAGCGGTACCCCAAGTGAAGCATGATTAAAAGCACAATTTCTAAGCGGTACCACATGATAGTGGTACAGCATGGTAATCACTATAACAACAGATTCGTGCGTTAGGCTCGCGTTAGGGCGCGTATGTGTGCGTAAGGCTGCGTTTTGTGCGTTTGAGTTTGCGTTGGCCTGACGTGAGCCTAACGCAACATATAGAAAACTTGACAGAACGTCTGTTATAGTGCGTCGTTTTCAAGTTCTTTTAAATGAAAACAATATTTATAATGATTATAAAAGTTCCCTGTAATTTTTATTACGTTTTGTGATACTCGAAAATCGTGGGCTTGCGTATGTTCTAACGCGAGCTGTACGCATTCCGATCGCAAACCTAACGCACGCGTTAGCTTAACGCAAACAGGTTGCGTATATCTTGCGTACAGTGCGTTACCATACGCACTGTAACGCACTGTAACGCACTTTACGCAAAGTTTATGTAGATAGTGCATAATAATGTTCGGAGCATGGGTTGGCCGGATTTATTTACTTTGCTTAGTTGCTCTTATTGTGCAGATGCATGGAGACTTTGTGCATAAAATATCATCAAAGTTAGTTTCAATTTAGGATAGCGCTATAAGTATTAGTCCTAGTACAAGAGATTGCTCTGGTGAACACTTGTTAACATCGGTAAATCGCCACCATTATACGAATTTAGAACCTGTACATGTGGCTTACTTTATAACATAGAACTCTGAAGTGCCACACATGGCTGTTCAGGGCTACCGTTCTAATTATGGAAGGCTTTCTAATTATTGAGCAGCAAGCTGCCGGAGTTAGCAAGTCTGGGTAAGGACCGAGGAAATTTGGCAACAGCAAACCTTACACAGTAGCCAGGCAACAATGTTTCCAGATGGAGACCCAAACAAAGTCACCAAGAGCCACAGTTACACATTGAGCAGGCCCCAAAAATTAGATAGCCTTGTCCGGCAAGCATCATAGCAGCTTGGCATATGTGTGAAAATTGACCATGAAAACGAGCATGTGTGAGAGGTACTCTATGACCCCAATGCTTCCCCAATCCAGACATATTGCAATGCAGAATAGTTCAATCGCTGCACGGGAATGAATAGTTCAACGGATTCACGCCACAATTTTCAGCACGGTCATTATTTTGTCATCGCATCAAAAACGTCATGCACATTCCTAACCAAAATTGTTTCATGGCTCCAGAAACTCCAAGCACGTGCCTAACCCGATGACAGCGCTGTACTGAGGGCTGCCCAGAACCCTGGCCTTCCATCCCATCCCGCTGGCCCTGGCTCCCAAATAGCACATAGACGGGGCATCTCAAGTACAAACATTGCAATGGTGATTCTAAACATCCTCGCCACAATGAAGTCACTTCTCATTGCTACTAAAACCAGGAAGAGCCAAGCTTTGAGCCAAGCGGCTGCTGCCTTGATCGATGCCATCTAGCAGATCCGATGCAATGTTGCCTTCTAGTGGCTCACTTCCAGGCATGACACACTGAAAATGTTCCTGACTTTCAGGGAAAAAGTGTTTTCGGGATGTAAAGAGTTTCATGTATACGGGACTTTCCATCATAAGCAGAAGGCGGCTCCATTACTGAAGCAATTATTATTTCTTTACAAATATATGATTAGCTGTTGATGCTGCAGAAATTATACGTATGCTGCCTGCGCAAGCAAGGTTGTCCAATAGAACTGCTACCGTATGACATTGTTGTATCCTTAATGCATTTCAGTAATTCATTAAGTATAATAATTATCTGTTTATTATTTTATGATATAATATATTTAATTATCAGATTAACTGTTTCATGTTCCCATCTGGCATTCGATTTGTGGATTTGGTCTCGGCTGTCGACGACCAATACTAACCGATTTCCTGAAACATCCGAACCTGTCGGTTACTCCATAACCTGTATGGAATGGGCCATTTACCGCCTGAATGGTAAATGGTGGAACATCTGGTTCCTGGTTCACTGAATCTCCGGTTGTAGTGGTGACTTCTGAAGGTCACGCCCGGTTCGAGGCCTTATGGTCTCTCAAGTACGACCTAGTCGGCGGCTCTACTTGATCGGGCTCTGGCACAACAACCGGTATCTTTTGATACCACCCTTCGTCGGTACCATATACAACAGACATGGACGACCTGACGACTGTTTACAATGGGTGGCATTAAATGTATATATAAAGGATGTTGTAAAGCAGGGTTATGAAACATGGTTGCTTACATGGGATTGATTGGCAGCCGCACAACCCTGGACGGAGTACGGAAGCACTACCCTTCGCTTTTAAGTAGTACGTATGCATAACATTTGTTTTTTAACTTCAACTAGTAAAAAGTTTTTTTTCATGCGTTTACTTTTGTCCTGTACAAAATACTTTAATGCCACCAACCCGTAGAAAAACGGCCGAAATGACGAGCCATTAGGAACTCATAATGGGCGCCCTAGCAAAGGCCAAAAGCAGCCCGCGCATGGTGAAGATGCATCGATGATGGTGCTGGCTGCCAACTCAGCTAGCATACATCAGAAGGAGAAGGAGGTCAAGGCCGCTAGATGCTGACAGGTTAGTGCAAATACTAGTAGTACGGAGAGTGGATGATGGGGTGTGCAAATTACCAGGCGTGCTTAGCAAAATTATTGCTGGATGGGTGATGTACATTACGGATCTCATGTACAGGGATGTACAGATCATGAATGTCCTTTAACCTGTTTTCTCCTTTCTGTCTTATATGTAATTGTTCCTATTCTCCCCAAACGTACTTCCTTTTTATGTAGGCAAAGAGTTCACAGCCCTCTACGACAAGGAACTCCAGCAGGAAAGCTAGGAACTCAAGCAAGGCGGCAGCAAAAAAGGTACAGCCCATTCATCCTGTCTTCCTGTTTTATTGGGCTGTAATTTCATGTTTCGTTATATTCTTTTCATTTGCTGTGTGCTTTGTCGTTTGGTGTGCCACATGTCGATTTATTTTTCTCTTTTTTAATAGAAATTGTAAGCTTGTAATTTCTCAAATCATATATGTATGCTAACGTCGGCCCTTGAAGGTAACGAACGATGACGATGTGCGGCCATCCACGAAAGTGAGGCGACCAAGCACGGGCACCAAAAGAAAGGTGCGAAGTATTGAGGCCAGACATTACTTACTTTTAATATAACCTTTTTATTACTACCAAGTCCCTTCACATGTTTTGGACCAGCAGGTGCCGTTGGAAGACAAGTCTACGGATGACGATGAAATTTACGAGCGACAGAAGGTAATTTCCTTAGTTCAGCTTATTATCTAAATTTCCTTCATGTTTGAATGTATAATTATAATATGGGTTGTTTCGACTGGTAAAGGTCAAGAGTGTTTCGGAAGGTGTGCAATGTACACGGGCACTACGTCAACATGGGAGCTCAGGGAGTAAGCAGAAACAGGTAACAAAGTGTCCAAGTACATAGTACAGCAAATGAAAGACTCTGCTTTTAGAATGATTAGTGGTACTTAAAAGCACTGCCCACCCTAGACATGATTAAGATTATTGTAACCGGAAGTGATAATTGCTGAGTGGTGACAGCTTAATTTACGTTTATACATATGCATGTAAATAAGTATACTTTTCCTTTTCTAAACTTTACAGGAGTTGCTTGAGGAGGAGGTGAGCGAGGACGAGAAGATTGAGGACGAGCAGGATGACGCCACCAGTGCGCCAGAGGAGGACGACAACAGAGAGAGTGAAATAGAAGACTATTAGATAGAACTAAGATCTAACATGTTTGTGCTTAAACATATGCTATGGTGGGCTGCTAAATGTGCGGTGGCAGATGAAGTTAGGATGTATGTGCCTAATGATGATTGAAATGATTGGTGCATGGTACATATGATAATTGAGCTCATAAACAAAATTTGATTTTCAGGATTGGATGTGCAGGAATTTGATTGTTTCGTTGAATGAATAGCTGCTTACCTGGATGCTTTCCGAATCATGAGCTGTAAATAATCACCTGGAATATCTTCACCTATTAAAACTGAAATCCTATTGATATTCTTGATAACAGCTATGTACATTACGACAGGATATTTTCGTACACACTAAAAATATTCTGCAGCGGGTGGGTAAAACAGCAAACTATAACAGGAACGATAACCGAAACAATAAAGAAATAACCAGAATGACCAAAGTAGTTACAGTGAGCAAGAATGCGAGCCTGCCTCGTACGCAAAGCGAAAGTGGTGCGAATGTTGCTATTGCATGCGTAAGACCTTGCGAAAGTGTGCGAATATGTTAGTTACATGCGTTAAAGCTTTTACGCAACCCACAACTGTTGGCTGTGTACGCATTATTCGCAGCATACGCAAGCATGCATTCAAGCGCGTTAATCCGCGTTAATGCGCGTTAAGCCTGCGTATATTGTGCGTTAGAGAACTTTTAGTGCGTTACCTTTCATGCACGCTATGCTTTTTTGCTTGCACATGAATCTCTAACGCTTGCGGTGCGTTAGGCCTAACGCGCACCTTAGAATCTATCTGGGCACATTTGACCTTGTGTAAGTTTGCGTTAGGTTGCATAAGCTAATGTTGTATCTCTGTTGTGTCGGCCAACAAAGGCCCGATCGGAAGGATGACCATCTAAGGTCCAGGATCCTTTGACACTGCCCGTAGATACCCCAGGATACTACAGCTAACGCAAAGTTAACACAAAAATATTCGTCCCCCCCAAAAAAATATGTTTGCGTTTGTGTTAGGGTGCGTTAGGAATACGCAAAAAATAACGCAATGCGTTTGCTTTGCGTTAGGTTTTGTGTAAACTTGCGTTAGTTCGCGTTAAGCTTGCGTTAGGCTCGCGTTAGGGGTCCCTAATGCGAGCCTAACGCGAGCTAACGCACGAATCCGTTGTTATAGTGAATCGGTACCACACCATAAGCAGTACCACGCAATAGTGATACCGTGTGATAAGCAGGACCCTAATTGAAGCATGATTAAGAGTGTTGTATTACAGCTCGATTATCATCGATGTGTCGGTGGATGCGACCTGACAAGACAATCACTGACCTGTAATTGAATGCATTATGACCATGAAATATATCGGTATGTATTTGTAAAATCATTCATTGATAAATACGTGAGATCGATTTTATACGCATGGTGCTGCCAACATTGTCAGTTGTCGCAATATTGGTTATGTTGGCAGCACCGTAACCAATATTGCGACAACTGACAAATGCGCGGATTGAGCCGGCATACATAGTTGATTGGCAATAGTTGGTATAATTCAATAAGTAATAATTCAATACTTGCTATATTATGACATCAATGCTATCGTGATCGATGCACAAGTGTGAGAAGTGCCACTTGAGATGTGGTTTATCGTGATAAAGCAAGTTTGTGTACACATGACGGAATAATTACATAGAAGCACACTTAGGCTCACAATAATAAAAATTGATATCTACAAGATGGTTACGAAGGTATAAGCATAATGGTGTGGGATATGATCATAGCGACGACCATGGCGGTTAAGCTACACAACTGAATATTGATATTCAGCCATTCACACTGCATAAATGCCGGGAAGGCTTGATATTGACAAAGTACTGCGTGCAAGCATCGGTGATATGTTTGCTAGGGTTTATCATGCTTGCAGATCAGGATCTGGTATGATATGTACCATGTGCCGATATTGGCAGTATAGAACGTGCGAGGACAGCCAGATAACATAAGCTTTTCAGAGCTCGAATCGAACAATCATCAGTTTTATTATTGAGCTAAACTATGCTACATTTGGCCCGAGCCAAGCCTGAGCATTGATAGCCGGTTAGATGATGGTCGCCTGGAATCGGTTCTGATAGCCGACACACCCACATCTCAACTTGGACCGTAAGTTGTAATCTTTTCACTCCTGAAGTCTTCCACTGCCCCTGAATCTCATCCTGATCCATTTGGCTTGTTGTGTGAGCGCATCGGCACTTGGCACTTAATATTGAGACGTGCAGATACGTGCATGAGCAGCAAAGAGGGATACAACAAAGAGCACACTTTAAAAGCATGATTTCGAAGCGGTATGATAGCGATAGCTTGATAAGCAGTATCGCTAACCTTAAGTGAAGCATGATTAAGAGCATGATTTAAAATATGATTCTTAAGTTGTACCACGAGATAGTGGTACTGCGCAATAGCTGTACCGTGGTGACTGCGGTAATAGTAGTACCGTGGTGTCACTTACCGCACAATAGCAATACTGCACCATTGTGATAATGCGTGATTGCAATACCGTGCGGTATTGCTAACACCTGGTATCACTATGACGTGGTATCACGCGATAACAGTGTTGTATCACTGTTATGCCCGCCTACAAAGGCCCAATCGGAAGATCGGAAGACCATACACGGTCCATCCTGGACACTACCCATAGATACCTCAGGATACTGCAAGTGGCACAGCGTGCCAGCGTATTGAGACGTAGACTATCAGACATAAGGAAGCCTGACGTAATTACGAGAAAGTAGAGTTACATATTATCTGATAGTAAGGAGTCCAAATAGTTCGTTCTAGAGTCGGCACATATACTTGTGCGTATAGCACTACAAACAGTACGAACGCGGGTCGATAGCTTACCGCCGAGTACAGCTACAACAGCGGGATTGTTGCTAGTATGGATCGCTATATCCAACTGATATACCATTTTATAACACAGCGACACCGTGCCGCAGTGTGAAACCACCACACAAAAGTATTCTAGCTATGCATAATAAATTTGCATGGTTAAGTCAACATAAATAATTCGTGACTTACCTTGTCGAGTAGCACCAATGATCATCAGACCAAAGAAACCAAGGAGAACGAGGATGTCGAAGATCACCAAACTTGGGTTGATAGCATGGCGAAGGCGAATCCGTGATAAAACCTTTTCATCCATTAATAACCTGTAAAGAAAAAAATGTATTAAGAACACAGTAATGTGGCTTGCATGTCGGCCACAATGCTTACCTTTAACGAGCAGGTCGGCAGCTGTGTTGACAATTCTCTTCCGTAAAGATCCAACAATAGCTGAGCTCCAAAGGTTGACAATCAAAGAAGTATGTGTTCATACAATTTTCAGGCTACAATAGCAGATCATTGCAGATTAACTTTCAACTGACATTGAAAGGATATTTCTTGTTTGATCTGTTTGCAGGCCATTGACTAGAAATTTTCAATATTCTGATCATAATAAAACATGAAAAACATAAAACATAAAACATTTAAAGCATGAATCCTGCAGGGCTGGCCAGTGCCCTGCATGAAACATAGCATCTACATGAAATAAAGACCGAAAGGACCTAGATAAAGAGCTTAGAAATTTCTTTATAGAGCTTTGGACTTGACAAAAAGAAATCAGTGCATTTTCCTCACGACGGCATAAAGTCTCGGGGGCCTTACATGGCTAGCTTTCCTAGCTTTCCTTACATTCGAGAAAAATGTAGTGCATAAAGATAAAAACTGTATGGTGAAAACTGAAACAACTAAAAGCAATTAAAAGATATTAAAGATATTAAATACGATTTTAACCATTGCCATACTAGGCTAGTTAAATAAAGGGGTAGCAATAAATAGACCAGTGCCACGTTTCCCATGTCCCAAATCTCGCTGTGTTTGCTTCGCCCTCAATTGCTTATATTAGATTGACCAAATGTGGCATCCACCAATGTTAAACCAACAATTAAGAATTCCAGTAAAAGATAGAGGAGATGGCCGCCAGATTGCTTACCAAGCCCAGGATAACGACTACATGAAACATTAAACAGACAAAACCGGTATAAACCCATAGCACACCCTTAAAGTAATGTTAATTCAATATGTACCCTGTTGAGAATCCAAACGCAGCCTGCCTGCCACCAGCCAGCTTCCCCGCTTTACATACTCACCGGTAGCAGTTCCCTTTCACTACTAAGCTAGCCCCTCACCATCATACACATTATTGATTACCCTCATGACATCACCCTCGCTTCCACCGCACCGTCATTGAAGATGGCGCAACTACACTGAAGTTGAAGCAGTACAGTACGGTGAAGTTTTTCCGGCCAGGAAGAGGAACCAGAGTGGGGATGACAGCGAATGGTGTCGCTCGCTGGCGCGTGACGCACTTGCTGCAAATACAGGAATGCAGGACCACGGCAAGGGACATACAATTGAGGTGTGTATCGTATGTGTGTGGAGTGTTGATCGTCCAAGCATGTAAGGGGCAATAAGAATGCGTTTATGAGGGTATGAATCGATGGAGGGTGCACAGCTGGGTTTGCTGAATGAAGATATTGAACAGTGGACCACTCAACGGGTCTCTACTAGGTAGTATAGGCAAAAGACACATATGGAATATGGTCTTTTGCTCTATCTGAATAGTGGATGACTTGGGCCTGCTGTGTTCAACACACAAAACAGGTTCACGAGATTAAGGACTTCTTGCTGACCGCTCGTCGCAAGGACGCGCGGTCCGTCAAGATCAAGAAGACTGGCAGCGTGACCAAGTTCAAGGTCCGGTGCTCTCAGTACCTGTACTCTGTGTGTGGCGGACTCAGACAAGGCAGACAAGCTCAAACAGTCCCTGCCACCTGGTCCAGGACATTTAAGTGACCTCTTAGCAACCCGGGGAGTAAGAATGTAACGCAGGAAGTGAATGGTTGTCCGCTGTCCACATGTGTATATATACTAATATATATCAAACGTATCATTTGTTTGGGAATGCAGCCCTAATTTGGAGGTAAATCCCTTCTAATGTTAAAACAAGCATCGTGAGGGAAAGATGAAAAGAATTTTGGAAAGAGAGTTAAAAGTGCTTGAAGTTGTTAAGAGGGAAGCGATTAGCGCTTGTGGGTGCCCCCAGGCTTAGGTGGTCCTTCAAACGGCCCATTGAATGTGCTGGGTGCTGGTCAGGGTGGGTTACCTTGACAGGATAAAAGCTGGGTCCACCTTCATGACTCTGTGTGGCCTGCACCATCTAACGACCATCTGTGAAAGGTTTGGGTGCGAGCATACCTGTTGGGACCCAAAACATGGTGAACTATGCCTGATCAGGGTGAAGTCAGAGGAAACTCTGGTGGAGGAGGTGGAGGTAGATGTGCTGATGTGCAAATCGCTTTCAGGACTTGGGTATAGGGGCGAAATGTTGTATTGCGTTCGATTTGTTGTGAGTGAGCAACACTCATATACGGAAGAAAGTCAGATCGGTTAATACGGCCCATGGAGGGGCCGGGCGCTTTGCTGACTTTAACACGATTATCATCGATGCGTCGGTCAATTCGACCGGACAAGATGGTATGCGAACGTAATTAATGCATTGTGACCAGTAAAGGTATCTGTATATATTTATCTATTTATATATTGACGACTCCATGAAATCGGGGTTCTATGTGTTGCGCTGCTAGCTATATCAATAATGCGCCAACTAACAAATGTGCGGATCGAGCCGGCATACGTGGTTTATGAGCATAAAATGGCATAAATCTTTAGTGATAATATTTGTTATTTTATTACATCAATGTTTGCATGACCAATGCATAAGTGTGAGACTCTGGTGATGGTTATCATGATGAGTTCACGTATACACCACAGAATAGTTATGCAGGAGCTCACTTTGACTCATACCAACTAGCATGTTTGCACCATGGTTACACGGGAACAAACGTAATGGTGTGAGATATGATCATAATGACGACCACAGCGGTTGAGCTATAACCGAATATTGATATTCAGCCATTCGCACTGCACAAATGCCTGGAAGGCTTGATAATGATAATATACTGCATGCGAATATCAGTGAGACGATTGTTAGGGTTTATCACACTTGTGGATCGAGAATCTGGTGCGATATGTACCGCATATCGATATCACGAGCATAATATGTGCAAGGGCGGCCGAATAACCTAAGCCTTTACCGAGTTCTAAACAGACAATCTTTAATATTATTATAATGAACTATATTACGCTACGTTTGGCCCGAGCCAAGCCTGAGTATTGATAGCCGGTTAGATGATGGTCGCCTGGAATCGGGTCTGATAGCCGAATGCACCGCATTGCATCGTTTGGACTATAAGTTGTAACCTTTTCACTCCTGAAGTCTTCCACTGCCCCAGAATCTCATCCTGATGCGTTCGGCTTGTTGTGTGAGCGCAGCGGCACTTGGCACTTAACATTGAGACGTGCAGATACGTGCATGAGCAGCAAAAAAGGATACAACATGAAAGACTAATTGAATCATCTAGTAGCTGGTTCCCTCCGAAGTTTCACCAAGGATAGCTGGAGCTTGATCAGTTTTAAGCGAATGATTAGAGGTTCGGGGGATGAAACATCCTTCACCTATTCTCAAACTTCAAATAGGTAAGACGTGCCGGTTGCTTAATTGAACCGCGTCACACTCACATCAATGTCTGAGTTCCATGTGGGCCATTGTAGGTAAGCAGAACTAGCGATGCGGGATGAACCAATAGTCGAGTTAAGGTGCCAAACTGCGCGCTATCCTAGATCCCACAAAGGGTGTTGATTGATATAAACAGCAGGACGGTGGTCATGGAAGTCGAAATCCGCTAAGGAGTGTGTAACAACTCTCATGTCGAATGAATTAGCCCCGAAAATGGATGGCGATGAAGCGCGTGACCTATATTCGGCCATGGAGGCAAGTGCGATGCGTCCATGAGAAGGAGGGCGTGGGTGTCGAGACTAAGCCTCTGGGTGAATCGACATCTAGTGCAGATCTTGGTGGTAGTAGCAAATATTCAAATGAGAACTTTGAAGAATAAAGTGGAGAAAGGTTCCATGTGAACAGCAATTGGACATGGGTGAATCGATCCTAAGAGATGGGGTAAACCTGTTTGAAGAGTGCAATTCCCTTTCACTGCCCATCAAAAGGGAAAAGGGTTAAGATTCCCTTATTTGGACAAGGCGGCTGGCGGTAACACAACCGAGCCTGGGAAGAGTTCTCTTTTCTTTTTAACAACCCGAAGGCCCTGGAATCGAATCATTCAGAGATAGGGCTCAGAGGTTCGTAAAGCACCGCACTTTTCGCGGTGTCCGCCGTGCCATTGACGATCCTTGAAAATCTGGGGGAGCATCTCCGATCTTGCCAAGTCGTACTCACAACTGCATCAGGTCTCCAAGTGAACAGCCTCTAGTCGATAGAACAACGTAGATAAGGGAAGTCGGCAAAATGCATCCGTAACTTGGGGAAATGGATTAGGTCTGAGGGCTGGGCCGAGGGGCCGAGGGGTGTATATGGTATACGTGTCCCATGGAGGGACATGTGTGGGGCCGCAAGAGGTCGAATTGACAAACATGTATGTTATGTGTAGTATCATGATCATAATGATAAGGATGCCCAAATCTAATAAGCTCATTCGCTACCCCTATTTTAGAACATGTATGATACAACGTCACCCGTTCGATACATCACCAGCCAGTTGGCCTATGTGGTGAAAAAGGAAGGGCCCTTGCCGCCTCTTATGCATGCATCTGTATGTGTTCCACGGCAGAGTATCATTCAAGATCACGCCCTCGCACGGTCGGTAATGTTGATGACCGCAATCAACCTCTTTGCACAACCCAGCACACGTGTTGATACATGGTCGAGCAAATGACAAACCTCCTGCCTGCCGCTTATCTAGAAGGTGTCTTCATGAAACCGAACTGCAGTCGGTTGTCACATCCTTTCCAGGGCATGCACCCGGGTTAAGGCACCATGGCATCGATAGATGGTGATAAGTCGAAGTCCAATATTCCGTTGCCAAAGTGGAATTGATGTAGGTTCTTTATTTATGATGTAAGTATTACTCGGTATTACCCACCACCACCGCACCCGTCTTCAACAGGCAAACGAGCATAGAGACCAACAGGGAGAGAGGCAGGGAGAGCAGAGTCTCCTTTGCGGGGTTTAACGCGCTTGGGCATAGAGACCCACACGTTTGGACCGAATAGCGGGGGATGAAATGGCTTGGCTGGCTAACATGTTCATGGATATGGGATGTACTGCATGCATGTCGCTTGACCTCCCCCAGGGAGCAAGGAAGCGAATACTCGGCACATGGTTTAGGGTTATGGATTTAGAGTTTAGGGTTTAGGGTTTAGGGTTTAGGGTTTAGGGTTACACATAACCCACGTATGACCCCCCACAGGGTAAATTTCTGTCGTAGAGGAAATACTGAATGTGTAAATGACACGACTGTGTGGGGTTCATGTCATGTACGACCATGTAGATGGGGGACTACACCTTTCAACCTACAATCTCTGTTGTTAACTCTGTTTTTCCCTCTGCAATAGTTAGCTATCTGGCTATTGGGGCCGGGGTAAAAAAACATCCGTCCACCCAGTCAACCAAGAGCTACACAAATAAGTAAATATACACAGAGAGACGGCGTCAGCTTACTTGCTCTTGGGAAAATCGATCTTAGGTGTCGTACAAACCGTTGAAATATTGTAGTCCAAGAAACCGTTGACCGGTCGACTGGCTGGATCACCGTCTCCTGCTACAGTGGCGATGACGGTGTATCCATTAAGGTATGCGGGGCAAGGACCATTAGTTGTCGCCCCCAGGAGCCAATTAGACGAGAGGTCCGCAATGAAGGGCTGCAGCGTAGCGGCATCAGCTCCCGACAGGAAGCGGAAGCACACCTTGATGTAAGAATCGCCGCAGCTAACTGTGGTCTCCAAAATCTGAACACCCTGGCTTGTTGCGGTTGCAGTGATGTCGTAATCGATGGCTTCCGCGTGCATAAGGCAGAGGTCAGTCGGAATTCGGAACGGGAAGATGAGGGATGCGGTTGGTCTTAGGATAACGTAGGCGCAGGCTGTGCAGCCAGTGGGCATATCAGGTGAAAGAGGAGCAGGTGGAACGGAAGAGGAGGATGGGGAGGAGGAAGGTTGCAGTACAGGCGGTGAAGGAGAGGGCGGACGGAAGGATGGAGGTGGGGGAGAAGGTGGCGGTGGTGAAGGTGGTGGAGGCGATGGAGGAAGTGGGGAAGGTGGGGAAGGAGACGGGGGCGGCGGCGACGGTAAAGGAGGTGAAGGAGAGGGCGGACGGAAGGATGGAGGTGGGGGAGAAGGTGGCGGTGGTGAAGGTGGTGGAGGCGATGGAGGAAGTGGGGAAGGTGGGGAAGGAGACGGGGGCGGCGGCGACGGTAAAGGAGGTGAAGGAGAGGGCGGACGGAAGGATGGAGGTGGGGGAGAAGGTGGCGATGGAGGTGATGATGCAGGTGGAGGCGATGGAGGAACTGCTGAGGGTGGGGAAGGAGAGGGGGGCGGCAGCGATGGTAAAGGAGGTGAAGGAGGGGGTAGGCGGAAGGATGGAGGTGGGGGGAGTGGAGATGATGGCGGAGGATCGGATCGTACTGGAGGAGGTAGCGATGGTGTTGAAGGGGATGGCGAGGGAGGGACTGGTGAGGGGGGGAGAGATAGGAACGGGTGCGGAGGCGGCGGTGAGGGTGTGGGTGGAAATGGTGGTGGCGGTGAGGGTGGTGATGAAGCAGGCGGCGGTGGTAACGGTGTTGGTGAGGGGGGAAGGGGCGACGGAAGCGGTGGTGATGGTCGGGGTGGCGAGGGGCGCGATGGCAGAGGCGGCGGAGGAGAGGGTGGGGGTAGTACGGAAGGCGGTGGGGAGGACGATTGGGACGGCATTGATAAAGACGGTGGGGATGGTGGTGGTGGAAACGGCGGTGGCGGCAACGGAGGCGGAGGTGAAGGTGGTATTGGTGAAGGTGGTGGTGGGGAAGGTGGTGGCGGTGAAGGCGGTGGCGGTGAGGGAGGTGGTGGTGAAGGCGGTGGCGGGGAGGGCGGAGGTGGGAAGGGAGGCGGTGGTGATGGGCGTGGTGGGAGGGGAGGCGATGGAAAAGGGGGCGGTAGTGAGCGTGGTGGCGGAGGGAATGGCGATCGTGGTGGTGATGGTGGTGACGGAGGCGTCGGTAACGGGGGCGGTAGTGAGGGTCCTGGTGGTGACGTAGGCGGTAGGAAAGGTGGCCATGGTGAAGGAGGTTTTGGTGAAGCTGGTGGTGCGGAGGGCCGTGGGGGTGGGGGAGGCGGCGGAGATGGTGATGGAGAGGGAGGACGTGGGGAAGGCGGGGAAGGTGGGGGGGGGTTCGGTGGAGATGGTGGTGGTGAGGGTGATGGTGGAGATGGTGGTGGTGGTGATGGGGGTAGCGGTGAGGGAGGCGGTGGTAAAGGTGGTGGAGGTGAAGATGGGGGTGGGAAAGGGGGTTGCGGTGAAGGGGGAGGCGGTGAGGGAGGCGGCGGCGGTGGCGGTGATGGTGAGGGGGGCAGTGGCGACGGAGGCGGTGGTGAGGGTTGGAGTGGTGATGGAGGCGGTGGAGACGGCCTTGGGGGTTGGGGAGGCGGTGGAGATGGTGGCGGTGGGGGGGGACGGGGGGGGGGAGGGGGAGAAGGCGAAGGAGGTATTGGTGAAGGTGGTGGTGGGGTGGGTGACGGTGGAGAGGGTGGTGGTGGAGAAGGGGGTGGCGGTAAGGGTGGGGGTGGGTTGGGTGGAGCTGGTGGAGGGGGCGGTAGAGGTGGGAGAGGCGGTGGAGAGGGTGGGGGTGGAGAGGGTGGGGGTGGCAATGGGGGTGGAGGTGAGGGAGGTATTGGTGAAGGTGGTGGTGGTGAAGGTGGTGGTGGTGAAGGTGGTGGCGGTGAAGGGGGCGGCGGTGAGGGAGGCGGTGGTGAAGGTGGAGGGGGTGAAGGTGGAGGAGGTTTCGGGGGTGGCGGTGTAGGAGGCGGCGGAAGAGGAGGCAGTGGGGAGGGTGGAGGCGGTGAGGATGGCGGCATCGGTGATGGGGGAGATGGAGAGGGTCGCAGCGGTGAAGGAAACGATGGTGAAGGCGGCCGCGGTGAGGGCGGGGAAGGCGAGGAAGGCTGTGGAGAGGGGGGTTGAGGGGAGAGGGGAGGCGGCGGAGGTGGCGATGGTGAAGGTGGTATTGGTGATGGTGGTGGTGGGGAGGGTGACGGCGGAGCGGGTGGTGGTGGGGAGGGTGGTGGTGGTGGGGGTGATGAAGGTGAGGGTGGTGGGGAGGGAGGTGGAGGAGGAGGAGGAGGAGACGGTGGGGAGGGCGGCGGTGGGGAGGGCCGTGGGGGTGAGGGAGGGGGCGGCGAAGGTGGCGATGGTGAAGGTGGTATTGGTGATGGTGGTGGTGGGGAGGGTGACGGCGGAGCGGGTGGTGGTGGGGAGGGTGGTGGTGGAGGGGGTGGTGAAGGTGAGGGTGGTGGGGAGGGAGGTGGAGGAGGAGGAGGCGGAGGGGAGGGCGGCGGTGGGGAGGGCCGTGGGGGTGAGGGAGGGGGCGGCGAAGGTGGCGATGGTGAAGGTGGTATTGGTGATGGTGGTGGTGGGGAGGGTGACGGCGGAACGGGTGGTGGTGGGGAGGGTGGTGGTGGAGGGGGTGGTGACGGTGAGGGTGGTGGGGAGGGAGGTGGAGGAGGAGGAGGAGGCGGAGGGGAGGGCGGCGGTGGGGAGGGCCGTGGGGGTGAGGGAGGGGGCGGCGAAGGTGGCGATGGTGAAGGTGGTATTGGCGATGGTGGTGGTGGGGAGGGTGACGGCGGAGCGGGTGGTGGTGGGGAGGGTGGTGGTGGAGGGGGTGGTGAAGGTGAGGGAGGGGGGGAGGGTGGTGGAGGAGGAGGAGGAGGCGGTGGGGAGGGCGGCGGTGGGGAGGGCCGTGGGGGTGAGGGAGGGGGCGGCGAAGGTGGCGATGGTGAAGGTGGTATTGGTGATGGTGGTGGTGGGGAGGGTGACGGCGGAACGGGTGGTGGTGGGGAGGGTGGTGGTGGAGGGGGTGGTGACGGTGAGGGTGGTGGGGAGGGAGGTGGAGGAGGAGGAGGAGGCGGAGGGGAGGGCGGCGGTGGGGAGGGCCGTGGGGGTGAGGGAGGGGGCGGCGAAGGTGGCGATGGTGAAGGTGGTATTGGCGATGGTGGTGGTGGGGAGGGTGACGGCGGAGCGGGTGGTGGTGGGGAGGGTGGTGGTGGAGGGGGTGGTGAAGGTGAGGGAGGGGGGGAGGGTGGTGGAGGAGGAGGAGGAGGCGGTGGGGAGGGCGGCGGTGGGGAGGGCCGTGGGGGTGAGGGAGGGGGCGGCGAAGGTGGCGATGGTGAAGGTGGTATTGGCGATGGTGGTGGTGGGGAGGGTGACGGCGGAGCGGGTGGTGGTGGGAAAGGGGGTGGTGGAGAGGGAGGAGGCGGCGAGGGAGGGGGGGGCGGTGGAGGTGAAGGTGGGGGAGGCGGTGGAGATGGTGGCGGTGGCGAGGGCGGTGGCGGAGGAAAGGGAGGTGGTGGTAAGGGTGGAGGAGGCGAAGGTGGTGTTGGCGAAGGGGGTGGCGGTGAAGGGGGTGGCGGTGAAGGGGGTGGCGGGGAAGGAGGGGGTGGAGACGGCGGTGGCGGTGAGGGTGACGGTGGAGACGGTGGAGGTGGTGAGGGGGGTGGTAAGGGAGATGGAGGCGGTGATGGAGGCGGTGGGGAGGGAGGCGGAGGTGAAGGTGGTGGCGGTAAAGGTGGAGGTGGTGAAGGAGGTGGCGGTAAGGGAGGGGGTGGGGCGGGTGGTGGTGGGAAAGGAGGTGGGGGTGAGGGAGGAGTTGGTCCGGGAGGCGGTGGACGAGGGGCCGGTGGGGAGGGTGGAAGCGGTGGGAATGGCGGTCGCGGTGGTGGTGGTGGTGAGGGGGGCGCCGGTGATGGGGGCGGTGGGGAGGGTCGTGGCGGTGGAGGCGGTGATGGGAGAGGTGGTGGAGACGGTGGTGGTGGGGAGGGCGGTGGCGGCAAGGGCGGGGGAGGTGAAGGAGGTATTGGTGAAGGTGGTGGTGGTGAAGGTGGTGGTGGTGAGGGGGGCGGCGGTGAAGGTGGTGGTGGTGAGGGGGGCGGTGGTGATGGGGGTGGGGGTGAGGGTGGTGGGGGTGACGGGGGAGGGCGCGTGGTTGGGGGTAATGTATGCGGTCCAGGCGGTGAAGGCGGTATTGGTGAGGGTGGTCGTGATAAAGGAGGCGACGGGAAGGGTCGGGATGGTAAGGGGGGCGGTGGAGATGGTGAGGGTGAGGGTGAGGGTAGGAATCTTGGGGAGGAGGCAACCATCGGTGAAGAGGAAGCTAGTGAATACGGTGGCGGTGGTGGTGGTGGTGGTGGTGGTGGTGGTGGCGGTGATGGTGGTGATGGCGGTGGAACGGGGGATGGTGGTGGTGGTGAGGGAGGCGGCAGCAAGGGAGGCGGTGGTGAAGGTGGTGGGGGTGAAGGGGGTGGCGGGGAGGGTGGTAGTGGTGATGAGGGTGAAATTGGGCGCGAGGGTGTTGAATCTGGAAGCGGGCTGGTAGTGCTTATCCGGGAGACGGGGCAGCAGTCATTCCTGCTATCGATCAGCGCAACCGAACAAGTCCCGGAGGGTGCGTTTGGAGGGGGTTCGCAAAGCGCCTCCAATGTGAGGCAACCTCTCGCTGGACTGATCCTGGGCAGCAGGCTAATGCAAATTACAGCTCCGTTGCTGCCCAAACCAAGACCAAGCTGCGTCAACCGGAGCACGACGCTGCCGACGGGGCCCTGGGACGGGTAGAAAAAGCCGGGTCCGACGGTGGTGAAGACGCCGTTCACTGTCGCCTTGACCAGGGTCCCGTTTAAGTCACAGCCCGGCCGAACATTTATCTGGGCACCGAAGAACAGCATATAGCCGAGGGCGAATGCATGGAGGCAAGGATATGTACGGCTCAGTAGCGCACAGGACAAATACCACCATTAACACGCACCAGCACCATCCCCAGTACCATCCCCAGCCAAAGCAAGGTTTTTCTTCCGGTCCCATGGCCATATAAGGCAGTTGGCCAGGAAATCCAACTCGACTGGTGATCATTAACAGGCGCCATTGGGAACGGAAGTTAGGTGTTGCGGACCCACCCTGTCACCCGCTGCCATGTATGTGTACTTAGGGTCTAGGGCTCAAGTACTGCTTGACTACCCTATCATGCTGGTCAAGTGACTATCCATCATCGCGTCGCTTTTTATACGCACTAGTTCGAAGAGAGAGAGAGAGGGGGAGGGAGGGGGGAGAGAGAGACAGACGTGATGTAACTTTGACATTCATAACCGCCACACATACCTCCATCTTGCGGACATCCGCCTGCGTAGCGCAATAACCGGAAGATCCGCTGCTGACGGGTCTGAGGCTTAGTTGGAAACAGAATGTGCCGTTACCAAATCCGGTTACTGCCTGAGACAGGCTGTACGGTGATGCCGACTTCATGCATTGGTAGAATGGAAAAATACTGTACATTCCGGATTGTGCACCTGCGTCCACCAGAACTTGCGCTTTGGCAGCCCTGTGGCAAATAATGTAAACAAGGAACGTTGAGTACGAGGAAGTACTTGCATGACATCTGACATACTACCAGAAGGAATTTTAACACTCCAATCCTTGGATAAATAGGATCAGAGGTGGCCAAGGCTGATGAAGGCGGAAGATGAATGTATGTATGGCTACGCAAACAGCGACAGTTGCATCTAGCAAACAAGCAAAGCAGACGTATCTGGCTAAGACGTATAAATGTAATCCGAACAAAGAACGTTGATTGCCGATGCAGAATGCTCAAATATCCAAGTATTGTTTCGCTGCCAGGCACAGGCGGGCGGGCAGTCAAAGAATATTTCCGGTGGAGACTTCGCCCCTGCGCGTCCCCGGGCCCCGCAATGGCCGGAAATCGTCGGCCAGCGTTGTATATGTACGTTTTTCCAAAAAATTAAGGAATCCACAGGACAAAAATATCAGCAGAGTATAAATGAACGTTGTCGAAGCATGATGGGTGTCCCTGCTGTTCGTCATGATCATTCTTTCCTAATCGACTTACGAGATAAGAACGGCCACACATAACGCGAAGAGCTCGATCCGCATCGTGTCAATCTGAATCGTACTCCTTTAAATCTAGAAGCATTTGTAAGGTTGTTTATTTATTGGCCACCCCTAAACCTGTCGTACGTCCCAAAGATGCATGCAAAGATGTGCCCAGCATGCCACCTTACAGAGCTTTTAAGCTGGGGGCCGTCAAGTTACGTAATAAAGAAAAAGGATTAAGACTTAGTAAATAGTCCAAAACTATGTGTAGTGAACCTTGCGTCCGTGAGTCAGTTTACCGCCCACCCCGGGTTGTGCGTTCGTTCGTTCGCCATTTCGTTCATGGCGGAAGCAGGTGGCGTACAAAGGACGTACCAACCTAGCAGAACGTACGAATACGATCTAATGTGTAGCCTCAATCATCTTCAGCGCCAATATCAAACTAGAAACTGTACTCTCATATTATTTATAATTATTTAGATATCCATGAATATCGGTCGCATATTCTGATCGTTCAAATAGAATGGCTTCCGACCACTTGGCAACGGCCGGCCAACGTCTTGCAGGGAGTCGCCGCTGACGTACAGACACTTGCAAAAATTACTTGTCTTCAGGTTTCAAAAATAGTTGAGCGACGCCACATTTATTGCTAATTTCATTACTAAACCATCCCGAGCGCGAGTTTTATGATGGGCGCGCGAAGGTTGGAAGCCGAAGAGCCATTCTCACCATGGCACTGTACGGCGATAGAAGCAGTTGCATCCTCAGATACAGAGAATTAGGACACAGACCGCGATTTCGTAATCGAAAGAATATGAGGCAGGCCGCATGTTCTCCGCATTGACATGTACGTCGATCCTTTATTGGACTGTCCAGTTCTCATTGATATTTGCTGACTATAACAGTGCGAGATCGCGTTGCGTTCATTGAAATAAAACTGAGCAACTTTGACGATGCCATTGCAAAGTTAGGGCGCTCGCAAAATCGTCAGCGAATCATAACCGTTAAATAAGGAATGCATGAAGAAACAAGCGGCAACATATGCTTACAATTGAAATATAAGAAAAATATTGCCTATCAATGACATCAACAGGACGCTTCGATTCGCTTAAAACGGTGCGCCGCCTGCGTATTGGATATATAGCCGCGTAGGAACGTATATATGGGTAATCAGTTAGGTTAATAGCAAAGTCGTCCGCAAGACCGCAACATATAACGTCCAGCTGTGTCATTACTACTTAGCGTTAACCCCAATAGCTTCGCCAAAGATGAAACTAGCATTCCTTTACACTATTACATTTTCCTGGTATATCAGGCCTACAAATGACCCAAATCAAAATAAGTTTTTCCTGACACAAACGTACTTGTGCATGCACGTATGATTCGTACGTGCATAGTTATGAAATTCACCCAAACACATGATGTTCATAGGATAACAATAAGATATCTGAATCCGCTGCATTTATGGCAATTGATGTCATCGCTAGCTCTGTGTGTGGAAAATTTGAGCATGCATACGCAAACACCTCTCTATCTCTCTCTCCCCATCTGTCTCTCACACACACACACACATACACACACACACACACACACACACAGAGCTAGCGATGACATCAATTGCCATAAATGCAGTGGAATCACATATCTTATTGTTATCCTATGAACATCATGTGTTTGGATGAATTTCATAACTATGCACGTACGAATCATACGTGCATGCACTAGTACGTTTGTGTCAGGAAAAACTTATTTTGATTTGGGTCATTTGTAGGCCTGATATACCAGGAAAATGTAATAGTGTAAAGGAATGCTAGTTTCATCTTTGGCGAAGCTATTGGGGTTAACGCTAAGTAGTAATGACACAGCTGGACGTTATATGTTGCGGTCTTGCGGACGACTTTGCTATTAACCTAACTGATTACCCATATATACGTTCCTACGCGGCTATATATCCAATACGCAGGCGGCGCACCGTTTTAAGCGAATCGAAGCGTCCTGTTGATGTCATTGATAGGCAATATTTTTCTTATATTTCAATTGTAAGCATATGTTGCCGCTTGTTTCTTCATGCATTCCTTATTTAACGGTTATGATTCGCTGACGATTTTGCGAGCGCCCTAACTTTGCAATGGCATCGTCAAAGTTGCTCAGTTTTATTTCAATGAACGCAACGCGATCTCGCACTGTTATAGTCAGCAAATATCAATGAGAACTGGACAGTCCAATAAAGGATCGACGTACATGTCAATGCGGAGAACATGCGGCCTGCCTCATATTCTTTCGATTACGAAATCGCGGTCTGTGTCCTAATTCTCTGTATCTGAGGATGCAACTGCTTCTATCGCCGTACAGTGCCATGGTGAGAATGGCTCTTCGGCTTCCAACCTTCGCGCGCCCATCATAAAACTCGCGCTCGGGATGGTTTAGTAATGAAATTAGCAATAAATGTGGCGTCGCTCAACTATTTTTGAAACCTGAAGACAAGTAATTTTTGCAAGTGTCTGTACGTCAGCGGCGACTCCCTGCAAGACGTTGGCCGACCGTTGCCAAGTGGTCGGAAGCCATTCTATTTGAACGATCAGAATATGCGACCGATATTCATGGATATCTAAATAATTATAAATAATATGAGAGTACAGTTTCTAGTTTGATATTGGCGCTGATGATGATTGAGGCTACACATTAGATCGTATTCGTACGTTCTGCTAGGTCGGTACGTCCTTTGTACGCCATGCAAGATATCTAACTACGACGGTTTGAAAGAAAATGCATATCAAATTCAAAATTTCAAAAAAAATTCTCAAGCAAAACGTACAGTTTATGCATTAGGATAGGTGAATAGCAAAGTCGTCCGCAAGACCGCAACATATAACGTCCAGCTGTGTCATTACTACTTAGCGTTAACCCCAATAGCTTCGCCAAAGATGAAACTAGCATTCATTTACACTATTATATTTTCCTGGTATATCAGGCCTACAAATGACCCAAATCAAAATAAGTTTTTCCTGACGCTAACGTACTAGTGCATGCACGTATGATTCGTACGTGCATAGTTATGAAATTCATCCAAACACATGATGTTCATAGGATAACAATAAGATATCTGAATCCGCTGCATTTATGGCAATACGCAAACCTCTCTCTAGATCGATCGATGAATAGATAGATAGATAGATAGATAGATAGATAGATAGATAGATAGATAGATAGATAGATAGATAGATAGATAGATAGATAGATAGATAGATAGATAGATAGATAGATAGATAGATAGATAGATAGATAGATAGATAGATAGATAGATAGATAGATAGATAGATAGATAGATAGATAGATAGATAGATAGATAGATAGATAGATAGATAGATAGATAGATAGATAGATAGATAGATAGATAGATAGATAGATAGATAGATAGATAGATAGATAGATAGATAGATAGATAGATAGATAGATAGATAGATAGATAGATAGATAGATAGATAGATAGATAGATAGATAGATAGATAGATAGATAGATAGATAGATATGCGGCTTTGGCGGCTGATCAACAATTCTCCTGACAGTTGTCTTACTCATCTGATTCTGATCGCCCGTCCATAAAACCTTCACCCGGATTCCATAAAATACACTGCCTACCGACTGCAGCCTACAAAGCTCCTCTGGAGTTACCTTTTTATTCAAAAATAATGTTGTTTATGCACGTTCACAGGACCATGGCTCCTTGCAGAACACATACGGGCTGTGCGCCCCCAGCCGCCGCCATCCTTTATTTGGTATGACGCATGACGCATGACGACGTTTCAGCGGACCGTTCCGTTCGTGCGTGGACGCGCTCTACATTCCAGAAGTCATCCAGATGCATTATGATGGACTGTGGGGGAAATACTTTGGACAATGGTTAACCTTTCATACCGTTTGCCTGACAAGCGTAGCTCTTTAGTTTCCGGTACGTCTACTTCTCACATCCATCCGGTCCAGGTGTCAAGATCAAGAACCCCGCCAGCGAGCGAGGGCAGGCACCGATACATGTATACACACATAGCCAACACTCGTTTCCACGTTGATGCTATAGATCGACTACGACATAGCTCTCAAAATGTCTCGCATCTTTACCATCTGTGAGGACAATAAACGATTTCAATGACACAGCTAGCTGATTATTGTGCTTGCTTGTTTCGCGGCGGGAAGCGTGACATTCGACGCGACCCTTTGCAACAGAATCTACGGATGTCGAGTCCTGCTGGCGAGAAGGAATCGGCAAAACCCTGGGAAACGGGAAAACGCAACGATTTCGGTGAACGAAGCATGGCAGAGCGATGGGTGAAGCATGGGTGAAAAACGGGGTTTTTTGCACTAAGCGTCAATGCCGTTCAGCTTCATATCGTGCCTGACGATAAAACCGGCGGGCGCAAGATAAGAAAACCAGTATTGTGATCATTCTCCGCGAACAACAGCGACAGGCCTACAGGAGTAATGCTTAAAAAATTGTTCGCAAGTGCGCTGCGCTAACAAGGAAGACGTGATGATGTGTTTGCCTTCAAATGTATGATGAATCGTACGGTCTTCTTCTCCCCGCCCTCCGCCAATACACGTTCACCTGCTGGCCCTTACAAACAGGCCCATTTCTTACTCACGCTGCGCCCCGCACGCGCTGTCACGACAATCTAGTACCCTCCTAATCTGACCCACAATATGCGACGTGGCCTCCCCACTTCCGCTTACATGCGTCCCAACGGCGCACCCATACCGAATGCTGATCAGGGCCGGTCGAAACCGGTGAACCCGCGCAGCTCCAGCTGGATGGTGTCAGTGGCGCGTTTTGGTCAACGATTGATGTGGATTGATACAGCCGCACCGGTTTCCGTCAGCGATTCCATCCATGCCTTTGTATAAGTTTTGTTTTATGGAATATAGCACCTGGAGCTACAATGGACAGTCTGCCAGGGTCCGAGGACAAGTGCCAGGCCTGCGGGAGGGGGTGGCGGGGCTGAGGTCTGATGTTGTAAATCGGGATTTCCAATCGTGGAGAAGCTGGGTTTCATGAGAAGGGGCGCAGACGGCGAAGCAAGGTGCTGGGACTGGGCATCCAGGCGCGCCGGGTAAGTCGTCGCGTAAGCATATGATGATATAAGAAAGAGGTACCTCGAAGCTAAGAACGCCAGTTCTGGCGGCTGCAGTCCGCCGGCAGTGGCCCTCAATAATGGCCGCAGCCACACAACCATGAAACCATGAAACCGCATGCCTGCAATGACCGGACTTTACGTCACTTAATCAACGGCAGGCGGAGGGCATGCCCACAACTTCAATGGCTTCTGGCCCATCGGCTCCAGTCCACCGAGCCGCAAGCATCATTATTACAGGGGGTTCAGCATCGACAGCGCCATGCAACAGCAATATCGCGTCACAGACCGATGGCAACTGCTCCGGGCCCCCAACCGTAGCCGCCATGGGACTATCGTCTGTAGGACATCAAAAGCACCTCCCGGTTACCCTGCCGCCGCTACCGCCGCTACGGCAATTAACGCTACGGTACTCCCTACAAAGTGGTGGGCGATGCTATCGAGGTTTGAACCTGGCATTGAGGACAGAAGGCACGCCCGAAGGTTTACAGGGCTTAAATGGTTTGGGACGTTGTATTAACTGTATGGAAGAAAGGTGTTATGTCAACAGAGTCATTCAAAATGTGATTGTATAAGTTATGTTCTGAGAAAGATGGAGTTGGTAACAAGGAGCAAGTCGTTCAGCTGTTCCCACGAGCGAAACAAAAACTCGTCAGCGAGCGTTTGTAAGATGATCGGAGTGCTCGCACTCCAATTAATCAACTCCATCGTTCGCTCCAAGCAAGGGGCCAAATGTGACATCTCGCTGGGAATGGCGCTAGCATTAATTCGTTCCGACAAACTGTGTACGGGTTTAAGATATAAGCCCTACGGGCCTCCGAAGAGAGTTTGGGTTTTACAACTGCTTCACCCATTTGAGCCTCCCCACAGTACCAGTTTGGCCTAATCTTACAGTCGTACACACACGCACACACGTTCGCTCGATCACTTAACGTGCTGCCGGCCACCGCAGCCAGCCCTAACCCCGGACTCCGTGCGGGTTCGCCCCCTGATGAGCGCGTTGTACCAGTCAACCGCCGAATGAGTCACGTGTTGCTGAGCTTGCAATCCGACACGGCTCACCAAGCCCCGCCACGCTCCCACACATACACATCGCTGGTGGGGGGCTCAGGCACGCCCTCCCATACCTGCTTGTGTGGTTTTGGAGAGGGAGGGGAGGAAATAGGGCAGGGGAGGGCGCGCGACGAGGTGTTACCTGCTCACGTCCGCAAGACGCCACACGTAACCGCTTTAAGCTCCGAATGCTCCGAATCCAAACTTCCCCCTTGTAGCGGCTAACGTAAACCACCCGCCATCTCGCCCACATTCCGTATATCCATGCCCACCTGGGTCCACATCTCACCCGGCTCGTCGGCCGGCCAACTCTGGAACCCGATGCCGGTTTCAACCCAATGAGCTCATTTGCCAAAACGTCAAAAACTCAAAACTTTTGAGAAGTTCAGTTCTTGCAGATCAGGATGCCGCCGCTGTTATCTCTCTTGTGACCGCACATCCCTACTCACCGCGTCCAAGTCAAGCAGGTCCGCATCATCCAGCTTCAGGGCGCAGGCAGCCTTCATCCGGGATGAACCGTAGGGAGTTGGTGACAAGCAGCGAGGTCGGAGATCGCATCAGGTGCTCTCTGACATCCACAAGTAATGATTGGAAGCCAAGAAAGCAGGTGAAAAACCGAGAGGAAGATATGTGGAATTGCATGCGGAATTGCGCATGTACGGCAGACGCTGTACTGGTCCCTCTTTGCTCTCGGCACGTAGCTTCAGAATTTAAATATTCTGGAGCCGTCCTTCACCCCCTGACATGATGGACGCGTATCCGTCCCTCGTGTAGCCTCTCAGTGCCCTTCCCCCCTTTCGCTCTCCCATTCTGCTGTTTGCTTTCACCGCCGCCCCCAGCCACATTTTCTGGAGCTGAAGGGCAGCCGAACGGCGGTCAGGTACACAAATCATCCACCATGTCCGCACTCTATATGTGTCGTACCTGCATATCCCGGATGTGGCGGGCATTGCGGGCGCCTACTATTGCTGCCGCTACCTGAGGGTGTACGGAGGGAACACGAATGCCCGCGTATTCACTTCTAACGTAAAAGGTGGAGCTTCTTTCCCACATCTTGGCCGCCGCAGTGGCACCTGCTTAAGGGACATCACGCAAAGGCCACATCGGTTGCGGTCCCGTTTCCTGTAGCCCACCCAAATACTCTGCACACACATACCCGTCTTCAACATAGCAATACATGAGCCCTTAAATATGGAGGCACCAGACCCACCTGCGGCTGGTGCAGTACCCATGCCGTAGCTACAGCGCTCGACGATACACCGTGTCTTTGTGCTACCGTACGGGTGGCTTCTAGAACCTCCTGCATCCACGACCATCCACCGCCGCCTCCGGCCGAGCCGCCGCCCACCTGCCGCAGTATGAGGCCGTACTTTTGTTTGCTGGCGGTGTCTAGCTGAACCCTAGGAATGGAGAGAGTGGAGGGATGTCACGGGAGGGGGTGATGGGGCAGGAAAGGGATAAGATGTTTGTTGGTATGTTGTTTATCTTCTGTCATCATGTGTGAATCGGTTGGCGGCTCGCGGGTCGTGGTGACTTGGCACCAGATTGCCATGTTACGCCCGGAGGAGTTGGATCGATGCGACAAGGGGTTGGGCCATGGAGTTGGGCAGATCGGGAGGTGGAGAGGTTGGGAGGTGGAGAGGTGGAGGGGCGAGCACGACTAAGGCTGTTGCTTGGTTCTGAGCATCAACTTCACAATCTGTCAAAGAAGATTGTGAAGCCGTTCACCAGGACAGAGCGTATCTAACGCATACATGGAGTCGCCGTACGTCCGCATACACGAGCAAGAGCACGCCGATCGACAAGCCTTATAGTCGTACATCCGAATTTAAAAGAAGCTGCGCCCGTGGTGAAGCGGCGGGATAGATAGCTTAATGCGTATGGCTGCTGGCGTGGTCAAGCAAACACATACACATGCACAATGGCGTCGGGATACCCAGTGGACGACGCACGCACTTGCTCGCTGGCGCGTTGTAATATCGATCCGCTAGCAAGCCGCCAGCAACGGTGCCGTACGCCAGCAACTTGATGCCGTACGAGGCCACGGCCTGGATGGGGCACGTATGGGGTCGCGCTCGCGCGTTGTGTGGGTAGTGTCAGGGCACGACGAGTGTGGGGGGTTGGATCGGGTTGATGCTGGGGACAGGCGCCTTGGCGTATCGTATGAGGCACATCCGAAAAAGGGCTGGAACCAAATCGCCAGGAGCAGAGCTCTCTCTCTTTCCCCTTCTTCCTTTATTCCCAAAAACACGCACACGCTCAGTATCGTCCTCCCGCTCTGCAGCACGAACATCTTTTTACCTCCCTCCCTCCAACCCCCCTCCCCTACGGCCCCCGACTAAATTGCGGCCCACCCCCTCCCCACTGCGCCATTTCCCCGCCTCACTGCCCCCTCCCCACCCCCACCCCTGCACCTTCTGCATGAACAGCTGCGGTCTTCGATCAATGAGGGAGTACTGCACCTGATTGCTCACCACACCCACACCCACATTCACCGCCTGGAAGGAGGACGAGAGGCACGCGGGTGAGGCAGCCGGGGCAAAGGGGAGGGGGGAGAGAAGTGAATGTACAAGCTCATTGACCGAACAGACGTGGCCACGAAGAAGGGGAGCGCGCAAGTATGTAAGTGACGGCGACGCCCGGCAACGGCATGTAACCGGTACGGCATGCACGGGATCGCTGCAGTTCGTCCCAAGAGCCAAGAAACCCGCTCCTTACCGCTGCCAGCTGGGGTACGGCAAAGTTGCACACACCCAGTTGGCCGATAAGGCCCTCCTCGCGCATGTCCTGCGGTTCCGTACAGAAAAGGGTTGGTTATTTGGTGGTTATGGTTCCTGTATCACCCGACGCACCAGTCGATATCTTGGTCCCCCACTAACGATGCGGGTTCATTCTCGTACTGCAGACTCCTGGACACCTTCCGCCCCCCTCCTATCAAACACACACGTTCTACCTCTCCTCTACCCCTTCCCTCCCCTTGCCCTCCCTCCTATACTAGATGCTCATATACGCATCCGTACTTTTGCCTCGCGCTCCATCTGGCCCCGTACGGGAAGCTGCTCACGAACCCGTTAGCAAACCCGGGTCGTTGAAATACGACATAGGTGCCCGTACTGCCAATCGTACTTCCGCATTTGCTTCCGCTCCGTTTCAGCGTCCTCGCCCTCAGACCTGACCCTCGCTTAACACCCCACCCGACCAACTGGCTCGGTCTGTTATCAGTTATCAGTTATTATCAGCTATTTTTAACGCATGCAGTAACGGCTCTCGCTTCGCGATGAGGTATGTATCACGCCAACACACAGATTTGCTCGCACGCGCCAGACTTCCGTTAACGTACGTACCGCCAACCACTTAAGAACGTCCAACCACCGTTTGTGCCGTACAGGTTCCGCCCACTGCAGTTGTATGAGATCCAGCCGTTGCCGACCTAGCCGTACAAGTGAGCTGCGAACAGCCTACCAACGGAGATAAGCCGTTCGGTGGAGACGAGGGAGAGTCCAGGGCGTACACGGACACGGTATGGGATGGTACGGGGGCGATAAGTGTACGACAAGGAGGGGCCCAAGAGCAGGCCGAGCTCAGCTCACCGCCAAGCCAACTTCAGGTCCATGCAGTATATGCCATATGAGGTGACAACGTCGTGTGTTTCTGCATCATCGCAGCTTACATAAGTACCCCTGTCAATAGTTTTCCCCCACTCCTAGCGATAGTGACGGTTTGCGACCCCTTAGTTTCCTCCATCCAAACCCACATCACCCATCTCAACCAGGGGCAGGGGCGGCTTCCCGCCATTTCGCCGTTCGTGGGTTATCGTTACCACTGCCGGGTGCGCTGCATTCCAACCCCCTCCCCCCCTCCGCCCCCGAGAAACGGAACCCGCCCATCACTTCCCGTACAGAGGTCGTGAGGACCAGGAAAGGGACCTTCTCGCGTCCCGGGCATCAAGGTGCAATCCAGGGAGACTGCCAAAACCCCGGTCACCGCCGGCAGCCTCCCCCCCGCCCCCGAGACCGGCTGTACTGCATAAACTCACATATTCCACCATGGTACGGCTGACGTTCGTCATGTCCTCCTGGGTCAAGTACGACAACTTGGTGATGATGGTCGTGGTGGTTGAATTGCCCGGGTATAGCCGAAGGTACTGACCCGCCTGTGTGTGTGTGTGTGTGCGTGTGTGTGTGTGTGTGTTTGTGTATTTCCGACGGAGATGGCAGGGGGGGTTGAGGGAAGAAGATGAGTAAGCGGGAGGGTGGAGGAGGTTAGACAGATTATCAGCCGGGCCGCTGGTCGAAGAGAAATATCGGGTTGAGCGGGAGGCATCAATACGACAACTCTGGACCATTCATACTAAAACAAATGTAATGAATGCGAAACGAGTAGCTGTTGTGCACTCTGTTAGAGCAGGATTGAGAGCCACTCGACCATTCCCATGGGGCTTCAGCCGCCTCGCTTTCATCTTCATCTTTGCCTTTCCGCCTCCTCCCCTTCCCCGACCTATATGCTGTCTTCATCCGCCCCTCCGCTTTCTCGGCCCCTCCGCTTTCACGCCACGCAGTCCTCCGTATCTGTGTCCCCGGATAGACATGGTTTTTCGCACATCCAATGTTCGGTGGGGTCACTCCGCCCTTTCAATAACATTACCCTGGCCATCCTCGCGTACATTCAATACATCATTCATTGCCGATCACTGCCCAGGAGGAGTTCTACGGGTTATCGCGATCGTTGTAAGCCCCGGTCGTCGTAACCTATGCGCAGAAGGCTTGTGTTTTGTTCCGTACATGCTGTGCCAGTCTGCGCACATACACACGCACATGTATGCACAGTTGCACCCATTAAATCCGTTAATTAGTTAAACGGGTAACTAATCGATAAATCATTCGGTTACTGGCCACCCATGAGGGGGTTACTGTGACCCATGGGTTCGTTGGTTATCCTAATCCATGCCGCTGAAATACCCCTCCCTCCCACTTCGCCCCACATCCCCACTCCTGCGCCCACCAGCAGCTCCGCGGGTCCGTAGTTATCTGCGACGTCCAGAGCGGTGATGCCTGCTCGGTGGAAAGCCGCCAGATCAGTCAGCGCGTCGCCACCAGAGGTGCGATCTGGACAGGGAGGTGCCGGCATGGCATAAAAGTCAATGTGAAGGGTCTAAGAATCATAGGAACAAAGGCGGACCGGGTATACGACGCGACGACGGACGCGGCTCACAGAAACCCCATGAGGACTAGAACAAGACATGTCTCATATACCATGTCATCGTGTGTATATTTGCACGTGGATATGGATGCTCAAACGGGAATTTGGAACGACGCACTGTGCAGCGCCTCTCAATAGTACGTAGGAGGGAGTTCGCGGGCGCGGCGGGATGGGGACGCAGGCGGGATGGGGACGCAGGCGGGATGGGGACGGAGCGGTCACTGGGTCGGAGAGGACGGGCAAGAACGGCGAAGCGGACGGACTTGCACTGGCGGGGGGAGGGACCATGAGGCAATCGGGCTGAGAGGAACACGGTCCAGGGAGTATCGCTGTGCTGCTAAGAGAGATGATGGGGTCGCGATGGACAGGGATGTTAAGGGGCCAGGCGGCAAGGGGCGGGGGCGGAGTGGTGCTGATTTGCGGGTGAGATTGGCGAATGGAACGCAGCAATACAGCCTTCCCCTCCCTCCCGAGCTCCCGCACCCAACTCCCCCTCCGGTCTCTCTCTTCCTATTTCCACCCGCTTCTTTAGGATAGAAACACAAAATCCAACCGCCAACCATTAGCGAACTTACCTGTAAGCGGGTCGCCCTTGTGTCGGCCACTCAATTGCCAGCAGCCCCGAATGACCTATTTGAGGGAGGACCCGGACCCCAGGAGGAGGTCAAGTATTTGGCCAACGCACACATCTGGATGTGCAAATCGGAGAAATAGTGAATGAGGGAATCGCAGGACTGACAGTCCGACAGACCCACGAACATATTACGAACGACATCAGTATTCAAGCCCTAGCCACATAGCGTCATCACATACCACGTTATATTACTCCCGTACACAACAATTAACAACTTCATAGGCCTGACGAGCACTTTCCAATTCTTTTGACAAGAACAATGATCCTTTCCGAAGTACCTGACGGAGGGATACCTCGTACATATGTACGTCATATACGCCTGTACTTACCTATCCCATGCTTTTATTTGCGACTGCACCTGTTACCCATACACCACCATACCTTGCTCACTCTCAGCTCAGGGGCCAGCGTGAGTTGAGGAACGGGAGGCCACATCCGCCGCTGCGGCAGAGCGGCCCCGGGGTCACCGCCCGCCCCCGCCTGATGCACATTCTCATGCTGCTGCTGTTGCTGCTGCTGCTGGCCGGCAAGGGACGTGGCCTGGGCCAGGAAACGACCCCCGCTGCCGCCGCCACTGCTGCCGCCGCCGCGGGGTAAAGGAACTGTGGTTGCTGAAGAAGACGTCGGCGCCAACATCAAGGCACCAGGGATTAAGGCGGTGGAGGCGGCAAACGTCAGCGCTGCGGTGCGCCGGGTGTGCGGTGTTGCCGCCGTCGCGCCGCATGGTTGTTGCCGTTGACACGGCGATGGCGCAGAGCGGTCGCCTGCTGGCTGCTTCACTGCCACCGAGTGTGTTGACCGCGGTGGCAGTGATGGCAGGGGAGGTAACGGCGACACCACCGGCAACGGCGACGGCGACGGCGGCGCCTGTTGTTCGGGGTATGCTGCTGAATCCGCCATCTGGCAGGGCAGGCATTCTTGGCGGTATTGCCCCCTCAAGCCGCCCTCTGGGGCAGCATAGCAATGGGCAGAGTGATGGAGCTGGACATTTCTACGGCCACATCGTGTTGCCGAAGGAAAAAGTAACTGTACATGGTAAGAAATGGATGGAGAGCTTTGTTTGTGAGCGGCTGCGGTGCAGGCGGCTGCGGCATCGTGGGTTACGGATGAGCCGCGAGTAGTTGCGATGGAAGGCCGGGGCGCAATAGGAAAACTAGGAGCACGCGTTCGGCCCAACTGCGTCGCCGGATGTGACAGATGGTTGCATGCTCCTCTTCCCAAGTGCCGCCGAAGTAATGGCATTCCCCTCCGCGGTCAACGACAGAAGCTAAACAATAACACTATGTCTGCTTTTAAATTCCTGAAAAATCAAACATATTGTAACAAGTCTTGGGATTGTTTGTACACGAGCTGGAATCGGCTTTCGACGCTTAATTTTCGATATGGAAATCAGAAATTTTAATTTCTGATAAAAACAAAATGTTTAAATAATACACAATTAAGGTCAATTTTCGCCTTGCTCCAAGTGCGCGGTTGATAGGGTAAATTTCGGACGTTAGCCGTTGTCCGCTGTCATGCCGTGTTCGATGAAACAAATACAAGTACACCGAATAAGTGCAGCTTACGACCTAAAAATTACGTACCATAGGACTCGCTGTAATAAGCCTGGCAATCCATCAAAACGCGTTTTTCCATGCCGTGCATCCTTTTAGCACCGAAGCAGCACGTTCGCCGAAAATGTTTCGCGAACGTGTATAACCTTGCGCAAACTATACGAGTGCTGCCACGATAAGTGCAAGATTACCTGAGACATGGAGGCTAACGAAATAAAAATTTGTAAATCTGCTATCTCTTATCATGACAATGCAGGCTGTGTAAGAATTTTCCTCGGAGAATCGGTTAGATCCACCCGCTTCTGCGATTGCCATCCTGACGGCAGCCAGCGGCAGCAAGGCAACGAATCTTAGGACATGTGCCCTATATAGCAATTTGCCATTGCTTGTCGCCACTGCAAGCCACGCCACGCGCCTAACCCCCAGCTCATTAGCAGGGCTCTGGCGGCTACCTCTGCCCCTCTCTGTCCCCATAGAGGCATCATCATGTTTGGTCCATACATCTCATATCCGATTGTGCATGTGCCACCAATGGCAAAACATTTGCTTGGGTCAGCGTGCGCCTCCTCGTCGTCACCGTCATCGTCAACGCCCTCCCAGACATGCGCTGGGGCACTCTGTTGGCCGTCCTCGCCGCTGCCGTCCGAACTACCGGCATGTGCACCATCACGGCCTAGGGCGGGGACGGGCACGTTGCCTCCTAAGCTTCAATTGCCGGACCCCCCGGGTCTGCCCGTCGAGAGCTGATGGCGGAGAAAACGTCTGTTGATTAAGACGCACTCGGGGAAATTAGCTCTGATGGACATTTTTGTACTGCACATATATATGTAGCGGTATTCGGTTAATGTGGATACGCAGGCGCAAATGTATACACGGCAATAAGCTTCCGTTAGCTGTGCGCGTCGCGTTTATTTGATTCACGGATCTAGGGCGCTAACTGGCATCCCCTCTCTTCGTCCATGCTGTGGTCTAAGTCCATGCTTAGCAAAGGCTCTGGCAGGGGGGGAGGGTGCAGATGCTGCCAAGGATGCAGGCGCTGACAAGGGTGCTGGGGTCGGAGGTTTGCAATGACTGCAAACTTCGTTCGTTCCTTGCCCACACCTATAGCCCCAAACCCCGCATCCGGTCACTTTTGCAGTATGTGTTGAAGGCAGGCTGGTACTGCATAACCGAGTTTGCATCCTTGAACGCAAGTTAATGTGCACAAAGGCGCACACGCGATACCCCCATCGTAGGTTCGACCTGAGGTGAGAAGATGGGGGCTATCCTCGGCCCTGTCTACGACTACTGATACGGGTGGATATGAGAGAGAATTTATGGATGGCTTTCCGCGAAGCGTGAGGACGGAACACATGCATCCAAAGTTATTGCCGTCGAAATGAGCTCGAGATGGTGCCCGTCAGTCAGTCAGTCAGTCAGTCAGTCAGTCAGTCAGTCAGTCAGTCAAGGGTTCGTTACAAGCAAAATGAAGCGGTACAAGACAGTCGTACAGTCGTAAATAGGAACATAACACCACGGCTACAGACAACGACCGCAGTTGTTTCCAAATAGCAGTTGCCCGGCACTTGCCCGGCAGTAAGCCCCTCATCGACACACAAGAAGCGCTTCAGCAAAAAAACTAGTGCCAAAGCTCTAACACGGCCAACCGTCCACCGCGACGGGTACAATAAATTATGTTGGATAAGGTTGTATGATTGATTCGGCCATGTGTAAGCGCCTAAAGTGCGCTTCAATTTATCAATTAATGGTTCTAATTTGGTTGACGGATCAGTTAGGACACGACGTGCGCAACAAGTTAAAGAAGGCCGTCGGTCAAGACATTTTAGTTCATGAGCGGTCACTCGTGATACATAGCTCAGCTACTCTCCGGGTTCAACGTGCCTCGGGGGTCTGTGAGTTCTGTGAGTATACAGTTATTACACACACAGACCTCACAGACCTCATTCAGGCACTCCGCATTCGACAAACGAAATATATTGCACACGAGAAGGCCTATTCCGACTAGAAATGCGATATCCTCCTCCTCATATGCATAGCCCAGCCGCCGAAGTCGAAGGCTTCATCCATTAACCATCCACGACCCACCGCACTTCGGGGCGCTGGAGAAGGTTTGATTCTCGGGAGCATGTAATAATCCGTATATTCTATAACGGCCCACGCACCTCGCTTGGCATGGACAAAATAAGGCAGAACAAAAAGAATATAAAGCACGAGGAAGTATAACATGCAACCTATTTACAATCTAAACCCTCCAACGGATGAGGGCACGCTGCAGTTGCGATAGTCTGTCGGCGAAGTATGTCCCATGTATAGCATTCAGCAACTCCGTGATGGGTGATGTATCGCAGCCCTTACAGCGCGTTCACGCTGCATCCCGAGCAGGCCCCGAACAAACTCCATACCAGACGCTTCATCAGGCTACGCTTGTGCCTCCGCGGCTTGCGGCCGCCTGAAGCCTTGCCAGCTTCCACAGCGCGGGCCGCGGCAAGAGGTTGCTTGCCAGGCGTCTGCGGGACCACCGCGGCCTTGCTCCTGGCCCTGACCTGGCCCGATGCGGTCTTGACGCTCTTTAAGGCGCGCTCCAAAGCGTCCTCCACGAGCTGCTCCGGCGTCCAGTGGATGAGGTCGCGGGCCAACAGGTCATCCATGTCCGCCTCCATCAGCGCCTCGTACTCCAGGGGCAGGTGACCATCGATATTCGACAGCAACGGCAGGGAGGGCCGACGGCCCAAGGGTCGCATGTGATAGCCCGTGCGCAGTCCGTCAGACTCACTAATTCCACCAATATGCGGGGGCTCCACTTCCGGGCCACCATTGTCCCGGTTTGATTGGTTTGGTCCGTCCTCCTGCGTGCAGCTGATCTTGGATATTGGTAGGGGCAGAGGGCTGGATAAGGCGGCCTCAAACATGCTGTTGCTGCTGTTAGCGACGGGGCCAGTGCCAGTGCTCGAACTGCTTTGCGAGCTAATGCAGCTTCCGCAGGAGCTACTGCGCGGTGCATAGGTGTCGCTCTTGTCGCTGGGAGATCGTATTGGCGACGGTGAGTAGATGGGCATCAATTTCAGCTGGACTTGCCGCTGTGGGGGGCATTTGCCATCCTCTGAGGTTTGTCCTACAATCGTTATGGGACTGCACTTCAGGTTCTGAAAGATCCGTTCTGGATTGTCTTCTGCGCCGTCCAACACTGGCAGCGTGCCCAGGTAGTCAACGCCGATGAGGATGGTGGCGATGGGGCCGGTACCCGGCGACGGTGGCGACGGTGACAAGCGCAAAATGTACTCTGCAAGTTTTATGTTATAGGGTGTTTCTGTGGTGTTGCATAATTGTCCATCCATTGTCGGCACCTGAGGAAGAAGGGTCACCGAAAGAGGCATGAATGGTCACACCGTGCACACAAGCAGGAAGGAAAGTGACAAGCGCAATTAACGTGCAAACAACATTTACATAATTTCGAAGGATATTAACATATGAAGTGATGCCGCAATCAACAGTGTTCGGCGTGGAGTTACGCTGCATCGCGCTTCGTCGGACTCACCGTCAGATGCACGTTGATGCTGGGTGTTGCCACTGGAATTGAGACTGTAGCAGGCATCAATATAGATCCCAAAGGTATCCACCTGGGGCATGTAGGTCCTGTGACGTGACGAGCTCCGATCTAAGTTGTAACCAACGACATATTTAACATGAAATTGAAACTAAATATACATGCTCGATCAAGAACCGCATAACTATGTTTTATACACAGCTCAAGCAACGAAATGGAAAACCTGGAAGTAGGGTTACTAAATTTTTAAGTCCTTTGGAATAATGCTGAATGTAAAAATTAAATCTTATATAGTTTTTATTTGTTGGTTTTGTATTCACAGAGATCAATTGGCATCTGGATATTGCCACAACAAGTGGATGAGACGGAATTGTACGGTTTCTCCCTCGGAAACCGTCGGAACCGCCAGGCCGCCAACCACGTCCATCAAAACAAGAATGTCCGCCCTGAACATTGTAATCAAAATTATGGTTCTTGAAATACAATATGACAGTTGGGTTGCCTGATCGCTGCGAGTTTTAGGACCGATGTTATTGTCGCCGGCCCGTACATTCGGCATGAACAAACGGGTCACACGATTAAACTGGTCCAATTATGGAACACCCCACTAAATCTGAAGCCAGAACCCTTAGTAATCTCCTATATCTTCCAAAGCTCAAAAATGCTGGAATTCACCATGGCAATGTCGTTTACCTCTAGGTTTCTTTGACATTCCTTGATTTACTTGATCCCCATCATGTTGATCTCAGTATATACCGCATTGTTTAAATTTAAATTCATCCAGATGCTTGCATAGTGCCATATCATATGACTTCCCTTCCTGTGAAGCATGCAGGAGCCTGCCGCACAAGAGGATTTTCATACAGGTTGCGTGCGAATACTAATAATGCAACAAGCAAAATTGTTATGTTGTCGAGATGAAATCCATAACACAGCGTGGTTGGCTAGCGGACGTTGGCGGAGGCACTGCCGAAGGCCTTCCGCAACAGCACGGAGAACATGCAACTCCAAGGCACACATGTAAAGGTGCCTGGGCATCATTTGCACTGTTCAGGGCCGGTCTGAATTGCGGTGACCATGAAAGCCATCTGCCGGCCCATCCCAATTACGGTGGGTATTACTGTTGTTGTCAGGCTTCCGCACCGATAACAAATCCTAAGCACAAGTAACATAAAAGAATGCCGACTTCAACATATTTCGTTAAGCTTCGCTGCTGATCGGTCTCGGCCGCTTAAGGTCTTTCGTCACAACGGCACGGGGATGTAGAGCAAACTCAGTTATTATGGACTTAATAATTACCTGTCAATGATGGCATAAGGTGATCGCGAGCAAACAAAACACGTGAAGTGATCGATGGGTTGGACAGTGAATGGCCGTCGGCGATATGCAATTTAATGAACTTCCCCCACCTCGTTAAAGCAGCACTTATACAGATAGATATAACGATATAATGCGCGCGTGCCGAATGACATCCCGAATACGAATGTACGGTACTCGTGTGGTACAATGATCACTCGTGTGGGACATATATCACAAGCCGTACGGCTTGCGACCCACTATCCTCACTCTTACATCCATCGTTCCCAACGATTTAACATTCTTTTTTGAGAGCGCATATTTTCATCCCAAGAAATTACCGACCCCGACAACCTTGAGTTAAGCAACCTAATGCTAGAGATGGCAACCATATACGCACAATTTGTATATCAAACTATATTAGTAAATATGGATGTCCAATCCCTCCTCACTGCGGAAGGCCTTCATCACTTTTGCTGCATCGCGAAACTCAGGTTCCCGCCCTTCCCCGTCTCCGCCTATCCACCATAGGTGAACATTGCACATCTTATTCTATCTCCTGGTTAGATCTTGGCTTGTTGCACACGGCGGTTTTTGTATAGGATTGGGGATTTGATGAGCCTCACGATCTAGGCCTTTTGGGCTCCACTATAACAGCTCTGCATAAATTTCCTCAATCCTCAACCGCGCGTCTCCCTCGATAGCAATTTTAGTAACTTTGGCAACGACATGCGACATAGTGACACCGCTCCTACGACGTAAGCATTACTTGCCTGCTAGTCACTTTGCCTCTAAAGGCACTTTCCAACATAAGGCAGCCCTAGTTTATGCGCATCCATGGGACCCAGTAGTCTGACAATTTAATTAGGGCTCTTTGTTGCTTGCCCTGGCAACTTCCTTTCGAGCCGCCAAGCGGCTTCCTGAAAGCCTCAGGCCAGGACGGGCCAGGGGCCAGGCCCCTGCCGCTGGCTTGTTCAGCAGAGAAGGCCGCCAGGCCTAATAAAGAGTCGTTTGGGCACCGCTGTTAGTCCTAACACTAATAACAACCTGTTTGAGCGTCGCTGTAAGTTCTACCTTGTTATAAGGCCTGGTCCGCTCCTGGTCTGAGCTGGTCTGAGGTCCGGAAGGGGTCCAGGGAGATCCGATGATGTACTACGCTGTGATAGGGCCGTTCTTACGAGCGACAAGACCCTAGGAAACTCACGGTTATGGCCTGGAGGAGATCCACAGTTGTGTTTTCGGATCAGGGCGGTGGTCAGGCTGCAGCGTCCAGGCGATAGTGGCGACATAGCTTCGGGCAGACATCAACGTCGCCCGACACCCGTGCCGCCTGAACCACTGCAACCGGGACCCGGACTCCCACGAGAAAAATTTCAGCATTGGAAGCTGCTGACTTTACTTGAAGAACGTACCAGCTCCAACTTCATAACCTTTACTGCTCCCAGCACAGAAGCTGGCGCCGCTGACACGCGAACCGTTTCATTAAAAAGCAGCTCCGGAGCGCAGCGGGGCCCATGATCAGATGTGTACCGCGGGTCGCTGTGGCTCTAAATGGTCACGCCTGAGATCCATCGTGTATCTTATTCATCAAAAGTAATAACAGGTCTTCAGTTCACGTTTATTGCCATACCTATCATCAGCTAGTATGGTCTTGGGTTGCGTTTGTAATGTGTCCAAGGATGGCATGTGCACGATATGAAATGGATACCAGAAAGGAGGAAGATCTGAGGATAATCCAGGCGTTTTGAAAGTTCTGGCTCTTGAGGGCTGAAGTGGTCTAACACGACCTTGCTCTCGCTGTCGATAGGAAGCCTGATGAAATAATTGCAAAAAGATTAGGAGCAGGTTGATAAGGCAATAGCTGACTTCGCCATGCTTCTTCCCTTTCTTCAAAATATGTGCACCACATCGTCTCTTAGTTACAAAGACACCTAGACATTTCATTTGTGAAACATGTCCTGTATTACGGCACCTCCCGCCGATGACTGGTGGCCCGCGGACGACGATGATGAGGGAGAGCCGGTGCCGCCTCAGCAACGCGCCTTTACGCCCGCACTCACGCTGCTGCGCCGGAACCCCAGCACCGGCGATCCCGACCTCGCGGCCGACGATTACGATCTCCCGGCGCGTCTGGTATTCGGGTCCCTGAGGGCCCCGTGCTCTGACGACTGGAAGTCGGACCTAGGCGCTGAGGGCGACGTCATTGACCCGGATGATGCTGACGCGCAGGCTGAGCTGACTGTACGGCCTGAAGCAATCAAAAGCCTGACAGCCGAGAAGGATGACGGCACCGCTGCTGCCGTTACCCGGAAGAGGACACCGCGGGGTGTGTCCAGCCGCGGTGCAGCGGCCCAGCACGTGTCCCAGCTGCTGCGGCGAAAGGCGGTGGTGGAGGCCCCAGCGGGTGTCAGTACCGATATGTCCGTGAAGGACATATCGGAGGAGGGGCTCTTCCCTGCGTCAGCGGAGATGTCAGCAGTGGCAACTGACGTGGCGGCTGAGGCGAATGTGGTTCCGGAGCGGGCGGTGGTGACCACAGCGAGTCCCGCACTAGTGACACTATCAGAAGGTACTTTGACGAAGAGGGAGGACCCGCGAGCTACAGAAGCCCAGGGGACCGCTGTGCACTCACCAAGAGCGGTAAAACAAGTAACTGTCAACGGATAACGGGAAAGCGGCAACCGCAGTTGTGTTGGATGACTATCATTGGCGATAGTATTTCTGTGCAGGCTTTAAGTTTGCACTGCTAGACTTCTCTCATTTCGTTTTTCTTGTTTTTGCGGTGGACGTTTTTCCTGATATTTGATATTATGATATCATCTCACCTTCTTGTATCGCTCGTTCGCGCGGCCCTATGAGCCTCCTGCTGGCTCGCCCGGGCCTTACGAGCTCTTTTTAAGAGTTGTTTGTTACAATCAGCATCAGCAGCATCAACATTTCTGTGCGCGACGCACATCAATTTGTAGATCATTTATAGTTCGTGTACGAATTCCGGGCAAAAGCTGCAAAAAGAGATGAGATGCCAGGGGTCATGCCATGAAGCTGTAGCATGGACAATTGTTCCCTATTTTGTGTACTCGTTGCTTCCTTTCTCCATTCCACCTGGCGGTTTCAGAATGGGCTTCGGAACCTAAATCAACCAACCTCCGTCCTCCCCATGAACCGAAGAGGGCTGCGGCGACAAGTCTGCAAATGGCGATGATGACGAGGGTCCTGGCGGTGGCGGCGAGCTTCATGCTGGGGGTAGCCACAGCATGTGCGTTTTGGTCCGGCCCCCAGTTCCGCCGGCGAATGCCGTATATCCCATACTGGACGAACTGGTTGAGTTGGTGCACCAGCACACCTTACAGCCCATCAAACCCATTTTGATGGATGTACAGGCGGCGCCAGTGCTGGCGCCAGCGCCGGCGCCGCCACAGCAGCCGCCAGCTGAAGCTCTGGTGGGGCCCTTGTCAGTGACGCGGGTGCCTCAGGAAGGTTCGGCAGCGAACCAGGAAATACCCAAATCAAAAGATCAGCGGAAGAGTGAAGCGAACGGAATGAGGTGGAAGAGGCAGCGGGAGGGGCGGGAGGAGGACCAAAAAAGGACGTCAGATGGAGAAGGATAGGATGGCAGATACGTGTCAAGGAGATGCCAGAACCAAACTTGCAGTCGTGAACTGGTAGAAGAGGACCAGGAATCAAAGCAGTAGCGGTGCCGCACTCACCATCCGAGGATCATAGCACATAATGACTCTCTTTTGTGGCTGCTAGTGCAATCCTATTTGCCCAGCACAGCGCGCAGCACACGCACTTTTGGTATGGTGTTCAGCTCCCGCTTTGGACGCCCCGTTTCCGCCGAGCGAGTGCTGTTCTGATTGGCGGAGTCTCGCAACCGGTGGAGGTGCGGGGAATAACCCAACCGCGGACCGAGGCACGGGAATCCGGCCACGGCCGCTGCGCGCTGTGCATAGCGACCAAAAGCTGTGACTTGTCTGTCAGCATTATGGGTACAATGTGCAACGGTACGCCGTGCGCTGAGAAGGTGACGGTTTGAGGGAGAGTCGGGAGGGATTATGGGATGGTGGTGCTGGTGGGTGAAAATCAGGGGCCAAGTGTGCTTCGGGTCGGGAACCAGGACAATACTGGCAGCTGGCTGGCGAGTGGCGAAGAAGGGGTCACAGGTTGCCGCGAGTGCACTGCTGGGAGGTCCCGAAGTCATCCTAAGGAAGTACATATGAAAAAACGGATTATGATGAGCCAGCTGTCCTGCGGTGAAGGGAATGCTTGTCCTAGTTGGATTTTCTCGGTTCATTCATTCTATTACACATTGGTATCCGCCAATATGTATCACTGATGCGCTAATGTTTGTGGGTTCGCACGAAATGGCGAATTGGTTTGCTTGGTTGGCGTTGGTTAATTCGAGCTCGTTGCTTGGTTCCGCTGCGAGCGCGCGCGGAGGTGCCGCTGTAATTCCATGTAACAATACCTGAAATCTGGTAACCACTGGCACTAAACCCTTAGCAACCCTGCCCCCACCATCAACCATCTGCGCAAAGGCACAGGTAGCGCACTCACTCTGCAGCTTGAAATGTTACAGCCTAGCTAAAAAAACTCCCCGTACGGATCTTACACGTCGTCGTCGTGTACGACATCTAGGCTTACGTCCGCACTAAGCATTAACTTGGGGGAAAGGCGTGAGCCATCGGGACGCCTAGCGTTCCCTGCACCGATGACAGCAGCACCCATACTGCTCCCCCGTGTAGCATACATACATGACTAGACAGTGTGTAATGCACCATCAAGGTTCTGGGATTGTTGACAACTAGATGAGAGATCTTGAATTTTGGCAAACCAGAGTGTTGTCGCGGAGTCGGGACCAAGGCCAAAGGACGCGGGATCGAAGAACAGAGGACAACAGGACCATCTGTCCTTCTCCAACCAATATGTAATTGGTGAAAGCATTTACACAAATGCCACAGGACGTGTGGCGTGTGAAACAAACCACACGGCAATTGCAACAGAAATGCGTCCTAGTTTCCGTACTGCCCCTTGGGAACGCACTTGGATGGAAGGCTGGCAACACCATGAGACTGTGAGGAGCGTCCCAGCCCGTTATAGGGCCCCATCGCTCAGCACGGGACCACGACAGCGGCCTTAAAGAAGAAACGTGCCGAGTTCACTGAAGGTTGCTCTCCAGCAGGGTTGCTTCGCCTGGATGGGAAATTTCCCCAAGGCAGCGAGCCGAGGGGCCATGTGGGGCATACGTGGGAGTTCGGCAATGAGGGCGCGTGTGATTCCTCCCTCATTCGGCAGGACGGAGGGTTGTGTTAGGATCGCGATCGGGAGAGATAAACGAACTTAACCATTAACGCAGGTGTGCTGGTCTCGCATGAGGGGTGATGAGGATACAGCGCAGAAAGAGCGGCTTAGTTGATTAGCAGGCGCAGGGCGTGAAAGGGCGCAAAACTGCGCAAAACTCTCGAGGGCCCAAGCCCAGTCGTACAGTCTTTCTTACCTCCCGTATCGCGGAGGCATCCTCATGGTAGTGCGAGTTCAAGAACGGTTGCCGGAGCCCTTAGGGGGACGTTGCCCCCGGCCAGCTGCCAGAGGGCCCGCATATGCGCAAGTGTACTGGAATGGGGGCTCACGGGACTGTGGACGCCCCCCGCATTGGCTGAATGCATTGCTTATACCTCGTGCAGCTGCCTGCGGCATATTGAAAATTGGTTTTGGGTCCGGTTGGATGGCAAATCTGGTACATCCGGGACGTCATTCGCATGCTCATGCTCGAGTTGGGTCCTTCACGCACATACATTTATACTGGATAGGTCATACTACCGTGTGAGCATCCAATGTTAGTCGTCCGTTACGCCCGTGTGACCTTTCGTCAAACTGCGCCGTGTGAATGCTTACCTCCACGAGGCTAATCAGGAGTCACAGTACCATTTTCAGTCTTAGCTACCAGTCTTGCTCCAGTAAATAGTCCTCCACGACAAGGAATTTGGCAGGTTTTTTTAATAAGCAAACTGTTCGTGGATGCGGACAGGGGGAAGGGGAAGTGAAACCTAAAGTCTTTTAAAAGTTACGTAAACAGGTATTTAAAATTGTACAATATGAGGGCATAATGGGTTCCCACAATCGTTTGTACAGTGTTCCTACACCTTCTGTCATTGAAGAGCCCATGACCTACTAATTACAGCTCCATAATATTAGTTAGTAAATTTCCTTCACGTTTTTGATGCTAATTTACGTGTAGAATGGCTTGGTAGCGGGGAAATGGTTTCTTCGACACCCTCCACTCGCGACCTGATTCGAAGGAATAGGAGTAATCTCAAAAGGTATGCCTACTCAAAGCAAATTTTATCAGCATCGGTGCTTCTGCATGTGTCACACATACACGACCCAACCGTGTGACATGACTACGCGACCCAGCGACCACGATAACTTGCGCAGTCTTGTTCAGCAAGCAAATTATCTCTGGATCTTATCTGTGATAATCTTAGGACCTGATTTTGACAAAATGTAGGTGTGATGTAGGCACGTAACTGTTTTTGTGTAGAGTAGTTAGCCTTACGTACCATTCGTTGGTGGAGCGAATGACAGGTAGGCACTGTGCAAGCGGGCAAAACATTGAAACCGATCCCATGGGTGAAGGAGTTAACTTAGCATATAGACAGTAGGCCGATTTTCTTTAGTTTAGATCTATGGCCCGCCATTTGCATTTGTCCTTAACCTGGAACTCCATAAGTAATGGTATGATTTTCTAATCTCAAATCGCAGCAAGTATGAAATCTGATTTCTGAGCTTTACTTCTTGACGGCAGCAAAGATGCCGATTGCTGTGTGGTGTTCAGTCACACCTGATCTCCAAAAATGTCTTACTGAAAATACTGAAAACACTCAGCAGCAAGCATGGAGATGAGGACTACTTGCCGAGTAAAACGTATAAGAGGCTGGCCTCCACTGTTGTGGTTTTGCCTCGCGACAGTCTTGCTTCCAAGTAAGTTCTGAGTAAATTTATGCAAAATAACCTTAGTTGTGAGTATCTTTAACGTGTTCGTTTTGAGCTTTGGTAAAGTCAAGATGGCCAGACAGTTGAAATTTAGAGTATTTTGTGTGCTAGGATATGTTAACTCCGTCGTGAAAGTTCGTATTGAATGGATGTTTACTGCAATTTCTATGTAGCGAATATTCATACTGATTGCCCCAACCTGTGGTATCGACCCGTGGTCCCGCGACGCATAGGGCTCTAAGCACAGTATGTGATAATACTATGTCTGACTGCCTGAAGGCTGAAATATCAATTTACACGACATGATTTGGTTTCATTAGAGTTCTACCAGTGTTGCAGTCCAGATATGCTGTTGGCTACATTGCAAGCAGAGAGCCCAGAACCTCCTGTGTTCTCTCTTTGTGTGCAGTGGTGGACCCCCCCACTCTATAGCTATTCGTTACTGAGTACAGTTTTCTTCCGCAATCAAGCAACGTTACGCTATGCGGGTTCCAATCGCGACAAACGCAATACTCCTTCCTGGTGATTCCACGTAAATCTTGGGTAGTATACATTTGCGAATCGGGCCTTTACGCAGGCGCATATTGCAACCTGCCCACAAAATCGAGACCAGGTGCTGCGTCTGGCAATGTTATTGACGTGCAGCGCACAGATGGAGATAGAAGCGGCACTGACCCGCCCCCTGGGCCACCCGTCAGGCGATTCCACACCGCTGACGCGACCCTCCCTGCAGCCCCCAGTTCCGGCACTGACGGCAAGTTGCCGTCGCCCCTGACCCCTGCAGACGGCGCCCTCACTGCGGCTCCTATCACAATGCGGCTGGCTGCTCGCAAGGAGGCTCTCATTCGCCGTCGGCGAGTTCTGCAGACGGATGACGCCGGCAGCGATGCCCCACCCGCTCACTCATGGCCAAGTGGTCCCTCTTGGGTCGATCCATTGGATTTTGATAGTCCACCGCCCGAGGCCCCCTTCGCACCGCCGATGTCGCCAAAGAAGCCATCACCGCCACCGCGTCGGCTGCAACCGCCTTCCGTGCGCACACCGTCCCCTCCACATCCGTCGCCACCCCATGTGCCGTCATCGAGCTTTCCGCCACATCTGCATACACCGTCGCCTTCCCCTCCCTCCCCCTGGCCGCCGCCATCCGGTCCGCTTTCGACACAGCCGTCATCTCCCTCTGTCCCGGCTTCTTCACCGTTTCCACCCGATCCACCGCTGCTGCTGACGCCGCCGCTGGGTCCATCCGCCCCGCCGACACCTGTGCTGTCTGATGCACCAAACACTCCGACGCTCTTGTCTCCCGGGCAGCCGCCCAAGCCGGCTGGTGAGTTCCTTCCCCCCATCAAGCCGAATCCTTCCGACCTGGATGAAGTGGCCTTTGAGCCACCGCTGCTTCCACCGTATCTCCCCCCACCTCAGCCCCCTCCATTAGCGCCACCGCAACCGCCGCCGCCGCAACCACTTTCCCTGACAGCTCCGCCATCTCCTCTCCCGCCACCGCCACCACTACCGCCGCCGCCACCGCCGCCTCTGCTTGACCCAACGCCTCGGCCCCCTCAATTGCTTCAGCTACCACCGTCGCTACCTCCCCCTCCTCCCCCGCCGCCCCCCCCGCCGCCGCCTCAGCCACCTCCTCCTTGGCCACCGCCCCCACCCCCGCCTCCAGAGCCACCGCCGCCTCCACCTCCACCGTCCCCATCTCAGCCACCGCCCCCGCCCACTCCGCCGCCTCCGCCATCGCTGCCTACAACTGAAACGCCGCCCCCACCGCCCCCGCCCCCTCCGCCGCCTCCGCCACCGCTGCCTACAACTGAAACGCCGCCCCCACCGCCCCCGCCACCTCCGCCGCCTCCGCCGCTGCCTACAACTGAAACGCTGCCCCCACCGCCCCCGCCCCCACCGCCGCCTCCGCCACCGCTGCCTACAACTGAAACGCAGCCCCCACCGCCCCCGCCGCCCCCGCCGCCTCCGCCACCGCTGCCTACAACTGAAACGCCGCCCCCACCGCCCCCGCCCCCTCCGCCGCCTCCGCCACCGCTGCCTACAACTGAAATGCCGCCCCCGCCCCCACCGCCCCCTCCGCCGCCTCCGCCACCGCTGCCTACAACTGAAACGCCGCCCCCACCGCCACCGCCGCCACCGCCGCCTCCGCCACCGCTGCCTACAACTGAAACGCCCCCCCCACCGCCACCTCCGCCACCGCCGCCTCCGCCACCGCTGCCTACAACTGAAACGCCGCCCCCACCGCCCCCGCCGCCTCCGCCACCGCTGCCTACAACTGAAACGCAGCCCCCACCGCCCCCGCCCCCTCCGCCGCCTCCGCCACCGCTGCCTACAACTGAAATGCCGCCCCCGCCCCCACCGCCACCTCCGCCGCCCCCGCCACCTCCGACAGGTATGAGCCCTCACCTGACGCAACCGCCGTACTTCCTCCACCCGCAGGTACCTCTCACGCCACCTCCAATTCCGTTCTGTGCCTGTGGTCCCTTGCAGGCGAATCTCCTCCGCTGTACCCCAGCATGCCTCCGCCGCCGCTGGCACCCGCCTCTCCAAGGCAGCAGCTTGTTTTCAATACGCCGCTTGTACTTCCGCTGCAGCCCCCTGACAACACCGTTGCAGATCCGGTAGCCCGCATTATTGTCGTCGGCATATCGGCGACGGAAGTGCCCGCCGGCACGTACCTGTGCTCGTACGCTCCCGCCAGCATTCCTGCCGACGGTCTGGACTTCCTGAGCATTACCGGCCTCGGCAGCTTGCTATGGTACTCCCTTCCTCGGGGTTACGTGGCAAGCATTAGGGAACTGATAGACCCTGGCAACACGTACCTGCTCGAAATCAGCAACGCTGCAGAGACCGTATTGCAGCAGTACTGTAATCCTTCGACTTACACGCTGGCTGGAACAGCGGTGGTACCTCTCCACGGCGGTAATCTCGTGTCGCAGTATGTTGGAGGCCTGGCCACATCTTGGGGTGCTATGATCTATTGCCATGTCGTGCACGGTGGCGCTCTTGGAACAAATCTGTAAGTCTAAGCCATTGAGGGAAGGGGAGGGAGGGAGGGAGGAAAGGGGGTTGAAGGTCTGACTGCACCGATACCTGGGGCCGTGGCGAGTGGTGGATGTGGTGATGGTGGGGGTGGCGAGTGGTTTGTGTGTGTGTGTGTGTCATGGTGGCGCTCACTCCGTTCGGTTCGCCCTGAGCAGCTCACTATCGCCATTTCGTGTGGTTCAGGGCGGTTGAGGCGCTGTTGCTGCCCACCAACGCCATCGCTCCTCTGCTGTCCAACACCACCTTCTTTGGACCTGAGAAACCGCAGGTGTGTACCAACTAGCCAGCCGGGCGGGGAAGGGAGCGAACACATTTCTGTAGGTGCGGAAGTCAGGCCTTGTAACCATCTTATGTAGCACCAGCACTTAGCAAGGGAGTTATCTGAAGGGATAAGACAAGCTCTCCACATCTTCCGTCCTTATGTGTGTTTATGTTGTAAAACATCGAGCCGATCCCGTCCCTGTAGCAGCCCCTCCCGTTATTTTAAAGCGAATGGGTTGGATAAGTGACTTTAGTAGGTGGTGGGTTCGAACCCAACCAACCCTCGGATTTTACATGCCGAAATATTGACTGGCGGCCCCAACATACCACCATCATCACCCCTTGCTAACCCCCCCTCCGTGCAGGCGCTTTCCATCTGGCTTGATGGCACGGGCATCTTCTCCTGGTCAAGCATCACCAACCCCGAGTGCTGCAACGGAGACGCCGAGACGGGTGCTGCCGGCTTCAGATGCCCGGTGCTGGGCACCGTCTCGCCCGTCGTGTTTGCCGACACAGGCGAGACAGGGTCCGTGCCCCTCTACACGCCCTGCGACAGCACCTGGTCGCTCAGGCGCAGCTTCACGTGTGAAGTGCCTGCACCGGTCGCTACCGTACCTGCTGACGGGGACCCCCGGATGCAGCTGCTGCTCTTTGCGGCCCAGGTGCCGTTTTGGACAGCGGCACAGCGGTGCAGCGTACTGGGCAGCCGGATGTTGTCGCTGCCGGAGGACATGAGGGTGTGGGGCGACGCCGCGGCGGCTGCGTGGCCGTCGGACACGGGTGCGGAGGTGTGGGCCCGCGCTGGAGGCGTCAGCTGCAGTGTGGCGGTCTTGGTGCTGGGTGCGGGCGGGGGTCCCGTCAACGGTGCCGGCATGCGAGCGTGCGACGAGGAAAAGCCGTTTGTGTGCGTGCAAGGTGGGTGGAGGGTTGGAGGGGGGTGAAGGGATGTAGGAAACTATCACTTGAAATGGGGAATGGGTGGGGGATGTGTGACACAAGGGTGGGGCCGCAAGTGAAACACGAAAGTGGGTCGGGACGCTGAGCTCTCGCCGATGTAGTTTCTGTAGATGCCACACGATACTCGAGGAAGGTCCCTCGGGGACACAGTGCCAGAGTGCGCAGCAGGTGGATGAGTGCCTCTGAAGGAGCTCTGTGTCGTGTGCATGAAGGGGCTGGCAGCTGAAGGGGCGTTTGCCCTACATGGAATAATATCGTCTTTTTCCGCTTTGCCTGCATGATCCGTACATGGGTGTCATCCACTTCTTTCCACCGAACAACAACAAAAACAACCACCCTAGGGAACACATCAACTGAAACCAGTAACCTTGAAATGGCGAAGACGGAAGCAGGGCCGGGAGAACAAACGGGGGGACCAAATATGGGAAGTGTCTGGCTGCGTCAATCCATCACAGCTCATGAATGCTGCCCTTTGCCGCCTCCGTGTTGACTTCCTGTCTCAGATACACCGACGGCATCTCCACCGCACTTCCCCAACATGCCCACAGCGCCGCTGCCACCTCAGTACATGACGCCACTTCCGCCTACCCAGCCGCAAGTTCCAGCCTATCCCCCCATCTATCCTGCGGCGATACCGGCTCTGCCACATACCCCGCCCGACACACCCGTTCCAGCTCTGCCAGCGCCGCCCGAGACACCCGTTCCAGCTCTGCCAGCGCCGCCCGACGCGCCCGTTGCCAAAGAGCCTCTGTCCTTGCCTCCGAAACCACATGTACCGTCTCCGCCTCAGTCTCCACAACCTCTCCGACCACGCCCACCACGGCCTCCGAAACCACCTGCATCACATCCGTCGCCGCCGCCACCGCTGCCCGAAATCCCCACGCCGCCTCCCCCTAAGGAGCCCCCCCTGGACTCCGCGGTGCGCTGGGCTGGATTACTGGGTCGCGCCAGGGAAGGGGTGCCTCAGGGGGGTGTATCTTCTTAGGGTCCAGAAATGTGTTGGGGAATGAACTCGGTTCCTGACATCCTACAAGTCAGGTCGGCTGGGAAGGCCACAGTCGCCCTCCCTCCCAAGGAGGGGCGCGTTTATTTCTCACCGAGTCCCTCACATGGGTTTGGCCGTGGGACTGCCGTGGGTTCTGGCCACTGGGCCACTGGGCCAGTCCTTTACCGCCAGTGTGTCCATCCCTCTGGCCGCATCCCCAAGCCCCCCACCTGGTATTGGTGCACCGGTTTGGGTCGGTTGCGCGTCTTCGGATGCCACTTGCATTCTTCCCACTGATGATTGGGAGGGAGGGTACGTAGAATGTGAGACCCGCGGGGTACGGGAACTCTCGTCCCACCGGGACGCGGTGGGTTTGATGTGTGTGTGTGTATCTTAGGGATTTGAACCAAGGAGCTCAGGATCCCATCGGTGGTGGGAACAGGATAAGCAACGTACCCATGAGGGGCACCTGGCAGCAGGTGGTTGGCGTTTGAAAGCCGGAATCACACCGGTTTACGACGGAAGGACTGGCTCTGATATGAGGAGCACTTTGGACAGCCTCCCTTCGCAACGAGTTTATGCCAATGACGGTAACGAGTGCTCCCGGCATTGCGTTTTTCCAAGAACCGCACTTCCCCTAGGGAGCTTCCATGACAGCTGACCGGGTGCAAAACACCAAACACCAAACAGCAGGTGTTTTCCCTCAGCGCCCCTCAGCGTCCCTCGGTAAAGCAACCGGCTACTTGCTTAGTGCCGCCTTCCTTCCCCTGGAGGACCCACACCGGCCCCACACCTGATTTCTGTACATCTGAAAGGGCGATTTGTTGTACCTGTACACCCGAAAACACCCCCCAAAACGCCCCTTTAACACCAGACCCCTAGTACGGCGGCTTAGAGCAGGCCAGGCTTACCCTTCATAAGTATTGCGGCAACCGATCACTATTCCCCCCCGTAACTCGCCTCACATTATAGCGATGGTCCTCAGCTGCCAGCTTCATCTCTTCGCCGTACCACCACTCCACCCGTCACCCTTGGACCCTTTGCATGCCTATGAGCTCCCCCGTCCATCGGTACCTCCCATCCCCTTTTCGGGTGCTTCCTCTGCTTACGGGTTGGGTACCGGATTCGGTCGGGTTCCTCTCTTTTTTGTTATGATTACTCTCTGTGTGATTTCGCTTCCTCTTGACCTTCCGTTCCCAGGCTGCTGCACTGCTGCGTATCGCCGTCCGCTTCAGCACCGGCACCGGATCCTCATGTGACCTTTCCTCTTGGGCCGACATCCTAACCAACAGCCACGACACCACCAACATCACCACCAACACCACCAACATCACCACCAACATCACCACCAACACCACCAACATCACCACCAACACCACCAACATCACCACCAACACCACCAACATCACCACCAACATCACCACCAACACCACCAACATCACCACCAACACCACCAACATCACCACCAACACCACCAACATCACCACCAACATCACCACCAACACCACCAACATCACCACCAACACCACCAACATCACCACCAACACCACCAACATCACCACCAACATCACTACCAGCATCAACGCCAGCACAGGCGTTGGTTTCAATCCCTGCAGCTGGACCCCCCGGGTTGCTTGCGCTGACGGAGTTCAGGTAAGCTTTCTGAACCTGACTGGCTGCTGGGGCGAGGGCAACGCCACGGCAGTGGGCGGGATGACCTTCCCCGCAGAGGACCTGAGGCTGCTGCCCGCCCTCAACGCCCTGCTACTCGCCGACACCGGGGTGACGGGTCCACCGCCGGATGCAGTCACTGCCCTCACGCGGCTGAGAATATTGGACCTGAGCTACGACCGTGCCGCTGTAGCGGAGATGTCTGGGCGGGCCGCGGCCGGGGGCCTGGTTGGACCGCTGCCGCCGTCGTGGTCGGCGATGACTGCGCTGAGCGTCCTAAACCTCAGCGGCGGGGTGTTGAATGGCACGCTACCATCGCAGTTCAATACACTGAGCAGCTTGGTGGATTTGGACTTATCGGCGCCGAAGACGGAAGGTGCAGAAGGAAGGCCGCTGCAGCAGGCGTTCACCAGCGCGGCTTTGACCGGCTCGCTCCCGTCTTCCTGGTCCTCGCTGTCCTCCCTGCGCCGTTTGGTGGTCTCGGGACACGGGTTCTTGTCCGGCAGCCTGCCCCCCTCCTGGAGCACTTTGACGGGGTTGAACCAGCTGGACGTGTCCAGCAATAACCTGACGGGGTCACTGCCGGCGTCCTGGTCGGCCCTGTCTCAGATGCGCTCCCTGGAGCTATCTCGCAACCAGTTCAAAGGGCCTCTGCCGCCGCAGTGGTCCCTGCTGACCTCGCTGGCCGCCCTCAGCGTCGCCGATAACCCCGCCGTCAGCGGCACGCTGCCGCCTGAATACTCCTCCTGGGCGGGGCTCAGAGAGCTCAACATTGCGGGCTGCAAATTAACAGGTGAGCACCAGGGGGAAAGGGAAACAGGGCAGCCGGCTCTCCCAACATCCCAACCTCCCCGACTGGTCCAACACAGCAATCTCTACATCCACTCGAACCAGCCTGACCACTCAAAAAGCGCTAACTACCACAACCCCCAGCCCTAACTAACTCTGGGTAGCGGTCCCGACACCGATCCCGGGTTGAGAGGCTCGGGGCGGCTCCCCAACAAGGGTTTTGCTGGCTCCCCATTTAAGCGTCCAAAGTGTCTGCGGAGTATCGCTGCCGATCAGCCTCACAGATGCGGTCCGCTCCCGAAGCGTATCGCGACGGGAGAAAGGCAGCGATAAGAAGCCAAGGGTCGGGGAAAAGGGGACAGGAGAGGTGGTGTGCACCAGCGTTCGACTGCCGTACAGGCATGCATCTGCTGCCCTCGTACATACCCCTGCAGCTTACACTGCTACCAAGCAGCTGGGGCGCCAAGTGTTGAAAAACGATCCGTCTTTCCGTCCCCTTCTGGAATCCCTCCCTCTCCACATCGTACCACCTACCCCATCCCCTTCCCCCTCGTTCCGTCTTGTCCTCGTTCTCCCCATTATTCCAGGTGTACTGCCGCTATCGTACAACAGCTTGACGGTTCTATCCCTACTCCGCCTCAGCGACAACCAGCTCAGCGGCCCCCTGCCGGCAGCGTACTCCTCTCTTACCGCCCTGAGGAGAGTGGAGCTCGGGGCCAACCGCCTCCTGCAACAACTGCCTCTGGAGTGGTCAGCGTTGGTGCAGCTGCGGGTAGGCCATTGGGATGGGGACTGAGGTAATGGGATTAACCGAACATGTGTGTGTAATACACATGTACCCCTTGGTGGATTATACATTGACGTGACCAGGGAAAGGTAGGGCGGGTTCGGAGGAAGGGGGCAACCATCACGCGAAGGAAAGGGGGAGGAGATGATGGGTTGGGGGATATGCCTTGGAAGGGGGTCGCTCCAGGAGGAAGGAGGGGGGGAGATAGCAGTAGCGGCTAAGGGGCCGGGATGGGGGTTGAGCGGAGCGGTGACCTCCTAGACGAGATGGGACGGGGTTTTTCGGGTTTCGCGGCTTGCCGCTCCGAAACCGCGTGGCCGTTCCGTTCTGGCTCCAGGCGATACGACAGCCCTGGCTCTCCCGCTCGTTGCTTTGTCAGGCATTGGAATCCGCATTGGGAGAGCGACAGAGAGCCGTGCGCCTCACTTCTTAGTTATCTTCCTGACTTCACCCCGACCTATTGAACCGTTTGGTGGAATCCACACCTAGAGTCATGTGTAAAGGTCGGGTGAGGGCCCGCAGCGAGAAGGCGCTTCTGTACTTATCGCTGTGTCTGTGAGGCCATGAACCAACCCCACTCCCAACCCACCTTTTCTTTGAAGTTCCTTAATACTTAGAGGATACTTACTGGCTTGGCTTATTCGCCGTACATATCGCAATCCTGACACTTCAGCCACTTCACCACCAAAACCTCTTCATTCCCAATAGGTGCTCAACCTGTCGTCCAATAATCTGTCCAACAGCTTGCCGTACACATGGAGCTCTCTTGTGCACCTCGAAGTCCTTGACGTGTCGTACAACCACCTGACGGGGGGCCTGCCTCCCCCCTGGAGCGCACTAACTTCTCTTAACCTGCTTGATGTTTCCGGTGGAAATACGCTGGCCGGTTCACTTCCGCCTTCCTGGAGCGCTCTGACCCGCCTGACCTCCGTGGACGCAGCGCGCAATGCACTGGACGGTACGCTGCCCCCCACCTGGTCAGTGCTTGCCTCCCTGGAGCGCCTGGACTTGGCGTCCAACGCGCTGTCGGGGCCCCTGCCACCGTCGTACTCCGCGCTGGCGGCGCTGACTTCCCTGGATTTGTCGGACAACCAGCTAAGCGGCAACGTACCTGGCGGGTGGCTCCGCGGTAGAGGCGGCATGCCCGTACTGCAGGAGCTGTTTTTGGGGTCGAATCGGCTCCAAGACGGGTTGCCGAACGTCATAGTGCCGCCAGAGGAAGTGGATAACGGAAACGGCGCGACAGGGGCAGGCATCAGCGGCGGCGGCTTCGGCGGCGGCGGCAGCATTATGCCGCTGCGTTTTTTGGACGTGTCGAACAATCCGTTAGGGCCGGCGGAACTGCCCGCCGCCGCGCAGCCTTATATGTCGTACTTGGCCTCCCTGGATCTGACGGGCTGCGGGCTGACGGGAACGCTCGCGCCCTCGTGGAGCCAACTGTCAGCCCTGACGGCGCTGCACCTGGGCCGCAACGACCTCACCGGGACCCTGCCGCCGCAGTGGTCGGCGCTGGGCGGTAGCAGCAGCAGCAGTAGCGGCCGTGGAGGGAGTACGGCAGTGAAGCTGGCAAAGCAGGTGCAAACCGGAGATGCGAACGCAGATCCGAATGCGATACCCGACCCCACGACGGTACCAGAGGACGGGGAAGGCGGGAAGGGAACAGGCGGCCAGATCCTGGCGGAGGCGGAGGTCGTGGCGCAGGCGCTCTCAGTGTCGGGCCCAGGGTTGGCGGTATTGCAGCTGTACGACAACAAGCTGACGGGATCGCTGCCCGCTGCCTGGTCGGCTCTGGTATCCTTGACGCAGCTGTCTCTCAGTGGCAACAGGTTTCAGGGCCCTATACCCCCCTCCTGGGCGTTTGGAATGACGGCGCTGAACACGCTGACTGTGGGTGGCAACGCTTCTGGAGTCTGCGGCAGCAACCCTGGTGGGGTTCTATGGCCCAAGAATCAGACAGACTTACCGCCGCTGGCCCCGTGCAGCCCTGCAGTGCCCTACCCGCCGCCGCCGCCGCCGCCGTCGCCGTCTCCCCGGGCATTGCGGCCGTCGCCACCACTGCCGCAGCCCCGACCTTTGGCGCAGCGGCCGCCGGCATCTCTACCTACGCCCCCGCTTCCTCTGGCAGCTCCACCGTTGTCGCCGCCACTTGTCTCACCGGCCACCTCACCGCCGTTGCCGTCGCCGTCGCCGTCGCCGCCGCAGGGTGTGGGTGTTTCCCCCGCGAACCCACCCCCGGCTGTTGCCCCGCAACTCCCTGGCGCTGCACCAGGAGAGCAGGTCGTTCCCGGTGAGCAGAAAGTAAATGAAAGTTGCTTTGACGTGCCTCGGGCGGTGCGGGAACGCAACGAGGTTGACGCTCTGCAATGAACTAGGGGGACAGCATTAGGTCGTCGCTGTTCGCCATGCGAGGACGTAAAAATGTCCGCCTGAGTAAGTACGTGGAGTCTGCAAGTCCGCTCCTCTGATCATTCATTTCCTCTCTCCTCTGTCTCTGTTTTTTCTTTCTCCCTCTTCCCTTCGGCGGCTTTTGGGGACTGCATGTGGGTGCATCTTGTATCTTGAGGCCGTTTTCCCTGGCCGATATAAATATATGTTCGTGTAGGTGTATCTTTGTTCAATTTCCCGTCCTAACAAAAGCATATTACCCCATCCCCATTCCACAACCTTCCAACACACATAATAAATCTGGGCCATAATCATGACCTCAACCACAGGCGTTGACCGCAGCACCAGCAGCAGCAGCTTCAGGCCCTGGTGGATCGCCGTCATTGTGGCCAGCATCTTGTCAGCGTTGCTGCTACTGCTGCTTATTGTTGCCGCCCTGCGGCTCTGGCGGCGACGGCGGCGGCAGCGCAGCCAATCGTATGCGTTAGGCCCGGGCGAGATTCCGCCGTCATCGCCGCCACAATCACCCCCTGGGGTCGCTGGTGCCGTGGCATCTAGTTATACAATTTCACCGCCACCGCCGCCAATATCCTCGCGTGTGTCACGGGTCCCGTCGACATCTCCCTTAGCTGCGGCTCCACCAGAAGCGACGCCGTCAGGTTTGAATCGTCCCTCTATGTACGCCCAGTATCACAACCCGGTCTTTGCAGGTCATGAACAGGCGGGAGGCGTTGCCAATTGGCAAGACGTCATGAGCGCCTTTTATTTGGTTGAACAAGAGGGGTATGACCCCACATCACCTGCGACACCGCCGCCGCCGCTGCAGCCGGCGCCATCGTCGCCGGTGCCGCCGCCGCAGCACTTGCAGCCGGTGGAGATATCGACCCCGCCGGCTGTGCTGGCGGCCCCGGCATCCCCACAGCATTTGCCGCGGCGGCAAGGCTCAGCTCCGTCACCGGAAGCGGTTGGTGGGGCGGTGCGGGCTGGCGGGGCACCGAGGAGTATGACGGCGCGGATGGCTCCAGGAGGGCCCAGTGCGTCTTCCAAAATCCCCCCAGCAACCCGCACACAGTCCCTTCCAGCGCCCCACAGGTGGATACAAGGATGACGAGCCTGAATGTCGGGTCGTTGTCGTTGTCGGTGTCGTTGTCGGTATCGGTATCGGTGTCGGTGTCGGTGTCGGTGGCGGTGGCGGTGTCGGTGGCGGTGTCGCTCCCTTCCCAACTGCCCGGGGCCTTGGGGAATCCTTACCTCTGTCAGCGACTCGCTCGACCCTCCTTCCACCCGGATGTATCTTCCAGAACCATCTCCATCTGCCCGTACCTGGTTATCAGCGTCATCAGCAACGTTATCAATTATGGTTTTCGTATCCAAACCTACAGGGAACATACCAATACCACCTCCATTGCCACCATCTTGAATGGCTCCTCCGTTCCTCCCCCACACAACAACACAACACAGGCCTGCGCGGACATGAGCGGAGTGAGTGCCTCTCAGCGCATCAAGCTGGAAGGTCTGATCATCGGAGATGCGAAGAGATCCTGCCGGGCATCCAGCAGCGCGTTACTTCTTGGTGAGCGCTTTTATCTCCTGAAGGGCCCTCGGGACCTCCGTTGTGGCTCGGGGCGCCATTCCATCCGGATCACAAGCACGGGGCGGATCAACGAATGCGTTCCTGATCAGGCAATTGAGTATGCGGATTATAGGAGGCCCTTGTACGGGTGGAGCTGGTGGGGAGGGATGGGAGTGGTACACGGCCCCGTTAGCGGTGACCTGTGTCTATGCGGTGCAAGGGAGGTTGGTCCTCCAGCAGGAGGCCCAAGCATTGGCCCGGGGTCTGTCTGTCTGTCTGTCTGTCTGTCTGTCGATGTGAACCGGCCCGTAAGGCAGATGTGGCCTGGCCTCGCGGTGTGTACAGCCTGTACTTGTCCCCTCACCTAAAGACGACGACGATGGCTCGAGTAGGGGCCGTTCCTATGTATGGTATGCACATGGCTCTAGGCGCATGGGCTTACGGAGTCAGGGGCTTAAGAATCCTCCTCGTCGCTTCAGTCCGGCTCCGCCCGCCGCGTGGGGAGAACGGGAAGCGCCCTTTCAACACCTCCCGCCTCACGGCAGCGCAAGAAGGGATTAAGTCAGCCGACTGCTCGTGCTCGGCTGAACGGCTTGAACCCCATCCCTCCGCCTGCATCTCCCCCGTCTCTCCCTGGCGTCCGCCCGCCAGAATACTTCAACCTCCGTGGCCCTTGACGGTTGGGTTGGTTAATTCTTCAATTGGTCAATTGTTGATCGTGAACGAGTTGTTGTTGGCTTTACTTCTCTTGGACCAGCAGGACTTAGAAAGGGGTCGACCGACTAATCCGGAAGTTGGGAAGTAGGTCACGACGAGGGGGCCAACAGTTGGTTTGCTGTTGCATGGATGTTGACCGGTGAGCATTGGCGATAACCTTTTGGCGTGCTGGCGATAAAAAGCTGGACCTTAAGTGAGAATCAGATATTTGCAGAGAGTGAAGGATTATGTTAGTCGGGGGGTGTGGACGATCACCCGCGGAGTGGTGAACTGCTGGGGATCGTGCTGACATATACCCAAGTGCCAACACTTGGGCATAGCAGCTCAGGCGGCAGGTGAGGGAGCCGCATTCCCGGTAAACACTTCTGACAGAAGCGATCGGGTGGCGGAGTGGGGAGTAAAATCTGCCTGCCCGAACTGCCGTACCTCAAAAGCAGAGACGTGCCCTGAACACGGACCTGGAGGAAGAGCACGCTGCTGGGTGTGGAATTAGTTTATTTGGTTACAATTGGCTACGAGTAGAGGACGTCATTTCCTAGCAAAATGCTGTCCCTTGCGCAACTTGCTAAATGAGCAGGGCGATGTTGAGAGCTGCTGCATCTCTCCCTCAACACGATACTACATCGCCCGACTACTACAGCTCCATAGTACCTAGTAACTACTGGGGATTGGCATTTGGCAAAACCACGCAACAACGGCCACACAATTGAAAATTTTCATAATAGTATATATATTAAGTTTTTGTCGCCAGGACAAAAATCCAACAGCTTTGTGTAATGTCGCCAAGCCTTCAAATATACTGCGGGGCGACCGACCACGCCACCCTGCATGGCACATCCGCATCTTCCAAATGCATGTTGCCCGCTTTGCCGTATGCACGAGCCAGGTATGCAGGCAGGTAGCAGCAGACTCCCCTCCCGAAGGGACTCTGAGAAGCCCTTGACCTTGCTCGCGGGTATGTCCTGCGCGCCAGAATCGAGGATGCATCGCCGAGCACGACAACTAATGCACTGCGCATCTGCACTTGCGGCGTTAAACAGCAACACACACAACAGCAACAGCTACGATTGCACGATGCAGGAGCTCCATGCAGGTATTATTGCAAAATCATCAACCTTGTAATTGACCATGACAACCAACCGCAGCCGGCGCCTCTTGCCGTGCCTTGCCGTGGCGTCGCCACCCCAATTACTCACGGAGATTAACTCCCGACACGTAAGCACACGCGCACCGTGCGCACGTGGGCTATGTACCCACTATGTATGAATGACCCGCGGAGAAGGGAGGCGGGAAATTGCGTCGACAAAGCAGACGTAATTGTGATATAGCAATGCAAAATCTGCATACCAACTGCCAAAGACCTGGGGGAAGGGCAGCGCATCCGGAGCACAACCGGATGAGATCCCCCAACACACAGCAACTCCAGATGGAGGGAGCTGGCCGCCTGCCGCCACGCCTACATCTCCCACCTAAACCTTCTAGCCACCAACCATATCCACCAAACACACGCATACACACATAAGCCCCAAGCAGCACCCACCGCCGCGCGGACCTCGACCCCAAACGCCGGGCGAGTCTATCAATTGGTTGTAGACTATGATTGATTGCACTGCGGTAGAAGTTCAAAAGTCAGTGCAGTGCAGTGACATGACATAAAACCTCCGGATGGGGAGCCCCACCCGGACTTAGGACAGCCCTGATACTACCTGGTCGCTAATGCGGGCGGCAAATCACAAACCACCTTAAGGCGGCAGTCCAGTAGCGCATCCATGTCACCCACGCACCCGTCCCTGCCCCAACCACGGGCCCTTTTCTACCCGTCGTTGCAACTGCCGGCGGAAGGAAACCCACTGGGGATGCAGTGGATGCACCCAGACAGCGAAATGTGACCCTTCTTCTTCCTCCTCCTCGTCCTCCTCTAAGCAACATGCTGCCTCATGGAAGTACCATTCCCCCCTCTCCTCCGCATGCCTCTCCACACCAACCTTCCTCGACCCCACCACCCAGCCTATTCTTCTGCCTCTCCCGCGGTGCAACGTTTCGTTGGTCTCGCCGTTTTGTAAATTATAACGCTTTGGAAACGAAGGGAAAAAACAAAGCGCTGCAGGGCGGCCGCCGCGGAGCTATTGAACGCAGTGTATATTATCGTTATCATTGTATGACATCGTCGTCATCAAAATCATCGTCAGTCCTGACGTCATGATGATAATAGTGCCCTCGTTCAGGGCTCTTTCACTCGCAAGAGAACGTCCTTTTCGTTCATGTGTATGGTCAGATCCGGCTAAGGTCCGGTACTTGCGCGGCCTCGCGTGCTTCTGGTCCACTTTACTCTCCAAACACAACCGACAACACAGTGCGCCCCTCATCATCATATGCCACCATACCGAGCCACTCAGCCACAAAACATGCCGTCACTTATCTCGCGCGGCGTTGCACACGTTCATTGCTGCTGCTGATGTCAACGAAACAGATACCGCAACCTAACAACAATCCATTCTTATATCATCACCCAATTCTCCCTCTTTTTAAAAAGGTCAACTCCCCGCAACTTGTGTGGGGCGCCTCTTAATAGCAGCCAAGTCACATCTGCTCGCCGCGACAGTAACCCTTTCGTGGGAGAGCAGCAGGTCAACGCGCAAAAACGCAAACCTCCAGTTCCTGACCAAAGCAAGCACACACACACGCACATACATGAATGGCGTCCCCTTTCGATATCGGGCAGGCAATCAGCCCCCCTTAGCATGCCCAAACCTCATCGCCAACGGCCCTTCTAAGCAGCATGCTCCTGTGACACAGCATGGGACAAGTTCAGTGCCTCTTCGAGCGCCTCCCGCAATCCCAACCGCTTTGATTGTTGACATCACCACACACCGCACACAAACACCTGGCCAGCTCTTTCTCAAATTAGATTCGCCTGCAGATCAGCAAGTTGCGACTGGACGACGACGTCTCCGACTAAGTGGCTTTCATGCAGGACCCCGGCGGCGGCCATGGCAGAGCAACGTTTACCCGTGTTGCTGCACTGGGGGAGTGAGACATTTACCCGCTTCTACACCGTTTGCGGTGGAATTTCGCATCAGGCTCTGCCGCCGTCGGGATGCATGTCCGACCACCACAGACGCATAGGTCCGACCACCACCCGCGGGCATGTGCCCCTCCAGGCACAGGATTGGCACAGGACCTCCCCATCCCTCGCTCGTTAACGTAACGACATGCTCAAAACTTATATTGAAGCGGAGGAACTACCAAGGCAGACAAACCAACTTAAGGGTTAAACGCCGATGTATGGAGAGACCAAACCATGGAAGTATGTACCGAGCCGGCGCGCTTGCATGTCGTTCGTTGCACACGCGCAACACACACGCACGCATGCCGTGCACGACACCCCTTATCCACCTTCACCTTCCCCATGTAGGCACAGATCTGCTACTCGTAGGATTCCGCGGGGTATCCACGAGCCCCAGCAATCCATGACACAGGGTCAGCGGCTGGAGGTGCCTTCGAGGGAAAGCACGTGCAAGAGAGGGAGAGAATAAACCTCGCACATATCGGCATGCACCGGTCATTGCGGCAACAGTCTTCCAAACCCGTCCCCTCCTGTGGATCTTTCCTCTCCTCCAGTGCTGGTTGGGCGATGGCCACAAAACCATAATGGAAGGCATCAGCTCCCAAAGTGTTTTATAACTCCTCACCCCAACCTTTTCGCCGCTTCAAAGGTAACCCCCCCAATTAAAATGCCAGGTCCGAAGCTTAGCCCCCCAGTGTTGTTCTCCCAAGCTCCCTCCGGCAGTCAATTAAACTGTGGTAAAGCCGCTCCTGGTGCCATGTTATTTTTTTGGCACTCGTTGCATTCCTTACTTGTCGAAAAAAATTCAAGGAGACACGACACAAGTTTTGTTTGCTGAAACTCCAACGTCACACGCCATGTGCGCACGACATCGTGCACTCCATTGCCGTCACCCAATCACAAGTACCTTAACCCACTACATTCATCCGACCCCAGATGTTAAGATGTAACTTGACGAAACTAACAAGGACGCCAGCAAGCAAGAGGTGCTCCTCCTGGCGTGGCAAAAAACTGAAACCTCGACACGTTCGAGGAGCTCAATTCGAGTCTCCATAACCCGCCATCGCACCAGCTGCACCTGCAAGCTGAAAATCAGGTAATGGACACTGTGGTCCGTGCGAACAGCAGCGGCGTACCAAAGCCCGTTCGCCGATGCAGATAGTTGTACCCCCTCGGGAGCGCCGGGCCCTCCCCACGGTCCTGCTGCGGCTCGCACGGCCACACACCATCAACTGAAACCAACGCTTACCACAACCGCCTATAGTCGGCATTTAATGAACCCGCAACCACCCAATGCAGCCCATCCCATCCACACTACCCAGCCCTCGGGATGGACGTCTTGAGGAACGCCCGCGTAAACGGCCGGTCATATCGTGTCATCTGAGTGCCCCCGGCGGGATCGCAAGGGCCAACAACCAAGCAAAGGGCAATGCAGCTTTCGAATCTGGCTAACATCCAGTCAACCAAGCGTGACACCAATACAAATCTGCACTGTGTATCCCCGCAAAGAGATTGCTGTTGGCTGTGCCGCTTCCACGAGCAACGGGCGGTGCATGGCGAGCATGCAGCGTTGCCTGGCGAGCATGTAGACATGCTCGTAGCCATCAGTGACATGGCAGGCAGGCAGCTCCTCTGTGCCCATTTCAGGCAAGATGGGAAGCTTGCGGATAACCTGGGCGGATAACAGCAGTATATTGAAACGTTAGTTTCAGAAGTTGGGAGCAACGACCGACCAGCTTTGCTTGCCCACCGCCACCGCCGCCTCGGCATCTTCACAGCGATGCCATAAAGATAGTCGCATAATGGGCCGCAATTGAGGGAGGACGGCCAAAACCTTTTCATGAGGCCATCATACACAGACACAATGTCAACCATGCTAATGACAGACGACCGCTCAGCACGGGCTGCCGGGCAATCAGGCTTGTACGACAAGGTGTCGCTACAAATCGATCTCCGGCGGCTCATTCACGGCGGGGCGCCCAAAACACAGGTACACTGGGAAAAGGACAAGCATCAAGATGGTAAGGCTCACCCGTCAACGCACAGAGAACACTCTCCGGCGGCGGGTGCACCGCACACCGTGCATGCACCAAGCCAGACCAAAGCTGTTTCGAAAGCAATGGCCTGAAGGATTCTACCAAACATAAGTATACCTACCAACAACGGATCCAACAAACCAACAGTATCAAAGGCCCACACACCCCTGCCGCACCGCAAACTCCCGCCACCAGGGCGTGAGACCCGGACCTCTATCTCGTCGTCCGCTTCCGCTTCCGCTGCACTCTGCCTCCGTGGGTTGCAACGTTAGGCCCACCGGTACACGTCACCACCTGCTGCTTCCTCTTCCTTTCCACCATCTTGGCGGACGCAAGGCTACCGAAGCCCTGTTCAACCAATATGATACGGTGGGGTCTGCACGCCTATCGCCGCATGTGGCTCCTAGGTGCAAGATTTGTGCCCGTCTCCCTACCTTCCCCAAAATCAAGCACGGAGCGGCTTGTGCGAACAATTGCATGACATACTCGTGTGTTTCAACCGTTAAGCCATGGCCCTGCCGACGTCAAGCATGCTTGCGGCCATGTTCCAAATGACTGCCGCCCATGCACACAGGCGAATGGGGACCCTCACCCCTCGCCGCTGGTCGCGCCTCCGCGATTCTATCCTTCCGTTCCATTCAATAGATCGTAAGGCCCACGTACCCCAACTTCCATTTCCCGCCACTGAAACGGAGTTGGGTGAAGTCCGGGCATGGGCGCCACCAGGAACGCATCCAACATGGTAAGGACTACAGCGTAGACAGACTCAGGCGCGGGGACGCTTGCCAGCAAACGTGTCGAGGGTTGTCATGTGCTGCTGGAAGAGCGCGTCGTGCACCAAGTTCTGCACGTCCTCGGGTGTCAGGGAGGCGTCATCCAGCTTCACCTCGAACACATCCCGCACGGTCCCGTTCGTGGTTGTCACGGCGGCAGTGCGGATCTGAGCCATCAATCGCATCCAGAGCGTAAACGGCAATGCAGATACGGAGTGAATGTCGGTCAAAGGAAGCCGGCGATGGAGCGGCAAGGGGTTTTACGCTCTTTCGTCCGCAAAGCACAAAAATAACACCCATAAATAGACTCTAATGTGCACTCAAGTGTCATTTTGTGCCTTTACGGCCTTCGGCGGTGTATGCGTATGCGTATATAATACGACGCGGCGACCCAAGATGCCTCACCTCCAGTGGCAGCTGCCTCAGGGCGTTGATGATATCCGAAAGGAGGCCTTTGCGATCGCGGCACTTAACCTGCGATGATTGCAACATGGGAGAAAGCATGAAGATGGAAAACAAACGACCCGCCCAACGACGCTTCTGCTTTTGGGAGAGCCATCGCGGCGGCAAGGCGCAGCTTTATTTCATAATTCTGCAGGAGGCCTTAAGACAGGCTGGCGGGAACAGCGCAAGTGAATTACCATTGGTCGCATTGCAGGTACACGCGCGACGGGACCTCTTGTCATTCCACGTCTTACCTGCACATAGTAGCAGTCTGGCCCCCGCTCCACTGTAACGCCCGCATTCTGGGTCATCTGGCAGGGGATCTGCGGCAAAAGCGGGTTGTGGGTTGCGCGCGGCTGAGCCAACGACGCGACCTAGGGACCCGCAAATAGCAATGCGATAAGAAATAGAACCAGCAACCCAGATGATAGACGTCACCGTGGATCCTGCCCAAAACGACTCACGGATAACCCCCGTGGGAGGCGGGTTCAACCAATAAAACGAGAGCATGTGACCATAGCAAGTTATCAGGGACCACGTGCAACGACCTGCAAATGGTGTGCACTTAGCCAGTTGTTCAAGGAATAGATTCAATGGTCGACACCATCTCGACAAGTTCTAGGCGTCCGTTGCTCTATTCCGGCTATGCCACCAGCCCAGCAAATAATTCTCACCGGCATAACTAGACAGTCCATGTGCGTGGGATTTTCAATAGAGCCTTCAATATGTACTGGCGATATTATTGGCGCCGAATCTGCGACATGACATGCTATATATTTCCGTATCTTATTTGGCGGAGATCTGCTAATCTAAACATTGCTGTCACGGGGCAAGACATCCATCCGTAAACCAAAAAACAGTCCTTGTAAAATCATGGGCCACATAAAACGTACGTGTCACCATCGCTGTGCCACTTACGTGGGGCATCTGTGGCGCACCACTCATGTCTATGTCGTCTTGGCTGCAGGCGCCAAGCGAGGGGGACGCAACCAAGGAGTAAGATGGGAGGCCGCACAGATAAACAGAGGTCATCATCATAGAAACATACTCCAGCATAACTTGTAAGGGGTGTCACCAATCAGAGACAGCGGCCACATATACTTTCGTATGCATGCAATATGAACCTCGTACTCATATACCAGCATACAGCCATATGGATGCATTCGCTAATATGGCGCCGCCTCTTCGTATTCCTGGAGGAGCGCGTACAAATTACCTGGACGAGCCTTTGCTCTTCCCCTCGGAATTCGCCGTATCATCGTCCTGGCTCTTCATGCCATTCGTGTTGTAATAGGCGTGCTGCTCCAGCGTCGTCACTTGAAGCTGCGGGATGTCAATATTGGCGGCAGGTTGAGGGCAGCGAGCTCGGTACAAAGCGGTAAGGGCAGAGACAAAAAGAACACGAACAGAAGAAAGACCACGCGGATGTTGAGGAAAAGCTCTGGATGCGAGAACTTTGACGGCGCGCGGTGAGGATGGCAATCACGCGGAAGGGGCGTGGAAATATAAGTGCAGAAAAACGTAAAAACGGTGCCCTCCTAAAACCGCTCAGCAACCGAAATTAACACAGCGTTACAACCCTTGACATTTCCGATAACGATATCATCAACGCAGCACGGCACTGCGAGATAAACGCATTCTGCGGTTCAACGCCTGTGTGTGTGTGTTACCTTTTGCTGCAAATGCTTGAGCAGCTGAATGGTGTCCGCCAAGACCACATGCTTTGGTCGCCGTGCCTCCAGCCCCTCCCCGGCTGCGCCATTATTAGAGCGCGTTTGCGGAGGCACAAGCTCGCGCAGCTGTGCAAAATAGGAGGGGCACATGAGGCGTGAGTGCGAAAGGCAACGTACGGCTGTGTCTGCGTTCCTCTTGGTGCTCTCAAGGCGCTCAAAGTGTTAAACAGCGCGACAACGAGATGTAGGTGATAGTTGCGCACGACAACGCAGAAATTATGGCGCTAGCGAAAAGTCGGTATGTGAAGGTGGGGTCGAAAGCGGTGCACCGGAACCATAAATTGAATACGAGTGCATAATTCCTTCCTGCAACGTGCCATGCTGAGCCTTGGCTTAAGGGGAGGGCCAATTAAGCCTCGGCACAGCATGGCACGGCACAGCATGGCACGGCACAGCTAGACTCGGCGCACCTCATCTATGAGCGAGTTGATGCGGTCGCGCCGTTGCTTTTCGACGGTGGAGTGGCTAATCTGCCCTTTGGGCTCCATGGCCAACGATTGGTTGACCGACACTGTGGAAACGTTTTGGAAACGGGCGCGGGAGTAAGATTACTTCATCGCACAGCTTCGTCAAGACAATAAAACGGGCTAGTCACGGGCTATATTACAAACGCACACGCACACCAGCATCTACACAAACCCACTCAAAGCATCTCTCACAGTGACAACATCTGACGAGCTTTTTAAACCGAATCGTTTTCTGTGACGCGGACGGCCCCAAGTAATGAGCCACCCGCGATGCGAAACGCCGAAAGGATCAGTAGTGAGTGCACTTACGAACGCACATGGCTCATGGGCGTACGATGAATCTGCGCGCACCTCTGCTGTTCGCCATCCTTGCAAGCTGGAGTGGAGCCGCGGCCACCGGAAGCAAGGATGCAAGAGGTTGCGGCTGTGTGAGCTGCGGCTGTGAAGGAGCCCCTGTTGTTGGCTGGGCCATAATTGCAGAAACAAACGAATTAGCACCGGCTCCAACCATCGTGCCCGGTAACGTAAACGGGTGGAGCGGCGTTCCGGTAGGCATTGGAAGAATAGATATTTCTGCCGAGTTGTTTGAGAAATATGGCTGCTCGGTACCGTTTTGTTGTAGAGCAGGCGTGTCAACCGGCGAAGCCAAGGCTGAGGACAGAGCTGACACGGACAAGTCTTCCTGCTTTATTCCCGTAGCGCTCTGCTCTAAAGCATCATCCTTTTGCGAGCGTGGTTGGAACTGCAGCGAAATATTCACGCCAAAGTGTTGTGTAAACGATATTGGCTTACGCAAAAGGTCAGGCCGGTCTCGGAAACCAAGGTCGTGGGTCAACCAATACAAGAAATTTACCTGAAGTGCCAATGGCTCCTTTCCCTCAGACCGGAAGAACTCAAGCACATCTAGCTCGGCCTCAGCTCCAGCCGCCTTCTGCTCAATTACCCCCAACAACTCGTTCAGCTCCCTGTCCGTGAACACATACTGTGAATCGCCGAGGCCAAAATCCAGTGCGTCACACATCGTATGTTCGTCACCCAGAACCTAGCCTCGGCCGGGAGACAAGCGAGCTACTTTAAATCAAAGCCTGCCAGCCTGCTCTACTTCAGAGAACATAAGGTAACGGCTTAAAACGTTGTTGTCTGGTGGCATCAACCTATTTTCGTTAGCGACTATCCTGTGAAGACTGTATGAAGCCACATGGGGAGAGCAGGTGTACGGCACGCGCACTTTTCCCTCTAAGCAAATTTGCTACGGATATTCTCCGTTGCTTAATACGTACATTTCGTGATACAAGGTTCAAGGACTTTCTGGGCAGCCTGTTGGAACTGCAGCATGACCTCTGGACAGTCACTTCAGAGTCGATCTTTGAGTGTTACTAACAGTTCAATGACGTCCACGTGACTCAATACATTGGATCCATCTCAATCTAGTGCAGCTGTGCCGTCTGCCATTTCTGAAAGTTAGGCACAAATGCATATCCCGTCACCACCGGCAGCCTGCCATCGGGCAGAAGGACTTCTTCGCACTTTGATGCTCGGCCATCTACAATTTTTTTTGACAAATAAAGCTTCGAGCATGAGTAACCTGTACAGTTGGTGATTTGGGTCGGGCGTTTCCTCAATAGCTGTGATCTCTTCCACGACAACCACTACACCAGCTCATCGTCACATGGGGAATGGCGTCCACGTGCGTAAGACGAACGAATTCTGCCATCACACCGGTAACCGAATGACACATTAGAAGCTCGCGGCTTGCAGATACTAGTCAACTAGTCAATATCGTTCAGTAAAACGCCGTCATCTTAACTCGTGAAATCAGAATCGGTTTCAGCAAAAGGCTTTGCTTTCACTTCAACAGAATCGAACAAATCGAACCGAAACTGTTCGGCCTGCAGTACCGTGTTAATAAATCGATTTATGGAAGAGGAGGGCCGCGGGTTCGAATGAGTCAGCAAGCCGGCGGGCGAGCAGGCCGTTTACAAAATTATTTCCAAAGCCACCCATCAGCACCGTCACCCGTTTTTCCAAAGTCATCCTTCCAGCTCCTACCACCTTCTTCAATGTCGTAGATTACTAACGATATCGAGTACTAACGCAGAAATGGCTACAGCAGCAATGCCCGCCTTCTAGCATCCGCTTTGCCAGAGAACAACGATCGGACGCTGATGACAGCCACGATGTCGCTCTTGTCCCACTGCCTCTCCGCAGTCCCCAGCCCGCACAGCCACCCTACGCCACGTTGGGAGGGTAGATTTGAAGAGCTAAACCATTAAGTTCCTCGCTCACGGTTTTTTTTGCCTCCCGCGTACCTCCCGCCACACCCACAGCGGATTTGCGTCCAGATCCAAGCCCTGACGAAGCAGGAGGCTTGGGTCCAGGGGAGGGAAATCCCTCGTACCGCCAGCCGCAGTGACAACCGGGCTCTTGCTCGAATCCTGCCGTGCCGGCGGCTCCTGTCCCTCCTCTTCCTCCCACACGCCCCATTCCGATCCCGCAACTGCACCCACGCCACATGGGACTGTCACTGTTCTTCTTGGCGTAGAATAACTTTTTTGAGTGCCGTACACCAGATCGGCCGCTCCAGAGGTCGCGGTGACGAGGAACTCCAGGCGCGATGTCGTGTCAGTGTTACCATCGCTCGGCCAATCGTATATGTACGGCACACAAACCCTAACCAGCCTGGCAGCTGTTGCATTAGTTGCAACAGGAGCCGTACCAAGCTGCGGCGAGAGTACGGGCTGTACATCATTTTTGTCGTGCATGCTCTTCACAGCCGCAGCCGGTCCCCGCGGACTCTGTTCCCCGTTGCACAGGACCTGCAGTACAATAATGTACGGCATAAGTGCGGAGGCGAGATCCTCATTATCGTAAGTGTATTGGGACAACGGAGAAAAGTGTCCAGGGTGTTTTGGGTTTTGGGGTAAACCCTCCTTCGCTCTCCCCAACCCCAGGGACCCCCAAGCATCATCGCCCCTCCTATCTCCTCCCTCCCCCTCCTCCCGCATAAACGGGGGAGAGAGGGTCGCGAGGGGCGTCCAGAGGGAATCCCGACTTAAGTACGGACAGCAGCAGTGCTGCAGCACCGCATCACACCCCAACCACACGCACCCGCCAGCACCTCCATGACGCACCTGCGGAATGCACCGCCGCTGAACCACGATGGAAGGTGCAGCCGCCCCCTCCCCCCCTGCTGCAGCCGATTGATCGCTGCTCAAGGTAGGCGCTACTGGCGGGACGCCAGGATTAAACGCTGAGGGGGTGGCTAATAGAACCTGCGCCGCTGCTAAATCCAGAATCCACAACTGGCGGGCGGTGTCCAGGAGATACAGTCGAGTGCCGTCGGCGGAGGCTGCCATGTTAATTAATTGCCGTACGGACGCAGAATAACGCAACGCCACGAATAACCGGTCTATGGTCAAATACGGCGGCGGCGGTGGCGGGGCCAGCGGCATTGTAAGTGGGCCGCCATCGCCACTGTTTCGGCCGCTGCCATTGTCCAAAGTCACCACCTGCAGACGATGAAACGATACTTAACGAACAAGCGTACGGCAGCCATAGCCGTGCAGGCGATCCGTACTCTTTGGCGACACCGTTGCGTTTCATGTCGTGTGGGTTCGCGTGTCGTATACGCAGCCCCAAATTGCAGCCGTACAACCCGCAACAAGGAGGGGCATTCGTAAACACCCTAACTAGGCTCCCCATCCATGTCAAGGATGTCATTTCATCACCCTTCCAGCTGCGTGTCTCCTATCTTTTCCTTGCCATCCGTTCCCCCCGTCTCCACCATGTGAGTCCCCAGCTCTTAGGATCGCCAACGGCACGACAGAAGTACGGATACGGATGCTCCAGGAAGGGGCTCCGGGTCTCACCTTCGTTGTCCCCCAACCCACCCCGCTCGTTATCCCCCTCGCGTCCCCACCTAATCCCCCCGCGCAATCCCCCCCAGGCAATCTCATCTACTAAGCGTCACCTTCAACCGCTAACTACTAACCACTAAGTCCTAAGCCCCTGACCCTCCTTACCTGTAGCTCCGCCACTTTCCGGCAACGACCCAGATCCCACACCAAAAGCGGAGGCAGCAGAGGGGCTGCGCCAACTGAGGGTGCCGTACCACTTCCGCTAACACCGCTGATGCCCCCACTCCAGCCAGCTGTGTGTGTATTCGCAGCTGCGGCTCCTTCCCTCCCCAGACCCGGGACGCGGGGGGCCGTCACCAGCATGTCTTCTTGCAGATGGCAGAACAGCGGCAGGACCTGCGGGAGGGAGGGGAGCGACCAGAGGGGGGGAGAGCAATCTCAGGAGGCGGAAGAACAAGACAAGGGGCCGGTTGGAAAGGTAGCTATAATGTCTGGATATAAAAGACCGGTGTGTGTTGCTGTATGTGTGTGTATGTGTTGTGTGTGGGGGGGGAGAAATGCACAAAATCTCTCCCTCCCCTGTACCCATCGCGGGTACCAATAAACCAATCTTACCCCCCACACACACACACTACCTCCCACCCACCTACAAACATTTTCATCTTCCCCACCCACCCAACCACCCACCTCGTCTTGAGGTAACCGTCTGGGCGGCACCGCGGGGTGGAGGAGGGCGCCGGAGAAGGTCCGTACTTGCAGGTCGTACACGTAATACCTGGATGGAGGGTGGGAAAGCGAAAGGGGGGTCCACCACCGGCAAGGTGGGGAGGGAGGACCGAGGGCAGGGAGGAGTTTTGCATCTCGCTGAGTTTTGTCGGAATCAATCGTAGCGAAGCCGTGAAGTGAGGGAATCTGAGCCGTACAGTGGATCTGGATGAAGGATGAAGGGGTTACTGTTAGGGAGCGAGGAGTACGACATGGGCGTGCCGGGATGGGAACAAAATACCGGGTTTTGTTTGGGAGCGTACGACATGGGTTAGGGGAGGGAGTGGGCACTGGGCAGTGCCCCATTACTGCATGACTAAAACTTCCCGAACACCATGTGCGTGACTGTCATATGCCGTACATCGTTGTAAGGAACCGCACAAGGGTACAATGAACTGATGTAAACCTCAACACGGCTCGCCATTTCATCTGTACCCCAACCTTCTAAGGGTTCCAGTACACATGCCGTACGCCGTACCTGTCGGCCTGCGGGTCACACGTAGCCAAGACGAGCCAGCGACCCTGAGGGGAGAGGATTCAGGGATCCCTGGTATATAGCTAGTGTACGGATGTACGGATGTAAAAAAGACCATACTTCAGAAACGAGTTTATGACGCACAGGGCCCAGGTGGTTGGTTGAGTCGTCCCAACGACGGGTTCAACGAAGGGCGAGGGGAAAGGGAGGGTGCCGCGCCAAGAGGGACCAAATGGGGGGAGAGGGAGGGGGGGAAGTGTGTGGTCCGTCCGCCAAAACACAGGGATCCCAGGCCTACACAGGGATGTGTCGTACCGCAGCCGGGGGCGATGCCGGGGAAGTTACGTACTTCAGGTTAGTCCAGGACAAATGGATCACCCAACGCCAAACCCAAGCAACATCACCAACAGGTTCCGTCTGCCGTAAAGGCTATACCATAAATTACTGTCATTGCTCACATTCGATGTGACCTTAATTGCCCTTACGTACGGCATACGGAGGCTGGCGGGAAAGCGCTGCTGGTCGGGCCGACCCGCACCCCACCTGCGGATTGCATCAACGACAACAGCGAGCAGTTGACAGTTGTTTAGCGCGTTGTCAGCAACCAGAATTGGATGATTAAGAACGCTGCCGTACCGCTGTACGACACGATACAAATTCTTTCGCAATGCCCTACACTTTCTTACCTGTCCTCCATGATGACATCGTGAACGTCTCCGGATTCGGTGTCGTACACCAGCAGCGCGTGAACCTGCTCGTATGTGTTTTGGCAGATGCGAGGCTAGGGCGCGGGGTGGTCGAGAGTGTGGGTTTCACAATTGCCGTACAAGCCGAGCTGCAGACCGTTGATATCTCCCATCCGTGGTAAAACGTTTCCCCCGAGTCGAACGATAGCGAATTGTACGGCACAATATTTGTCACGTTATGACCTATCCAATGCGATTTTCCACCTTCCTCCACCATGCTTGTTTCCCCGAAGACCCAAAGACCCGAAGCAGGTACGGCATTCTCACCTGCGAAACCGCGACCTTGCCCCCCCCAATTGCCACATAACGGATATAACCGAATCCACCCATCAAGTTGGGCAGATGGAAGAAGTGGCGAATGGCGCAGTCCTTCGTTGTGTTGTGGAAGGGGGAAGAGCATGAATCCACGCGGGAGGGGGGGGGAGGGAGGGAAGGCGAATAAAACGAGCCAGCTAGTGCTGGTACTGACGGACCGATGATGACCGAACGCGAAGGTTGGGATGATGGCTGACGACGTCCAAAGCAGAAAAAGTGGAAAGGAGCAGGGAGGTAAACTAACTAGGTAGCCGCCAAGGCCGCGAATAGACGCAGCGAGGAAGAAAAGCGATAGGAACGGTAATGATGTGTACTATCGCTGCGGTGTTTGCGTGGCCGTGTGTCTCTTTATGTGTTACATAACTAGGCGGGTCTGGCTCTGGTGAGTCCAAAGGCAACATCACCCGCGCACCGGCACTGGCTTCGCTAAAAGCCGAACTTCAAGGTGCTTGATACACACCTTCCCATGCTACCCGCGCCTCCAGGGCCATTCATCATGACAGAACCTTTCCAAATGTATCACGAGATACATACATCAATATTCACTGGAGGAGGTAATGAATATCAAAACAAACTCATTATATGACATATATATATATATATGTGTGTGTGTGTGTATGTACGAACATAAGGTTAGTAATACATAGTACATAGGTTGCTTAGGACACAGAGACATAAGGCCCCCTCCCAAGTGTGAGACTCACCTGCAGCTCCCAAATGATGAGGCGGTTGTCCCACCCCGCACTGGCCAGCAAACCCCTCTTGCTGTCGGCTGCGATGTCCCGTACGCCACGAGTGTGACCTGGGTGGGGAGGTGGGGAGGTGGGGAGGTGGGGAAGTGGGGAGGTGGGGAGGTGGGGAGGTGGGGAGGTGGGGAGGTGGGGAGGTGGGGAGGTGGGGAGGTGGGGAGGTGGGGAGGTGGGGAGGTGGGGAGGTGGGGAGGTGGGGAGGTGGGGAGGTGGGGAGGTGGGGGGTTGCGGAAGAAGCAAGAAAGGGGCAATGAGAGTGTTCAGATGGGCCCTTCTTCGACAGCGGGATGGGACGAGCCCCGGCCCCCTCTTTCATCGACACAATCTGATGATGATGGTGGTGGTGATGGTGATGATGGTGATGGTGGTGGCCATCCCAACAGCAACCCGCCTCCCGCCTCCCGCCTCACCCTACCCTCCGGCCCTTTCCATCCAACGGCTCGAACATACCCCTGAGCTCGTCCACTCGCCCTGTTTCCAGATCCAGCCGTAGCAGGTTGCGCTCATCTGAGTGGCTTGCAACTACCAACCACCGACCCGTGGGACCAACCAACAGAACCCGAGTGCCGCTGCAGTTTCCCGCAATGGCGCACGTCACCACAGACCACAAGGGGCTTGACTCCCCGCCACTGCCGCCGGGGCCGCCATTGAAACTTGCGTGTGATTCCGTGGCGACGAATGGCGGCCCCGGCGGCGGCGGGGACGACGGCGGCAGCAACGGCGGCAGCGGCGGCGGCCCCTCCACAGCCGGAAATGCCTCCACCTCCGCCTCAACAGGTCCGGCGGGATCCTGACGGCCGATGGCATTGCCAATATCTGGAACTGAATTTACACCAGTGACGTCATGACCCGTGGGTCGCTGTTGCAGCCCAGTCGTCGTCGGCGTCCCATGGGTCGCGCTGCATCCCGACGCCGGTCGATGCGGAGAAGTTGACCTTTCATCCGAGGGCGACGATGGCGACGAGAGGTATAGCTCCAGGCGGCGTACGGCATGTCCCGTGGGTCGTTCATCTTTCCCGCCACTCGCCGTGCTCCCCGACGATGGCCAATCCACCGAAGGGTGCTCCTCACCGCTGCCGCCGCCACCGCCGCCGCCGCGCCAGCAGCTAGGGCTCCTTGACTCTGTATTGGCCGCCTCCCGCTCCTCCTCAATTAGTCCATACATTAGTTCATATATCTCGTCGTACCATTCACCCGGCTGCGCCGCCACGGCCGCCGCCGCTGCGCCGGCGGCAGCATAGGCGGCGCTTGCGGCGCCGCCAAGCCGTGAAAGTACTCGCCTGCTGCCCTCTGCAGCCAAAGTGTCATAGTGCCGTACCGGCTGCGTCGTTATCGTTGTCCTTTCTGCTCCCGCCGCAGCGCTGATGGCGGATGACCCCCGCTGGTGCCGGTCCTGCGGTCCATGAGTCAACGTCGGCCGTCGAGGTGACGGCGGCGGCATATGCGGAGGCACTGTGGAAGCCGACGGCGGGGCACCCTGGAGCCGTACACGGGCCAGTACGGCATCACGCCATGATACACCTGCCGTCTCGATTGCACATGCGGCCGCTGCAGGAAGCTGCGTTCAAGATCCCCCGGGTACGGAAAGATCACATGTGAACGTAATGAAATCCAGATTCAAATCCAGAGGTAATGCCGTACCTTGATAACAATAATTAACAGGTCAAGGGGACGGAATAGCAAAGTACTCAACGAACTTGTTTGGAAAGACGGCTCCAGGTTGCAACTATTGTACAAATCCAATTTGTACACATTGATATATCCATACAAGACGTGTATGCCGTGTGTGAATTAACTGCTAACATACAACCACCAAAACCGCAACAATCACCTCATAATGCTTTGACCATAAAGTCAATTTGTACAGCATAACCCACGGCATCGACACTCGTACTATTCATACCCGTAGTTCCTCCATCGCTCTCCGTTGCCACCAGATGTACGGCAGCGCTTCTCCCACGCGCTTTCCTTGTCCCCGGCTAGGGCCGCGCGACCGCGGCCACTCGACGACGGCAGAAGACGGCGGAGAAGAAAAAGAAGCGGCGCCGGGACCGCCATTCGTCAGGTGGGTTACCGTACAGGGCGATGGTGCCGGGCTCCCTTTGGCGGCTTGCCGGCTGCTCGTCGCGCTGCCGGTTGCCACTGACCCGTAGGTCAGTGACGGCGGCCGAGCGTCTCCCGACAGTACATCCCGTACCCAGCGGCACGTGGCGGGGAGTGCTCCGCAGCACGTGGCCAGGGGGAGATGGTCGCAGATCTGGTGGTGGATGGATGGGTGGAGAAGGGGCGGGCAGAGGTTGGGGGCTTGAATAGGGAAGGGTATGTACGACAACAGTCCCCCACGAGAATAGAGGATGGGGCAAATGATATGCGCGGTTAAGAGGAGTTGACCTAGAAAGGAGTAAGGAATAAGGAGTTGACAATTGGCAGTTAGTGAAGGTTTATCTGGTCGTGGGACTAATGAAACGGAAGAAGGGTGCCGTATGGGAAAGCATACGGCTATATGAAAGATCCGTCTATACTGCCTTCTTGTAAAGGGGATGCTGAGCCGCCCTGATCCAGAGAGTGGAGGAGGAAGACCCGACCTGACAAAATAAAGCAGGTGGGAAGTACCTACCTAACCACCTAACCACCTAACCACCCACGTGCCTAACCACGTGGATGAAATGCAGAAGGGAGGGAAGAAGGGCACCGCGGTACGGGAGATGGTAGGAGTGTTTGGGGTGAGTGGGGGGAAGACTAATTAACGACATCTGCCGCTGCTGCTGTTGCTGGAGCACAACTCCCAACCACCACTTAGTGGATAGAATTGGTTTGTGGATTCGGGGCGGGCGGGTGCCGTCGTGAAATAGCGGAAGGGAAGAAAGGAGGCTACCTCTCGGTAAGTACTTCCCTCAGCCCCCCGGCCTACGTCACACTCCCACCTGCAGCAGCACCTCGCTGGGAAGGTCTTGCAGCTGCAGCACCGGCGTACAGGAGCCGCCGCCGTCCTCCCCCCCCGGGTCCGGCGTGACCGCCGCCACCGGACCTCTCCGCCGCCACGTCGCCAGGGGGGTCGGCGGCGCCGCGACTGGATCCCCATCCACCCCATCCCGCCTCGGGGCAGCATCCACCGGGGCCGTCCCCGTCCCCGTCCCCGTCCCCGTCCCCGTCCCCGTCCCCGTCGCGGTGGCGGTGGCGGTGGCGGTGGCGGTGGCGGTGGCGGTGGCGGTCGCCACCGCCGTCGAAGGTGGCGGTGGAGGTGGCGGCGGTGGCGGCGGTGGTGGTGTGTGACATGCTTCAGTCGTGCCACTTGTTACTTCGCCATTGTTACTGCCTCTGCTTTCCAAGGGATCGAAAGGCTGATCGACGAAACCAGGCCCTAGAGGCTGCAACGCCAGCGGCTGCTCCTGCTGACGCGGCATCGGCTGCAACGTCAGCGGTGGCGGTTGCGGCGGCGGTTGCGGCGGCGGCGCATTTGGTGTGCGCGAACGCGGCGGCGGCGTCAGCGGCGCCAGGTTCGCCGTTACCACAATGGATTCGGAGCCGGTCATCATGGTTCCACCACCTGCCCCGTACGACACTGGCGTCAGCTGGTGTTTCTGCCACTCCTCCTGTGGATGAGCCCCGGATGAGGGTTGTTCCATCGTGAAGGTCCGGGGTCCAGAAGGCTGTGTGTTTCGGGCAGCAGTCGTAGGGCTGCTCGGCGGGGTGCAGCGTACGACACGTACGACACGTACGGGGAAAAACGGAAGTAAGAAACTGCAGTTGATGAGTGCGCGACGGACGACAGCATCTGTTGCTACAGCTATAGCAGCGGCTAACTAGGCAAGTGGCCTGCTGTCCATCACCCGTGTGTTTGTGCGCGTGTGTGCGTCTGTCTGCGTATCTGCATATGTGCGTGTGTGTGTGTGTGTGTATCATGGGGCCAAAAGGGGTTTCGTTGGAAATATCTGGTTTGATCTCTAGGGGGAGACAGGAGAGGAGTGCGTGGCGGATGTGGCCCCCCCCCGTCCCTGCACCCGTCCCCGCCCCCGTCCCAGCACTTGTTAGCAAGCTAAAAGTACTCCTTGTAAAACAGTAAATTACATCCCAAGCGCGAGTTGTTGCATCAAATGTTGTTCTGCGTCCGCTCGCGTTTGGATTGAGCTTATGAGATGTGGCATCCGGGATATCCCACATCCAGGCTATTCCACAAGGCTATCAAGTTCATGACATGTTTTGGAAATGGGTATTGGATCGATGACCTCAGTGATGCCTCAAGGGCTGAAAACCTTCAGCAGACTTGACGCCTAGCTGCACGTCCCCTCGTGTCTTAAAGAATAACGCGGCGTCGCCCATATACCTGGAGCTGATGAAGTCTGATGAATGGCCTCCTCTCCTCGATCGACGCGGACTTCTTTCTTCAATGGCGGCGTCGCGTCGGGGGAGCTCTGGAAGCGCTAATTTAAAGATAAACGAAGGATAGTCCACCGAGCAATGTCTTCCGCGTACATACATTAATTAATATGAACATACAAAGCATCAAATCTATAATGTAAGAAATGTGCAAATGCGCTCATTCGCCCTCTTTGACTCGCCCGTTTGGCGATCAAATTTGCGACCCACGGGTCGCCAGTTTGCTTACATATGTATGACAAATCCCAGATAACTCCCAATGCAAAATAAAATATAGAGAGAGACATAAAGCAGAGCATTTTCATCATATCACGACACAAGTTTGCTATGCTTGTGCGACTTTGAAAGCATTGAGAAGCTATTTGAACTGCTGGGACTGATTCCCGCTGGAAGAGGCGCCCTCTTAAGATCTCGTACCACATCTGCTAGGTGTCCTCTCGGGGCTGCAACTAGCAGGCGAGTTCTCCACATTGCCACAAATGGATCGTTATGGCAGCAAGGTGGGCTGGGATGGCGGCGGTGTTGGGGCGGGGCTTTTTATCTGCTGTGTAAAAAGACGTCCACATTTGCGATTTGTGCAGCGAGCGGTTTGTAACTTAGGGATTAGGGAGGCGGGAGGCGGGAAAACAAAGCGCGCTTTCTTTTTCCCTCGTTCTCTTTGTTTATGTAAGCCCAGTCGGCGATGGGGACGCGGTTAAGATCCTCGTAACACATCGAGTTTGTCCGCACCTGGTCCGCCTGGTCTGGAAATGCTGGACTCGCTAGACGCGCGGCGGCCGCTAGAACCTGGCGCTGTCGTCGCATTTTTGCACGTATTTATCGATCTTTTGGCGCTAGGATCCTAACGTGCTATCGCAAAGTGAAAGATCCTTGCTGGAATCTCTTAAATGAATTGTTATGTATGCGGTGACTGGAAAGGTACAAGGCAGCAGTAAGGAAGGGCACACTGTCACGAGGGATGGTGTTACCGGACAAATCAAGTGCCGGTATGCAAACATATATCATGCATATGTAGTGTAGCGCTCATGAGTATGCACCAGAAGTGGGCGGGAGTTAGCCCTTTTTGGGCACCTTTCGCACCTTGCGTTACAACAATGTTTGGCTTCAAGCGTTGATGTCAGCTCATGTTAATTGCCTAATTGAGAACTATGATCGGGGATAGGGATGGCCTTGTTGCTTTGCACCACATATTGCACTTACTGCGTCGTGAGTACGGTAATACGGCATGATTGCGGAGCGAGATGGACGGCCATGGACTTGAAACTGGATGCTTGTTGTTGGTTAGATCCCTTACACGCTACCCGCCGGTGCGCGTTGTCAGCCACTCACGATACGCACGACGACCCTCTATCATGCACCAGCAGCCAAACGGTGGTGGCTGCTGCCTCCCACCACCTGTCATCCACAGGAAAAAAATCCATCCAACCCATCATTCCAATTGCCCCTGCAAAACGGGGCCTCTGCAAATGCAAACCTCAAAACTCTGAACCCCCTTCCTCCCCTCGCTTCTCTTTGAGTACATGCCCGAGTTCATTCCCCCCCTCCTTGCCTCTTTGTATTCTTGAATGCTGGGATCCAAAGTACTTACCGTACTGCCGTACATTCAGTTCCCCATTTTTCCTGACCGTACATGTGCACACCTGTGACAGATGCCGCTACTGCCGGTATTATTACTGTTGCTATTGCGACAACGAAAGGACTCGACGAGCCCGGGGGCAGTTCATTTGCGCATTCGGCACTACCCTGTGTGTGTGTCGCAGCTGCTGTTGTGTTTTGCAGCCCAGCTACGTCCTGTGCAAAGTTCTTCTGCCCCCTTCCCCATTCCACCCCCTCCCCGCCTTCTACCGCAGTGCCGGCCTCATTCAGTTGTTCTTACCCCCCGCTTTCATCCCTCGTGTATTCGTCTCCCCCCCCGCTTTCCCATCTCCCCCGTCCTACCTGCGGCAGGGCTACTCCGCGTACGGCAATAGCGGCGGCTCGTCCCGCGCTTCACCCAGGAGCCGTTACACCATTTTCGTTGACAACGTCAGCTCCATGACGCCTAAGTAAGATAGTGCGGCGGTACTGCAATTTGGCGGTACTGTTGCAGTACTATTGCCGTACGAATGAAAGTTTTCATGGGTATGTCCTGCTGCATGCTGGACCTCGTTCCTGTTGCCTTTTGTCTGCATGTACGACATAGTGCTGCAAATCGTACATAGTCTATATCTATATACATATATGCTCGACAGAAAATATGCCGTACAGTACAGTCCTGACATTCATGGCATGCACTGCCCTCGCCATGGAGAGATGAATTAAGGAACCGACGCCCCGACCCTCCCCCGACCCTCCCCCAACACACCCCCGACCCTCCCCCGACCCTCCCCCAACACACCCCCGACCCTCCCCCGACCCTCCCCCGACCCTCCCCCGGCCCTCCCCCGACCCTCCCCCGACCCTCCCCCGACCCTCCCCCAACACACCCCCGACCCTCCCCCAACCCTCCCCCGACCCTCCCCCGACCCTCCCCCGACCCTCCCCCGACCCTCCCCCGACCCTCCCCCAACACACCCCCGACCCTCCCCCGACCCTCCCCCGACCCTCCCCCAACACACCCCCGACCCTCCCCCGACCCTCCCCCGGCCCTCCCCCGACCCTCCCCCGACCCTCCCCCGACCCTCCCCCAACACACCCCCGACCCTCCCCCAACCCTCCCCCGACCCTCCCCCGACCCTCCCCCGACCCTCCCCCGACCCTCCCCCGACCCTCCCCCAACACACCCCCGACCCTCCCCCGACCCTCCCCCGACCCTCCCCCAACACACCCCCGACCCTCCCCCGACCCTCCCCCGACCCTCCCCCGACCCTCCCCCAACACACCCCCGACCCTCCCCCGACCCTCCCCCGACCCTCCCCCGACCCTCCCCCGACACACCCCCGACCCTCCCCCGACCCTCCCCCGACCCTCCCCCGACACACCCCAGAAAGGATCTAATTCGGGAGATGGAGCGTATTGCCGGGACCGTGACAGCGGTGCGTTGTAAACGAGCGGAAAATGATTTGTGTCTGTATTTTTCAGCAGTATATGTGGATACCAAGCAGGGGCAAGGGCGGCACCAGGGCGGTAGTTTGGTAGGAGTGGCTCGTGGAAGAAGAAATAGAGATGCGAGACCCCAGACTCCCCCCTTGCTTCCCGCGATCGTTCTTCGACCCTTCCAGTCTCCCCTCATCTGTGTTTTTCCGTACTACCTCTGACCTCGTATCTGTGCCATGTGACCGCCCCCGCGGTGTTATAATTCATCACAACAGCGGCCCTCCCCCCTCTCATCATCCTGCCTGGTATGTGGGCCTTTCAACGCCCCCCCCCCGGTGTTTTGTTCCCATCCCGGCACGCCCATGTCGTACTCCTCGCTCCCTAACAGTAAGCCCTTCATCCAGATCCACTGTACGGCTCAGATTCCCTCACTTCACGTCTTCGCTACGATTGGTTCCGACAAAACTCAGCGGCACAGTTGTTTGATGTCCTCGGCTGCATAACCTCCTCGGCCTTGTTATCACTGCCTTAGACTACCGCTGTTTGCCCGCCTCTCTTCATTCCTTAAGTTTGCTCTTCTCGTTCCTCTCGCATGTGCACGTTCTTGCCGTCGCCGTTGCTACCGCCGCCACTACACACCCGCCTTCCTCAGGTGAGGGGGTCCGCGCGGATCCTTGTTTGGTTTGGTTGGTACGAGAGCGGACTTCGGGCTGGCCGGGTTGGGTTGGTGGGTGGGCCGGGTGGGATAAGAGGGGTTGGGAGGTACACGCGCATGGCAGCTATCAGTGTTTTCATTTCCCACTTCTTAGCGAACCCAACCGTGTTCACGCGGTACTTGTTTGCTTCGCCTCTGCTAGCAGCAGCAGCAGCAGCAGCAGCAGCAGCAGCAGCAGCAGCAGCAGCAGCAGCAGCAGCAGCAGCAGCAGCAAGGCCAATAATGCACACTTCATTGTGGCTGATATTCGCAGCCTTGGCGGCTAAAGAGTTGTTCAAACGTTTTCACCTTTACCCTGGGACGGAGCTCGTCCTCCACATTGCGGCTAGTCATGCTTTACAGCGACGTCTCTAATGGTGCAGTATCTGGCCTCGTGTTTTCTCCCCCCCCCCCTTCCTCCCCGCGCTCTCAATCCGCCAACAGGCCGCGAAAGACGACCGCAAACGTACGGCAGTTGTGGAGTTCCGCCGCACGAGGTCGGGAATGCCGGGAAGGGCGCGTCGGTTAAGGTCTAGCGGCCCACCCAGCATCATCATCACGACGACCTGGGTCAGACCGCGTGTGTGTTTTGATTGCCCCTTTGTCTCCTCGCCCGCACTGTGCCTGCTCATGCCCACCCACTCGTATAGTTTCCTACACACCACCCAAACCCACCTTCCCGCCCCGCCACCCCACATACGCACCTACCTACCAACCCGCGCTCGGCCCTCAGTGATGCTGACTATGCGTATCGTAAGGCCCACGGGGTTCGGATGGACGGGCGGCGGTGGGAGGTCCGTTGGGCGACTCGGGAGGATGTCAGGTGGGTTTTGACGCGAGGAGGTTGGGGGCGGGAGGGCGTGCTAGGGTTTGAAGGGGGGAGGTTGAGGGGATGATCATAATAAATAATAAGAAAAATAATGATAATGATAATGATAATGATAATGATAGTGATAGTGATAGTGATAGTGATAGTGATAGTGATAGTGATAGTGATAGTGATAGTGATAGTGATAGTGATAGTGATAGTGATAGTGATAGTGATAGTGATAGTGATAGTGATAGTGATAATGATAGTGATAGTGATAGTGATGATGATGATGATGATGATAGTGATAGTGATAGTGATAGTGATAGGTACAACAGTATGACCTACCAACTTTTGATTTACACGGAGTATTTATTTCGTGTAAGTGAGAGTTAGACGTGGTTTGTAAGAAGTAAATGAAAAATTACTAGAACATTTAATCTATATCCAAGCTATTCCATATTTTGATCACTTGGATTACTTCTCTCCAAACGGCATTTAAGACTGATTCTAACAGGCAATAATCAGCGGGTAGGCCAATGACTTCATCATTACTCAAGCAAATAACCCAGATAAAAATTAAGCATTGTTACGTCAGATACCCAGGAAATGTCATAAGCACAAGATAAACTGGAAGTTATAGGGTAAGGTAAAAAGGTGATAATAATTCATCAGGCGCTACACCTGTATATTCGTCAGATACTACACATGTAGGAGTATAGTTACTTCATATCTTTATACTTTCTGAATGCATGAGCAAAAGATGAAAGTAAGTATCCTTCATATAATCATATAAGATACGTGAGTTGATATAAACCTAAGGGAAGTTAGAATAGGCAGTTTGCAACGTTATTTATTAATTCACACCTTCATTCACTTTAATAAAAAACTGTAGATTCCAGGCGATGTATCAAATGTAGAGCATTAGACCCACGAGGAAGCAGGACAACCATCCTGACACAGTCATGTTTGCGAATGATTTTCCGAATCCTACAGCAACACCATATGCGGTATATAGAAAAGGCATGGGCTTGGGGGGGGGGGTGAAAACGTAATTCCGGAATGCATCCGGAAAAAAAGTTGCTGTTAATTCCATGAAACATATTGAGAGTCTCGAGGATTTTGCCGTACACAAAACACCTCGCTGGCGTGGCGAGGTGGCGGACCTTTGACGCTCCCCGACTCGCTTGCCATGCCCCCCTCCCTCCTGGTCCCCCTGCCCCTTTCCTAAAAAGGGATTTTGGCTGGAAATGGACAGAGGGCGGGTATGACACTGACGAGGACGAGCGAGAAACTATTCAGTACAACAACAATACTACCTCGCCAATCACCCGGGAGAGGAGCAGGTGGGGCGAACGTGTGTGTATGCGTGTCTATGTGTGTGTGTGCGTGTTTACGTGGCCGTGTGTCTCTTTATGTGTTACATAACTAGGCGGGTCTGGCTCTGGTGAGTCCAAAGGCAACATCACCCGCGCACCCCACACACACACACTATCGGCAAGAACGCGCCGAGTCGCTGGCGCTGGCGCTGCCATGCGCGTGTTCCAACCCGCCTAGCCCTCTCCCTCCTGCCAGGACTCGTTCTATTCGACTTTCCCCTCCCGCCCGCTCGGGAGGAAAACTCGCATGACAGCAGCACGGCCAGGTGGTCAGGCTAAACCTCTTCGCCGTCACCAACAAGGCCGCTGTACATTTCTTACATCATTGCGGTTCCTATCGCTTTTCTTCCTCGCTGCGTCTATTCGCGGCCTTGGCGGCTACCTAGTTAGTTTACTTCCCTGCTCCTTTCCACTTTTCCTGCTTTGGACGTCGTCAGCCATCATCCCCACCTTCGCGTTCAGTCATCATCGGTCCGTCAGTACCAGCACCAGCTGGCTCGTTTTATTCCACTTCCCTCCCGCCCTCCCTGCCGCTCCCTCCCCCCTCCCGCCCTCCCTGCCGCTTCCAGGAGCCCCCGGGGTACACAGCCCACCCACCGAGGCCGCCTCTCCCCCAGCCCCGAGCGCAGCGGGTCGCCACAGTGAGGTGGGCGGAAGGCCGAGCCGCACCAGCTGGGGCAAACAAACCAAGTCAGGACGTGGGGGTCGAGGTCGCGACCAAAGGTCTGTCGTTTCTGAACTACGTGTCCCTTTGTGAAGAGGGGCGCCATGAGGAGGTTGACGAGGTGCTGGTGCACATAACGCGTGAACAGCGTTACTTGTCATGACGGTTGGCTACACGAGCCTCGAGGGTTCGCGTCGTAAATATCGCTGTCGCTGTGATATATCGCGGTGAGGGTTGAGGACCCAGTACACAGGATGTAGTCGGAGCAGACGTCAACCCGCTATCAGGAATTGAAAGCTGTAGAGCCGCTGTAGAGTCGTCGCAAGTACGGCAAGTACGGCAAGTATTGATGCCTTTTTAAAAACGGGAGGGAAAAGAAACGAGAGGAGGCTAGGGTTGAGGTTGGGGGGGGGAGTTGCATGGCTCCTCTCTATACAGATTGAGGGGAGGTGATGGAGCCGATGGGGCCGAAGTGAAGGTGGCGTGGAATAGTAGACCTGAAGTCTTAGCATGTTTTGTTTCAAGTACGGCAGTTTTATCTACGGTGGTTATTGTTAGACGGAAAAAAGGTTTTAATAAACGCCACGCCATCTGATGGATGGCTGTGTTGTTGGGAATGGTTATTTGTTCGTGGATGTCGAGTGGTAAAAGTAATAGTGGTAATACCTCTCTAATAGAGACAGAATGGCAGACTTGTATCAGACTATGTTGTACTTAGTACCGCCCCACCGGCCGTATCACTTGTACGGCCCCAGACGACGCCTCATTTCAAGTAAGTCGTCCTGATCGGATTACCGGGCACAACCCTGAACCAGAAAACAAAACAAAACAGCTTCTCGTGCTGCATGGACTGTTGATGGCCTTTACTGTGACATTTCCAATTTGGAATTAATTCCCTTTATGCTGTCTTGCAAAATGTCGCCCATGTGTATAGTTGTCGTACACAACCTGTGACCACCTTCCAGCTAAGGAATAGCACAGTGAGTCTCCTCCTCCTGCCTGCTGGGCTGAGGGTTAGCTGCCTCCTTATACGATGATATACCTTAGCTGATATTCGTTTCAGGCTCGGCACCACGGCTTCGTGGTGCGCTGAGAGGTTCTGGCTGCACTTAAAAGGTTTGTCCGGCAACACTCGTGTAGCTAGGGTGTTGAATGTGGTGGACGTCAGAAACAAGATGTCCGATAGTTGCCGTTCCTTACTCCGTTACAGCTTGTTGGATTCAGAGACGGCTGTTTCCATGTGTGCGTGCGCGCATTGGGGGCCGCCCCAGAGCGGCGGGGAGAGGGAAGTTTGAGTCGAGTCTGACACCGAACATATTCAGCGCATGCCGCTAAACACAAGGTGCTCCGAAGACCTATTATCCGGAACCCACCTTCTAATCGTCTCTACCTAATGGATACCAAATTGCGAAAGTTGCCACCCGCGACTTGATGAGCAAACTTCCACCGGCTTCTGAAGGAACTCATTTCGCCCCTGGGATTCAGAGCCGCTGTGGGTACTGCACCTGCAAGCTTTATCGGGTGTACCGTGCCTGTGTTCCGTACGGGTTGGTGTGCAGCCGGGCAGCCACAGCCCCAACAACAATGAAAGTGCTGCCAGGTCCGACAGAAAACTGCTCTCGCCGGTATATATTTGAGAAGCAGAGCCCAGACACCACTCCTACTCTTACTCACCGGCCTGGGATGCCGGGAGCCGTCATCAGCTCTCGTCACGATGAAAGGCGGAACGTTACGCATATGAAATGCTCTATCTCTACTAATGATTCGCTTTATAATTGAGCGAGTTCGCGAATACAAATATCACGCCTTGGCCGGAGGAGTTTCTGCCTTCTTCTCCGCCGCTCGCGCGGCCACGGTGGCGGCGCACGCAGGGCGCTCTGACATCCTGAGGGGGATGGGGATGAGCCAGGAGGGCCAGGGAGGCAGATGCCGGTGTGCGTGATGCGGAATTGCGCAAGCATGGCTGGTATGTGTATGTTCCGGTAATGCCCATCCAGCGCCCAGTGTTGTCAAGTCAATAGAGGTACGGAGTGTGCGTGTGAGTGTGGAGGGGGAGAGGGCGAATAAACAAGCCAGCTGGTGCTGGTACTGACGGAACGATGATGACTGAACGCGAAGGAGGGGATGATGGCTGACGACGGAGTATAGTGGATAGTAGGGCGTTCTTCGTCCAGTCCACTCCTGCCGTGGAGCTGACAGCGCAGAAGTCTCTCCAGCAGGTTCATTCCACAGACCACACACGGGCGCCATCATTACGCACTGCCCGCTCCCCCTTCACCTTCTCATGTAGGCCAGCACGTTGGGATAGGGGCTCAGGTCCACCTGTCGTAGAATAGGGGGGAGAGGGGTTTCAAGATTTTGTTGGAACAACATCTTGTGGATTATAGACATGAAGTCAGTGGATCACGCGGGCTGGGTCCGAGTGCCAGGTGCCTACTTGGTTCACACAAAAGACATGCACAGAGGACATCCGCCCCTTCATACACCGCCACTCCACCCCCCAGATCACAGATCAGGGGGCCCAATAACGGCTACTGTGATCGCGTTCTTGGCATCTTTCCCGCCAAACTCTGCGCCAAATAGGTACCCTACCCGCCGCCTTGGGCCCATTCCCTCCCTTCCACCAACTCCAATCCCCACCTGAGGAAGGAACGCTGGAATGTACAGTAAGTAGGCGCCCACGGCCACATCCGACACGCTGAAAGCATCTCCCTCGATGTACTGCTGCTGAGACAGCAGCTCGTCAAGAGTACGGAAGATCTCGGGCATTGAGCGCTCGCGCCACTGGAGCCCAAGGGGGAGGGGAGAGGGGAGAGCACGCACACGCCGCGGCCAAATATTGGGTGGAGGCGACCAGATCAGGTAGTTCATCCGCGTAAGGCCCTCCAAGGGGCTACAGATAGATGCGTAGTTCATGCTGCCGCGCTTACCTCTGTGCGCTCAGTTCAAGTGGCGGCATCAGCATGTGTTAATGTGACACCAGGGAAGACAGGTACGGATCCCTGGTTGAGGAAATTGCATATAGCGCCCATGGGCGGGAGAGCTCTTGAGCCAGAGCCCAATAGTCCTGCGCCCACTGGCCACAGCAGGGCACCCGTCCCAAACCGAGTCCTACCTAGCGCAACCCACGCGAGGCTCTTTTCCGACAACCACCACCACCGCCAATGCCACCACCACGAAATCGTCCTGGCCGATACTATACTGCACGCTGGCCGTAATGTAATGTTATACACAAGACATACATATAGACCCAGATATAGCATGTAGCCGCAGAGACCAGCGCCTTGCTTTACCTGCTCCACGAACACAGCCTGCGTCATTGTGCTGTTGGCGAATAGGGTCCATTGGGCCGCACGAGCCCGCTCGAGGGGCGTGTGCAGCTGGCCATACTTGTCCGCCAGGTAAAACAGGATGGCACCGCTTTCAAACTGCGCATCGTGTAGACATCGGGAGGCGTAATAAACCAAGAATAGTCATGTAGGGCCCCAAGATACAGGGGTGAGGATCTGTGCCCTCGCTCTCTCGCTCTCTCGCTCGCTCCGCCCCAACCTTGAGATGGAAAAGGATTCCCTCAAGAGGACCTCCCCCAATGAAAGGGCCGTCTCTAAAGGGACGAAATATCGTTACGATGCGTTTAAAACATGCCTGGAGACTCAACCTACCAACTTCATATTGCCGTCCTCGAACGCCGGAAGCTTGCCGAATGGGTTCACCTGCCAGCACGCTAGAAATGTTCAACTTATCCTAATCCCTGAAATAAAATACATTGTTCAATTTTACCTTCTTAAACCAATCCGATTTGTGCTCGCGCTTCTCGCGCATGTCAAGATTAACAATCTCGACATCGCCCGCGACGCCGAGCTCCTGCAAGTACCACTCCACAATCCTGCCGCGGCTAGCAGGATTGCTGTAAAGCTTTGTGGCTGCATATGTGCGGACGCAGGGCTGACGACTGATGGCAGGACGGCATCGCCCAGCCTGGAAAGGCCGAAGGTTGCGGATGGCCGACATGCTTATCGGTATGCAGAGAAACTTGACTCTAGATATGGGAAGTATCCGGGTAATAGCCCCAGCGCCTCGACATCAGTGCGCCCGGCGGTTATCTGTTGATAACCTTTTCTGATCTGAGGCTGCTGATGATTCCTCCACGCATTAATTGTGCACTTTTCATGCTCAGATACTATCAAACAACGATCTTAAATCTTCGTACCGATAAAGACCGTATCTTAGCTTTACATAAGTAGGCGAGCCGGTCGTATAACTTTCTCCAGAAACAGGGTTCCGGAAACGTACTGATAAATAGCCACGATCTTCTGAGACCACCGAGCCGTGCAGCCCCCGGTCCCACGGCTCACCAAGCCCTGCCGCGCACCCACATATACACATCGCTGGTGGGAGGCTCAGGCACGCCCTCCCATACCTGCTTGTGTGGTTTTGGAGTGGGAGGGGAGAAAATAGGGCAGGGGAGGGCGCGCGACGAGGTGTTACCTGGTCACGCGCCGCACGTAACCGCTTCAAGCTCCGAATGCTCCGAATCCAAACTTTCCCCTTGTAGCGGCTAACGTAAACCACCCGCCATCTCGCCCACATTCCGTATATCCATGGCTGCCTGGATCCACATGTCACCCGGCTCGTCGGCCGGCCAAATCCGGAACCCAATGCCGGCTTCAAAATCTCAAAACCCCAAAACTCAAAAACTATAAAATTTGAGGAGTTCTTGCTGATCAGGATGCCGCCGAATTTTCACGTGTAAACGCACATCTTTACTCACTGCGTCAATTCAAGCAGGTCCACATCATCCAGCTTCAGAGCGCAGGCAGCTTCAATCCGGGACTCCCGTATAATGTTGTCGTACGCAATTGTCGAATGGAAAGCAAGCCGGAGAAAACAAGGTAGCTGAAACGATAAAGTCGATTTATCTTAACCGAAGAGAATTAAAAAAATCTTGAAAGTGACACTGTGCTGCCAAAATGCAGAACTGCAGATGTCCCGTACATGATCCGTTTGGTTACCTCGTTGCTTATCCTGCGACAACGCTGACCTATGTTTAAAACATTTGCTATATTCATTCGTCTGCATAAAATCTGCATAAAATATTCCTTCGTTTGCAAAAAAGTTAACGATTTTACGTTCAGAATAGAAGCCTGCTGCGAGGTCTCGTCAAACAGGTAACATAATATCATACCGTCTCATTACAAGCAGCGATAACTCGTCTTTCCATCTGAAACCTATTTGATGGCGGTTTCTGTTGTACAAACCATTCCATCATATTTACCATCTTTCCAGACTGCTGCGCAACGATCGACCTGGCCTGTCTGCGTTTTCATCAGGTGCGTCGGATCCGACATATACATATGCATCATGTCAATACGAATACTTTTATACGGATTTTATACTTTTATACGAATACCGTCATGTAATCTCATCTCACCGTTCTTTTGGTCCAAGCTTGTATCATAAGGACTTCAAAAATTTTTACAGATGAGCACATAACTTCCACATGAGCATCATGTTATGGGAACCAAGCTGACGCTAGGAGTTGGCATGTATCGAGAAGGGAACGGTACCGCTCGATTATGAAAGTTACTCAAATAGCAATATTTTAGTTCTGCATCGTAATATATGTAAAATCCATACTTGCGTTCCGCGTTCTGGGTTCCCTGTTTTTGTTTGTCGAACACCGCTCGCCGTGGTTTCCACTCTAATTCTTTCAATTTGTACCATGCTCGTCTATTCTCTTATTACTTTTTCTGCCGCGTTCCATTTTCATTCGCAATGCAGGTTCCCGGAGCAGCACGATTTCTTACGGACAGAACCGCCCATCCAACTTTCCGCCACGGGAATTGTAGTTTCATTGAACGAGGAAACGTACGGCAGAAGCACAGTCATCGGCGATACCTCCACCATGCACCGCAGGTCCTATGAAAAGACAGACTGCATGTATAATTACATGTGTGTATCATACGTTGCGCAACCTCTTCCTAGAATCGTCCAAACAACCATTCAAGTACCAGTCTGTGCGCCCGTGCGTGCCCGTCCAGGGTTTCACTCTGTGTCTGTGTGTGCGTCAGGATGCGGGTTAGGCAGGTTTATGTGCCATGTGATGATCAATTGAAGGGCAACCTAAAAGACCCAGGAGATAAGTCCCGAATGTCAGGTTGGGCATGGCGGGAATAAGGACGGGGACGGGGACGGGGACGGGGACGGGGACGGGGAAACCACGCACGCGCCACACGACCATGTAAAACAGCACCCCTCAAAAAAACGATGTATTTACTGACAAGTCTACTGCAGCTGGGCCCTGGTGTATGGCTGACGAACAATGGCGGGCTGGAATATCCGCCCACCAATCCAAGTCTATTTCACAGAGAACCCCAAGAGAGGCAAATGAGACCTGACCAATGCACCAGCTGCATGGTAAAGATCATCATAAAAATTGCAAAGGAAGATAGGGGCCGGGGTACGACCCAGCTTAACACTCTGCGTGAAACCACAAGACTTGGCCAACTCACACCTCTGAACAAGCCCAGCGATTCTTCGTAGCAGTGGCTTGAAGCCCAACTGCCATCCAATGCAACTTGTGGCTGGGACTTCAAACAAGCCAGAGGTAGTATAATAATAATATTGATGATAATAATGATGATAATAACAATAGTAGTAATAGTAATAACAATAGTAATAGTAATAGTTGTAGTAATCGTAGTTGTAGTAAGAGTAAGAGTAAGGGTACGAGTACGAGCACGAGTACGAGTAGGAGTAGGAGTACTAAGAGTAAGGGTAAGGGTAAGGGTAAGAGTACGAGTAAAACTAAGAGTAAGAGTAAGAGTAAGAGTAAGAGTAAGAGTAAGAGTAAGAGTAAGAGTAAGAGTAAGAGTAAGAGTAAGAGTAAGAGTAAGAGTACGTCGGCCGTAGCCTGGCGTGTGTTAAGGGGTAAGGAACTGAGTGGAACATAGCCTCCCCTGAATGCCCTCACCTTCCACCGGAGGGGGCTCTTGTTTCGACCCTCTTTTTATTAATTGTGTTTTTCATCACTCTTCTTGTGCGGATGATTGCTCCTGCCATTTCCACTGGTCTGCTGACGGACGTTTTGGGAGGCATGAATAGCTTGTTCTGGGTTCACTCCGAGTCTGCAGAGCACACGTGTCAGGCTCCTTGGTAGGGTGTCACTGGATCCCAGAGTGACGATTTGTGCATCGGTGTGACAAACTGTCCACCCGGCCTTCGTCAGTTCCTCCTCAGCTCCTCACATGCTGTTCCGTTTGGGGTTGCAGGTCCCCTGTGTATCCCACTTCGAGGGTGTATCCTACATGCGGTTTCTGGTCTTACGGTCCCTAGTAATGCCTTTTTAGTTTTCCATAGGGATAGGCTGGGGATAAAGTAACAGTATATCTGGTCTAATGCGGCTGATTTCTTCCTTGGTGAGGTGTGGTAGCATCCAGCCGGGAAGGCGTGTCCCATGACAGTATTGTAGGGAATCATCATCAGCTTTCCCTCTCATTCATATTAATCATCAGACCGCTTCCGTGTCGATCGGCCATTGTGGAGGCAATCTGCAATTCGTCTCGAGGCTTGGTTGTGTCTGTTGATATACAGTCCCTTCGTGGTAGCGTGGATGCTTTCATCCACCTAGTATGTGTGCTCCTGAGTCGGTCATCATGGGGCCCTCTTTATGGTAGGTGCGACAGATGGGGCAGCTCCCATCCCCACCACGTCCATATAGTTTCCTGAGCTTGGCATTGTATAGGAGCCTGTATCGTGCTTTGAGGATCTGGAGCTTGAGCCAGTGCCCTATGCCAGTGGCAGGAAGGTGTCCATTACTGTAATTTGGGTGTAGGTTAGTGGATGCATCCCGCCATTTGTCAGATAATATGGTGTTGTTGGTGCGCCCTGCAAATGTTTGTTTGGGTAGGTGCATGATACTTCCCCTATTAAGGTCATTGATGTAGAGGTCCGTTTGTTTTTGTTTCGGCCAGTAGAGCTGATGTGTCAAATGGGGCATTGTCTGCTGTCTCTGTAATATCTGCGGGTTGTTCACTACGGGCAACTGAGCTTGCTCCCTCATCTGCTTTGTCGTTGCGGTGCAGTCCTGTGTGTGACCTCACTTTTAAGAAATGGACAGTTGTTTTCGGGCGCGCACATTCGTGCAACAGGTCCACTATGGCACTTAGGAGGGCTTTATGTTTAGAGATGTGCAGTCTGGAGGGCTCGTTGATAGCCCTCTTTATTAGGTCGAGAGAGAATTGTGATTCGGTGGCTATGGTTCGGATTTTGGAATGGTGCTTGTAGTGCGTGATTGCTCCCCGGATGGCTGACAGCTCTGCTCGTTGGATAGGGTTGGTGCATCCGTTACCTTCCGGGTCAATATGAAGGGTCTCATCATTTTGGCCCTTGCATGCTGCGGCTCCAAGTTTGTTGGGGCCGTCACTTGTGATGGGCTTAATGCAGCGTCCGTCGGTCCATATAATAGTGTTAGGTGGTGTGTGCAGGGGTTTTTTGCCTGTGAAGTTTCCATTAGGTGTTGCTTCAGCGCTTTTCCTTCATGTAGGGTGATTTCGTTCCTTGTTTTGGAGGTTTTGTCTGTTTTCTGTTTTTGCATCCCGATTCCTTTTCCTCGGTTCTGTGGGCACCGAGTGGTTGAGGTCAGAAGTGTTCCAGTTTTCTGTTGGGGGTGGGTTGTTTCCGCTGAGCGTACACCAGTTCTGCAGTTTCGTCTGGGTAGTCTTCCCTTTCTCCGATGGGCACTACTGCAGTATATGGCACAGGACCCGTCTCGTCTGTGGCCGGTACGGCAGTCAAGTAGCTGAGCGATGGTTTGATATTGTCCTCGGTCAGTGTGAATTCGAACGTTTCAGGGAGTGCACATTCTGTTTAGCTCGCATCGTAGTGGTGCCTCTGCAGCTCAGGCATCTGGTGCTCAATTGGAGGTAGTAGAAGCGTTCGGAGGCTAGGGAGAAATCGCCGGATTTAAGCACTGGATTTGAGCACTGGACTTAGATATGCGTTCCTGCCCTAAAGCGGTTGCCTTCTTTGGCCCTCGTGCGGCGAGCTGGGTGGCGCCGTTCGGGTACTCAGTACTTCAATCACTGAGAAGGGGTATCTTAACCTTTGGCTGATTCTTCTGTGAGCAATAACAGTGTGTCTGTGTGTGCGTCAGGATGCGGGTTAGGCAGGTTTATGTGCCATGTGATGATCAATTGAAGGGCAACCTAAAAGACCCAGGAGATAAGTCCCGAATGTCAGGTTGGGCATGGCGGGCATAAGGACGGGGACGGGGACTGGCACTGAACCTTGCTCTTATCGGAACGAATTTGTACTGGCACTAAAACTTGCTCTTATAGTAACGACTACATCTGTCTTCACGCGAACGATATCTTTCATTACTTTGTTTAAGGATAATATACCGGTTTATACTAAGGTATTTATACAAATGTTTTTTATGCGTAATACGATGACTGCTTTAAGAAAGTACACTGACATACGTATTACTGCAGCATTACTCGGATGAGTATGCGATGACAGATATCTTTTTAATAGGATGTAATAGCGCTATCAAAGTTTAAAATGTATTTACAGCGTGGTTGGCTCTTGCTTGGCTTCATAGCAGTATGACGGGTACAATTAACAGCTTATAGATATACACGGACCAATCACCCAAAGACACAAAGTAAAGTTACTTTTTATTTAAGCTTTTTGTTTGCGATAAAGTGCAAAGCCAATGCTCTTGGCCCGCAGAATTGTTTTCGCGACTTTACGCCCAAATAGGTCCCAGTCCCTTGTTATTGACGTTCAGCACAAGCTACTGACCCCTCGAATGACAACTGTAGTAGATAGCGTATCATCGCCACCATCAGGTGGCGCAAGCAAAGCTCCGGAGCCTCCGGAGCCAGAAGTGTACAGCGATCGCTGGGAGATGATCTGGGGAGCCGGCTTGGCGCGCGGAGAGGTGCGTCGCCGGACTGAGTGTCATTCTGCTTTCCCGTCCTTACATGGAAATCGCCCCAACCGTCCGGAATGGCTTGCGATTGGCCAACACCATAGCGCTGGGATGCGGCGGCTGCATCGCCCGCCGTTGTGGACTTGCTGCGTTCCGGGAAGATAGACGTGAAGGGCGCCCGAGTGCTGGTGCCGGGTTGTGGGTGAGTGTGTGGAAATTTGCGTTTACTTAAAGAAAACCCTCCCGCCTGCCAATCGTACTACTAGTTCTCATAATCAAGAAGTACCATATCAGTCCTCAGCTTCCGCGCAATGCGAATGTAGGCAATACCCTTCGCCCTCGTACGGCCCCCATGGTCTGGATCTTAGCCGCCACAGCCGAAGTGGACAAGCGCGTTGTGGGTCCCTTTCCGACAGGAAGGTGGTGTTCATGCGACCTGACGTGACACCTACATGAAACACACTCTTGCACGCATGGGATCACATGCATGGGACTATCGTCTGCGCTGCAGACGGGGCTACGATCTACCCGTGTTCGTCTCTTCGGGTGCGAGGGAGGTGGTCGGACTGGAGCTGGCACCCACTGCGGTGGGGGAAGCTCGCGCCTACCTGCAGGAGATGAACGCGGCAGAGGGCGCACCGCCAGGTGACATGCGTGTGGAGGAGGGCGACTTCTTCCTGTGGACCGATCCTCGGGGCGGTGACGGCAGCTGGGATGTTGGCTTTGACTACACGTAAGCATACGTTTGGATCTGACGCCGTGGCTAGGACACCTGTTGTTTACGGTTCCTGGGTATTGGAGACGGGCTCCGGTTTCCGCGGACCGGAACACAGCGTCTCGACACAAGCAAGGAACGGGGGAGGGTAGCGAGGTGAATAGGAAGGGATATAGTCCGAGCTCCTGCGGCTGGCACCGTCAGCTTCGCCATTACCCCCCTAATTCGCGTGAACTGAATTTACATGAATATATATTCATCCTGGTCGTTATGTCGCCATCCATTGTGTGGCGCTTTGTTATCATCTACGTGATTGGACTGTGTAGGTTCGGTTGCGCGATGCACCCCAGCGCAAGGCAGCAGTGGGGTCACCACTGGGGTCGCCACGTGCGGTCGGGCGGGGTGCTGGTGACGCTGGTGTTCCCTGTCAACTCGGAGGCCGATCCAAATGTGGGACCGCCCTTTCCAGTATCGCCTGAGCTGTACTCCGAGATCCTGGTCCCTCAAGGTGGGGTTTCCCCTCAGAGGGGCTGCGGGGGTTGGGGCTAAGGAACGGGGGGAAAGAGCGGCCCAGGTACCAAGGAGGGAAGGGAAAAACAGGGTTTGGAACAAACAAGATAGTCCCGCGGGAGGAGGCTGAAGGGAGGCGAACGTGGTGGAGCGCACAGAGGGTTGGTAGGTACGCAGCAGGTCCGGTCTCCGTTGTTAGGAGGAGCGCTTCGATTATAAAGCTTTCTCGAAAGTGTTTTGCATGTGTTGTGTTGAATTCCGGGCGAAGAGCGAGGAGGCTTCGGAGCGCGTGTGTATTCGTATGTACGCATGGGTGATACGTCTGTATGCGTGTGCCTCGGCAGGCACGTGAATGCGGAGGGACACGTATGGCGGCGGCAGACGGGGGGGAATGCCGGGGGGGATTTTGCCGCGATGACGGAGACATATTTCGACGAATAGGACTGCGCCAAGCTGGATGCATGCTACGAGCTTTTGCTCTTGCTATTATTTATTACAACGCATATTTGCCGCAACGTGTTTAGTCCCGCGACCCGTAAGGCTCCTCGTAATAGTTTGCCGCTTCGCTTTACTATCCCTCCCTCCCGCAGGCTTTGAGGTGACCTACAACGAGCCGGTTCCCCGGGAGCTGAGTCACCCCTCTCGGGCTGGCCGTGAGGTGATGATGGTGTGGCGGAAACAGTGACCTGACCTGACCTGGCAGGCACCGGGACATGCGGGCGCAAAAACATCAAAACATTGTATACTGCCGCCACCTTGCACTAGGTCGGGGGCTTCAGGTCGGTCGTGATGGTAAGAGGTGCACGATTATGGATCATGTGCAGATTGGAAGAACCCAATTGGGCGATGGTTCGGACCTGCGATGGCACACATGTACATGGTGTGTGTGTGTGTGTACATTTTGTGTCTCGATGTGATGTGTGCTGCTAGCCTACATCATCATGACGGAGGGGCCCAGATCCGTGGGCCAAATGAACCGTGACAGCGCCGAAAGGCTACAGGACGGGCCATGCCAATGTGAAAGGTTACTTCAGCAAATACGCACCTTGGCGGGTGAATCATTGTAAATCATTGTGAATCAGGTGGTGAGGGACGAGGGTCGCGCCCCAAACGTTCCGAACCGACGGAATGAGAGGTGGGTAGCTCGTTCAGGTGTTAGGTTCACTGGGTTCTGCAGTTAGGTTCTGACCCCATGGAAAGGGTGACGATGAGGGTTAGCGTTATGTAATAATGTTGCTTTCCGTTTGTAATCATTTCATTATTCGTGGTCAACTCGTCGGTGACGTCGCCAGGTGGAATGACCCCAACCTGCCTCCGTTCCAAACATTTCCGTCTGTCGTTGCATGCTGATTACGAAGTAGGCAGGTGAGGCGCAGATTTTGCGGCCTGTGCCGCTGGTGTAACCGTAGCGCAGATGCAAGCTGGTTAGCCGGGACTGCACCTGGCGTCAAGGCTACCTTGGTATGATTCAAGGCCACGAACCAGTGTCCAATCCAATGGCGCAGGTGGCGGGCACGTGTGCAGGTGCGGGACAGGTACACAGGTGCACAGGCAGGTACGGTGTTCTGTAGGTAATGCGTCACTTGGTTGTTCGGTGGAAGTCCCGTTGTGCAGCACCCTAAATGGTGCTTCTTTGGGCCGCACGGAGTGTCTTGTCAGCGTTCCAGCTGTTGGCCATCAGGATCAAAGCGCCACATGGGTACCACGGGGTGGCTTGCCCCTCCCCCTTCTGGAGGAAGAGAATAACATATTTCACACGACCACCAAGAGACATGGGACAGGATGTAGCGTTCATTTGATTGCCAATAAGTTGGCGACGGACAAAACATCACATGTTCGGGGCAGGGGCTATCATAAGCACCAATATCACCAATGCCAAAGCGTTGAAACCTTCTACACGGATGGGATGTCTGCGACGGCGGGTGAACGGGCCCCCTATAGCCCATGGCATGCTGTGTATGCCGGCAATCAGCTTCACCCCACAGCATCGCGCGCTACCCGTTTCATCGCTTCAGCCAGCAGGGCCGGGGGATCGCCCTCAGTCACCTCCATAGCGTGCTGCATCGCTCAACTTAACAACACAACGCGTCCAAGCAGCAGGTTTCAGACAGCACGGTCAAACCAGTTCCGCGCCCAAAGCCATGCTTGTCCCTCTTCTTCTATGGCCTTGTCACATGCTTGACTTCCATGTTAGTTCAGTTGTCATGCCTGATGTCCATTTGGCCGTGTTTTCGTTGAAATGTTGGACGCGAGGATATTTGCCAATCGGGTGCATTTTTCACACACGGCTCCTCACCGCCCCACTCCTCTCTCGCGTGCACCGCCAACTTCGTGCAAAAGCCTCTGTGTTGTCATTACGTCCAGCAGTCGCTCCAGGCCCTCCAGATACGCCTCGTATGTACCCGTCCGCGTTTGCCGCTTTCGTGTCCGCTGTCGCCATTGCTGCTGCTGCTGTATTTTCATCAGCAGCTGGAATTCAAGTGCACATTATGCAGCCGCCGGCTTGCGAGCCTTGGGCCGTACCTCCACATCCTGCACAGCCCGAATGTAGATGGCATCAGGGGGGTGATCGCGCTCGCCCTGCTCATAAGCGTACGATGACGCCACCGCAAGCATCTCTCCAGTTCGTGAAAAGGACATCGAAGCAACGGAGGTGGGGTACCGGGCGGTTTGGAATAGGCGTTTCTTGTTCTCGCCGTCCCAGATGCAGATGACGCCATCGCCGCCGCCGGTGGCGAAGGTGCCGTACCCTGCGCCATACCCCACACGGGGTGTTCATGGCAGCCGTCGAAAGGGCAGGGGTGCGGTGGTAAACAAGAGGGCTAAGACGGACGGTAACACCGATTTTTATTTGGGATTATTTGCTGTGCACTTCCAACGGAATGAAACTGCGTCCGACCGACCGCCAAAAAAGGTCGCCATGAAATACGATAATGGGGAGCAGCAAACCTCAGTAAGGACACGCCTTACCATGGACTCATTTTATTTCCTACTGTGTTTTGACGTGTCCTCCTTCGCGACGCTATATATCAGGCAGGCCCACAGCCCAAAATCAACCTTCCTCTTTTCCTCGTCATCCCCGTTCCCCTTTTTTCCTACTCTGCCCCTTGCGCACACGGTCGCACCCACCTGAATGAAATGTGATGGAGTGGACCGGATACACAGTATCCTTGCCACCCTCATTCCGCCGGTGGCATTTGAACGCGTACTTGTTAGCCTGAGTCAAGTGGTGGTTGGGCAGGGGGTCAGGCAATGACGAAAATTCACAGAGGGGACCATCATCGTCCGCGATTTGCAGGGTGCGAGCTATCCCGTATATCGGGACATACGGGGCGTCGGTCAGCTATGCCCAACGCCCCGTACGTCTACATGTAATGTAGTCGGGGACACGGGAAGAATGTGATAACCACACGTGTGTGGGATAGCATGCAAAGAAAATTTGATAGCTGCTCGATACCCTCATGCAGCTGACCCCACCCAGGCCAGGCCGCCTGTCCGTCGTTGCCACCAACAGCTTCCAGCTTAAGTGCTAGAGGGGCTAGAAGTGGTCAGCTGCACCTGTATAGATACTTCAGACAGGAAACAGGAATAAGAATGCCCCAAGTCTGCCCACCCACCCAATCGATTCACCTGAGCATCAGTTGCATCAAAAAACTCCATTGCTACCCGCCCTTCCACCGAGCCCAGTGCGTAGCCCCTCCCATCAGTGTACACCGACAATGAACGAGTCTGGAACTTGAGCGAAGACTCCCGGTGTTGCTCCAGCGCCTCAGGACTAGGTCCGCCAGACAGCCTGCAGGAGACGACCGGGTGGAGGATGGGGAGACGACCGGGTGCCGGGTAGCACTTGGGTGTTGGGGGCTCGGCGAGTTTGCAGCAATGCTGTAAGGATTAGAACCTGAGATCTCCCTCCCCGATGATTCCTTCGAGAGGAGGTTAGCGTGGAACGACGTGCGAACAGAGAGCCTCACCCCGTCCGACCGGAAAGCGCCTCCTGGCCGGTGGTAATACACATCTGCCAGAAGACACTTTCACCCCCTAAGAAAACCCCACCAGATCTCCGTCATCTCCCAACATGTAACTGGAGCTATCACGGAGCTATCACTGGAGCTATCACGGAGGGCAGCAGTGACTCCAAGAAGCGATAGAGTTATTGGGCACAAGCAACACTGCCTGCGGATGGATCGTGCGGGATAGATCGTCCAACGTTGTGGCATCGGAGTTCACACTGTGAGACCCATATTGGACAATGTGCGAAGCCCTGCGATTAGACAGTGTCCGACCTGCCAAGACGCCGAACCGTTTCTCCTGCTCAACCTCTCAAGTAAACAAGTCACAAGAACGGCGATATGGCACGGTGCGACAAAAGAATTTATAGTTGGCAAACGCCAAGTCCAGTCTCCTTCGTAATGTAATGGCGTTGCCTAAGCATGTCAACGACCTAAGCACAGTTCCCAAGATGCTCAATAGTCAGATAGAGCCTGTACCATTTGCACACGCACATAGGCCACATCCCCTTGCCCCAACCACAATGCCGTGAGCTCCGGCTACTCGGTCAGGACATTTGCCAGAAAGGTTGAGCATCAATGATGCAATCGTTGCAAACGCACGTACGTCTGGACGCGCTATATACAAATGCCACGCACTTGCCAATCGATGTTATGGAGAAAGGGAGAGAGATCATGCAAGCGAGCGATCCCGGATGCGGAGGGGGACGCCCCTCCCTGGCACAGCCGCGCGATTTCCCATCCTGATCTTGAGGCTATGCTGACCGGCTATGCGACTATCCTGCCTCTCCTTCCCGCAACTTATCAACACCCCGAATTTCCACCTGCGGATGTCGTATATGAGCACGTGTCTCCCCGAGGTCGCCACCACCAGCCGTTCCTTGCCAGCCGAGGCGGCGTACACCTTGCCCGGCACCGCCACCGAAGACACGCAGTTCTGGCCGGGGGCCATCCGGGGATCCCAAATCCGCAGCCCCTGGTCCCAACTGCCGCTCAACAGCACCCCTGCCGGGAGCGAACGGGAGTTGAGAAGGGGAGGAATCATCGGAACTGGGGGCAGCAAAGCAAAGCATCTTCAGCTGAGTCCGGAACCAGAGGAACAGAGAATACAAATACATCAGAACGCCACCGCATGCGATCAACGGTGCGAGCTGGTAAGATGAACCCCATGGCGTTGTCTGTTTTTGGGGTCAGGGTTTGACGGCCAGCGCGGGCGTGGGATCCCAGTGGGGGCGTAGAGCGCTGCGCCTTATGCGCCGTCTAGGTGTGCATGTACCCACAGCTTCATGCCGTTAATTACTTTACATCATCTTTTGGGTCTCAGTGAGACTAATTCTTATCGATTGCTGCACATTCGCGTGTTCCTCGCAACACCTGCGACATCGGGAAGCAGCCACTGGTGCATGTGACAGCCACTGATGCGAGTAATTTGTTGAAGCCTCGGGATTGCACATCGTAGGTCCCTTGTTCCCAGCGACCCTCCTCTACTCGGAAAGCACAAGCGTTCTGCTCTTCCACACAAACATGTACAGCATTGTCTATGCCTCTTCTAAATGACATGTGCCTTGCAACAGTGTGGCTACCCAGCCAGCCAGCTTCACTCAACTAACACCCACCCACTAACGCCCGCCACTGACCCATCAACACCTGTTCATCACCATCCATACCCTAGAAAACACCGACCCGCATTAAACTGCAACCCCTAAGCCCCGTCGCTCCTTGTCAGCCACATCCCCAGTCCCTCCCCGCCTGGCCGCCTCCACACAAACTGGGGGGGGGGGGTGACGGCCCCAATAAACTACCACCCAGCCAACTATGCCGGTGAATGTGCGATATCTGACATGGCGCCTCACCCTGCGCCGGCAGGAAGATAATCGACTGCACACCCTTTCCATGAGTCTCGAGGATCGTTCCCCTGGCGGTCTGGACGTCATACCTGCGATATCCCAGGGTGAATGACGGAGTCGGGCAGCGTGGTTGGAAGAGAGACGATCATGCATAGCCGCACCAAGCTGTCTCTGCAACTGCTGCGTGTATCACTGCAGCCCAAGTCAACACATCAGCGTGCGGATAGCTGGGGCAAATGTCCTCAGAGACGGCAGTGCTAGGGCATTAACCATTTGCCTCGTCTCAACAACGCCCTGACGGAAGTTCCCTCTTACAGCAAGGCAATAATCTCACCGTCATGCTGACACCCTTACTGAAGGCAATGTATATCTGCTTACCGTTTCACTTGTCCATCCAGCCCAGCAGCATAAACGGTATTGTCATTTTCAAAGCAGCAGTCCAACACAGGTGCTTGATGCGGGTATGATGCCCGAGGGAGCCGCGTGACAGCATCATATAAGTGTAAGCTCTGCAATGAGCCACCCGTTCGCGGTGGTTTGCGGTAGTTTGGGGGTGGTATCAGAGGGGTTCGACATTATAGGGCAGGGCGGAAGCAGGTGAGCTCCTGGGGCGCTTGGACATAACGGTCCCTTAGGCGCAATGTGGATGTGCAACTATATCGGCGGGGGTAAAGCTCCACACCGGCAAACTAGGGACACAGGGGATATAACCCCCAAATTTTATTTCACCTTGTCCCATGAAGATGCGAGCAAGAGGTCACTCGTTTGGCTGAATATCACACGCGAAATGCCGTCAGCGGGTGGGGCGTCCACGAGCTCCCCAAGGTACGCCGCTGAAGCAGCCATGAAGCCACTGGCCTAAGAGCGGCCGCGCCAGCGGCGATAAGTCAGAGATAGCCGCCTTCCTCCCGCCAAAGATGCTCTACGCTGTGCCGAACTCAGAAGTTAATAGGTACTTGAAGCTAAACTATTTCAAAACGATTTATGAAAATATTATGCATTTGCAGCAGGGAACAGGTTCCAAGGCCAAAATAAATGATCAGCTAGCAGGGACAGGGCTCTGTTAAACCACAACTTTCAAATCTCCTAAACACGGATATATCACAGCGTATACAGGCGTTGTCAGATTACGAATTGGCGTCTAACTCTCTTGAAGGACCGAAGCAAGAAACCCAGCAGACGGCAGTACGGCATGTGAAATTCGGGACAGCTAAATTGCATACGGAATCGCGATGCGTTCCAACATAGCAGTACAGTTAGATATTGTCTAAACGTCGTAAGCATTTTGGATACATTTTTGGCGCCGAGGAAGCGGGAAACTGTGTAGACTTCTGCCACTTGTTTGAGCAACGCCCCAGTTTACAAAAACAGGTTGTGCAATGTTTACGTTCGTTACGATGATATATTTACATTAGCAATTAGTATGCCGTGAAGGGACCGCTATCGCCAACTGCAAATCTACCCGAAAGGAAACCCCTAACTTTGATAGCAACTGGCTGTCCTAGAATATGTCGGATATGATAATTTACAATGCTGGTGAACCTGAGGTTTTGCGGGCACGCGAAGAGCAGCAGGCATCTCACCTCCTTTCGCCTGAAGAGACACCATCGCCTGGGGACACGGCACGATTGACAGACTCCGCTCGGTGTGGCCAACTTAGCTATATGGAGCCTAGCCTCCAAATTGATGCAGATGATCCGCTGCCACAGACCGAAAACACTGACCCAATCCCGCCGGGTGACGACATCGATTTTCCATCGGCTCGTGACTCCCCGGAAATCCCTGGTGCATCTTCAGTTATGCTCCATCAATGGGATCTGCGGGATTCGGCTCCGCCGTCACCGCGCTCCGAGCAAAGCTCTCAGTCATCTTTCTACCCGCCCGGCTCCTCACGCACCAGCAACACCGGAGGTGAGCTTTATATTTGGCTGCATGTTACACAGGCATTTCTGCGTCGAAAGAATCTTCCTAGACCCCACACTTCATTGACTCCCCTCCGCCCGTAAACCTGAGCCTGGTCTTAGCACAGCATGGGCCCCTTTTCTATCATTAAGACCCCGTAAGGCACGGCACAACTCGAATCAAATGGTCCTACATGTCCCATTTACTTGCCCGTCACCTGCGTGGTTTCAAAGCCACCTCGTTCCCACGTGCACCTTATGTGGATCCCCCACGCGCAGTTGCTGCAGTCCCCGAGCCCCGCAGCCTGGTCCGCAGTCGCGACCCCAAGGCTGACCTCAGCACCGGCGACGTCGTGATGCTGATGCATCAGGTATGCAGGAGGTCTTCGAGTAGGAGGCAGTCAGCCCTTCATTTCGCATTTGTATAAATGCAGCACTGGCATTTACACGAACTAAGTGGCACATACGCTACCACGAGTGTACTCGGTCTAACAGTAGGTTAGCACGAGGTGTGCCTCTTTCCCTCCGCTTTTTAAAAGCCATTCTTGGCCCTCCTTCACGGCTTTCGTACGATCCGCTCGAAACGCCACGTGTATGGCGCTGGGAAAGAGGGTTTAGGGAAGGCATGGTGACAAGCAAGTCCCCAAGGCACCGCCCCTTTACCATCCGCTTTCCATTCCCATCATCGGTACAGGGTCGGCCATACATCGCTATACAGGCCCGCCTGCCGTACAAGGAGAACGCCTCTCACACTTGCCTAGAACCCGCGGAGGAGGGAGCCGCGCTGGAGAGTGAGGCGTTGTCGTACCTTGAGGTCGTCAAACAGGTACGACACAGACACGACAATAAGTGTTCCATGAGAGGCCGGGGTAATCGTTAATCGGGATTGCTTTTCTCTTTCCTTTTCTTCTGCCTCCCATCGCCCTTCGCGGAAGAAAACGTTTCTTTCCACGTGGGAGGGAAATGACGTGAAACGTGCTCGTGTTTTGCGCCAAACACACCCTGTCATTACCATGCCCTTCTACTAATGCTTCTCCGCTCGTGCATGGTTTACCATGCTGTCTGGTGGTCTGTATCGTGCCCCAAACAGGGCCCCTTCGTGGGCTTCCGCTCCGGGGCTGCAGGCAACCGCTTCATGCAGCCCCGCCGCAAAGCGCCACACCGGCTGGTGTTCTTCAACCACAACTGCGGAGTGTGGGAACAGTGGGATGTGATAGCCGAGGGCTGGCGGACCGTGCCCTGGTCCACCCTGCCCATGCTCCTGAGGAACAGGCACCTGCCGCAGGTATGTGTTTAATTCGGATTGACCTATATCTAAGCTTCATTTCTCCCAACCTCTTCGATATATCTACCTACACTCAGCTCCCTGATTCGATCGCCTTTTCCTCTTCCTCCTCCCCCTCCCTCCCTTTCGCAATCAGGTTCAAATCGCAGTGGATGTGGTCCGCGTGGGTTACTTCACCTCTCCCGGCCTGGCGGGTCCCCGCTCCCTGCTGCCGATAATTCCGGAGGACCCCCTCCTGGAGGACCGCAACCTGCGGCGGATTAGCAACCTGCTCATCACGGTATGTGTGTATGTGGACTTTAGGTTTGTGGACTTTGGTTATTTACGGTCTACGCTTTAAGGGCTCACGGTTTGGGGAACGGAGGGCCGATATGACATAACGCTAACCCCATACACGAGACACGCCCCAGCTGACCACCTAAGCGGGCCCGCGAACACCCACCTTCGTGTGCACACCGGCTTTGTTTGTTCATCACCTTCCTCAACTCGCTCGCATTCGTCCATCATTTTGCGACCTTCGTGAGAAGCCGCTATCTGCGTCGTTCAGCTTATTGAGGTTGGTAGATTGGCTTTAGGTCACTATCATTCCGTGCACGCTCTGCCCTAAGGAGATGAGGATCTGAAGGATGCCGAACGACTGTACTGTTAGCTCCCATTGTCCGTTCCGCCTTGTCCGTCCCGTACACATGCCGTACCCATTCGTTTGTCGAACCCCGCAGGAATGGTTTAAGTTCGTCGACCATGAGAAGCTGCTCCGCGAGGGGCTGGAGGCTGACCTGGCGGCAATGGCGGATGAAACAAGGGAACTCAAGATTAAGACCATTCAGCAGGTGGGTACCGGGGATGGGTGGTGCGGTTCTGAGACGTAGTCGTAGTGTGGGGTGGGGCCAGAGCGAGAGAAGGACAAGGCGCGTATGGGGGGGGGCAGAGATAAGTGTTAAAAGCAAGGACTGTCAATGCCCACAGCCTGGACTTCGCCAGCGATGGATTCTTATCGGTGGTGCAGTTGTGTCAGGTCCTGCGCTGTTGTTTAGATGTAACGTAGCAGTTAAGAGGTGTATAGGACGGTCGCTCGGTCTTTCACACGAGCTGGGGTCCGATGGACTGGCATTCTACCCATGGACGGCCCCTCGCCCTAGCCGCTGCTGTCGCACCCGAGCTGTGGGTGTCGGAAATGTCGGGGGACTTGGAGCAAATTGGGCCACTACCGCGCCAGATGTGCAACCGTTCTGCTTGGATGCTGACTGAGGTAACCCCCTCTTGGTGAATTCTCTCCCACTCGTGACCCGCAGGTGGAATACTTGCGAATGCAAATCAACGAAGAAATGACGTCTCTGTTCAACCATGTGACTCTTCGGGACGAGGCCATCGCCACGCTGCGCGGTTGGTTGCAGAGGGCGCAACAGTTGGCAGCGAACCGGATGGCGAGGCAGCGACATCGCCGCACTCTCATAGCATGGAGGTGAGTCCGCGTGCCGTGACGCGCACAATCACTAAGATAGAGAAACTGCCATCTTTGTTGTTGACATCACCATTCTCACGACACGTCCGTTTTGCTGCTTCCCGAAGCCATGCGACTTCGCCTCTTACCTTCACCCTCTTACCCGTTTGCCTGTGTGCCTTACCCCGCACTCCACGTGTCCATCCCCAACCCTGAACGTGCACGCTGCACCCCCACCCAACAGGTACGTGGTGGACGATATCGTGTTTCGAAAGGCGGCCATTTTGAAGCTGTGCCGCAAGCGGGAGAATGCCCTGCGGGAGGTGGCGTTTCGGGCCTGGAGCCAGCACACCCGCGCAGTGATTGGGGCAGCGGTGAAGCTCAAGTTCGCAGTGCAGGTGGGCGGAGGTGGGCGGAGGGGAGCCCTCTGCTTGGATGGAGCGAATGATGCTCACATTGCACACCGACCCAAGACAGAAAATTTGGAACGCTTTGACGGCAACCCTTTCACGGCACACACACACACATACGCACATACGTCAAGACAAAGACGTATACGTATACATATGGTGGCGGGGTGTGTTGGGGGGGAAGTGGGGTGAGATAGGGTTGCTAGCCTGGCACTCGCAGAAGGATCAACGATAGGATGTGGGCGTAATAAGGAATGGCCATTACAACTGCAGGGGAACGGGCGATGAGAGTCTCAGGAGGGCCTTGGGTTCTTCCTTTGGGGTGGTGGCGCGGCCTTCGTGAAATCCAACCCTCCAGCAACGGTGTGCTGCTTTGCGATATGTATTTTCGCAATACCTAACACATAAACCCTGGCCATGCCAAAGAGACCGCTGTACGATGGTGACCAGGTGCCGGAAATTTAAGCTCAACGTCGTCCGTTCGCTGATGCTAACCTTACGAAAATACGGGGAGGATAGCCCACTTATCCTGCGTGTCTTACAGATGTCACGTGTCTCTTCGGATGGCGTTTCATGCTGCTTTGCTTTGCGCTCGCCCCATTTCCATGAGTTTGCTGCAATTACATTATCCTGAATCACCCCCACCCATACGCTGTGTTACTTGTCAAGTCACCGTTATCCTGATGTGCCGATTTGCTGCGCAGAGGCGCTCGCACGCGATCATGCTGCGTGTGCTGCAATGCTGGAAGTTTGCAGTCGCGCGCCGCAGCTGGCGCGAACGAACCATGCTCACGGCCGTGCAGCGCCGCTCCGTGCGCCGCCTCAGCACCGCCTTCATCGCCTGGTGGCGGCTGACCGCGCAGCGTGCCCTGGGACGACGGGCCTTGCTGCGCGCGCTGCACGGGGTCAACCTGCACTGGCAGGCGGCGGCGTTGACGGCCTGGAGAGCAGCCGCGCAGGCTGTGCACCAAAAGATGGTGCAGGTAAGCAGATGGGCTGCAATTGCATTATAGATGTGTCAGCAACCTTTTAGCCACGGACATCAACAATGGTATTGGAGTGGAAGTGGTGGAATTGGGTTTGGGATGATTGCCAAACCGCGTGTGCGTGCACTCTCGTAGCTACATGTGTGGAGCCAATAGGAGTGGTAGACGGCCACATTGAAGGGGGTTAGGGACTACAGCATGATTTGGTTGCCAGCCCCTTCATTGTGGGGCAGGTCAGCGCAGACGTCAGCGTTGTGTACATGAGGGGTATTCGGCCCTTGGCGCTCGTTACTTGCTGCCAGCAGTAGGCGGAAATTGTATTCTCGTCGTTTCCTTGCACGTTTACTGCTCTTCACTCCTGACTCCCCTTGAATCCTTATTTCCACCTCTGCCGGGAGTGAGAACTATTGAGGACTATTCGGTTTCGTGATTTCAAACCCGTTCGATCAACCTCGGGTGTGCGCCGGCGTGCAGGCGGATCTGCTGCTGGCACGCCGGGCTACACGGATGCAGGCGATGGCGCTTGAGGCGTGGAGGGACCAGGTTCTCCGTGGCCGCGTTGCCGATCGCTACGCGCGGGCTGTACTGGCGCGGAGGGCATTGGTCGGCTGGCGGCATACCACGGGGTTAGCACGCGCTGCATGTGCGGCCGCGGAAGCCATGGCAGCGGCGAGGCCGGCGGCGCGGCGCCGTGAAGTGCTCACTTCCTGGCACGTCACCACCGCGGCGGCAGCTTCGCTGAGGGCGCGGCTGAACCGGCATGTAATGTCTCGGGCGGCGGTGCTGCAGGGCCGAGCGTTGGCGGCGTGGGCACTGGCGGCGCGCGCGCGGCGGCGGCGGCGGGTCATGCTTCAGAGGCACTTCACAGCGCTGCGGCTGCGAACGGCGGGCGCGGTGTTGGGGGGCTGGCGGGCAGTGACGACACGAAAAGTGTGGCGGCGCGTGAGGGTGGTGGCGGCGCTGGGACATGCATCCACGCGGCGGTGAGCTGTTCTCCGTTAGCTCAAGGTTGCCCGAATGTCACATTGGATTAGGCATCTTTAATGGTGGGGGAAATAGTATTGGTGGTGGTGATGGGGATGGGGAGGATTGGCCACGATGGTAGTGATGGAGGGGCGAACTTTAGCTGGTGCATTAGTGGTCTCCCTGCTTAGATCTACTCAGAGGTCCTTGGGTGTTGTCGTCTCTCTCTTCCCTCCATTTCGCTTCTTCGCTGTACGCTGACTTCTGACTGTTGGCCACCCGGGCCCATCCCGCTGTGTATGCCCTTCCGACGGGCTCGGCCACCGTCGTCGATCCTTCCGTCTTCAGGTTGACGTCTGCGCTACTCTCCTGGCACGCGTACGCCGCCCAACGTCGCGCAATAGCCGGCCGCAAAGCGCTGGCCATTGGCCGTCTCCGTCGCATGCGGCTGGCTGCGTGCGTGGGCGCCTGGCACCAGCTGGCGACCCGCCTCCAGGTGGCCAGAACCAACCTGCTGGCACTGTGCAGGAGGCTACTGGTAAGTGCAACAAGGGGACGGCACGACACGGCAGTCAGAATTCTGGTGGATCTGCATCTCTTTCTTAGGCGACCGGTGCAGAGGCAGGGGCTACGTACGTTACTGATAATTACATCATCACGGATCTCACGGGCATTTGCCGACGTCCTCACTCGGTCTTCACGTCCATGAACTTCATTTCCAGCACCATTACCAGTACATGTTCTGAGTATGTAATTTAATCCGCTGTTTTGCAAAAGGCGGCTCAAGGCTTCAGACAGGGCTGTTGTTTTTAGTCCTGTAAAACGTGCTGCAAGGAGGGGGAAAACGGGCCAGAAGGGGTGGGGAAGGGAGTAATTCAGGACAGACAGAAGTTGAGCAGGAGGGCCCGCGGGGGTGCGACTATACCATAAACTCCACACCACATTGCCCCGCTCAATCTACCACCTGCATCTCATCCCGCGGCCATGCCGTGGTATCTGCGGCCGGTCTGCCTGATGCTCAAGTGCACTCATTGCTGAAAATCACAACTCAGCCAAGCTGACCTTGTTGCAATCCCCCTCAATGCAGACCTATACATTATCGTCCGCGTTCCGAGAGTGGCGTCAGCTGACTGCGTCGGCAGGCGCCGTCAGGTCTGCGGTGGCACGAGCACTGCCGGTCAGCACTCGCGATCTGCTCCGGGATGTGCTGGCGACCTGGTGGGTATCACACTGCGCCATCTCGCCCGTGGTCATTGATGGTCTCGGAGCCGCCTTGCGCAATGTGGCATCCGAGGGCCGGCGCCCTGGATCTGCACGAGCCACGCCCCCCACAGGGGGTATCGCCGCCGGCCGCCCGGTCTCCACTGGAGTGACGCCACGGCAGTCGGCGGGTCAGGTGTACGATACTGCAGTACGTATGACGACGTCCTTACCAACTAATATCGGTATCGAACTTTCTGCCGCAGTGATGGGCGATCTTCAGCAGCACCATCAGCAGCAGCTGAGCGCCCAGCAGAGCGGCTTGTCTCCAGAGCCTGCTGCTCCTTCCGTAGACCCTACGTCTGTGATGACCAACTCCGCCGTAATGACAGCGAACACGTCGATGTCAGTACACGAGGCAAGGTTGCCGGGAAATCCAGACACATTTTCATCGACAGGGACTTGGCCAGCTCCATTCGATGTCTCACCGATTCGGGCCAGCAACAACGGCAGCGGTGCTGCCGCTGCAGCGGCGGCGGCGGCTGCTGCCGCTGCCTTGGCCGCCTCAGCGGCGCCGACAGAGTTCGGCTTTGCTTTGTCGAACACCGCAGGTTACACATCGCCTTCGGCCCGCGGCCGTACATATCGGGAGGCCTTGGTGGCGGGTGCAGCTGCCGCTGCTGCAGCGGTGGCGGCCGCCGGCCGCAGTACGCATAGCGCCGGCGGCGGTAGTGGTGGCATGGCTGGCACGCCCACCGCACAGCACCGCAGCAGCTACATCAATATCGGCGGCGGCACTGCGGGGCCCTTCGTTCCCGCCAACGCTGCCGTCATTGGACAGGGCTCCTCTCCCGTGCTGGTGGAGATGGGGCCGGGCCACGGCGGCGAGGGCCCGCTGACGCCGGTGGGCCTTCCTGAGCTGCTGGACAGTGCCGTAGGCCTTAGCCTGGAAGGCTCCACGCCGGCAGGTTTAGATCTCTTATCACCTGTCGGAAACGGCGCAGTGGACGATGAGCACACTGAAGCACTCACTGCGGCGGCGGCGCGCCCGTTATCACACCCACTACCTGCGGAGACGCTCCAAGAGCATTCGGTGCTGCTTCAGACGCAGACGTACGCTGAGGCAGCCACGCCGGCTGCCGCCCGTACACTGGGATTTGCAGAAGATGCTGACCTACAATGGCAGCAACAGCAACAGCAGGCGCGGTTGCTGAGTGGGGCGGATGCGGCGCCAGCGACGCCGGCGACGCCGGCGCTAGGACTGACTGTATCCCTGCCGCGGTCGCAGCCGGGCTCCACCGGTCGGCGGGCCGCGGCGGCAGCAGCACGCAGCAGCCTCGCCCGCTGGCTGGCGGCGTCGGTGCTGGCGCGCTGGCGGCGCGCCGTGGAGACACGGCGGCTGTGGAGGGCGTCCCTGGAGTCCATACGGGTCGCGCACCGGCGCCAGCTATCCACCGGGGTGCTGGGAGCTTGGTTGCAGGCAGTGGCGTCTGCCAAGGCTGTGGCGGGGGCTGCAGCGGCGTTGGCCGCCCAGGCGAAGTCGCGTGTCAGCCGCCAGATTCAGAGAGAGGTGTGGGGAGGGGGCGTTTGGTTGGTGGGGCCAATTCACATGGAGCTGGCTGTGGGACTGGCTGCAGCTCTCTAGATGTGGCAAGGGATTCTAGGGTGATGCTGACGGACCATGTACGGATTCACCTTATGCATGTTTCCGCCGGGGTGGGTGGGTGAGTTCGTGCTGAGCCACGTCTGGCGAGTGCCGCGTGCCTGGACTGCGCTCCAACGGGGAAGCATTATCCAGATTTTATTATGGGAAGGGTAGATTTGGTTTATCGCGCGGTGGTGCCGCCGGGTGCTGTCCGATCCCCACCGCCGTAGGTGGTGGCATGGGTCTCGGTACGACATAAGTCATACCAAAACCCATGCGTAATCGCACACTGCCCATTTCCACGACACCTAATCACACCATACCCTCCGACCCCAATCCCCAATCCCGACCGCACCTAATCTCCAATCTGTTGTGGATTTCGCGTTAGGCCCCGCCTCCCTCCGCATACTACTGAATGAAAGCTCCGCAACCACCTTACCTCTCTTCCTCTTGCGGTTCTCGCCCTCTGCCGGGGTCTCAACTCATCTCAACCCCAGGCGCTGACCTTCTGGCGCGTCGCCGCGCACCGGCGTGTCACGCTGCGGGCGCTGTTGGCCCGGCATCTGATGCGCACCGGAGTGGCCACTGCGCGGCGTGTGCTGGCGGCCTGGCACGTCCTGGCGGCTTCCCTGGCGGCGGCGAAGCGGCGGGTGCAGCGGATCATCAGGTGGGCTCAGTACGGCATCAGTCCATTGGGTCGCTCCGCCACACGAGGCCTTCCCGTGATATGTGGTTGAACTGCGCGTAGTGCAGTTACAGTGTAATTAACAGTGCAGTGCAGGTTAGGCTTCATTTTCTTTCCTCCCTTGTCCCTCCATCATCTCATTACGTGGATCATTTCCTCTCCTCTATTGTAACACCCCCTCCCTGATAAGTGATTTGTGTTTTTCACCAGCAGTACCAGGTCTCCTCATCCGCTCGCCTTCCCCACAAGAGCTCTCTCGTTCAATTTCTCAACTCATTTCACACTCGGGTAACCGCCCTCCCACACCTCATTTGCAACGGGCCGCCACTTGCCGCATCGCTTCTGTGCTTCCTCTAATCTTCCGTAGCTACCTCGCGCCAGGCATTGAAGTACAGGGAGGTTCTTATGTAGTTAGCTGTATGGCTCAAACGGCACCTATACGGGGACCTATCTATGTCCTTGTGTTAGACTTTTGGCATGAGGTTTCCAACTCACTTGGACGAGGTTGGGTAGCCCCACACTGGATTTGCAGGCCGGCCCATAACACACACACACTGGATTTGCAGCCCCCCAAACACATACGTGAACATACACGCACACCCCTGCAGCCGCCGTGAGAGTGCTCTGCTGATCAGCGTGCTGCGGGATTGGCGCGGGGAGGTCTTTGCGGGATCGGCTCGCCGCAGTGCCGCGCACCAACTTGCCACGACCCAGGCACGTGGTGTGCTGGCGTCCGCCCTAATGGGCTGGAGCGGCGCCGCGGCTGTGAGGCGGGAGCGTGCGGCCAGGCAGGCTCATGCGGTGCGGGTCACGTCTAGGCGGCGGCTGGTGGGCGCCTTCCGTGTGTGGCGATGGGCGGCGGAAGCGGCCAGCGAGAGGGAGGTCGTGGCCGTGCGGGCGAGTCGGACGGCGGCGCTGCGGACAGCGTTCAGCGGTTGGCTGCACATCGCTGAAGGTAGGTGCTAAAATGCTGAATGCAAGGCAGGGGGAAAATTGGAGACTGCCCAGCAGGCGCGGGCCACTATGGCAGACACGTCCTTCTGCAATTGGGATTTTCAGCTCCTTTTACAACTCCGGCGCACCTTTTGGCGTCCATAACCCATACGTGTAGGCACACTCGGTGGTTTCCCAGGTGCTGTGCCAAACCCGCCTGTAGCAGTTGCCCGCTCTGTGCGCCCTCCTTTCCGCCCTTCCTCCACTTTCTTACCTTCCCTCCCGGCCATTAATCTTCCCCACGGTACGCGGTGCGTCATGCTGGCACTATTTCATGTCTCGTGTATTCGTCTTCCCCCTGTCCATCCTCCTCCTTGGGCCTCAGAGCGCAACCATTTGAGTACTGCGGATCTCGCCTCCTCGCTGCGACGTGCAACCACATGGCGCGACCGGCGGGTGATAAGGAGCTGTTTGGGAGCGCTGGCAGACCACAGGGAGTGAGTTGCGGGGCCGGGGAAGGGTGGGCGCTCAAGCTGCAAGGGGTGGGATGGGGAGGAAAAGAGAAGGGAGGATGGCATATTCCTGAGTCCTGAGTCAGGAGAGAGATCCTTCATTCAAAAAGACCAAAGCGCGTAACTGCTTAGTAGGGGAGGAGGAGGAGGAACAGGCGAGGCCAGCTCGGGGCCGCAAGGGTGAATGATGCCTAGCCGAGGGGACAAGAAAGGGGGGATAGGCAGCAAGGACTAGGATAACCAACGACCCCCATGGGTCACAGTAACCCCCTCATGGGTGGCCAGTAATCGAATGATTTATGGATTAGTTACCCATTTATTAACTGATTTAAGGGGTGCAACTGTGTATACATGCGCGTGCGTATGTGCGCACGTGAGTTTGTGTATGCGTATGTGCGCCCGCGCTTGACCAGTGGAGAGAAAGGTTTCCACTATCCCCAGACTCCGTACCCTCGGGGTTGTACGCCCCAATGATCTGCTTCTATGAGTCTATAACACTGACATACGGTTGCCCCTCAAGTACTTCTACCCCTTGGGTTTTTTCGTCGTATCGGGAAAATATCTCCTCCTGTGATTTGCCCCTCGCCCGCGTCTCCCAGGCATCATTTGGATCTGCATCAGCGGGCGGTAACGTTCTGGCGCCGGTCCACCCTGGCGGCTGTGTTGATGTGCTGGAGGGTGGAGGTGGCGTGGGCGCGTTGGGGCACGCAGGAGGTTGCCAAGATACGAACCAGGTAGGGATCCTGGGGAACTGCAGCAGCTGTAACGGCGGCCTGCCAATGCAAATGTCATGTTTTCCCACATACCGATACGAACGGATACATGCATAAATTCTCATACATTCGCACCACATGCACATGCGCGCACCCAACAGACTCACATATACACGCACACATCCGCAGCCCGGCCGCCCGGGCCCTTCAGATGTTTTTATTCGTGCTGTCACTTTATCCCCTTATCCCAACCCCCGTCCCAATCTCAACCCCGCCGTGTTTGTCTGAGAGGTTCTTCGTACTCACACTCATCGCTGCTCCCGTACTGCCCTTTTTTATCCCTTTCGTTCCAGGGGCACTCAGCGTCTTCAGTACCGCTGTCTGTCACTCTGGAGGTCATTCGTCCGCGCAACTGCAGCGGCCCGTGTCGCCGCGGACAGCCTGCGCATCCACCGACAGCGCAATTGGCTTGCAGAAGTACTGGGGGACTGGCAGCTCGCCGCGGCGGAGTCAGTGGCGGAAAGGGCGAGGGTGGCGACCTGCAGCCGCCGGATAAACCGGGGCTGCGTCAAGCGGGTGGGTGGTCCTGGCGGGTCTGGAACGACCGGCCCGTTCCGCACAGCAACCCAGGTGTTGCACAACGGGGTAATCCAAGACGTGGTCATCTTTACATGTGTGTTTTCCTTTAGTCTTGTGGCAATGTGGAAAACGGCAGCGATGAAAGGGGTGTTGATGATGATAATTATACGTATGCGTGGCGCACATGAGTCCTTCCTCTTATTTGGGCCGTTCTGGCTCCTGAGTGTGGTATCCGACTAGGCTGCCGTCGCTACCAGGAAGGTTCCCCGAATAGTTTGTATTGGGCTGAACAGCTTGCTTTCGGTAAGCCCACCTCTCACCCCTCCCTCTAACCTATCTCCTTAATTGCGTGGCTGCTTGGCACCCGGCCGATGGCAACCTGCCGTCTGCATGTCCCCGTGGCAATTAACAATACCCCCTCGCGCCCTCTTTCTCCCCTCTCCCTCCTCTCTTGCGTGCCTTGTGCGCCACAGGCCATCAGTGCCTGGGGTGAGGCCGCAGCACAGCGTCGTGCCACTCGCAGATGGCACCTGGCTCTATGCAGGCGACTGACAGGGCAGCGGTTAAGGTAGGGTACAGAGGGGGCTGAGGATTTGGGTGAGGCTGAGACTGAGGCTGGGGGATAAAACAGGATTGGGATGAAACTTGCTCAACATTACCTTGGCCTCACATCGGCCATGCGCTACTCACGACGTCCTTTTTGACCTCCATAACATCATCATCCCAAGTTTCACAATCGCTATCATAACCGCAACCTGCCTCCCTTTTTGCCACTTTGCAACTCGATGAAGTGAACTCCACCAGCTCGTCAGTCACATCCCTATCTGGATCCGCCGCAGGCGTATTTTAACAGAATGGAAGGAAATTGCCGCCGAGCTCCGATCCCTCCGAGTTGAGGCAGATCTGCGTTTCGGCGCCCGCCAGTCCGCCCTCATCGCGACTTGCTTCGCCGGCTGGTCGGATATGGTGCGGCTGCTGAAAGCCGCTCGGGCTGCTGCAATGACCCGGGGGTCGATCGCAGACCACGCACTTCTGCTACATGCTATGGATTCCTGGCACACCGCAGTGGCACACGCGCGGCGCGCGGCGGCGCAGGCGGAGGCAATGGCAGCGCGGCGCGCGGCCGCAGTGCTGCCCGCAACACTACGGGCGTGGGCAGCGGTGGCGTGTGAGGATGAGACGCGGAGGCTGCAGCTGGCGGCGTTGCGAAACCTCGTGCACCGCCGCCGTCTCGCGTTCACAAAGCGCACTTTTGAAGTAAGCGTCTGCGGGGAGATTGAAACTGATGCTGGTACTCGATTCGCGAGCGAGAGGGAAAGTTACGGAGATTAACAGTTTCTTTGCGTACTTCATAACTTGATCGCAACGCTTGCATCCTCCCTGCAGCATCCTCCTCTTCTCCTCTTCGGCTGTATGGCACGGCTTTCTCGCCTCTTGTCATCCAGAATCCCCCTCCTCCCCCTACACACACACCGACGCCTCTTCTGACGCCCAGGCGTATGACATAATGGTTCGGTTCCTTCCGCCTCCCCGCAGGCCTGGCGTGATGTGGTTCTAGACCGTCAGGCCCGCGACGACGAATTGCGCCGCTGCATAAAGCGCAAGAAGCTGGCATTCGGCCTATTTAAGCAATGGTACTGGGAGGCCTTCGACTCGGATGTGCAGGTGTGTGCCTGTGTGCTTGCCCCTGATGCTGCCCTCTTCGCGTAACGACAAGGATAAGATCCTCTTGGTTCGATTCTTAGAGTCCGTTTTACCCGACGTCGTCTCATTCGGGAAGAGTTAGAAGGAATATGGTCGCCATCCCTTGCTCAGAAATCCAAAATCTGCCAATCCGTCCCCCCTAGCATCCAAATCCAAACCCAACCCAATGCAGTCCGCCTATCATCGCTAACCCACTCTCCCATACAGTTTTCGCCTTCAGCTGCAGTTTTGGTATTTTCACGCTGTGGATGCCTCCTCTTTTCCTGTCTCCCATCCGGCCGCCCGGGCCTGGCGCTTTCTACCTCCTTCCTCGCCACGTCCTCCCTCAGGCCACCATCTGGCGCATGTTCCACACCACTGACCCCGCGGCGCACAGTCCCGAGCCCTCCTCTCGAGTGCCGCCCAGCCTCCGCCAGCCCCCCCAACCCCCTCAGTCTCCCCTGCAGCCACTGCCCTCTTACCTCCTGCAGCACCAACAGTGGGTCAGCCGCCGCACGGGCACCTCCTACGGGCCGGCAGGCTCCGCCAGGTAAGGCCCAATTGGGGGAAGGCGCGGACAGGGCCTGGCCGATCTTACCCAGTGGTGTGGGATGGGGGAGTCAGGTGTGGGTAGGCGCGTGTGCTGTTACCTAAAAGAGTATAGACAGGTGGCATTACGCATGAGAGAATGGGGAACTTCTGGAGTCTTCGGGTCCGACAGGTGCGCGGGTTGCTATTTCGAGAGTGCCAGATGTGGTTGATGTCGGAGGGCGGTTGGGTAATATGACCCTCTGCCTATCCTGCGTACCGTCACGTTCCGGTACACACCGGCATAATCCAATACACGGCTGCCCGGCAGCCTCGCCATGCCTCCCCCCTCTTACCGCTGGTGGTGATGGGCTCGCAGGGCAATGGACCTGCCGGCCCTGGAACCGGGGCTGCAAGATACAGCCGGGCTGGAGGCTGGCAGCAGTGGCGAGATAACACTTGCGGCCGCGGCGAGTTCTCGACCACGTGCCCTCCCAGCTCCCTCGGGGCGCCCAGCGTCCCCGCAGCACGATCAGCAGCAGCGGCAGCAGCATTACCAGCAGCAACGGCAGGAGCACTCTCAGCAGCAGCAGCGGCAGGAGCAGCAGCAGCAACCAGTTCGGTCCACCCGAGGAGGGGCAGGGGGAACTTTGCCGCCGAGTGGAGGCAATGGGGGTGTCGCCCCGCATATCCAGTCACGGGCGCTCGGCGTCCCACAATCCTTGCCGTCCCCGACGATGTTGCCAGAAGCAGTTCGGACTCTCGCCTCCACGTTTGATGCCGTGGCAGCAGCGCAAAGGGCTCGCGCCAGGGGGCAGGTGGCAGCAACGCCGGTGGCCACTGCGGCTGGAGCTGCCGCCTCCACTTCTTCCACCGCTGCTGCCGCCAATAGCGGCAGTCGTACTTCCGCCGGTCCGCGATCCGCTGCCTATCCGGTGCTGCGCCCCACAGACTCGTCGGGATCTGATCCGGATGATCTCCGAAATGTGGCGGCAGGAGCAAAGATCATTGTGTCGGCGCCGCCGCGGCGCCGGGCCCTCTCGTCCGCCACTCCCGCAGCGGGCCGTTCGACGCGGTCGTATGGTCACAACGGAACTGGGAACCCAGTGAGGAAATCCTCTTTAGGTACTATGACGGTCTCGTCTACTGCTAGGACTCCGGGAGTAGGTCGTACTTCCAGCAGCGCTGGCGCCGCTAATGCCTCCGCTATCACTACACGGCGCGCTGGTGCGTCGATGGATGTACGACGCCCGGTGACAGGTCGCAGCCCCGCGCGTGCTCCCGTTCTATCATCGTCATCTAAGGGTAGGGAGCGACTACCTGCATCCGGCGTCGACGCCACAGCAGCAGTCACAGCAGCAGTCACAGCGGCCGCCGCAGCCATCACTCCACCTAGCCTGGAGGCAATGAGCGCTGCGCTTAACGTCATGATCCGCAGCCTGGACTTAGCAGCCGGGGCGGTGCACAGCAGCGCAGGAGTGGCCACACCAACGGCCAGTACTGGCACCGCCAGTGTGCATGGCGGCACAAACTCCACGACCGGCATCGGCCTTTCCGCCCGACCATCACGGATTACGATTAGCAGTGTCGGCAGCGCCGTTGGCCCGTCGTACGTGGTGTCGCGCGGCTCCGCTGACGGCTCAACAAGTATGGCGCCGTCTGCCGGCGGTGTGCTGCCCATCTCGCCGTTATCTCCCCTTCCCCACGCACAAGGCAACATCGCCGCCGGAGGTACTCCGGTCAGCAGCGGGGGCGTTAGCGGGGGCCGCAAACCCAGCGGCCTCGGTGGGCTGCCCGGTGTCGTACCGTCTTGGCGGCAAATCGCCATTAACCAATTATACAGCTGTGAGGAAGAGTGGTACGGTGACATGTACGGCGGTGATCTGGATTTAGTGGATTCAATCTACGTCGGCGTTCCTGGGGCAGCTTCGGGCCTCGTTACCCAGGGTTTGGCCGCGTCAGGGCCGACTAGCAGGAAGCGGAGAAGTGTGGAAAGCAGAGACTTGGATGGCGGCCTCGGCGGCGACATGGCCTCACATTTTCCAGTAACCCTAACCCTTTGTACACCGCTCGGCAGCGCTGCCGACGGCTTGAGTGCTTCCAGCGGCAGTCCCCGCGGCGCCCCTGGCACCCTGTGCTCCCGGCGCGTCAGCTCCGATGCCGATTCCGCAGTTGGTGTGTTCCCTAGGCATTCCATTTTCCAGAATGCCGTATTCCAACCCCGCGAAGAGGAGCGGTGCGAGGACGACGAGGAAGGACAGGAATATGGGGCTGCGCTTGAAGATGTCGCAGAAAGGTCGATGGAAGACGAGGACGAGGATGCTGCTGCTGCTTGATTGGTGGATTGGTCAGCAGTTGGAGTTGCAGTGAGGGGCTCGAGAAGCCAATGGTCTTGCTAGGTCTTATCTTATCCGAAAGGTAAAATAGCTGGAGTGCTGGAGGGCGTGTAGCAGCAGGTCCTGGTAAAAGCTACGAAGAGGTCGAGTAGAACACGATGCTGATATCGGTGTCGATGTTGGTGTCTCTATCGTTGTCGGGCCAGCGGGCGGGCGGGCGCTGAGGATGAGTCATATTACACATGGTTCAGCAGTGCCGTGTGGTGAACTGTGTTCGCACCCCCCTGGGGCCGGGTAAGCCCTGAACAATCTCGGGGAGCTGTGGGGCACTCAAAAAACACATCTCATCACCGTCATGGTCGTTGTTTCCGTCATCATCACAGTTCTTTCATGACAGGTAACGGCGTAGGGGTGTCACGAGGCGGTAAAAGGCGTGGCCTCGGGGTGCATGTGCATGCGAAAGGTGGAGGTGCTCGAGTGGCATAGACGACGCCCGGGGATAGGTAGAGGGTATGTTAGCTCGCATCATCAAGGGTTGTGGTCCCTGTTGGCTGGGTGGTGGCCGCCAGGCAGGCAGACAGACAGGCAGGCAGGCAGAGGCGGGTGTCGGTGTGGGTATGGGTGTGGGTGTCGGTGTGAGTGCGTCCCTGTTGTTCACGTGGGAGGACGACCTCTCCCTCAGAGCGGTGAAATTAACAAAAATAGACACGAACAGGAGAGCCCCAACGGGTATTAATTCCTTACTCATGACGGGTAACCAGTGTTGATGACCGAACATGGTAAGTGGGTCGGTAGGCAGGAGTGGAGGGCGGGGGGGCAGGAGCGTGCCGATTGCTATCCGACTGCTACCTGCTCTGTTGGCCACCATTAAATCCTGCAGGCTGTCGCCAGGTGGCGGTACCTGGCCATGATGAGCCTAACGCGCTTCCGCCTCGTCATGTTCCGTCCCTTTGGCCCCGGCTGATTTCTATTTAAAAGCTGTGGCTCTGTGCCCCTCATGGGCGACCGTGATGGCGTTTTATTTATGTGACTATGTATTCATGATATTTGGACGCCGCTTACAGGCCACCAGCGGCCGCGAGTAGTGAAGGTGAAGGGCGATGTGCACAAGAGCAGTGCCGGAGCAGTCTCCGGATGTCTATCAACGGCCTTCGTGCGTCGCGGTGGGTGTGAGAAGTCTGGAAGTCAATCCCCTGGCATCGCATAATGCCGACGAAGAATCTATTACCGCACAGTCGGGGACATTTGAATGAGAAGGGGGCTCCAGTGGCGGGAGGTGTACAGATTTAGGTTTATAGGAAATGTAAGGGCATTACCTGTTTTCTAAGTACGGCCGAAGACTGAGTTTAACCACAGACGCAGCAACAGCGGAGACAGCAGCCGTTAAGTGAAAAACGACTGCGACGGTCTTTAGCAGTTACCACCCTGTGCTTTTGTAACTCTGCTGGCAATTGTGAAACAGCGAACTTAGCCCACACCGGCTCTCGGGTATAATGACAGTGTATCCTATCATTGCAAGCAGTACGTTGTGAAATGCAACTACGGAGCATGGTGCAGAACAAAGCAAATAGGGACGATAAGGGTAAGAGTGAAAAGATGAGAACAGGCAATGTGAGCAGTGTGTGAAGATGTATAAATCACGGAAGCCAGATATTATGTGAGGTAGCATAAGCAGAGATGATGGCGATACCTGAGTTCATCTTTAAAGCTTCGACGACATTCGATTCCGTACGTTAAGACGCGGTTCATTTGTTCACTCATGCACATGATGGGTTGACCCACCATGGGGCGCTGCCAGATTGCGATGCGCTCGAGCCCAGCCTGGGCTATAGTTGTTTCTGTTTGCATGTTGGCTGTAGCGCCTGCCGACATGAACAGAGCAAGCGGAGAGAGAATTGAAATCTTATTGCCATAATATTCTTCGAGTTACGAAATTGTATATGTACTGGACAAAAGGACTGCCGTGACGTATTCATGGATGTATCTTTCCGCACAATGATTTATCTGAAACTATTTTTTCTTAATGGTCACCTTTCATATGAGAGAGCGAAGGTGAGGGAGGGGGATTATCAAGCATCGTGTGTGTGTGTGGGGAAGATAGGGGCCACTTGAGAAAAGCCGCATGGGCACTCTATGTCTTACACACACACACACACACACACACACACAAGAACGCTTCCTTGAACATCCTGGTTAACCTATCCCCACCGATATGCCTTAGAATGTCCCGAAAGCAGTTCATGGCCGGCGACTTGGTCCTTGGGAACTCTATTATTTTCACTCGCAGTAGTCATGCACTATGCCTGTGGGAAGCTATAGGTTGTGGGACGTGTTGTGTTTGGGTGCACATACGTCCCGCACATATACGCGCTGTGTATGTACGTGGATCCCACTAGCCACTGCATGATATGCAGACCCGAACCGGACCCTGCCTATGGGGCAGACCTATTGCGTGTGCTAGCTTCCGCAGGTTTCCACTGGCTTAGGTCCTACGCTGGCTGGCTGCTGGGCTTGCTACGCCCCTCCCTATAGGGCACGCGTGCTAATTAGCGGCTCTGGTGCGCATATTTACCAGGCATCATGCCATTGTATGTTAGGTGTATGAATGCCCTTGAATTCTCCCACCTGTGTCTATCCTTGGGGTCTGCGTCGCGATAGGTTCGTGTGCGTTCTTTCGACAGCGAGGCTACTGGGCACCCAACAGGATCGCACAAGCAGCCTAGCCTGAAGCTTGGCAATCTACATGCATGCGCGGATATCTCCAACGCGTATGTCGTGTCCCATGTGGCAGATTGAGGCAGGGGCGCATTTAGGTTTTGAAAGCTTTGGACTTGGATTTACCCCTATATATCGTGTTATTTGAATACCTACTGAAAGCATTATAGAGCTGTAGTGGTTCTGTTCCATCCGGTCCCTTCGTTAGACGATGCGCAGCTCAGCTCCCTAACCGCTAGAGTTCCCAATTTCTGGCATGGAGAAGATCAAATGTAAAATAGACACAGGTGTAGATTTAAACGGGCGATTTAGGACTGCAATGCGCTTCAAGCCCTAGCTTCACCGTTCCGCCGTCCTATTCATCAGAAGCATACGATCACTTTCGGCGATTGCAAGAAGGAAATGGCGCTTTTTCTTAGGTAAGGCAAAGCTAATCAGGCGGTTGGAACTGAGAACCAGTTGCTGACATTGCTTGGCTCGTACACTTGGGGGGTGGAGGCAGGGCTGACAAAAGCGTCGTTCTACCTTTTGCTAGCGCTTATTGAAGCTACACAACTCACTACTCTTACATAACAAACTTACATACAAAGCGTTCGAGTCTCCTGCGGTATTCAGAAGGCCGTTGTAGATCGTGAAGCACAGCATGGCGACGGAGCTTGTTTCTTTTCGTCAAGGTGGAGGGTCGGCAGCTGCGGCGGTGAGTGTCAATATAATACTCTTAGACTTCTAGACTTCCGCAACGAAAAGAAAGGGAAATCGCAATGAAAAGAGGAAGCGGACGTTCAGTTGGCACCCCCGGCTGAAATAAGCTATTCCTTATAGGACGCGCGTTAGCTGCGCTTGTGAATGCTATACATGTAAACGCTCGTCTCCAGGTCGTTTGTTGGAGGTGGTCAGGTGTTTCGACTGTCCTTGACAAAGCCCTTGTGATTCTTTGTTCATGGCCTGCCCAACCCGCCCTCCTCTTGGCGTGCGCACAGGATCCTACCTAAGCTATAATTTACAGCATAGATATTCATTTCGACATTTAACTCCAAACTGCTCTGTCGCCCCGCACTCGCGTCTCCACGACCCCTTTGGCTCTGTCAGGTCTCCCCCGTGGACTCGGAGAACAGGCGCGCGCTGGACAGGGCGGTGGGCCTGCACCGCACGCGGATAGCAGAGGCCAGCGGCCAGCAGCAGGTACATAGGGTTGTCGCGTCCGCTTCCGCGTGTTTCCCTTGGTTTCTTTCGACGCCGGCAGTGCACGACGATCACGGGTTGGGTTTCTATCCGCGACACTCTCTGTCCGCGGGGATCCGAGTCGCACTCCACTTGACGGCTCTCTCACTGTGCACCTGCCCGCGCCCCACTCCCCGGGTTGCAGGTGGATCACCGGGCGCTGGAGGGCGTCCACAACGCCGCACTGAAGGAGGCGGCGGCGGCGTTTGGCACTCAGGTGATGAGGTTCGGGTGTGTGCGCATCTTCGAGTATTGTAGAGACCTAGCCTTGTGCGGGCGCTTGATCGAGTGACGGGTGGCGGGCGGGGTGGCTTTGTGACGTGAAAATGGATAGCGCTATCGGCGCTGCCCATGTGTCCCTTTGTGTATGCTCACGCGCACACAACACGCCCCATATGTTGTCCCCCCCTCCAACAAATGCCGCCCTCCTTTACAACCAGGCTCGGGGCAGCGCCGCCGAGAAGGAGGTCTTCCTGCGCGAGAAGACGGCCTCCATGGCGCACATCCTGTGTCTTAACAAGCACGCTGAGCTTAAGGCGCGTGCGGATAAGCAGCTGGAGGCGGCGTGCAAGAGCTTCGCGGAGGTGAGCCCGAGGCAGAGTGTTTCACGGACTGAGGAGGGAGGAACAAGGGCAGGAACTGGCTGTTGATGTCAGCACTGCGGAACTCCTGTTGTTTTTAGCATCAATGTCGTCCGCGTCCCTTGTGTTGCCTCATCGTGTTCATTCCGCGCCTCTCGACCCCTGTCCCCCTCCTCCGGGCCCTTGCACGACCTCTCCAACAGTCCATGTCGGCGGCAGAGGGCGGCGACCTGACAGCGGCGGTGTCGCAGCTGCGCGGTCTCCTGCATGCGTATGGGATGGACGCGAGCCTGGGCCAGGACAGGTTTATGTGGGTGAGTTCGCTTGGTTGTGAGCACCCGAAAATGTAGCTGTCCAGGTGGCACGACTAAGCAGCGCAGGGAGGAGCTGGCAACGAGACACGTCTCTGTGAAAGGGACGTCATGATGGGTCGCGTTATGGTTGGCCTCGCCGTTATGGCCGCGTGTGCTTTTTTGATTTGTGGACCCATGGGCATACATACGCCCTTGCGTGTTTAGGTGCGACCATTCCCAGCAAGCCGGCGCCGGTGCGGCTTCCGCACCCCAGTCCAGACGCCTTTCTGCTCCTACACTCCTCGCTCTCCTCGCACCCATCCCCATGGCCTCCTCCCTGTCCTCCTCCTGCCCCGGCGTGCTCCACTGCGCAGGCTGCTGAGGCCTTGGCGGGCCGTGTAGTCCTTGACTTGGTGGCGCTGGTGCGCGCGGGGCACGAGCGACTGGCCGAGGAGAAGGCGGCACATTCGCAGCTGAAGGATGTCTTCGAGGGGGTGAGTAGCTGCCGTCGTGGCTGCGCCAGCTGCTGTTATTGCCATGCAAGGCCTTGTGCGGTGTCGGGTGTAGAGAAGGGGTCGAGCCGCAGTCTGAGTGGCGTGTTTGGGGTTCGGAAAGGATGTCGTCACTCCTTGGCTAAATATGTGTAGGTTCACATTTGGTGCGCGGCACTCCGTTTGTCCTCGCGGTTTGCTTCACTGACCCATCAATCCCCCATCCCCATCGCCCACGTGGCGCATGGCGGTACTGCTTTCGTACCGTGATTACCATACAGGACTCGGAACTCTCGCGCCACAACCAGGCCGTCGCAATGGTGGCTGATGTGGTGCGGCGGCAACAGTTGCAGGGTGCGGAACAGGGAATGGCGGCGTTGGGGAAGCGTCTGGCGGAGGAGAGTGCCAAGCTGTCGGAGGGGTCAGCGGTCGCTACTGCTCGTGATGCCTTGGCGGCGGCGGAAAAGGAGGTGGAGGCGCTGCGGAGGCGGTTGGCAGTGGTGGCGGCGGATTGCGGACTGAACGCGGAGAAGATGGTGGAGAGGTGGGTGGTCCCTAGCTCGTTATCCCCCTGCTGTGAGGGTTTACCATTCTGCACCATGGGCCGATTTCGTCCCAGCATCGGACGACCCTACCCTCCCCTGCAAAAACTCCCATCATCTCCTCAAGTCTTGGCTAACGCGCGATGTGACCTTGGGTGGGCTTCATGCAGGCATCAGGCAGACTTGGCGGCTGTCAAGGAGGAGCTGCGGGAGGCGGTGTTGGCGGCGAAGGTCGCTAGGGTGGCGCGGGGTACTGCGGTTCATGCGTTGGAGACGTTGCGGGCGGAGTTGGCCACGAAGACGGCGGAGGCAGAGGCCGCATTGCAGGAAGCGGAGCAAGCCAAAGTGGCGTTGGCGGAGGTGCGTGGACGGACAGACAGACTGCCTGACTGACTGTCAGCTCTCAGAGACGAAACATCGCGGGGGCTTGGTTGGAGACAGGGAATGGAGCGAGGGTGACATGCCGTTGCTCGTTTTTATGGGCGCAGCTTCCTTCGTTCGTTGAGTTCGTTGAGCTTTTCGATATTTGCAGCTGCGTGTCTACCTGTCCCGACAGCTCCTATCTTTCCTGCCCGTGCCCCGCAGGCACAATGCACCCTGGCTGCGCTGCAGCGGAACGGGGCCTCCTCCCCGCTTGCCGGCTCGGACGAGATGAGGACTCAGCCGCAGACGCCGCCTTTGGGTGATGCCACCGTCGGGGTGCGGCGAAGCGGACGTCCGGCGGCTGCGGTACGGAGGGCTGCCGCCACGACAGCATCACCTGCGGCCGCTCCAAGCCCCGCGTCAGGGCGTGGATGTGGTCCAGCATCGGCGACACGGGCTGCAGCCGCGGCAGCGGAAGCAGCGGTAGCAACGACAGCTGCAGCCCGCACCTCTGGGCGTTGCAGGGTTCGGGCTTCAGAGTTGTTGGCAGCGGCGGTGGTGCCGGTGGCGTTGGAATCGTCTACGCCGCCATTGGAGGTGATTGCGGTCAAGGGCAAGCGCGGCCGGACAACGGTGGGGTCCGACTGCACCACAGGGGTTGAACCGGTGGGGGCTGCGGCTGAACAGCGTGCATCTCGACGGCAGCGCACGGTGGTGGACGGCATTGACCTGTAGTCGGTGTCCAGCACTGCCTCTTTCAGACAGTCCCGCTCTTGGCTCTCGCAACATGGACAGACAGGAGCACTGCTATTTATATCTATCTTGGCATTTTTGCGGATGGGGCAGAGTCAGGACAGCTTTCAGGCTCACGCAGGCGTGTGTGCAGCACTCAGACAATGCGTGCAAGGCAGGGCTGTGTATGGTGCCCTGCTCATTAGATAGGTAGTTTAAGTGTGTATTATGTGCTGGATTGCATGCCAGCTGCGAAGAACGGATGATGCTCCAAGCACTGCAAAGCTCACGGCCGCAAGCAGGTTGAATCCGACTTTCTGCTTTGTTTGGTTCTCCGTTTTCCGTTTAGTTTCCGTTTAGTTTGGTTCTGGTTATTGTTCTGGCTATTGGGATCGGATGTATTTATGCGAACGTGTTGGGACGTTTTCAGGGGGCGATGCTTCCTTCACCTCACATCTGTCACCTTCATTTTGGGCTTGGCATCGGGCGTCATGTATGTATGGGTGATGCCATATACATGAATATATACATATATATACACACACAAACACACACACATATATGTATATATATGTATATATATGTTTATGTTTATATGGCAATCATCAGCCTTTGGGTACGCCACAATAATTAGGCCCCTGTGTCTTGCTAGCTAGGTTATTTATGGACTGCTCGCCGGCCACCGTGAATGATTGATGCGTGATCCGACCGCCAATCCCTGTGTACCGTGAGTGCATATATGTACGACTGTGTACGTTGCTGGTACGGACAGGGTTTACCAACAAATGAGATCGTCCTAGTTTGGCTGTTGATCAAGTGGTTAGAACTGTGTGGTGGTATTACTTCCCTTGTCAGTTCTGATAGACTCCGGCTTGAAAGACGACTCGATTTTATTCAAGTCATCGTAATGTAACGGCATAAGGCCCCAACGTACAGCCTAGGTCGATTGATGAATCAGCTGATGGATATGGCACCACCTCTGCTTTGAGCTTTCCGTAGCCTGGCATGTAGGTGGAGGACTGGATTGTTTACGGGATTTTTACAATTGATGAAAAGTCGTTGGCAGAATAACTCATTTTGAACACTTGGAGATGCTCAAGGCAACAGGAGTTCCGCAGTGTTGACATCAACAGCCAGTTCCTGCCCTTGTTCCTCCCTCCTCAGTCCGTGAAACACTCTGCCTCGGGCTCACCTCCGCGAAGCTCTTGCACGCCGCCTCCAGCTGCTTATCCGCACGCGCCTTAAGCTCAGCGTGCTTGTTAAGACACAGGATGTGCGCCATGGAGGCCGTCTTCTCGCGCAGGAAGACCTCCTTCTCGGCGGCGCTGCCCCGAGCCTGGTTGTAAAGGAGGGCGGCATTTGTTGGAGGGGGGACAACATATGGGGCGTGTTGTGTGCGCGTGAGCATACACAAAGGGACACATGGGCAGCGCCGATAGCGCTATCCATTTTCACGTCACAAAGCCACCCCGCCCGCCACCCGTCACTCGATCAAGCGCCCGCACAAGGCTAGGTCTCTACAATACTCGAAGACGCGCACACACCCGAACCTCATCACCTGAGTGCCAAACGCCGCCGCCGCCTCCTTCAGTGCGGCGTTGTGGACGCCCTCCAGCGCCCGGTGATCCACCTGCAACCCGGGGAGTGGGGCGCGGGCAGGTGCACAGTGAGAGAGCCGTCAAGTGGAGTGCGACTCGGATCCCCGCGGACAGAGAGTGTCGCGGATAGAAACCCAACCCGTGATCGTCGTGCACTGCCGGCGTCGAAAGAAACCAAGGGAAACACGCGGAAGCGGACGCGACAACCCTATGTACCTGCTGCTGGCCGCTGGCCTCTGCTATCCGCGTGCGGTGCAGGCCCACCGCCCTGTCCAGCGCGCGCCTGTTCTCCGAGTCCACGGGGGAGACCTGACAGAGCCAAAGGGGTCGTGGAGACGCGAGTGCGGGGCGACAGAGCAGTTTGGAGTTAAATGTCGAAATGAATATCTATGCTGTAAATTATAGCTTAGGTAGGATCCTGTGCGCACGCCAAGAGGAGGGCGGGTTGGGCAGGCCATGAACAAAGAATCACAAGGGCTTTGTCAAGGACAGTCGAAACACCTGACCACCTCCAACAAACGACCTGGAGACGAGCGTTTACATGTATAGCATTCACAAGCGCAGCTAACGCGCGTCCTATAAGGAATAGCTTATTTCAGCCGGGGGTGCCAACTGAACGTCCGCTTCCTCTTTTCATTGCGATTTCCCTTTCTTTTCGTTGCGGAAGTCTAGAAGTCTAAGAGTATTATATTGACACTCACCGCCGCAGCTGCCGACCCTCCACCTTGACGAAAAGAAACAAGCTCCGTCGCCATGCTGTGCTTCACGATCTACAACGGCCTTCTGAATACCGCAGGAGACTCGAACGCTTTGTATGTAAGTTTGTTATGTAAGAGTAGTGAGTTGTGTAGCTTCAATAAGCGCTAGCAAAAGGTAGAACGACGCTTTTGTCAGCCCTGCCTCCACCCCCCAAGTGTACGAGCCAAGCAATGTCAGCAACTGGTTCTCAGTTCCAACCGCCTGATTAGCTTTGCCTTACCTAAGAAAAAGCGCCATTTCCTTCTTGCAATCGCCGAAAGTGATCGTATGCTTCTGATGAATAGGACGGCGGAACGGTGAAGCTAGGGCTTGAAGCGCATTGCAGTCCTAAATCGCCCGTTTAAATCTACACCTGTGTCTATTTTACATTTGATCTTCTCCATGCCAGAAATTGGGAACTCTAGCGGTTAGGGAGCTGAGCTGCGCATCGTCTAACGAAGGGACCGGATGGAACAGAACCACTACAGCTCTATAATGCTTTCAGTAGGTATTCAAATAACACGATATATAGGGGTAAATCCAAGTCCAAAGCTTTCAAAACCTAAATGCGCCCCTGCCTCAATCTGCCACATGGGACACGACATACGCGTTGGAGATATCCGCGCATGCATGTAGATTGCCAAGCTTCAGGCTAGGCTGCTTGTGCGATCCTGTTGGGTGCCCAGTAGCCTCGCTGTCGAAAGAACGCACACGAACCTATCGCGACGCAGACCCCAAGGATAGACACAGGTGGGAGAATTCAAGGGCATTCATACACCTAACATACAATGGCATGATGCCTGGTAAATATGCGCACCAGAGCCGCTAATTAGCACGCGTGCCCTATAGGGAGGGGCGTAGCAAGCCCAGCAGCCAGCCAGCGTAGGACCTAAGCCAGTGGAAACCTGCGGAAGCTAGCACACGCAATAGGTCTGCCCCATAGGCAGGGTCCGGTTCGGGTCTGCATATCATGCAGTGGCTAGTGGGATCCACGTACATACACAGCGCGTATATGTGCGGGACGTATGTGCACCCAAACACAACACGTCCCACAACCTATAGCTTCCCACAGGCATAGTGCATGACTACTGCGAGTGAAAATAATAGAGTTCCCAAGGACCAAGTCGCCGGCCATGAACTGCTTTCGGGACATTCTAAGGCATATCGGTGGGGATAGGTTAACCAGGATGTTCAAGGAAGCGTTCTTGTGTGTGTGTGTGTGTGTGTGTGTGTGTGTAAGACATAGAGTGCCCATGCGGCTTTTCTCAAGTGGCCCCTATCTTCCCCCCCCACACACACGATGCTTGATAATCCCCCTCCCTCACCTTCGCTCTCTCATATGAAAGGTGACCATTAAGAAAAAATAGTTTCAGATAAATCATTGTGCGGAAAGATACATCCATGAATACGTCACGGCAGTCCTTTTGTCCAGTACGTATACAATTTCGTAACTCGAAGAATATTATGGCAATAAGATTTCAATTCTCTCTCCGCTTGCTCTGTTCATGTCGGCAGGCGCTACAGCCAACATGCAAACAGAAACAACTATAGCCCAGGCTGGGCTCGAGCGCATCGCAATCTGGCAGCGCCCCATGGTGGGTCAAACCCATCATGTGCATGAGTGAACAAATGAACCGCGTCTTAACGTACGGAATCGAATGTCGTCGAAGCTTTAAAGATGAACTCAGGTATCGCCATCATCTCTGCTTATGCTACCTCACATAATATCTGGCTTCCGTGATTTATACATCTTCACACACTGCTCACATTGCCTGTTCTCATCTTTTCACTCTTACCCTTATCGTCCCTATTTGCTTTGTTCTGCACCATGCTCCGTAGTTGCATTTCACAACGTACTGCTTGCAATGATAGGATACACTGTCATTATACCCGAGAGCCGAGAGCACTAAAAACCTACACTCCTTTGCCGAAGGGTCCTGAAAGCTTTTACCCCGCTGGATTGGACCGTACCCTGTTGTGCGCAGGATTGGGAATGCGGCTGTTGAGCTTGCCTTGCCCACTGACATGAACATCCACCCTACGTTTCATGTTTCACTGATCCGCCCCTATCGTGGCACTGAGCCCGTCGCCAATATCACTTACGCCCCTGCAGCGGTAAAACCGGGTTCTGAAACCTGGGTCGCAGGAAAGCAAAAGGTGTATGATGTGGAGCATGTGCTGGACTATCCCACTCGTCGTGTGGGTAGGCACAGACGCAAGCGCACAGTGTAAGAGTACTTGGTTAAATGGACCTGGTATTCTAGCAAGCATCACTCTTGGCAACCGGCATGCAATTTCTCGCCGGACATGAAGCCCATTTTAGAAGAGGTTCGTTTGCGTGCCACTCAGTCTCAAGGATCCCTGCGGTTGATGCTGCATGATGCAGTAAGGATGCTGCATACAGGAGGGGGGATAACTGTTGTACTACGGTTCAATTATCATCGATGTGTTGGTCGATGCGACCTAAAAAGAAGATAAACTAACGTAATCAATGCATTGCTGCTAATAAATATATCTGTCGACAATCATCATCTAACCGGCTATCAATGCTCAGGCTTGGCTCGGGCCAAACATAACGTAGTTTAGCTCAATATAATACTATTGATGATTGTCCGATTGGAGCTTGTGAAAAGCTTACGTTATCTGGCCGTCCTCGCACATCTTATTCTTGGGATAGAGGTGTGGGGTACATATCACACCAGATCCCTGATCCGCACGTGTGATAAACCCTAGCAAACGGATCACCAATATTCGCACACAGATATTGTCAATATCAAGCCTTCCCAGCATTCATGCAGTGCAAATGGCCGAATATCAATGGTCGTGGTGGTGGTTTCTCTGGACACGGTTTCCAACCCAGTCAGGCCACTGCTGCTGCATCAGGTAGCTTCTGTTGTGCTACGGTTCATTTCCCGCCGACGCGTAGGTCGACGCGATCCTACGAGGCGAAGTGCTTTTGTGATGAACGCATTACATATGAATGAATCTGCGTGATATAAATGTATTCGCATACATTTATATATGCATCTGGCATGTTGTCATTATCCATCGCGACATCGCATCATGGCAAATCCGCCTAGCATGCATGAATGACCGAATCATTGAAGTGCGCATTATGCTCGTGCTACGAAACGATAAGTAATATTATCTGATATAATATTACTTCATTGCAGCACACGTTGAGAGCGCCGCACTCGTCGTGATACATGCCCTGCAACCGGATATCGTTATCCGGACCCTTGCATCATGCGAATGCCGGAAAGGCTTATACGTTGTTATGCGTAGACATCGCCTATACGCAGTAGGGTTGTCACATCTAGGATCGGCCTCCTGATGTGAATCGTACGGCATTGCGATGCTGCGAGTATAACAGATGCGAGGACGGCTAAGCCAGATAAGACATTCGATACCGGAGAACACTTGTGTGTTCTACATTACTATTGCTATACGATATTCTACTTAGCCCGAGCTAAGCCTGAACTTCGCTAATCACCGCCGCGTGATGATTGCTTGCTTCCGGCGCTGACGGCGATTTCGTCCATTGCATCATTCCAATCTGTAAGACCGTAAGTTATATCTCTCTTCGTCTTGAAGTCTTCCGCTGTCTCTGTTTGCTCTCGCTTGCCTTGCTGTCCTTGCAAGTGCTCGCGCATCGGTGTCGATAGTCTCCAGACGTGCAGATATTTATGAGCAAACGCGAACGAGAGGTACAACAATTTGGTATCGAGACAGGTTCGTTGCCTAACTGTCTCTCTTTGTCTAATCGGAAGTAGGTTCTTTCTATGGCAAGTTCCAGCGACGAACCACGAGGACCGCTAGATACTTTTGCCGAAGACTTAGGCCGCGCCGTTTTGGACGCCGCCGCTTCCGGTTTGTAATTGTTTAATTGCTTTTGCTTAGATTGCTGCACTTGTTGTGTAAGTGTACGCTCTGAGTCGCAGGTAATCTCAGTGCACCAGCATTGCTTGCCGCGGCGACTGAGACCGGTTTTCGTCCGGACCAGTTGGCGACTCTCATTGCTCAAACTACGGAGATCAGGACTCAGCTGGGCAATTACTTGCTGAGTTTGCTGAATCTTCTCAAGAGTACCGTCGGTAGGCTCACCGAGTTGTTTTGTACTCTTGCCTTTGCGATAGAAGTCGGCTTCTATTACGCAAACCTAGGGTATCGTTTCGTGCTTCATGTCCGCGGAACACGACGATACGCCGCACACTAGCCTAGCTAGCCAACCCGATTTTGTTGTGGCTGCTAGAGCATCGGATAGAGGTCTTGAAACTGTTGGCGCGCGAGCCACTCAAGACCCCCTTTTCCTTCAGACCCCTGCTCACTTAATTGTGCCGCATTCAGCAGTGAACACGAATATGGACAACACTGCTGGACCAAGGGTTCTGCCATTACCTCAAGCTCGAGGGCATGATGACATCCCTGAGGTGATGAGATTGTCGATTCCCGTTCCTAGGCTCAATATTTTGCTGACCGACAAGACACCAGGGCATAGCATAGCCGATGCAACTCGTGCGTACGTGCGTGACGCTAAAAAGTATCTCCAGGCTGTTCATGGTGGCGATAACGACGGTATCAGGTGTCTCTTCGTTGGTAACACCCTTGAGGGCTCAGCGAAGGACTGGTATCGCAATTGGACCAACGCCCGGGGCAACTATACTTTTGACGAGTTGGTCGCCGCTTTGCTCGCACGATTCGCTACTGAGGTTCAAGCACGCGATGTGGAAGCTCGTAAGGTTTTGGCAGCCGGTAGCTACCACATGCGTCGGGATGAAAATGTACCTGCGTACCAGTCACGCTTCGAAGCACTTGTGACTCCCATTGCTGACCTCACCGAATCTGAGCGTGTCTTTTGGTTTAGGCGAGGCCTAACGAAACTTTTGGCTAAATGGTGCGCCACTGACTTGGTTGGAGCGCAGATCAAGTCGTATGACGCGTTGGTCGCTTTTGCTAAGGGCGCGGAGATACGACTCCTTGCCGGCGAGGAAGAAGTCAAGTCTGCCCCTCGTGCAAATGCCGTGCAAGTGCAGGATCCGCTTGGGGAAGCTGTAGCTCTCGACCAGGACCTCGGCGCGACCCGCCCCACGCCTACTGCCGCGACGCGACGCAGCAACGGGCAACGCAAGGCGCGCGGGGGCGCTAGCTCGGGTGTCCGTGGTACAGGAGGAGCAGGTCCGAGCTCGGACCCAGCTAGGAACAGGAAGCGTGGTGGTGCGCCGTCGTCGGCAGCCGCACAGCGTTCCGACCCCAATGCGAAGCGTACTCGTACGGACGACACATTTATGCCAAAATGGAATTGCAATCGTTCCGAATTCGAGCGTCGAAAATTGGCCAACGTTTGTCTACGGTGTGCGGAGAACCATTCCACGAAGGATTGCCCTCTAATGCCGCCGTTTGTACCTCAGCCGAAATAGGGGCTTGCCCGGGTTCCTGTGGAGGGGGCACCACCTGGGATTTCTGAAGTAACGTGTGGTCGGTGGTCATCCTTACGGCCAGCCGTTAAGGCATTGTTGCCTTGTGTACTTGGACACATCGAGCGAGTCATTGCGCGACGCATCACGCTTGACGGACGCACGGGACTTCTCTGCTTCGACCCGTTGTGTAATTTGTTTACACCTCGCCGTCCCCTGTCGTCTATCGATCTGTCTAACCACGTGGTTTTGTTCATCCCCTCGTCTCTGCGTGAGATGTCGGAACAGTTGGCCATATACAGGAGATGTAGGCGTCAATATCCAGGCACTGCCGCATGTGTATTACTCCCTGCTTTCTGTCGGCGCAAGGCAGAGGCATCGTTAAGGGGTATGCGGCATGTCCACCGGTTCGAGCCGGGCACCGTTTTGTTTAATGGTGTGGATTGGGAGGGTACGCTGGCTCCGTGGCCATGCCTATCCTACTCGGTTGACGTTTGGTATGAAGCTCCTGATGGGGGTGCCGTTGGTTACGGACCCGCCTTAAGTGCACTGACGTTGTCTGCTGGGCAGTCGCTCGTAGATAACCGTGTCCCTGTGGTTCAGATCGGTTTGAATGGCCGTACTCTGAAGGCACTTGTTGACACCGGTGCCAGCGACGACTTCATCTCTGTCGCAGAGGTGAACGCGCTGGGACTCTGGGGACAACCCCAGCGCCGTCTGATTGTCCACAGGTTACCCTTGCTGACGGGGGTAAGCATCCCATCGTGGGCAGGATTACCCTTAGCCTATCGATAGGCCCTTTGCGTGTTGTGACCCGGCCGTACATGCTGCAGGGCTTAGCAGAGACTGCACCGTACATAATGGGGTCGTCGACATTACGACAGTACCGCGCGCGCATCGACATGGAGACCGCAACCCTGCATATGTGCAAGGGTACTCTGTCGATTAAGGTACCTTTCCTGTCGTTCGAACATGTCACACCAAAGGAGGGCGAAACTGAGGCGGTGCCTATGGTTAATTTCGCTGTGACCGCAATGGCCGCGCAAATCGAACCAGAGCTAGTCGGGCGTAAGGAGGCCGTCCGTCTGTTACGGAAGGGTGCCCACGGACTGCTTTTAAGGCCGCGGGTGAGCTGTTGTGTCACCACCGCGCAGATTTCTGCGGATCCTGAGGTTGAGGCCCTACTGTCGCAGTATGAGGACGTCTTTAAAGATATCCCTGGCCTACCACCTATGCGTCCTGTTGATCACACAATCCCTCTCATGCCTGGAGCGCAGCCTACGGCCCGGCCAATGTACAGGTTGAGTCCATTGGAACTGGACGAGGTGAAGCGCCAGGTGACGGATTTGCTCGCGAAGGGTATGATACGCCCCAGCACATCCCCGTATTCTGCACCGATTTTATTTGTCGGTAAGAAGGATGGGACCTTGCGCATGTGCATCGATTACCGGGGGTTGAATGCGAATACGATGAAAAATCGCTACCCTTTGCCACGCGTTGACGACCTGTTGGATAAGCTGAAGGGCTCGGCTTATTTTTCCTCAATTGACTTACAACAGGGCTACAATCAGATTCGCATCGCTGCCTCTGATATCCCGAAAACCGCTTTTCGGACGCCCTTCGGTCACTTTGAGTATACGGTCCTATCGTTTGGTTTGACTAATGCCCCTGCGACGTTTCAGGCGGTTATGGACCGAATGTTTAGGCCGTTTATCGACAGGTTCGTTGTTTGCTACCTGGATGACATCTTGGTATATTCTAAGACGCGCGAGGAGCACTTGGAGCATCTGCGGCTCGTGCTCGACGTTATGAGGCGGGAGCAATTGTTTGCTAAACGCTCCAAATGCTTTTGGGCGCAGCCTCAGGTGGAATATTTGGGTCACATTGTGTCGGCCACCGGTGTGAAGATGGACCCACGGAAGGTCGCTGTGGTTCGTGATTGGCCCGCGCCTCAGAACCTCACGGAGCTGCGTAAGTTCCTTGGCTTGACCAATTATTTCCGAAAGTTCATTGAAAAATATTCCATCATTGCGGCCCCGCTTACTAACTTAACTCGCAAAGGCGTTTTCGTTTCGCTCGAGTCGTGGACGTCGCAATGCCAGCGGGCATTCGAAGAGCTCAAACGAATCATTGCCGAAGATGTCACCCTTGCATTCCCTGATTACTCGTTGCCATTTCGTGTTGAGGTAGAGTCTGATGCCTCAATATTTGGAAGCGGCGCTGTATTGTTACAGGAAGGGCGACCAATCGCCTTCACGAGTAAGAAGTTTTCTGGTGCGGAGATTCGCTACACCACCGGGGAACAGGAGCTTCTGGCCGTGTTGCATGCTTTAAAGGAATGGCGCTGTTACCTCGAGGGACGCCCGTTTACTTTAAAGACTGACCACAAGCCCCTAACGTTTTTGCAAAGCGTTCCGACGTTGAACCGCCGTCAAGCTAGGTGGATGGAATATCTAGCTAGGTTCAACTGCACCTGGGAGTATATTTCTGGTAAATTGAATATTGCCGATGCTCTCAGTCGACATCCGTTGCTACACGCTGCAATTTTGGCAGCGCCCGTCGTGCGGCCGCGTAGCGAGGAGGTACCGATCGCGACGGACCTCGCGGAGCGGTTGAAGGTTGCCTACAACGCAGACGCCTGGTTCGCGGACCCGGCTAATGTAGAAAACCTTTGCAAGCAGAATGGCCTTTGGCTACGGACGGAGGGTGCAGCTACGCAAATCGTCGTTCCGAACGACAACGCGCTACGCTACGACATCCTTGCGCGGTTCCACGAGGACCCGTTAGCAGGACACCCTGGTAGCAAGCGATTGATCGACTTGGTGCAACGTTCCTTTTGGTGGCCTCGTTTGGCTAAGGATGCGGCGAACTTCGTACAGACATGCAGTCTGTGCCAGCGCAATAAGGCTTTGTCCGGTAAGGGCCATGGGTTGTTGCAACCGTTGCCTGTCCCGGATGCGCCTTGGGAAAGTGTTTCCATGGACTTCGTAGTCGCGCTGCCCAAAACTGAGGGGGGATACGATGCGGTGTTCGTAATGGTCGATCGTCTGACTAAGATGGTTCACCTAGCACCATGCACATCATCCTGCACGGCTGAGCAAACCGCACGTTTGTTTTTCAATAATGTGGTTCGGTTACACGGGATTCCCAAAAATGTGATCTCGGACCGCGGTGGACAGTTCACGTCTAAGTTTTGGGAAGCGCTCTGCAAACTAGTTGGCATGCGCGTCAACCTGAGCACGGCGTATCACCCGCAGACTGATGGTCAAACCGAACGCACAAACCGCACGTTGGGTGATATGTTGTGCAATTATGCTGGTCGCACACCACTCGTTTGGGATACGTATTTGACTGCGGCAGAATTCGCGCTTAACAATGCTGTTAACCGCTCTACAGGCAAAAGTCCGTTCTTTCTTAACTACGGATTTCATCCCATGCTACCCGTGTGGCGTGAGTTGGAAGTGAACGTGCCTGCTGCTAAACTTTTTGCCAAGTCTTTTATGTCCCGAATCACAGACGCGAAGTCGTGTTTGGACGCGGCGCAGCAACGAACGACGGAATACTATAACAAATCTAAGCAGGATGTGACGTTTTCGGTGTTGTGCTACGGTTCATTTCCCGCCGACGCGTAGGTCGACGCGATCCTACGAGGCGAAGTGCTTTTGTGATGAACGCATTACATTTGAATGAATCTGCATGATATAAATGTATTCGCATACATTTATATATGCATCTGGCATGTTGTCATTATCCATCGCGACATCGCATCATGGCAAATCCGCCTAGCATGCATGAATGACCGAATCATTGAAGTGCGCATTATGCTCGTGCTACGAAACGATAAGTAATATTATCTGATATAATATTACTTCATTACAGCACACGTTGAGAGCGCCGCACTCGTCGCGATACATGCCCAGCAACCGGATATCGTTATCCGGACCCTTGCATCATGCGAATGCCGGAAAGGCTTATATGTTGTTACGCGTAGACATCGCCTATACGCAGTAGGGTTGTCACATCTAGGATCGGCCTCCTGATGTGAATCGTACGGCACTGCGATGCTGCGAGTATAACAGATGCGAGGACGGCTAAGCTAGACAAGACATCCGATACCGGAGAACACTCGTGTGTTCTAAATTACTATTTCTATACACTATTCTACTTAGCCCGAGCTAAGCCTGAACTTCGCTAATCACCGCCGCGTGATGATTGCTTGCTTCCGGCGCTGACGGCGATTTCGTCCATTGCATCGTTCTGATCCGTAAAACTGTAAGTTATATCTCTCTTCGTCTTGAAGTCTTCCGCTGTCTCCGTTTGCTCTCGCTTGCCTTGCTGTACTTGCAAGTGCTCGCGCATCGGTGTCGATAGTCTCCAGACGTGCAGATACTTATGAGCAAACGCGAACGAGAGGTACAACAATTTGGTATCGAGACAGGTTCGTTGCCTAACTGTCTCTCTCTACCTAATCGGAAGTAGGTTCTTTCTATGGCGAGTTCCAGCGACGAACCACGAGGACCGCTAGATACTTTTGCCGAAGACTTAGGCCGCGCCGTTTTGGACGCCGCCGCTTCCGGTTTGTAATTGTTTAATTGCTTTTCCTTATATTGCTGCACTTGTTGTGTAAGTGTACGCTCTGAGTCGCAGGTAATCTCAGTGCACCGGCATTGCTTGCCGCGGCGACTGAGACCGACCTTCGTCCGGACCAGTTGGCGACTCTCATCGCCCAAACTACGGAGATCAGGACTCAGCTGGGCAAGTACTTGCTGAGTTTACTGAATCTTCTCAAGAGTACTGTCGGTAGGCTCACCGAATTGTTTTGTACTCTTGCCTTTGCGATAGAAGTCGGCTTCTATTACGCAAAACTAGGGTATCGTTTCGTGCTCCATGTCCGCGGAACACGACGATACGCCGCACACTAGCCTAGCTAGCCAACCCGATTTCGTTGTAGCTGCTAGAGCGACGGATAGAGATCTTGAGACTGTTGGCGCGCGAGCCACTCAAGAGCCCCTTTTCCTTCAGACCCCTGCTCACTTAATTGTGCCGCATTCAGCAGTGAACACGAATATGGACAACACTGCTGGACCAAGGGTTCTGCCATTACCTCAAGCTCGAGGGCATGATGACATTCCTGAGGTGATGAGATTGTCGATTCCCGTTCCTAGGCTCAATATTTTGCTGACCGACAAGACACCAGGGCATAGCATAGCCGATGCAACTCGTGCGTACGTGCGTGACGCTAAAAAGTATCTCCAGGCTGTTCATGGTGGCGATAATGACGGTATCAGGTGTCTCTTCGTTGGTAACACCCTTGAGGGCTCAGCGAAGGACTGGTATCGCAATTGGACCAACGCCCGGGGCAACTATACTTTTGACGAGTTGGTCGCCGCTTTGCTCGCACGATTCGCTACTGAGGTTCAAGCACGCGATGTGGAAGCTCGTAAGGTTTTGGCAGCCGGTAGCTACCACATGCGTCGGGATGAAAATGTACCTGCGTACCAGTCACGCTTCGAAGCACTTGTGACTCCCATTGCTGACCTCACCGAATCTGAGCGTGTCTTTTGGTTTAGGCGAGGCCTAACGAAACTTTTGGCTAAATGGTGCGCCACTGACTTGGTTGGAGCGCAGATCAAGTCGTATGACGCGTTGGTCGCTTTTGCTAAGGGCGCGGAGATACAACTCCTTGCCGGCGAGGAAGAAGTCAAGTCTGCCCCTCGTGCAAATGCCGTGCAAGTGCAGGATCCGCTTGGGGAAGCTGTAGCTCTCGACCAGGACCTCGGCGCGACCCGCCCCACGCCTACTGCCGCGACGCGACGCAGCAACGGGCAACGCAAGGCGCGCGGGGGCGCTAGCTCGGGTGTCCGTGGTACAGGAGGAGCAGGTCCGAGCTCGGACCCAGCTAGGAACAGGAAGCGTGGTGGTGCGCCGTCGTCGGCAGCCGCACAGCGTTCCGACCCCAATGCGAAGCGTACTCGTACGGACGACACATTTATGCCAAAATGGAATTGCAATCGTTCCGAATTCGAGCGTCGAAAATTGGCCAACGTTTGTCTACGGTGTGCGGAGAACCATTCCACGAAGGATTGCCCTCTAATGCCGCCGTTTGTACCTCAGCCGAAATAGGGGCTTGCCCGGGTTCCTGTGGAGGGGGCACCACCTGGGATTTCTGAAGTAACGCGTGGTCGGTGGTCATCCTTACGGCCAGCCGTTAAGGCATTGTTGCCTTGTGTACTTGGACACATCGAGCGAGTCATTGCGCGACGCATCACGCTTGACGGACGCACGGGACTTCTCTGCTTCGACCCGTTGTGTAATTTGTTTACACCTCGCCGTCCCCTGTCGTCTATCGATCTGTCTAACCACGTGGTTTTGTTCATCCCCTCGTCTCTGCGTGAGATGTCGGAACAGTTGGCCATATACAGGAGATGTAGGCGTCAATATCCAGGCACTGCCGCATGTGTATTACTCCCTGCTTTCTGTCGGCGCAAGGCAGAGGCATCGTTAAGGGGTATGCGGCATGTCCACCGGTTCGAGCCGGGCACCGTTTTGTTTAATGGTGTGGATTGGGAGGGTACGCTGGCTCCGTGGCCATGCCTATCCTACTCGGTTGACGTTTGGTATGAAGCTCCTGATGGGGGTGCCGTTGGTTACGGACCCGCCTTAAGTGCACTGACGTTGTCTGCTGGGCAGTCGCTCGTAGATAACCGTGTCCCTGTGGTTCAGATCGGTTTGAATGGCCGTACTCTGAAGGCACTTGTTGACACCGGTGCCAGCGACGACTTCATCTCTGTCGCAGAGGTGAACGCGCTGGGACTCTGGGGACAACCCCAGCGCCGTCTGATTGTCCACAGGTTACCCTTGCTGACGGGGGTAAGCATCCCATCGTGGGCAGGATTACCCTTAGCCTATCGATAGGCCCTTTGCGTGTTGTGACCCGGCCGTACGTGCTGCAGGGCTTAGCAGAGACTGCACCGTACATAATGGGGTCGTCGACATTACGACAGTACCGCGCGCGCATCGACATGGAGACCGCAACCCTGCATATGTGCAAGGGTACTCTGTCGATTAAGGTACCTTTCCTGTCGTTCGAACATGTCACACCAAAGGAGGGCGAAACTGAGGCGGTGCCTATGGTTAATTTCGCTGTGACCGCAATGGCCGCGCAAATCGAACCAGAGCTAGTCGGGCGTAAGGAGGCCGTCCGTCTGTTACGGAAGGGTGCCCACGGACTGCTTTTAAGGCCGCGGGTGAGCTGTTGTGTCACCACCGCGCAGATTTCTGCGGATCCTGAGGTTGAGGCCCTACTGTCGCAGTATGAGGACGTCTTTAAAGATATCCCTGGCCTACCACCTATGCGTCCTGTTGATCACACAATCCCTCTCATGCCTGGAGCGCAGCCTACGGCCCGGCCAATGTACAGGTTGAGTCCATTGGAACTGGACGAGGTGAAGCGCCAGGTGACGGATTTGCTCGCGAAGGGTATGATACGCCCCAGCACATCCCCGTATTCTGCACCGATTTTATTTGTCGGTAAGAAGGATGGGACCTTGCGCATGTGCATCGATTACCGGGGGTTGAATGCGAATACGATGAAAAATCGCTACCCTTTGCCACGCGTTGACGACCTGTTGGATAAGCTGAAGGGCTCGGCTTATTTTTCCTCAATTGACTTACAACAGGGCTACAATCAGATTCGCATCGCTGCCTCTGATATCCCGAAAACCGCTTTTCGGACGCCCTTCGGTCACTTTGAGTATACGGTCCTATCGTTTGGTTTGACTAATGCCCCTGCGACGTTTCAGGCGGTTATGGACCGAATGTTTAGGCCGTTTATCGACAGGTTCGTTGTTTGCTACCTGGATGACATCTTGGTATATTCTAAGACGCGCGAGGAGCACTTGGAGCATCTGCGGCTCGTGCTCGACGTTATGAGGCGGGAGCAATTGTTTGCTAAACGCTCCAAATGCTTTTGGGCGCAGCCTCAGGTGGAATATTTGGGTCACATTGTGTCGGCCACCGGTGTGAAGATGGACCCGCGGAAGGTCGCTGTGGTTCGTGATTGGCCCGCGCCTCAGAACCTCACGGAGCTGCGTAAGTTCCTTGGCTTGACCAATTATTTCCGAAAGTTCATTGAAAAATATTCCATCATTGCGGCCCCGCTTACTAACTTAACTCGCAAAGGCGTTTTCGTTTCGCTCGAGTCGTGGACGTCGCAATGCCAGCGGGCATTCGAAGAGCTCAAACGAATCATTGCCGAAGATGTCACCCTTGCATTCCCTGATTACTCGTTGCCATTTCGTGTTGAGGTAGAGTCTGATGCCTCAATATTTGGAAGCGGCGCTGTATTGTTACAGGAAGGGCGACCAATCGCCTTCACGAGTAAGAAGTTTTCTGGTGCGGAGATTCGCTACACCACCGGGGAACAGGAGCTTCTGGCCGTGTTGCATGCTTTAAAGGAATGGCGCTGTTACCTCGAGGGACGCCCGTTTACTTTAAAGACTGACCACAAGCCCCTAACGTTTTTGCAAAGCGTTCCGACGTTGAACCGCCGTCAAGCTAGGTGGATGGAATATCTAGCTAGGTTCAACTGCACCTGGGAGTATATTTCTGGTAAATTGAATATTGCCGATGCTCTCAGTCGACATCCGTTGCTACACGCTGCAATTTTGGCAGCGCCCGTCGTGCGGCCGCGTAGCGAGGAGGTACCGATCGCGACGGACCTCGCGGAGCGGTTGAAGGTTGCCTACAACGCAGACGCCTGGTTCGCGGACCCGGCTAATGTAGAAAACCTTTGCAAGCAGAATGGCCTTTGGCTACGGACGGAGGGTGCAGCTACGCAAATCGTCGTTCCGAACGACAACGCGCTACGCTACGACATCCTTGCGCGGTTCCACGAGGACCCGTTAGCAGGACACCCTGGTAGCAAGCGATTGATCGACTTGGTGCAACGTTCCTTTTGGTGGCCTCGTTTGGCTAAGGATGCGGCGAACTTCGTACAGACATGCAGTCTGTGCCAGCGCAATAAGGCTTTGTCCGGTAAGGGCCATGGGTTGTTGCAACCGTTGCCTGTCCCGGATGCGCCTTGGGAAAGTGTTTCCATGGACTTCGTAGTCGCGCTGCCCAAAACTGAGGGGGGATACGATGCGGTGTTCGTAATGGTCGATCGTCTGACTAAGATGGTTCACCTAGCACCATGCACATCATCCTGCACGGCTGAGCAAACCGCACGTTTGTTTTTCAATAATGTGGTTCGGTTACACGGGATTCCCAAAAATGTGATCTCGGACCGCGGTGGACAGTTCACGTCTAAGTTTTGGGAAGCGCTCTGCAAACTAGTTGGCATGCGCGTCAACCTGAGCACGGCGTATCACCCGCAGACTGATGGTCAAACCGAACGCACAAACCGCACGTTGGGTGATATGTTGTGCAATTATGCTGGTCGCACACCACTCGTTTGGGATACGTATTTGACTGCGGCAGAATTCGCGCTTAACAATGCTGTTAACCGCTCTACAGGCAAAAGTCCGTTCTTTCTTAACTACGGATTTCATCCCATGCTACCCGTGTGGCGTGAGTTGGAAGTGAACGTGCCTGCTGCTAAACTTTTTGCCAAGTCTTTTATGTCCCGAATCACAGACGCGAAGTCGTGTTTGGACGCGGCACAGCAACGAACGACGGAATACTATAACAAATCTAAGCAGGATGTGACGTTTTCGGTGTTGTGCTACGGTTCATTTCCCGCCGACGCGTAGGTCGACGCGATCCTACGAGGCGAAGTGCTTTTGTGATGAACGCATTACATTTGAATGAATCTGCATGATATAAATGTATTCGCATACATTTATATATGCATCTGGCATGTTGTCATTATCCATCGCGACATCGCATCATGGCAAATCCGCCTAGCATGCATGAATGACCGAATCATTGAAGTGCGCATTATGCTCGTGCTACGAAACGATAAGTAATATTATCTGATATAATATTACTTCATTACAGCACACGTTGAGAGCGCCGCACTCGTCGCGATACATGCCCAGCAACCGGATATCGTTATCCGGACCCTTGCATCATGCGAATGCCGGAAAGGCTTATATGTTGTTACGCGTAGACATCGCCTATACGCAGTAGGGTTGTCACATCTACGATCGGCCTCCTAATGTGAATCGTACGGCACTGCGATGCTGCGAGTATAACAGATGCGAGGACGGCTAAGCTAGACAAGACATCCGATACCGGAGAACACTCGTGTGTTCTAAATTACTATTTCTATACACTATTCTACTTAGCCCGAGCTAAGCCTGAACTTCGCTAATCACCGCCGCGTGATGATTGCTTGCTTCCGGCGCTGACGGCGATTTCGTCCATTGCATCGTTCTGATCCGTAAAACTGTAAGTTATATCTCTCTTCGTCTTGAAGTCTTCCGCTGTCTCCGTTTGCTCTCGCTTGCCTTGCTGTACTTGCAAGTGCTCGCGCATCGGTGTCGATAGTCTCCAGACGTGCAGATACTTATGAGCAAACGCGAACGAGAGGTACAACAATTTGGTATCGAGACAGGTTCGTTGCCTAACTGTCTCTCTCTACCTAATCGGAAGTAGGTTCTTTCTATGGCGAGTTCCAGCGACGAACCACGAGGACCGCTAGATACTTTTGCCGAAGACTTAGGCCGCGCCGTTTTGGACGCCGCCGCTTCCGGTTTGTAATTGTTTAATTGCTTTTCCTTATATTGCTGCACTTGTTGTGTAAGTGTACGCTCTGAGTCGCAGGTAATCTCAGTGCACCGGCATTGCTTGCCGCGGCGACTGAGACCGACCTTCGTCCGAACCAGTTGGTGACTCTCATCGCCCAAACTACGGAGATCAGGACTCAGCTGGGCAAGTACTTGCTGAGTTTACTGAATCTTCTCAAGAGTACTGTCGGTAGGCTCACCGAATTGTTTTGTACTCTTGCCTTTGCGATAGAAGTCGGCTTCTATTACGCAAAACTAGGGTATCGTTTCGTGCTCCATGTCCGCGGAACACGACGATACGCCGCACACTAGCCTAGCTAGCCAACCCGATTTCGTTGTAGCTGCTAGAGCGACGGATAGAGGTCTTGAGACTGTTGGCGCGCGAGCCACTCAAGAGCCCCTTTTCCTTCAGACCCCTGCTCACTTAATTGTGCCGCATTCAGCAGTGAACACGAATATGGACAACACTGCTGGACCAAGGGTTCTGCCATTACCTCAAGCTCGAGGGCATGATGACATTCCTGAGGTGATGAGATTGTCGATTCCCGTTCCTAGGCTCAATATTTCGCTGACCGACAAGACATCAGGGCATAGCATAGCCGATGCAACTCGTGCGTACGTGCGTGACGCTAAAAAGTACCTCCAAGCTGTTCATGGTGGCGATAATGACGGTATCAGGTGTCTCTTCGTTGGTAACACCCTCGAGGGCGCAGCGAAGGACTGGTATCGAAATTGGACCAACGCCCGGGGCAGCTATACTTTTGACGAGTTAGTCGCCGCTTTGCTCGCACGATTCGCTACTGAGGTTCAAGCACGCGATGTGGAAGCTCGTAACGTTTTGGCAGCGGGTAGCTACCACATGCGTCGGGATGAAAATGTACCTGCGTACCAGTCACGCTTCGAAGCACTTGTGACTCCCATTGCTGACCTCACCGAATCTGAGCGTGTCTTTTGGTTTAGGCGAGGCCTAACGAAACTTTTGGCTAAATGGTGCGCCACTGACTTGGTTGGAGCGCAGATCAAGTCGTATGACGCGTTGGTCGCTTTTGCTAAGGGCGCGGAGATACAACTCCTTGCCGGCGAGGAAGAAGTCAAGTCTGGCCCTCGTGCAAATGCCGTGCAAGTGCAGGATCCGCTTGGGGAAGCTGTGGCTCTCGACCAGGACCTCGGCGCGACCCGCCCCACGCCTACTGCCGCGACGCGACGCAGCAACGGGCAACGCAAGGCGCGCGGGGGCGCTAGCTCGGGTGTCCGTGGTACAGTAGGAGCAGGTCCGAGCTCGGACCCAGCTAGGAACAGGAAGCGTGGTGGTGCGCCGTCGTCGGCAGCCGCACAGCGTTCCGACCCCAACGTGAAGCGTACTCGTACGGACGACACATTTATGCCAAAATGGAATTGCAATCGTTCCGAATTCGAGCGTCGAAAATTGGCCAACGTTTGTCTACGGTGTGCGGAGAATCATTCCACGAAGGATTGCCCTCTAATGCCGCCGTTTGTACCTCAGCCGAAATAGGGGCTTGCCCGGGTTCCTGTGGAGGGGGCACCACCCGGGATTTCTGAAGTAACGCGTGGTCGGTGGTCATCCTTACGGCCAGCCGTTAAGGCATTGTTGCCTTGTGTACTTGGACACATCGAGCGAGTCATTGCGCGACGCATCACGCTTGACGGACGCACGGGACTTCTCTGCTTCGACCCGTTGTGTAATTTGTTTACACCTCGCCGTCCCCTGTCGTCTATCGATCTGTCTAACCACGTGGTTTTGTTCATCCCCTCGTCTCTGCGTGAGATGTCGGAACAGTTGGCCATATACAGGAGATGTAGGCGTCAATATCCAGGCACTGCCGCATGTGTATTACTCCCTGCTTTCTGTCGGCGCAAGGCAGAGGCATCGTTAAGGGGTATGCGGCATGTCCACCGGTTCGAGCCGGGCACCGTTTTGTTTAATGGTGTGGATTGGGAGGGTACGCTGGCTCCGTGGCCATGCCTATCCTACTCGGTTGACGTTTGGTATGAAGCTCCTGATGGGGGTGCCGTTGGTTACGGACCCGCCTTAAGTGCACTGACGTTGTCTGCTGGGCAGTCGCTCGTAGATAACCGTGTCCCTGTGGTTCAGATCGGTTTGAATGGCCGTACTCTGAAGGCACTTGTTGACACCGGTGCCAGCGACGACTTCATCTCTGTCGCAGAGGTGAACGCGCTGGGACTCTGGGGACAACCCCAGCGCCGTCTGATTGTCCACAGGTTACCCTTGCTGACGGGGGTAAGCATCCCATCGTGGGCAGGATTACCCTTAGCCTATCGATAGGCCCTTTGCGTGTTGTGACCTGGCCGTACGTGCTGCAGGGCTTAGCAGAGACTGCACCGTACATAATGGGGTCGTCGACATTACGACAGTACCGCGCGCGCATCGACATGGAGACCGCAACCCTGCATATGTGCAAGGGTACTCTGTCGATTAAGGTACCTTTCCTGTCGTTCGAACATGTCACACCAAAGGAGGGCGAAACTGAGGCGGTGCCTATGGTTAATTTCGCTGTGACCGCAATGGCCGCGCAAATCGAACCAGAGCTAGTCGGGCGTAAGGAGGCCGTCCGTCTGTTACGGAAGGGTGCCCACGGACTGCTTTTAAGGCCGCGGGTGAGCTGTTGTGTCACCACCGCGCAGATTTCTGCGGATCCTGAGGTTGAGGCCCTACTGTCGCAGTATGAGGACGTCTTTAAAGATATCCCTGGCCTACCACCTATGCGTCCTGTTGATCACACAATCCCTCTCATGCCTGGAGCGCAGCCTACGGCCCGGCCAATGTACAGGTTGAGTCCATTGGAACTGGACGAGGTGAAGCGCCAGGTGACGGATTTGCTCGCGAAGGGTATGATACGCCCCAGCACATCCCCGTATTCTGCACCGATTTTATTTGTCGGTAAGAAGGATGGGACCTTGCGCATGTGCATCGATTACCGGGGGTTGAATGCGAATACGATGAAAAATCGCTACCCTTTGCCACGCGTTGACGACCTGTTGGATAAGCTGAAGGGCTCGGCTTATTTTTCCTCAATTGACTTACAACAGGGCTACAATCAGATTCGCATCGCTGCCTCTGATATCCCGAAAACCGCTTTTCGGACGCCCTTCGGTCACTTTGAGTATACGGTCCTATCGTTTGGTTTGACTAATGCCCCTGCGACGTTTCAGGCGGTTATGGACCGAATGTTTAGGCCGTTTATCGACAGGTTCGTTGTTTGCTACCTGGATGACATCTTGGTATATTCTAAGACGCGCGAGGAGCACTTGGAGCATCTGCGGCTCGTGCTCGACGTTATGAGGCGGGAGCAATTGTTTGCTAAACGCTCCAAATGCTTTTGGGCGCAGCCTCAGGTGGAATATTTGGGTCACATTGTGTCGGCCACCGGTGTGAAGATGGACCCGCGGAAGGTCGCTGTGGTTCGTGATTGGCCCGCGCCTCAGAACCTCACGGAGCTGCGTAAGTTCCTTGGCTTGACCAATTATTTCCGAAAGTTCATTGAAAAATATTCCATCATTGCGGCCCCGCTTACTAACTTAACTCGCAAAGGCGTTTTCGTTTCGCTCGAGTCGTGGACGTCGCAATGCCAGCGGGCATTCGAAGAGCTCAAACGAATCATTGCCGAAGATGTCACCCTTGCATTCCCTGATTACTCGTTGCCATTTCGTGTTGAGGTAGAGTCTGATGCCTCAATATTTGGAAGCGGCGCTGTATTGTTACAGGAAGGGCGACCAATCGCCTTCACGAGTAAGAAGTTTTCTGGTGCGGAGATTCGCTACACCACCGGGGAACAGGAGCTTCTGGCCGTGTTGCATGCTTTAAAGGAATGGCGCTGTTACCTCGAGGGACGCCCGTTTACTTTAAAGACTGACCACAAGCCCCTAACGTTTTTGCAAAGCGTTCCGACGTTGAACCGCCGTCAAGCTAGGTGGATGGAATATCTAGCTAGGTTCAACTGCACCTGGGAGTATATTTCTGGTAAATTGAATATTGCCGATGCTCTCAGTCGACATCCGTTGCTACACGCTGCAATTTTGGCAGCGCCCGTCGTGCGGCCGCGTAGCGAGGAGGTACCGATCGCGACGGACCTCGCGGAGCGGTTGAAGGTTGCCTACAACGCAGACGCCTGGTTCGCGGACCCGGCTAATGTAGAAAACCTTTGCAAGCAGAATGGCCTTTGGCTACGGACGGAGGGTGCAGCTACGCAAATCGTCGTTCCGAACGACAACGCGCTACGCTACGACATCCTTGCGCGGTTCCACGAGGACCCGTTAGCAGGACACCCTGGTAGCAAGCGATTGATCGACTTGGTGCAACGTTCCTTTTGGTGGCCTCGTTTGGCTAAGGATGCGGCGAACTTCGTACAGACATGCAGTCTGTGCCAGCGCAATAAGGCTTTGTCCGGTAAGGGCCATGGGTTGTTGCAACCGTTGCCTGTCCCGGATGCGCCTTGGGAAAGTGTTTCCATGGACTTCGTAGTCGCGCTGCCCAAAACTGAGGGGGGATACGATGCGGTGTTCGTAATGGTCGATCGTCTGACTAAGATGGTTCACCTAGCACCATGCACATCATCCTGCACGGCTGAGCAAACCGCACGTTTGTTTTTCAATAATGTGGTTCGGTTACACGGGATTCCCAAAAATGTGATCTCGGACCGCGGTGGACAGTTCACGTCTAAGTTTTGGGAAGCGCTCTGCAAACTAGTTGGCATGCGCGTCAACCTGAGCACGGCGTATCACCCGCAGACTGATGGTCAAACCGAACGCACAAACCGCACGTTGGGTGATATGTTGTGCAATTATGCTGGTCGCACACCACTCGTTTGGGATACGTATTTGACTGCGGCAGAATTCGCGCTTAACAATGCTGTTAACCGCTCTACAGGCAAAAGTCCGTTCTTTCTTAACTACGGATTTCATCCCATGCTACCCGTGTGGCGTGAGTTGGAAGTGAACGTGCCTGCTGCTAAACTTTTTGCCAAGTCTTTTATGTCCCGAATCACAGACGCGAAGTCGTGTTTGGACGCGGCGCAGCAACGAACGACGGAATACTATAACAAATCTAAGCAGGATGTGACGTTTTCGGTGTTGTGCTACGGTTCATTTCCCGCCGACGCGTAGGTCGACGCGATCCTACGAGGCGAAGTGCTTTTGTGATGAACGCATTACATTTGAATGAATCTGCATGATATAAATGTATTCGCATACATTTATATATGCATCTGGCATGTTGTCATTATCCATCGCGACATCGCATCATGGCAAATCCGCCTAGCATGCATGAATGACCGAATCATTGAAGTGCGCATTATGCTCGTGCTACGAAACGATAAGTAATATTATCTGATATAATATTACTTCATTACAGCACACGTTGAGAGCGCCGCACTCGTCGCGATACATGCCCAGCAACCGGATATCGTTATCCGGACCCTTGCATCATGCGAATGCCGGAAAGGCTTATATGTTGTTACGCGTAGACATCGCCTATACGCAGTAGGGTTGTCACATCTACGATCGGCCTCCTAATGTGAATCGTACGGCACTGCGATGCTGCGAGTATAACAGATGCGAGGACGGCTAAGCTAGACAAGACATCCGATACCGGAGAACACTCGTGTGTTCTAAATTACTATTTCTATACACTATTCTACTTAGCCCGAGCTAAGCCTGAACTTCGCTAATCACCGCCGCGTGATGATTGCTTGCTTCCGGCGCTGACGGCGATTTCGTCCATTGCATCGTTCTGATCCGTAAAACTGTAAGTTATATCTCTCTTCGTCTTGAAGTCTTCCGCTGTCTCCGTTTGCTCTCGCTTGCCTTGCTGTACTTGCAAGTGCTCGCGCATCGGTGTCGATAGTCTCCAGACGTGCAGATACTTATGAGCAAACGCGAACGAGAGGTACAACAATTTGGTATCGAGACAGGTTCGTTGCCTAACTGTCTCTCTCTACCTAATCGGAAGTAGGTTCTTTCTATGGCGAGTTCCAGCGACGAACCACGAGGACCGCTAGATACTTTTGCCGAAGACTTAGGCCGCGCCGTTTTGGACGCCGCCGCTTCCGGTTTGTAATTGTTTAATTGCTTTTCCTTATATTGCTGCACTTGTTGTGTAAGTGTACGCTCTGAGTCGCAGGTAATCTCAGTGCACCGGCATTGCTTGCCGCGGCGACTGAGACCGACCTTCGTCCGAACCAGTTGGTGACTCTCATCGCCCAAACTACGGAGATCAGGACTCAGCTGGGCAAGTACTTGCTGAGTTTACTGAATCTTCTCAAGAGTACTGTCGGTAGGCTCACCGAATTGTTTTGTACTCTTGCCTTTGCGATAGAAGTCGGCTTCTATTACGCAAAACTAGGGTATCGTTTCGTGCTCCATGTCCGCGGAACACGACGATACGCCGCACACTAGCCTAGCTAGCCAACCCGATTTCGTTGTAGCTGCTAGAGCGACGGATAGAGGTCTTGAGACTGTTGGCGCGCGAGCCACTCAAGAGCCCCTTTTCCTTCAGACCCCTGCTCACTTAATTGTGCCGCATTCAGCAGTGAACACGAATATGGACAACACTGCTGGACCAAGGGTTCTGCCATTACCTCAAGCTCGAGGGCATGATGACATTCCTGAGGTGATGAGATTGTCGATTCCCGTTCCTAGGCTCAATATTTCGCTGACCGACAAGACATCAGGGCATAGCATAGCCGATGCAACTCGTGCGTACGTGCGTGACGCTAAAAAGTACCTCCAAGCTGTTCATGGTGGCGATAATGACGGTATCAGGTGTCTCTTCGTTGGTAACACCCTCGAGGGCGCAGCGAAGGACTGGTATCGAAATTGGACCAACGCCCGGGGCAGCTATACTTTTGACGAGTTAGTCGCCGCTTTGCTCCCACGATTCGCTACTGAGGTTCAAGCACGCGATGTGGAAGCTCGTAACGTTTTGGCAGCGGGTAGCTACCACATGCGTCGGGATGAAAATGTACCTGCGTACCAGTCACGCTTCGAAGCACTTGTGACTCCCATTGCTGACCTCACCGAATCTGAGCGTGTCTTTTGGTTTAGGCGAGGCCTAACGAAACTTTTGGCTAAATGGTGCGCCACTGACTTGGTTGGAGCGCAGATCAAGTCGTATGACGCGTTGGTCGCTTTTGCTAAGGGCGCGGAGATACAACTCCTTGCCGGCGAGGAAGAAGTCAAGTCTGGCCCTCGTGCAAATGCCGTGCAAGTGCAGGATCCGCTTGGGGAAGCTGTGGCTCTCGACCAGGACCTCGGCGCGACCCGCCCCACGCCTACTGCCGCGACGCGACGCAGCAACGGGCAACGCAAGGCGCGCGGGGGCGCTAGCTCGGGTGTCCGTGGTACAGTAGGAGCAGGTCCGAGCTCGGACCCAGCTAGGAACAGGAAGCGTGGTGGTGCGCCGTCGTCGGCAGCCGCACAGCGTTCCGACCCCAACGTGAAGCGTACTCGTACGGACGACACATTTATGCCAAAATGGAATTGCAATCGTTCCGAATTCGAGCGTCGAAAATTGGCCAACGTTTGTCTACGGTGTGCGGAGAATCATTCCACGAAGGATTGCCCTCTAATGCCGCCGTTTGTACCTCAGCCGAAATAGGGGCTTGCCCGGGTTCCTGTGGAGGGGGCACCACCCGGGATTTCTGAACTAACGCGTGGTCGGTGGTCATCCTTACGGCCAGCCGTTAAGGCATTGTTGCCTTGTGTACTTGGACACATCGAGCGAGTCATTGCACGACGCATCACGCTTGACGGACGCACGGGACTTCTCTGCTTCGACCCGTTGTGTAATTTGTTTACACCTCGCCGTCCCCTGTCGTCTATCGATCTGTCTAACCACGTGGTTTTGTTCATCCCCTCGTCTCTGCGTGAGATGTCGGAACAGTTGGCCATATACAGGAGATGTAGGCGTCAATATCCAGGCACTGCCGCATGTGTATTACTCCCTGCTTTCTGTCGGCGCAAGGCAGAGGCATCGTTAAGGGGTATGCGGCATGTCCACCGGTTCGAGCCGGGCACCGTTTTGTTTAATGGTGTGGATTGGTAGGGTACGCTGGCTCCGTGGCCATGCCTATCCTACTCGGTTGACGTTTGGTATGAAGCTCCTGATGGGGGTGCCGTTGGTTACGGACCCGCCTTAAGTGCACTGACGTTGTCTGCTGGGCAGTCGCTCGTAGATAACCGTGTCCCTGTGGTTCAGATCGGTTTGAATGGCCGTACTCTGAAGGCACTTGTTGACACCGGTGCCAGCGACGACTTCATCTCTGTCGCAGAGGTGAACGCGCTGGGGTTGTCCCCAGAGTCGTCTGATTGTCCACAGGTTACCCTTGCTGACGGGGGTAAGCATCCCATCGTGGGCAGGATTACCCTTAGCCTATCGTTAGGCCCTTTGCGTGTTGTGACCCGGCCGTACGTGCTGCAGGGCTTAGCAGAGACTGCACCGTACATAATGGGGTCGTCGACATTACGGCAGTACCGCGCGCGCATCGACATGGAGACCGCAACCCTGCATATGTGCAAGGGTACTCTGTCGATTAAGGTACCTTTCCTGTCGTTCGAACATGTCACACCAAAGGAGGGCGAAACTGAGGCGGTGCCTATGGTTAATTTCGCTGTGACCGCAATGGCCGCGCGAATTGAACCAGAGCTAGTCGGGCGTAAGGAGGCCGTCCGTTTGTTACGGAAGGGTGCCCACGGACTGCTTTTAAGGCCGCGGGTGAGCTGTTGTGTCACCACCGCGCAGATTTCTGCGGATCCTGAGGTTGAGGCCCTACTGTCGCAGTATGAGGACGTCTTTAAAGATATCCCTGGCCTACCACCTATGCGTCCTGTTGATCACACAATCCCTCTCATGCCTGGAGCGCAGCCTACGGCCCGGCCAATGTACAGGTTGAGTCCATTGGAGCTGGACGAGGTGAAGCGCCAGGTGACGGATTTGCTCGCGAAGGGTATGATACGCCCCAGCACATCCCCGTATTCTGCACCGATTTTGTTTGTCGGTAAGAAGGATGGGACCTTGCGCATGTGCATCGATTACCGGGGGTTGAATGCGAATACGATGAAAAATCGCTACCCTTTGCCACGCGTTGACGACCTGTTGGATAAGCTGAAGGGCTCGGCTTATTTTTCCTCAATTGACTTACAACAGGGCTACAATCAGATTCGCATCGCTGCCTCTGATATCCCGAAAACCGCTTTTCGGACGCCCTTCGGTCACTTTGAGTATACGGTCCTATCGTTTGGTTTGACTAATGCCCCTGCGACGTTTCAGGCGGTTATGGACCGAATGTTTAGGCCGTTTATCGACAGGTTCGTTGTTTGCTACCTGGATGACATCTTGGTATATTCTAAGACGCGCGAGGAGCACTTGGAGCATCTGCGGCTCGTGCTCGACGTTATGAGGCGGGAGCAATTGTTTGCTAAACGCTCCAAATGCTTTTGGGCGCAGCCTCAGGTGGAATATTTGGGTCACATTGTGTCGGCCACCGGTGTGAAGATGGACCCGCGGAAGGTCGCTGTGGTTCGTGATTGGCCCGCGCCTCAGAACCTCACGGAGCTGCGTAAGTTCCTTGGCTTGACCAATTATTTCCGAAAGTTCATTGAAAAATATTCCATCATTGCGGCCCCGCTTACTAACTTAACTCGCAAAGGCGTTTTCGTTTCGCTCGAGTCGTGGACGTCGCAATGCCAGCGGGCATTCGAAGAGCTCAAACGAATCATTGCCGAAGATGTCACCCTTGCATTCCCTGATTACTCGTTGCCATTTCGTGTTGAGGTAGAGTCTGATGCCTCAATATTTGGAAGCGGCGCTGTATTGTTACAGGAAGGGCGACCAATCGCCTTCACGAGTAAGAAGTTTTCTGGTGCGGAGATTCGCTACACCACCGGGGAACAGGAGCTTCTGGCCGTGTTGCATGCTTTAAAGGAATGGCGCTGTTACCTCGAGGGACACCCGTTTACTTTAAAGACTGACCACAAGCCCCTAACGTTTTTGCAAAGCGTTCCGACGTTGAACCGCCGTCAAGCTAGGTGGATGGAATATCTAGCTAGGTTCAACTGCACCTGGGAGTATATTTCTGGTAAATTGAATATTGCCGATGCTCTCAGTCGACATCCGTTGCTACACGCTGCAATTTTGGCAGCGCCCGTCGTGCGGCCGCGTAGCGAGGAGGTACCGATCGCGACGGACCTCGCGGAGCGGTTGAAGGTTGCCTACAACGCAGACGCCTGGTTCGCGGACCCGGCTAATGTAGAAAACCTTTGCAAGCAGAATGGCCTTTGGCTACGGACGGAGGGTGCAGCTACGCAAATCGTCGTTCCGAACGACAACGCGCTACGCTACGACATCCTTGCGCGGTTCCACGAGGACCCGTTAGCAGGACACCCTGGTAGCAAGCGATTGATCGACTTGGTGCAACGTTCCTTTTGGTGGCCTCGTTTGGCTAAGGATGCGGCGAACTTCGTACAGACATGCAGTCTGTGCCAGCGCAATAAGGCTTTGTCCGGTAAGGGCCATGGGTTGTTGCAACCGTTGCCTGTCCCGGATGCGCCTTGGGAAAGTGTTTCCATGGACTTCGTAGTCGCGCTGCCCAAAACTGAGGGGGGATACGATGCGGTGTTCGTAATGGTCGATCGTCTGACTAAGATGGTTCACCTAGCACCATGCACATCATCCTGCACGGCTGAGCAAACCGCACGTTTGTTTTTCAATAATGTGGTTCGGTTACACGGGATTCCCAAAAATGTGATCTCGGACCGCGGTGGACAGTTCACGTCTAAGTTTTGGGAAGCGCTCTGCAAACTAGTTGGCATGCGCGTCAACCTGAGCACGGCGTATCACCCGCAGACTGATGGTCAAACCGAACGCACAAACCGCACGTTGGGTGATATGTTGTGCAATTATGCTGGTCGCACACCACTCGTTTGGGATACGTATTTGACTGCGGCAGAATTCGCGCTTAACAATGCTGTTAACCGCTCTACAGGCAAAAGTCCGTTCTTTCTTAACTACGGATTTCATCCCATGCTACCCGTGTGGCGTGAGTTGGAAGTGAACGTGCCTGCTGCTAAACTTTTTGCCAAGTCTTTTATGTCCCGAATCACAGACGCGAAGTCGTGTTTGGACGCGGCGCAGCAACGAACGACGGAATACTATAACAAATCTAAGCAGGATGTGACGTTTTCGGTGTTGTGCTACGGTTCATTTCCCGCCGACGCGTAGGTCGACGCGATCCTACGAGGCGAAGTGCTTTTGTGATGAACGCATTACATTTGAATGAATCTGCATGATATAAATGTATTCGCATACATTTATATATGCATCTGGCATGTTGTCATTATCCATCGCGACATCGCATCATGGCAAATCCGCCTAGCATGCATGAATGACCGAATCATTGAAGTGCGCATTATGCTCGTGCTACGAAACGATAAGTAATATTATCTGATATAATATTACTTCATTACAGCACACGTTGAGAGCGCCGCACTCGTCGCGATACATGCCCAGCAACCGGATATCGTTATCCGGACCCTTGCATCATGCGAATGCCGGAAAGGCTTATATGTTGTTACGCGTAGACATCGCCTATACGCAGTAGGGTTGTCACATCTACGATCGGCCTCCTAATGTGAATCGTACGGCACTGCGATGCTGCGAGTATAACAGATGCGAGGACGGCTAAGCTAGACAAGACATCCGATACCGGAGAACACTCGTGTGTTCTAAATTACTATTTCTATACACTATTCTACTTAGCCCGAGCTAAGCCTGAACTTCGCTAATCACCGCCGCGTGATGATTGCTTGCTTCCGGCGCTGACGGCGATTTCGTCCATTGCATCGTTCTGATCCGTAAAACTGTAAGTTATATCTCTCTTCGTCTTGAAGTCTTCCGCTGTCTCCGTTTGCTCTCGCTTGCCTTGCTGTACTTGCAAGTGCTCGCGCATCGGTGTCGATAGTCTCCAGACGTGCAGATACTTATGAGCAAACGCGAACGAGAGGTACAACAATTTGGTATCGAGACAGGTTCGTTGCCTAACTGTCTCTCTCTACCTAATCGGAAGTAGGTTCTTTCTATGGCGAGTTCCAGCGACGAACCACGAGGACCGCTAGATACTTTTGCCGAAGACTTAGGCCGCGCCGTTTTGGACGCCGCCGCTTCCGGTTTGTAATTGTTTAATTGCTTTTCCTTATATTGCTGCACTTGTTGTGTAAGTGTACGCTCTGAGTCGCAGGTAATCTCAGTGCACCGGCATTGCTTGCCGCGGCGACTGAGACCGACCTTCGTCCGGACCAGTTGGCGACTCTCATCGCCCAAACTACGGAGATCAGGACTCAGCTGGGCAAGTACTTGCTGAGTTTACTGAATCTTCTCAAGAGTACTGTCGGTAGGCTCACCGAATTGTTTTGTACTCTTGCCTTTGCGATAGAAGTCGGCTTCTATTACGCAAAACTAGGGTATCGTTTCGTGCTCCATGTCCGCGGAACACGACGATACGCCGCACACTAGCCTAGCTAGCCAACCCGATTTCGTTGTAGCTGCTAGAGCGACGGATAGAGGTCTTGAGACTGTTGGCGCGCGAGCCACTCAAGAGCCCCTTTTCCTTCAGACCCCTGCTCACTTAATTGTGCCGCATTCAGCAGTGAACACGAATATGGACAACACTGCTGGACCAAGGGTTCTGCCATTACCTCAAGCTCGAGGGCATGATGACATTCCTGAGGTGATGAGATTGTCGATTCCCGTTCCTAGGCTCAATATTTCGCTGACCGACAAGACATCAGGGCATAGCATAGCCGATGCAACTCGTGCGTACGTGCGTGACGCTAAAAAGTACCTCCAAGCTGTTCATGGTGGCGATAATGACGGTATCAGGTGTCTCTTCGTTGGTAACACCCTCGAGGGCGCAGCGAAGGACTGGTATCGAAATTGGACCAACGCCCGGGGCAGCTATACTTTTGACGAGTTAGTCGCCGCTTTGCTCCCACGATTCGCTACTGAGGTTCAAGCACGCGATGTGGAAGCTCGTAACGTTTTGGCAGCGGGTAGCTACCACATGCGTCGGGATGAAAATGTACCTGCGTACCAGTCACGCTTCGAAGCACTTGTGACTCCCATTGCTGACCTCACCGAATCTGAGCGTGTCTTTTGGTTTAGGCGAGGCCTAACGAAACTTTTGGCTAAATGGTGCGCCACTGACTTGGTTGGAGCGCAGATCAAGTCGTATGACGCGTTGGTCGCTTTTGCTAAGGGCGCGGAGATACAACTCCTTGCCGGCGAGGAAGAAGTCAAGTCTGGCCCTCGTGCAAATGCCGTGCAAGTGCAGGATCCGCTTGGGGAAGCTGTGGCTCTCGACCAGGACCTCGGCGCGACCCGCCCCACGCCTACTGCCGCGACGCGACGCAGCAACGGGCAACGCAAGGCGCGCGGGGGCGCTAGCTCGGGTGTCCGTGGTACAGTAGGAGCAGGTCCGAGCTCGGACCCAGCTAGGAACAGGAAGCGTGGTGGTGCGCCGTCGTCGGCAGCCGCACAGCGTTCCGACCCCAACGTGAAGCGTACTCGTACGGACGACACATTTATGCCAAAATGGAATTGCAATCGTTCCGAATTCGAGCGTCGAAAATTGGCCAACGTTTGTCTACGGTGTGCGGAGAATCATTCCACGAAGGATTGCCCTCTAATGCCGCCGTTTGTACCTCAGCCGAAATAGGGGCTTGCCCGGGTTCCTGTGGAGGGGGCACCACCCGGGATTTCTGAAGTAACGCGTGGTCGGTGGTCATCCTTACGGCCAGCCGTTAAGGCATTGTTGCCTTGTGTACTTGGACACATCGAGCGAGTCATTGCACGACGCATCACGCTTGACGGACGCACGGGACTTCTCTGCTTCGACCCGTTGTGTAATTTGTTTACACCTCGCCGTCCCCTGTCGTCTATCGATCTGTCTAACCACGTGGTTTTGTTCATCCCCTCGTCTCTGCGTGAGATGTCGGAACAGTTGGCCATATACAGGAGATGTAGGCGTCAATATCCAGGCACTGCCGCATGTGTATTACTCCCTGCTTTCTGTCGGCGCAAGGCAGAGGCATCGTTAAGGGGTATGCGGCATGTCCACCGGTTCGAGCCGGGCACCGTTTTGTTTAATGGTGTGGATTGGTAGGGTACGCTGGCTCCGTGGCCATGCCTATCCTACTCGGTTGACGTTTGGTATGAAGCTCCTGATGGGGGTGCCGTTGGTTACGGACCCGCCTTAAGTGCACTGACGTTGTCTGCTGGGCAGTCGCTCGTAGATAACCGTGTCCCTGTGGTTCAGATCGGTTTGAATGGCCGTACTCTGAAGGCACTTGTTGACACCGGTGCCAGCGACGACTTCATCTCTGTCGCAGAGGTGAACGCGCTGGGGTTGTCCCCAGAGTCGTCTGATTGTCCACAGGTTACCCTTGCTGACGGGGGTAAGCATCCCATCGTGGGCAGGATTACCCTTAGCCTATCGTTAGGCCCTTTGCGTGTTGTGACCCGGCCGTACGTGCTGCAGGGCTTAGCAGAGACTGCACCGTACATAATGGGGTCGTCGACATTACGGCAGTACCGCGCGCGCATCGACATGGAGACCGCAACCCTGCATATGTGCAAGGGTACTCTGTCGATTAAGGTACCTTTCCTGTCGTTCGAACATGTCACACCAAAGGAGGGCGAAACTGAGGCGGTGCCTATGGTTAATTTCGCTGTGACCGCAATGGCCGCGCGAATTGAACCAGAGCTAGTCGGGCGTAAGGAGGCCGTCCGTTTGTTACGGAAGGGTGCCCACGGACTGCTTTTAAGGCCGCGGGTGAGCTGTTGTGTCACCACCGCGCAGATTTCTGCGGATCCTGAGGTTGAGGCCCTACTGTCGCAGTATGAGGACGTCTTTAAAGATATCCCTGGCCTACCACCTATGCGTCCTGTTGATCACACAATCCCTCTCATGCCTGGAGCGCAGCCTACGGCCCGGCCAATGTACAGGTTGAGTCCATTGGAGCTGGACGAGGTGAAGCGCCAGGTGACGGATTTGCTCGCGAAGGGTATGATACGCCCCAGCACATCCCCGTATTCTGCACCGATTTTGTTTGTCGGTAAGAAGGATGGGACCTTGCGCATGTGCATTGATTACCGGGGGTTAAATGCGAATACGGTGAAAAATCGCTACCCTTTGCCACGCGTTGACGACCTGTTGGATAAGCTGAAGGGCTCGGCTTATTTTTCCTCAATTGACTTACAACAGGGCTACAATCAGATTCGCATCGCTGCCTCTGATATCCCGAAAACCGCTTTTCGGACGCCCTTCGGTCACTTTGAGTATACGGTCCTATCATTTGGTTTGACTAATGCCCCTGCGACGTTTCAGGCGGTTATGGACCGAATGTTTAGGCCGTTTATCGACAGGTTCGTTGTTTGCTACCTGGATGACATCTTAGTATATTCTAAGACGCGCGAGGAGCACTTGGAGCATTTGCGGCTCGTGCTCGACGTTATGAGGCGGGAGCAATTGTTTGCTAAACGCGCCAAATGCTTTTGGGCGCAGCCTCAGGTGGAATATTTGGGTCACATTGTGTCGGCCACCGGTGTGAAGATGGACCCGCGGAAGGTCGCCGTGGTTCGCGATTGGCCCGCGCCTCAGAACCTCACGGAGCTGCGTAAGTTCCTTGGCTTGACCAATTATTTCCGAAAGTTCATTGAAAAATATTCCATCATTGCGGCCCCGCTTACTAACTTAACTCGCAAAGGCGTTTTCGTTTCGCTCGAGTCGTGGACGTCGCAGTGCCAGCGGGCATTCGAAGAGCTCAAACGAATCGTTACTGAAGATGTCACCCTTGCATTCCCTGATTACTCGTTGCCATTTCGTGTTGAGGTAGTGTCTGATGCCTCAATATTTGGAAGCGGCGCTGTATTGTTACAGGAAGGGCGACCGATCGCCTTCACGAGTAAGAAGTTTTCTGGTGCGGAGATTCGCTACACCACCGGGGAACAGGAGCTTCTGGCCGTGCTGCATGCTTTAAAGGAATGGCGCTGTTACCTCGAGGGACACCCGTTTACTTTAAAGACTGACCATAAGCCCCTAACGTTTTTGCAAAGCGTTCCGACGTTGAACCGCCGTCAAGCTAGGTGGATGGAATATCTAGCTAGGTTCAACTGCACCTGGGAGTATATTTCTGGTAAATTGAATATTGCCGATGCTCTCAGTCGACATCCGTCGCTACACGCTGCAATTTTGGCAGCGCCCGTCGTGCGGCCGCGTAGCGAGGAGGTTCCGATCGCGACGGACCTCGCGGAGCGGTTGAAGGTTGCCTACAACGCAGACGCCTGGTTCGTGGACCCGGCTAATGTAGAAAACCTTCGCAAGCAGAATGGCCTTTGGCTACGGACGGAGGGTGCAGCTACGCAAATCGTCGTTCCGAACGACGACGCGCTACGCTACGACATCCTTGCGCGGTTCCACGAGGACCCGTTAGCAGGACACCCTGGTAGCAAGCGATTGATCGACTTGGTGCAACGTTCCTTTTGGTGGCCTCGTTTGGCTAAGGATGCGGCGAACTTCGTACAGACATGCAGTCTGTGCCAGCGCAATAAGGCTTTGTCCGGTAAGGGCCATGGGTTGTTGCAACCGTTGCCTGTCCCGGATGCGCCTTGGGAAAGTGTTTCCATGGACTTCGTAGTCGCGCTGCCCAAAACTGAGGGGGGATACGATGCGGTGTTCGTAATGGTCGATCGTCTGACTAAGATGGTTCACCTAGCACCATGCACATCATCCTGCACGGCTGAGCAAACCGCACGTTTGTTTTTCGACAATGTGGTTCGGTTACACGGGGTTCCCAAAAATGTGATCTCGGACCGCGGTGGACAGTTCACGTCTAAGTTTTGGGAAGCGCTCTGCAAACTAGTTGGCATGCGCGTCAACCTGAGCACGGCGTATCACCCGCAGACTGATGGTCAAACCGAACGCACAAACCGCACGTTGGGTGATATGTTGCGCAATTATGCTGGTCGCACACCACTTGTTTGGGATACATATTTGACTGCGGCAGAATTCGCGCTTAACAATGCTGTTAACCGCTCTACAGGCAAAAGTCCGTTCTTTCTTAACTACGGGTTTCATCCCGCGCTACCCGTGTGGCGTGAGTTGGAAGTGAACGTGCCTGCTGCTAAACTTTTTGCCAAGTCGTTTATGTCCCGAATCACAGACGCGAAGTCGTGTTTGGACGCGGCGCAACAACGAACGACAGAATACTACAACAAATCCAAGCAGGATGTGACGTTTTCGGAAGGGCAACTCGTGTTGCTAAGCACCAAGAACTTGCGTTCCTTGGCCGACGGATCCCGAAAACTCTTACCCCGCTGGATTGGTCCGTATCCTGTCGTGCGCATGGTTGGGAATGTGGCTGTGGAGCTTGCATTGCCCACTGATATGACCATTCACCCCACGTTTCACGTATCGCTTGTTCGTCCGTATCGTGGTACGGAACCCGTCCCTCAGCCTGCAAATGCCCCCACAGCGATCGAACCAGTTCCCGAGACCTGGATCGCTGGTAAACAGAAGTTTTACGATGTGGAGCGGGTGTTAGATTATCGCGCGCGTCGTGTGGGCCGACACCGACGTAAGCGAACAGTACACGAGTACTTGGTTAAGTGGACAGGGTATACCGACGAGCACAACTCATGGGAACCGGCACGCAACTTCTCACAGGGCATGAAACCCCTGCTCGAAGAAGCCCGCAAACGTGCCACGCAAGCCCAATGACCCCTACAGTCGATGCTGTATGATGCAGCGAGGACGCTGCATACGGGGGGGGGATAATTGTTGTGCTACGGTTCATTTCCCGCCGACGCGTAGGTCGACGCGATCCTACGAGGCGAAGTGCTTTTGTGATGAACGCATTACATTTGAATGAATCTGCATGATATAAATGTATTCGCATACATTTATATATGCATCTGGCATGTTGTCATTATCCATCGCGACATCGCATCATGGCAAATCCACCTAGCATGCATGAATGACCGAATCATTGAAGTGCGCATTATGCTCGTGCTACGAAACGATAAGTAATATTATCTGATACAATATTACTTCATTACAGCACACGTTGAGAGCGCCGCACTCGTCGCGATACATGCCCAGCAACCGGATATCGTTATCCGGACCCTTGCATCATGCGAATGCCGGAAAGGCTTATATGTTGTTACGCGTAGACATCGCCTATACGCAGTAGGGTTGTCACATCTAGGATCGGCCTCCTAATGTGAATCGTACGGCACTGCGATGCTGCGAGTATAACAGATGCGAGGACGGCTAAGCTAGACAAGACATCCGATACCGGAGAACACTCGTGTGTTCTAAATTACTATTTCTATACACTATTCTACTTAGCCCGAGCTAAGCCTGAACTTCGCTAATCACCGCCGCGTGATGATTGCTTGCTTCCGGCGCTGACGGCGATTTCGTCCATTGCATCGTTCTGATCCGTAAAACTGTAAGTTATATCTCTCTTCGTCTTGAAGTCTTCCGCTGTCTCCGTTTGCTCTCGCTTGCCTTGCTGTACTTGCAAGTGCTCGCGCATCGGTGTCGATAGTCTCCAGACGTGCAGATACTTATGAGCAAACGCGAACGAGAGGTACAACATTCGGAAGGGCAACTCGTGTTGCTAAGCACCAAGAACTTGCGTTCCTTGGCCGACGGATCCCGAAAACTTTTACCCCGCTGGATTGGTCCATATCCTGTCATGCGCATGGTCGGGAATGTGGCTGTGGAGCTTGCATTGCCCGCTGATATGACCATTCACCCCACGTTCCACGTATCGCTTGTTCGTCCGTATCGTGGTACAGAACCCGTCCCTGAGCCTGCTAACGCCCCCGCAGTGATCGAACCAGTTCCCGAGACCTGGATCGCTGGTAAACAGAAATTTTATGATGTGGAGCGGGTGTTAGATTATCGCGCGCGTCGTGTGGGCCGACACCGGCGTAAGCGAACAGTACACGAGTACTTGGTTAAGTGGACAGGGTATACCGACGAGCACAACTCATGGGAACCGGCACGCAACTTCTCACAGGGCATGAAACCCCTGCTCGAAGAAGCCCGCAAACGTGCCACGCAAGCCCAATGACCCCTACAGTCGATGCTGTATGATGCAGCGAGGACGCTGCATACGGGGGGGGGATAATTGTTGTGCTACGGTTCATTTCCCGCCGACGCGTAGGTCGACGCGATCCTACGAGGCGAAGTGCTTTTGTGATGAACGCATTACATTTGAATGAATCTGCATGATATAAATGTATTCGCATACATTTATATATGCATCTGGCATGTTGTCATTATCCATCGCGACATCGCATCATGGCAAATCCACCTAGCATGCATGAATGACCGAATCATTGAAGTGCGCATTATGCTCGTGCTACGAAACGATAAGTAATATTATCTGATACAATATTACTTCATTACAGCACACGTTGAGAGCGCCGCACTCGTCGCGATACATGCCCAGCAACCGGATATCGTTATCCGGACCCTTGCATCATGCGAATGCCGGAAAGGCTTATATGTTGTTACGCGTAGACATCGCCTATACGCAGTAGGGTTGTCACATCTAGGATCGGCCTCCTAATGTGAATCGTACGGCACTGCGATGCTGCGAGTATAACAGATGCGAGGACGGCTAAGCTAGACAAGACATCCGATACCGGAGAACACTCGTGTGTTCTAAATTACTATTTCTATACACTATTCTACTTAGCCCGAGCTAAGCCTGAACTTCGCTAATCACCGCCGCGTGATGATTGCTTGCTTCCGGCGCTGACGGCGATTTCGTCCATTGCATCGTTCTGATCCGTAAAACTGTAAGTTATATCTCTCTTCGTCTTGAAGTCTTCCGCTGTCTCCGTTTGCTCTCGCTTGCCTTGCTGTACTTGCAAGTGCTCGCGCATCGGTGTCGATAGTCTCCAGACGTGCAGATACTTATGAGCAAACGCGAACGAGAGGTACAACATTCGGAAGGGCAACTCGTGTTGCTAAGCACCAAGAACTTGCGTTCCTTGGCCGACGGATCCCGAAAACTTTTACCCCGCTGGATTGGTCCATATCCTGTCATGCGCATGGTCGGGAATGTGGCTGTGGAGCTTGCATTGCCCGCTGATATGACCATTCACCCCACGTTCCACGTATCGCTTGTTCGTCCGTATCGTGGTACAGAACCCGTCCCTGAGCCTGCTAACGCCCCCGCAGTGATCGAACCAGTTCCCGAGACCTGGATCGCTGGTAAACAGAAATTTTATGATGTGGAGCGGGTGTTAGATTATCGCGCGCGTCGTGTGGGCCGACACCGGCGTAAGCGAACAGTACACGAGTACTTGGTTAAGTGGACAGGGTATACCGACGAGCACAACTCATGGGAACCGGCACGCAACTTCTCACAGGACATGAAACCCCTGCTCGAAGAAGCCCGCAAACGTGCCACGCAAGCCCAATGACCCCTGCAGTCGATGCTGTATGATGCAGCGAGGACGCTGCATACGGGAGGGGGGATAATTGTTGTGCTACGGTTCATTTCCCGCCGACGCGTAGGTCGACGCGATCCTACGAGGCGAAGTGCTTTTGTGATGAACGCATTACATATGAATGAATCTGCGTGATATAAATGTATTCGCATACATTTATATATGCATCTGGCATGTTGTCATTATCCATCGCGACATCGCATCATGGCAAATCCGCCTAGCATGCATGAATGACCGAATCATTGAAGTGCGCATTATGCTCGTGCTACGAAACGATAAGTAATATTATCTGATATAATATTACTTCATTGCAGCACACGTTGAGAGCGCCGCACTCGTCGTGATACATGCCCTGCAACCGGATATCGTTATCCGGACCCTTGCATCATGCGAATGCCGGAAAGGCTTATACGTTGTTATGCGTAGACATCGCCTATATGCAGTAGGGTTGTCACATCTAGGATCGGCCTCCTGATGTGAATCGTACGACATTGCGATGCTGCGAGTATAACAGATGCGAGGATGGCTAAGCCAGATAAGACATTCGATACCGGAGAACACTTGTGTGTTCTACATTACTATTGCTATACGATATTCTACTTAGCCCGAGCTAAGCCTGAACTTCGCTAATCACCGCCGCGTGATGATTGCTTGCTTCCGGCGCTGACGGCGATTTCGTCCATTGCATCATTCCGATCTGTAAGACCGTAAGTTATATCTCTCTTCGTCTTGAAGTCTTCCGCTGTCTCTGTTTGCTCTCGCTTGCCTTGCTGTCCTTGCAAGTGCTCGCGCATCGGTGTCGATAGTCTCCAGACGTGCAGATATTTATGAGCAAACGCGAACGAGAGGTACAACAGCTTCACCTTGGGTGCAGAAGCCCCGGGGCAGAGTTGAAGTAGGTGATGGGGGCCACAAGTGTGCCTTTGCATGCTCTTGTTTCTGCACATGTTTAGCAGCTTGGAGGGCCATAGGGGCAGACACATGCAATCTGCATGTCCTGAAGCATGAAGTACCAGTGGAGTTTCATGGGGACCGGCTCCCACCAGCCTTTGATCTCTCTAGATTCCCAGTGCCTGATGAGCAGCAGCGTTGGTGGTTGGAAGTAGAGGAGCCCTGCCTGCAATAGCCCTTGGAGCGATTGTGCGGGTGGACCCCTCACAATCAGTAGAGCATGTGGTGAATGCCATATGTGTGCCTAGGCCGGGTGGTGCCTCGTGGCACCTTGTTGTTAACCTGAAGCGCGTGAATATTTCGCAGAAGGTGTACAATAAGGTGCCAACTACACGTCTCTAGGATCGACTAACTGCCCCGGCTTCCTCTTCCTCCCTCCCCCTCCCTTCCTCCCAATCCCCCCTCCCCCCCAATCATCCCCAGGCTGGTTGTGCATTCGGAAGTTTCGGTGTCAAGATGTGTTTTTGGTTGAAGTTATCTTTTGTCACTTGTTGCTAGGAACGTCTCGAGGGGGGGTGTTATCAAATGATGTATCAGTTGGGATTTGTAGTGATCCGTTCTAGCAACAATACGATATTGGAGCTGTACTCAGCAGTATACTAGCGAACCCGCGCTCATCCCATCTGTAGTGCTATGGGTGCGACTACTTGTGCCAACTCCGGACCGAACTATCGAGCCTTCTTTTGGCTATCGGATACTATGTAACGAATACGTTCTCATAATAACGTCAGGCTTCCTTATGTCCGGTAGTCTACATTTTAACATGGTCGTATTCATTTCCTTGGCGGATGATATCGATAGAGTATCTGATGCACTAGGGGACTACTCGAGCTTCTCCTTTACAAGACCTAATGGAAACTCGGCCTTCACAGCTATGAAATTTCACACAAACCCTCGTGCTCGCCGGTACCCTCCGGTTCTGGAGCATACATAGATAACCCTACATTAATGATACCGCAAAACTATACCTGATACCTCAAATAATAAAGAACTTTACAAAAGGTTATCAATTGTTAATATATGATGGGATAACTGCCGAATGGAGGGTCATCATGGAGGATTCTGCCGTATCCGATCCACTTAATTAGTTGTCCGTTAATACCGTCACGTTCCTTCGACGTTATGGGTATACGGAATTAAGAGTCGCGCTTACCTTCATTCCTTTAACGTTTCAGGAAACATAAACGTAAGCCCTTTTTTTATTTATAAGGAATGCATGTCTATAGTAGAGAGCGAAGCCAAGCAATGACAAGGAAAATCTATCTGCGCCATTCATTGGACCGTCACAATGCGTGTGAGACCGGCATTGACCTACATAGACATACAACACACTTATAGGTGAACACCCAACACATGGCCGTGAGTCCGTGCTCCTGTTTCACAAAACGAAGCGTGGAAACCTCGGTGACATATATACAACATGAAATTGACACATCCCCTGTGGGTAATCATGATTCCTAGGCAGCTCTCTTCGCAGGTATAGGTTGTTTGGACACAAGATAGACTCGGGCCCACCCTTCATCCGCCTCCATCAAGGCCTTATTGGAGACTTCGCGTGTGTCACTGTCCGTGACGGTTCACCCACTACTACCACTCCCAACTCCACATCGCCAACATCAACTCGGAACATTCCAGCGCTGCTTGGCATCCTGCGAGACAGCCGGGGGCCGGCCACCGCCTCTCCGCCTATCCATCTACCTGGATAACCATCAAACTGCGCCCCAAAGGCGAATTGCGTCTGTGTGGCCCTACACATCCCGGAGCCGCTTGCTCGCCAAACAACCGCTCGTCCAAACCTAGTTTCACGGCCCCTGTCCAGAACCCGGAGACTCGACTGCTCTCCGCTCTTAGTCCGCCCTCTCCGCATGCCCGGGGCCAGACTGCCGCCAGCTGTATATACATGTATTATAATTCGCGTTGTCGACATCGTCGTGAAAGGTGCCAACATATGTACTCCGGAACATGATAAGATCTTCATAGTCACGTACAATACTTAACTTGAAAGTTAGGGCCAATGTGGACGAGGCACACCGCCCGGGGAAAGGTGAGGGGCATGTGCAGCAAATACACATAGAGCACCCCAGCGTTGGCTCTCCCGGGGAGGGGGTGAGGGGAATGACCTGTGCCGATTTATTTCTCATCCGCGTATGCAAGGGCATCACTAGGGGGGACGTGAAGGAAAAGCCGCTTCACTGCGGCTGACCCTCCCTCGATGTCCCCGTTGACGACAGACCCCGCCGCCACCCAAGCCTCAAAAGATGCCACCACAGGTCGGCTGAGTGAGCATCATCCGAGTTCTTATCCGTGCTTGGTAAATAAGACACCGAAAAGTAAAGCGGCACTGTGCACGCAAATCAAATCGCACTGCCACCGCCGCCCAACCACCGCCATTCTGCGTTGCGCCACGACGCCCCCATGGGTCTGGCACGCACGATTGCCATCACGACCATCACTCCTACCACCACCACTATCCATCACTATCACCACCACTATCACCACCACTATCACGTTCATTCCCTATAAACTTCAGCCTGCAACAGAGCGAGCAATGGCTCCGATCGCAAATCCAACCATTGTTTCAACGGATCAAGCCACTACCCACGTACTGCCGCCGGAAAACGTACCCTCGCTCCAGGCCCATCTTCGTCACACACACACACACGTCACCCACACGTCATCTCTTAGCATTCTTTTCCTCCATCCGCTGCACTCATGGCCTTGACCCTGCGTTCTCGCGGGCTGTTAAGAATAGCTCAGGGCGAAGTCGTCCTCGTGACGGTCCCCATAGTCGGCCGCATGGTACCTGCCACGCCCTCCTCCCGGCTCAGCATCACCCTCATCCGAACTGCGACGATTACGGATAACCCCTCCCACACCGCCGCCATTGCCGTACCGTCCCTGCGGCGCCGCGCCAACGTCGTCACCGACGTCATCCTCGTCATAATTGTCGTACGCGCCCAACCCCATGCCCATGGCGGCGGCCCCTACGCCGAAGGCACGCATACCACCCTGGCCCCCGACATCATCCTCCAGCGCGGAGAGGTCCAGATCCCCTACCTCGAGGTCCAGATTAGGCAACCCGAAGTCGATTGCTGCAATATCCTGCCGCAGGCGATCTATCCCCAGTCCTGCCGTGCTGATTTCGGAGTCCGGCTCCAGGAGGGGGGCCAGGTCCAAAGGTGCTAGGGTGTCACAGATGCCGTCGGCTGGGAAGGCATGGAGAACCTGCCATGTCAAGGAACCGAGCGGGGGTTAAGAGGGAGGACAAGGTGTGTGTGTGTCTGCGAAGCTGATGAGACCACCCTTGAGCTTCTCCATCGCCTGACGTTTCAGTTTTCGTATTCTCGACCTTTCCCTAGTTGCCCGTAGCCCGGTCCCTATGCATGCCGCCTACCCTCCTCAAACCCCCACCCCCGGACCCTCCCCACCTCAGCCGCCATATCCTGAATCATATCTTCAATCGTTTCCTCTACCGTCGCCACTCGCTGCAACACGCTTAGCGTGCTCTCCTGCGCCGATGTCCCGTTCTCCCCTCCGCTGCCCCCATTGAGACCCGCATGCTGCACTCCGTCCAGAGCGGCGGCGCCCTCAAATTTCTGAGGGTAAGCGGAGCAAGGGGTGAGGTGGGGTTGGGGGCGATGCTGGTGCCCATGCCCATGCCCATGCCCATGCCCATGCCCTAAAACCCTAAAACCCTAAAACCCTGAAACCCTAAGCCCATCCCCGTGCAAGTGGTCGTTGGTCACACATTGGGGGGCCTTCGCCCCCAAGTCTCCCAGCTAGGTCTGTCGATGTCCCCTTTTGCCGCTCCCACGCCCCACCAGCAGCAGCATGGCCACATCGGGCGGTGTTCCGCTGGGATTGAGTTGCGCATCGGGCAGCGCCGCCAGTGCCTCCGTCGCCGCCTCCGCCTGGCTGGCGTCATCTGCCAGAGTCAGGGTCTTGACCAGATCAACATGAGAGGCCATCAGCTCGGTGAGGTGCTCCTGTCATGGTGTTTGCAGGAGGGATTCCCCGATGGCGCGGCATTGAGATCTGGGCTAGGAAGCGATAATACTCGAGTAGTCGGCAAAATGAAGATGAGGATAAGGATGGGGATGCCCGGCCGAAATGATGGCTTTGGTAAGAAAGATGAGAGGTGACGTTACAGGTGCGTGACGTTGACTGCTGGGGGCTCTCGAGAACAGTCCCCACTTGCAGGAGAAGGGTAAAAAAGGCGGGTGAGAGACGCAAACAGTGGTCTGGGTATTACCAAGGTGCGGGCACTGCGGCAATGGCGTGCGATAGGTGAGAACCAGGGCCAGGGAAGTTAGCGCCGAGCTCCGGAACCGGAGAGGGCAGAGCGGAGGGAAGTGGACGAATCGCATGGCAGCTCATCGGGTTGTGGTGGCAGGACGAGGCCCCCAAATGGTGCGTGGGGGCCAGCACTTGTATGGTGGGAGCGAAGGGGGTGAAACGTCCACGCATACAAGGACATTACTGGAAATAAAACGCGTCCTACAGCCGGTCCTTGTTGACCCCGTACCTGCATCCGGGCCCGCGCTTGAGCCACCCGGCGCTCAAGATCCCCCACCGCCACCGCGTACGCCTGCTGCAGAGCCGCCAGAGCCTTGGCAGAGGCAGCGGCTGTGCTGGACGAGCCGCGAGTTACCTCAGCTTGCATGTGGCCCACGATTCGCAACAACTGGTCGTGTTTGTCGATGCGGAGCAGCTCTTCCGCTCGTTGCACAATCGCCGCCTTGGCACTGCGCGGATTAGATGCACAGCACGGACTTTTCAGGGGTAGCTGGGTGGGCAGGTGGGGATGAGGGAGGCAACGCGTAAAAGTACCAGCAATGAAGCTTAAGACCGAAGCTTGAAGGGAGAGTGCGGAGGGGACTTACAAGAGTGAGTTTGCCGGAACCCGCTGAGGGAAAGCAGTTAGTATGAAATCCGACAAAGCGCGCGACAGGAGGGCGGACCCCCGGCTGCGGCAAGATTAGGCGAGGTGAGGAGAAGGCACATGCCAGCTATCCTGAATGCAAAGATACCTCCATATGCATTCGTATGCGATGACAGACAAGAAAACATCCCACTCAGTATACATCACCCGCCGCCAAGTGCACGTTCGCCCCCGGCGCCCCATGTTTCTGTGATACGGCGATAAGGCCACGACGGTACCATCCCATCCGCCAGCCTGGGCCGTCTCCCCTCCAAACCCCTTCTTCCTTCCTCATCCGTCTCACTCACATTGCCGCCGCTTCACATGCCCCCCGAGCCATGTCCTGCTGCTCCCTCGCCAGCGCCGCCCTCAGTGCCTCCATGTTGACAAGCGCAGTTCCCCGCCGCTGGCCGCCCTCCATCTTGGCAATCGCCGCCGACACGGCCTCGTTGAGCGCCTCCCGCCGCGTCCCCAGCTGCTGCATGAGGGCGCCCATCTTCTGGTTGAGCGCCACGCGTACGGCGGGAGGCCGACCCGCCAGCAGCCGCTGCCGCCTGCCCCACACCACGTCAAGCTTGCGCTGCGGAAGCAGATCCCGATGAAGAGGCCGCCGAAGGGTGGGGCAGAACAGGCGGATGGTAAGGATTAAGGGAAGCAGTCAGGTTAGACACAGCGACAGGGGGATTCTCTCGGAGTCATTACCGGGGATTGCACTGAGATCAGCTCTCGTGACGGGTGGTAACGAGAGCTGATCTCAATGCATTTGTGTGGCGGTGGCGCACCATCTCAAACCAGCAGCTTGCTTTCAAGTAATGGACAGCTTTTATTAAATGAGCTTCGCAACGCACATTAGTTATTGTGACCGAGTTCGGTTGTTTGCCTGTTGCCCCAACCGAGAGCCCACTCGCGCCCCCTACCTCCAGCGCCCCGAGGTGGCCAAAGGCCTGGAGCTTCTTGGCGTCGATGTCCTTTAGCTTCCTCCCCACCAGCTTACGCATATCCATAATGATGCCCTCCACATCGGAGGTCACCTGCTCGGTGGAGGCGGGAGGGAAAGGGGTAGCAAAGCGTTGGGGGGCTTGAGTGGGGTGGGGAGCGAGCGAGTGGACAGTGCGGAAACGTTCACTGGCGAGAGGAGTCGCTTCCCCTAGATAAAGCAAGGGGACATGGCCTTCCCTCAATATCTATCCCTAATACGGCACCTTTGCCTCCGCCCGCCGCTGCGCCGCCGCCAGCCCTGCGAGCTTCTTCTCCAGCAGCCCCTCCACCCGCCCCAGTTGCGCGTCCCTCCTTGCCAGCACGCTGCGGAGCACGCTGTCCTTGGAGGCGGTTAGGCGGGTGGTGGCGGCCATGAGCTTCACCTGAGCATCGCTAGAGTCGCGAATGGAGTTTGAGACCTGCATGCGCGAGGGGTAAGGGGCGGAGAAGGGTAGATAGAGAAGTGTGGAGAAGGGCTGGTTTGGTACAGTAACTTTAACGCGTAGAGGAACTCGGTGAGAAGAAGCGAAGCATCAAAACAGTATTGGAATTGTGCGTGTTGGCGTGGGCGTGGTCGTGAGATGCGTTGTTACGCATCAAAGAAGGGGATGTGGATGTGTAGAGAGGTGATTCGAAGGTGGTGAATTTGTAAGGGATGAGGTAAGGGCCAGCCATGAGGTAATGCCGTCGACGGCGTCGGGAGTGGAGGAGGGAATGAGGTTGCCGAAGAAAGTTGTCGTTGACCTGCTTTCTCGTTCCTTCGCCATACTTTCATGACCCGACACCCCGTCCCCAGCGCCATGCACTGGCACCACGTAGACACACGATGTGTGGTCTCAGGATCATTGCCACCAGCACAGCTAGCAGCACCACCACTGGTGACACAGCCGTCGTGGTGGCGGCAGTTGTTTGGTACATGGCAACAATACGCGCACGTCCTCTGATGGGGCCCCGATGCCGCCGGACATGTTTTCGGCAGCACTCCTTCCTCAACCACGCCTCCAACCGCACACTCACACCTTCCCTTCTCACACCTTCCATTCTGACTCCTCAAAGGTAAATCCCGCACCCTCTACCCCCATCAGGCCCCTGCGGTTTTTACCCGAACCCACCAGCTCCTTCTTCGCCTCCAGCGCCCCTTCCAGCGCCTCCATATGCAGTTTGGCCAAAGCGTAAAATTCTCCCATGCGGCTGTGAGCGCCCTTCAGCGCCTCCAACGCGGAAGCTTTGGCAGTCAGGTATCTCTGCAGCCTGGTCACATCGGCAACGGATATGGGCACTGCCCCCGCCGCCCCTGCGTCCCCCGCTGCCGCTGATGCATCCGCCGCCACCGCCTGCAGCTCCACCACAAGTCCTTGTGCCTCCGCCAGCCGCACCGCCGCTTGTTCTGATAAGCGTGCGCACACCTGAGGTTTGAGGGCGCGGACATAGGTGTATGAGGAAGGGGATGCGCTTTGCATCTGGGGAAGGGCACGAGAAAGAGAAGACACGGAAGAGCTTCAGGGGAAAGATGGGTTAAGGACAGATTGCACGAGAGGGGGGAGCTCATATACAGGCGGGGCACAACAACGCTCGCAGCAGGCCGTGATCACAACCGTTTTGTAATTTGTTCCTCAAACCGACTTCACAATCTGGTCACGGCGCAGCACGTACCGTAGCGGCGCCGCCCAGCGCCGTTGCTCCGCCCCCTTCCGCGGGACCCGGCACCGACTTGAGTAGCTCCGGCACCGCCAGGGATGCTTCCAGCAGCGCCACCCTGCCTCCATGCAGCGCCCCCAGCTGCACCTCTTGACGGCAGCTCGCCAGATCGTCATCATTACAACTAGCCTTGCGCAGCAGCTGCTGAAGCATCATCTTATCATCCATACGAGCCGCCAGGTACAACGCACTGCCACGGCGGGTGAGACCGCTAGTGAAGGTGTCCAGGGACCTACCGTTCAGAGCTGCTAACTCTGACGGCGCCGTGGTGGAGACGTCTGAGCTCGGACGCGCGTCACTGCCGATAGCTGCTGCCGCGGAGGCGGTTGTGACCAAGGCCGCGGTGGATACGCCTGGTGGGTCGTCCGAAGCGGAGGGAGAAATGCGGTGGGTGCGACTGACAGCGCCAACGTCACTGGCACTGATGCTGCCGGCGGCTGGCGCCGCGCTGGCCGCAACAGCTCCGCTCATGCTGCCGGTACGTGCCGGCGCGCTGGCGTCCGCAGCCGCCGGCGTTGCACCTGACGCCATCAGCAGCTGCACCGCCGTTGAGTCCCCGGCACGCACAGCTAGCATAAGTGCCGAATCGCCGGCGTGGTTGCGGTGCGCGTTGATGCGACGGGCGCCGTACGCCGCCAGCAATGCCGCCAGGCAACCATTATCCGCAAGGCGGGCGCGGGCAAGTACGGCATGGTCCACAGCCGTCATGCCAGCAGCATCCTCCGCGTCCACTCTAGCACCCAGGGCCAGCAGTGCCTCCAGCAGCGGCAGGTGGCCGATGACAGCGACCTGCAGAGGCCGACCGAGCAGAGAGAGCGGTTGGCAAACCCATCACGAGCGGCAACGAAATCTCATGTGCTTCGGGACCCAACCACCCGTCAGACCCCTTAGGGTCAGTGGTGGCCAGCATCGTGCGTTGTGACGAGCATGATGGTGCTGTGCTCCGCTGAGAGATCCACATTCACCGTCCGGGATGTACAGGATGCCACAGACCCACAATGACAATACTAAACAAAACACGTGGAAATATGCGATGTCTGGATGGAACAGAATGCATGCAGGAATATATTTCCTCGATCATGCGGCACAACAAGAAAGCCACGCCCAAGGGCCCAACCAGGAGACGCTGCTACTAACCTGCATAAGCAGCGATTGCCCACCCGCTGACGGCTCCTGCTGGAAATTTACGTCCGCGCCCGCCTTGACCAACTCGGCCGCCACGTCAGCCACCGCCTTGCCCGGCGAAGTCAGGCACGATGCGCCCACGCTGTAAAGCCGTGACAACACACCGGCGGCAACGGCGTCGCCGTCAAGCGCCGTTGTTGCCGCCGCCGTGGAGGCAGCGGCAGCACCCGCAGTCGTTTCCACTGAAGCAGCACTGCTGGTACACTGCTGCGCCGCATCCACTAGTGCGCACAGTGCCCGTGTGGCGGTGGCGGCGCTGATCTTGTCGTACGCGATCCATCGCCGTACAACGCTGACACTTCCTGAGCGGATAGCCGGCAGCACCTCGCCCTCCCAGTTCATGTAAACATGTGCACGGGAGGCCAGGAACGCTGCCAACGCCTCGTATCGCGGGGCGTCAGGCCCATGGGGCCCGCCGGTAGCAGCCGCGATATCCGCTGCAGCTGGCAACTTCTGCACAGCGCTAGCCTTGCACAGCGCAAGCGCCGCCGCCAGCTCGGCCTCGTACAGGCTGCCGCTGAAACCACCCGCGTCGAGCGCTAGCTTGGCGGCGCCGACACGGCCCCCTCGGATCGCGCCCACCAGCGCATCACGACGCCGCACCGCCGCCTGCTCTGCATTAGCAGCAGTCAGAGGGGCCTTACGACCGACTGTCGACGACGGCCCTCCCAGAAGCAGCTCCAGTGTGGATAGTGCTCCCAAACGCGCCGCCTCATGACCCACGGACCACAGCGATGAATTTTCCGACGCTGAGCGGCGATTTCCAGAGCTGACCAGCTCGCTCGGAACGGGAGGTGCGCCCGGTGCTGCTGCAACGGGAGTGGCCCATGGGTCGGCTCCGGCAGCGCACAACTTCTCAAGGATGCCTTTCGTGTCCGCCAGCGCCGCCAGTACGGCTGGCGTGAGGCCGTCGTCATTACGCGCCGCCAACAACTCCGCCGCATGTTCCGTTGCGAGCAACACATCGATGCATTCACTAGAGGTGACCTCCGACGCTGCCGCTGCGGCGGCGCCGCTGCGGCCGCTGCTATTGGCGCAACTAATGCCACTGGGCTGTTGCCGTACCATTCTTATCACATCGGGATCGTTGCACTCGTGCGCGATGATGGAGGCCGCTACTGCCGTCCGTATCGAGAAGAACAGCGCGTTCTCACCCTTGGCGTCGCGCCGCCGTGGATCTGCGCCAGCGGCGAGGAGTTGTCGTGCAATCGCTGGCGCCGGTGCCAGTAGCGCTGCCTGAAGTGGCCGCAACGTCTTGATTTCGCGTCCGGACATCAAGTGCGGCAATTGCGCTGTGTCAACGTCCCACTCATGCTCAATGTCGGCGCCGCCATCCAATAACACCTGTACGGCCGCTGCCGCGTTGTCGTGCCATAGCGGCGCACCCAATCGCTCGGAAGAAAGCAGGGCCGCCAGAGCTCGATCCACCTGGGGAATTTCAACCACGTACGATTCCAAAATAACGGGTACTACATAGTAGTAAGCATGGCATCGCATTCATGGCATTTGTGACAAGCATACGCGCAGTGACGCTAGCAAAACGTAGGACGGCATGGAATGCACACAGACAAAAGCAGCAGAGCATAATGCAGAAAAATAAACATTTAGCTGTCGATGGCTATTAGGCTCCAGAACCAAGTTTTAATATTATATCGGAGATTGTACGACGCAGAACGCGCACGCCGCCGCATGTATCCCACCCACCTCCACAGGCATGGGCCGGTCGCAAACGAGCCACTCCCTGATGACCGGCTCGTCGAAGCGCCGAAGCGCCGGCAGGGTCTCCCGCTCCCACGACATGTAAGTATGGGCCTTACGTGTCAGCAATTCCTCCACCTGACGCTGGTTTCGGGGCTGCGCTAGGCGGCAGGCGCCAATGGCGGCCTCCAGCTCGTCGCGACGCAACCGATCCAGGGGAGGCGGTTTGTCCAACACCTGCGGTTTCCAGTTGAGCCAGTAGCAGGGCGGGATGACAGGTAGGTGGCAAATTCGGTTACGCACTGGTCACGCGAAGGGAGGGGGTAGGGGAGCAACGGACAACGGACAACGGATAACCGAGGTTCAGTGATGCAGGAAAGGGTTCCTGATTGGTGCAGTGGATTCCTCAGGGAGCCTTCACTCGGTGCGACGCTCTCGCGGGTTCTCTTACGGGCACTCTTAACCACGCAAGGCCCAGTCGTTCCGCACGCCACCACGGCGAGGGGAGGGGGGTTGTTGTGAGGGTTGCAGCGGCCGGTCGTGAGTTTGGCAGCGATAGATGGGGCCGATAGAAGAAAGATAGGTGCTAGTCGTGTTTGTTATCACAGTCTTATATCCCCATGCCCACCGGCGGCTTTGGCCCAGGTCTCCCTTCGGCGCCAGCCATGTCCGCCACCACCACCACCACCACCGAGTCCGATTCCCATCATCATTGCGCACATCGAAAAAACATCGCCACGCGATAAACTCCCCAATAGAAATTCCGAAATCGCAAGGAATCTAGATGATAACAGCACAGTACGACATACGGTACGATCCAAAAGGCTTGCCACGTAAATGTTTCATTTCCTGCTTGGTGCTGTACATCTCGTTCCTGGGGCGCGTTGGTGGGGCTTACGATTCTCTAACCTCTGCTTGAAATCCAAGACCGCAAAATCCCGGTCCTTCCCTGTCCTTACCGCCGCCAGGACATCAACACGGCCTCCCGCCGCTGCGCCCATTAGCAGCTGCCGCCGCCTTTCCGTAAACAGCCGCTCCTCCGGACTGATCAGCCAGGACAATGGGCGCGCCCTGTCGCGGAGTGCGCCCTGCCGCGGCGGCGGTGGCGTGTCCCACACCTCCACCGTCAAACCGAGTCTGCCAGCTAGGAACGCACACGAAGCCTCGTCGTCGTCATCGTCAGCGCTGCTGGCACCGCCGTCAGGCGACAGCCCCGTGGAAAGCAGCCACGACAGGGCCTCAGAGCGGCCGTGACGCACAGCAAAGCGGACCAGGTCGTCGGAATATCGGCCGGCCGTGGTGAGGACTGCGGCGTGCTGCAGGCCGATACGCTGCACCAGCAAGCGGAGGCAGTGCAACGCGCTGGCGGCCGCATCATCACCGCCGCCGCCACCACCGCCCTTCTCCGCTGCGGCGCTGGTGACTCCGCGAACGCCGACCTTACCCGCTGCAGCTGTTACAGCGCTGCCGCTGCTGCTGTTGCTACCAACGCCCACCGCCATCGCCGGGAACAATCTGCGACCCCCCCAAGCCGTCGTCGATGGGGACGTTGCCAGTACGGCACGATGCACCGCCGTCCAGCCGGTTGTAGGATGCACAACAATGGCGTTGGCGCCGCCTGCCAGCAGCACCTCCACAACGTCGTACGATGCTAACTCCGCTGCACGCATCAGAGGCGTCAGCCCCTCCAGCGCCGCCGTCGCCGTCGCCGCCGACCCCGGCCACCAGGCCATCGCCGGCGGCGGTGGGAGCGGCGCCGATACAACCGCCGAGTCCTTGACGCGCGCGGACGGCATGGGTCGCGCCACTGACGGAGAGCCGAGGCTCCCTCGCGTGGGCGCTGCATCGGCCATCAGACCCATGGGTCGCGGCGCATCAGGATTTGCACCACCGCGGATCAGCACTTTGACCAGGCCTGGGGCCCGCGCTTCTACTGCCAGCCACAGCATCGCATCCAGCTCTCGCTGATTGCGAGTGCCGCTGCGGCCGCAATGGAAGGTGACCCTGCGGGAGGCCGACGACATGTTTTTGACATGAACGAGGGTGAGGCGTGAGGAAGAGGTGCTTCCTGAGGGAGGCAAAGCATAGCCCACAGGGAGAGTGCAGAATGCTCGGCATACAGGTAGTAAAGCGTCACGGACGGAAAAACACTCAAGGCACGGGATCTGGCGTCTGCGTCTTTTATATTGTGAGTGCGGTGGTAAAGACGGCGGCGTGCATTCCACGCCCTCCTGTGCGTTGCAGGGTCCCTAGATTACCATTGGAGCTGTGGGTACACACACCCTCCGGGCCATCTCCCCCGGGGGACGTTCCGTTCGAAGAAAAAGAAGAGTTTGAAGATGGCGTAAAAGAAAAGAAAGAATTGGAAGGAGAAGAAGAGAGACGAGGCTGCAGATCCTCAAGGTCGTAGCAGACGACGCTACCGTCCCACCTCATACAATAAGGCCCAGCCACCTTGCATTTGTTTTCTAGGTTGTGACTACTCAGCCGCTTTTCGGCCCTCTGTTGGTCCCTGAGGGTTCATGAACTCATCTCCCTCAGCCCCTCCTGCTGAGCTCCCGCAGCCGCTGGCGACAGCTCTGCCCACCACTGCTACCGCTGCAATGAACGTGTCCTTTCGCAGCTGCGAGAACGAATCAATCCCACATCCACCCAACCACCCACCAGGCCGCCACCTCTGCCTCGTCTCGAGCCTTGAGGGCCTCCTGCAGCCTCTCCCTCCATTGCTGCTGCTGCGCCGCCTGCGGTGGGAGGGAGGGAGGGCGAAGGGGGACTGACGCCGACTGACAGCCCAGGGAAGGACTTCGAGCAGCTTCCCAGGGCAGGAAGATGGAATTTTAATAAATTCGCGAATCATGCGCGAGCAACCTCTGAAGCAGTGGGGACAGAAAGAGTGCAGATACGGTGCTGGCAGTCGACATGTGGGGTAGTGCACACTGCAGCACATCGCGCGCGCCGACAAGTTCAGAAGCCTGGAACGATACCGTTGTCTGTCCTCTGTCTGCGAGAATCTCTATCTATCTATTTATCTATCTATCTATCTATCTATCTATCTATCTATCTATTTATCTATCTATCTATCTATCTATCTATCTATCTATCTATTTATCTATTTATCTATTTATCTATCTATCTATCTATCTATCTATCTATCTATCTATCTATCTATCTATCTATCTATCTATCTATATATCTATATATCTATCTATCTATCTATCTATCTATCTATCTAACAGAATAATGTTAAGTCAAACGATTGAATCGGGCACAGGAAAGCTGGAGTACCGCAACATAGAAGTTGCTCGGACCCTAAGTTACTAACCTCAATTCCAACACAATTCCATACAACACCATTCGCGCAGCGTATATGGTTTTCTACGATGTTCTTCCTCACCCATCCCAGCTCCCCCTGCCTTACGGGCCAGATGGACGGACCTTACTGCCGGTAGAGAAGCAAGACAGGCAGCCTCCCGGTTGGGAGGGCGCCTGACTGTCAGTGGTTTCGGCGCCCATCAGGTCGATCCACTCTGTCGCGAAACGGGCGCACACACGAGGTTCATCGCGTGCAGAGGAGGCGGCGAAACAGGCAATGTCAAGGCCCCTAGCCAACGGGCATGGAGACGCAGTAATGGTACCGGGCGCGCGGTACTCGGCTGGATTGAGATTGGAGCGTCTCTAATGGCAAAGAAAGGGAAACTACGCGTGCAGGACACCAAACAGCAAACACAGCAAACACCATTAGGTGCACCATGAGCCAAAGTGAGGCCGACAACGGCGCCGCGACCGCTGCGTGAAGCGAATCTTCCCCCGCTGGGACAGTGCCTGCCAACCTCACCCTCAGCTCCTCGCAGAGCTGGCGCACAGGTACTGGAACCACGGCGGGATGCACCCACCACAATGATGCACCAGGTTCAGGTGGACGTCAGACCCTGCTGCCTTGGGTTCAGAACCCGATCGCCTTAATGTTCACATACCAGGGCTGCGGACCCGTTGCAAACACACACACACACACACCCCTTTTTGGCTATACATATCCCTCTGGCAAATCTCCGTGCTGGATTGGTTTAGTGTCCGTGCGGCAGCTTTCCAACAGCCAACTTAGCTGACAAGTGCTTAACAGCGTTTTGGTAAGTATACATCAAGCCCGTGCATTCTTTCCCGTGTTATCCGTCGTTTCCCTATCCTGCTATTTGGACGACACGATTCCGCTGGCTCAAACTCTCACCGGCGGCCGGCGCGGGGAAGAATGCTGCCTCCAAGTCCTCGCCGCTCCCCGTATCAGCCTCGGACCGCACTACCAATGAGGATCTCCTCCCCATAGAGGAGGCCACCGCCCCAGCAGCCGCCGGCGGCGCACCCTCCATGCCAGTGCTGGAAGACCTGCGTTTAGCTGTGACCACCGATGATGCCGCCGCCCGTCCTGGACTGCTCCTGGTACCTGCAGCCGCACCCGCACCAATCTCACCACCGCCATTCTCGCCTTCTTCGCCGCCGCGGGCGTCACGTGCCGTTGTTGTCACCGCCGCCGTCGTCACCACGTTGGCCTCAAACTCCGCGCCCAGGCTGTTTGTCTGCTTCAGAACCTGCACCGGGTCACGCTTCACCACCGCTGCGGCTGTCGCATCCATCGCCATTGGTGATCGTACGGAATTATCGCACTCTGATGACGCAACTGACTCCGCGATCAGGTCGCACGCCGGGACAATCAGCCGACGGGAGCTGCGAGTCACCCCCAGGCGGCCCCGGAAGGGACTCGGACCCGTGGTCTCGTCATCGGCCCGGCTGCGGTCACTGTCGTTACGCAGAGGCGGCAGCCTGGTGCCATGGACTTGCGAGCGCAGGGAGCTTGGGGATGGACACGCTGACTCCACGCACAGAGTCTCAACGGTGTTTTCCTCTAGGCGGATGCGCACGCTGCGATGGCCAGCGCCGAGGATGCGGCCGCCGGCAGGGCCGGCAGCAGCAGTACCGCCGCCGTTGCTACCCCCGCGACTGCCGCCACGCAGCAAGCCGCGAGTGGGCGGGTTCGGACTTGCACGGCTACTGCCAGCTTCGGACAGAAATGTGACACGGCTGGGCGGTGCTCCCACACCCACTGACTCGACGCTTTCCGCAAAGCCCGGGAGAGGGAACATCGTTGACACTGCGGGGGTTCGTGTCGCCGCGCCGGCGGCCTGAGGCTCCACCGCTGCACGGAGAGGCGGGGGAGACGGGGACAAGAAAGGCGAAGCTACTGGTGTCCCATCTGAAGTAGGCGGGTCAGACGTGCGCAAATCCAGGCGGACCGGTAATTGACACTCCATCTTCTCTGGAAAAGGTGTCACCTTCTCCTCCATCCTCGTCACGCCGTGGTCTCTGGACGTCAACACCTAAGACCTTCATCGCCAACGACCTCGTGCCCGCCCCCGACTCACCATCCAATGGCTGAATAGTACATTTTACATCTCATATTGGGTTTCAGTTGCAGTGCTTCCGTCTGCCCACCGTTGTCCCGATGGTTCCCATGCCCCATGGGTCCGTTGCTTATCCGACCACCTGCTTCCGCGCCAACGGGGAGCCCCAACGCCATCCCTAGCCATCCGTTTTTATCCCTAGTCATCCATTCACATCCCAAGACATCCGTCCACATCCCTAGTCGTGTAACATGTGCCTCCCCGCCTATTGCAAATGCTGCGACGCGCGAGTGCCTAGGATCCCGTTCCGTGCGAATACCTCTCCAAATACACTGTGCAGCCCGCAGCCCTTTGGCACATTTCCACTATGTTGCGGATTTCTCACCCAAACACGTAGTGATCCAACACCAGTCACACCAATCTCCCCTCGGGGGCCCCCATGGAAGATACTCTCAGACGGGTCCCCCCCTCCCCGGTCCCAGCCTACCACGCACCTTCCCCGCACGTGATGCCCTGCAATATGACGTTCGCTCTGCCGCCAGAGCTCGCCGCCGCCAGCAGCTCCTGCGGGAGGGCGTCAAAGGTGGACAGCCAGCGCCGCCGCTCGAGAGCCCCCGCCGCCCCAGATCCAACAGCCGGCTCGACGAAGAAGGCGTTGACAGCGGGGCTAGCTTGCACGGCGCCGTACCTGTGGCGATGATGACGATGGACGGAGTGGACAACCGGCACGAGTATGATCAGAGGCACATACGCCTTAAACACATACACAATGTTCGACCCCGATCAAGAGCGGGCCAAAGACCCTCAATAGGTAGAGGGCATGGGTGCCCCCATGTCGATGGACGGTGAAGGACCCGATCATAGTGACCTGCGACCTGACCAGGAGCGGAGTTGACGCCTTAGTTGATTCGGCAGATTCTGCTGGATGCCGGTGGTGGGTGCTGAACCCGGAAAGAGCACTGAATTCGGAGAAGTCGGCATGGGAGACCGGATGAGGGTGCCCCGAAATACCGGGGAAGGTAGGGACTGCCAGGTTAGTGGCCACGGGTGAAGCTGTACCCCCCTATCCCACACACACTACACAATGGGGTAAACACAAACCGACACGACGCATGCCTGATAACTTAATGCAAATTTAAAGCACCTCCTCTCTGGCGCGCCTGCGCATGGAACCATTGGCCCGTCACTATTACAATCCACCGCTTCCCCGCTGCTTCAATACACATCCCACCAGACCCGGCTACTACCAGCGAGCCCAGCCGCGCCTCCAGAGCCCCGGCCGCCTCCTGGGCGCTAAGTGGGTTTTGGTCTTTCACCCCTTTGACCGTGAATTTAATAGATTAAGAAGTTAGCTGAAATCTTAGTTCTTCGATGGCACTTAGTTCTGAGTCCCATAGCCTACGCGCGTATCTGGTGCGGCAGACTCACTTGGCCCGGAGTGCCTTCATGGCTGCAGTCATCAAGTCCGCAGTACAGGTCCAGGCCACGCCCTCCCCGCTGCCTGCCGGATCCAGAGCCGGCCATGACAGCTCCACCGGGCAAGGGCCGCTCGGGTTGTGCTCCAGCGTTATTACGACACAGCCTGCCGGAGCGGAGGACGCCGCCGCTAGCGCTGCCGCCCCGGCCGTTGCCGTTTCCACCGAAGGCGCTGGCATAGACTGTGGCGTCGTCGTCGTCGACGGCTGCTGAGGTGAAGTCGCTGCCACCGCCTCTGCCTCCCGCTCCAGATCCTGAGGTAAGAGGCTCCTGGTAGACACGCTGGCTTCAAAGAGGACCACTGGTGCAGAGGCCGCCGGCACCGCCGCTACGTCGTCCGCCCCCGCTGCAATGGGTGGTGCCTCCCATGCAGTGCTGCCGGTGCGGCTGCGAGGCGGCAGTGCCGGAGCTTTAGAGGCCCCCGGCTTTGTCGCGGCGGTATCAGCTGGTTCCGTCCCTGCAGAGTTTTCAGCGTCAGCGGTGCCGTCGAAGGCTAAGACGGCGCCCATAGAGGCGGTCCTCAACGGCGGTGGCGCGGAGATCACTTTGAGGGACGGAGCACCCTTGACGGGAGGCTGAGTCGCCGCCGGTTTGACGGTAATACAGTCAATGGCAGGCTCCGAGGCGATCTGGCTCACTGGACTGATTGCCCTGACGGAGGCGGCCTTCTCCACGGGAATCGGGAGGGGTCTGTTAAGGACGGGATCCGCCGTCGATGCCGCATCTAGCGCCGATGCACTGGGCACCGGGGCGGAGGTGGTCATGGGCTCAGAGGCAGCTTGGGGAACAGAAGCAGCAGCAGCAGCAGCAGCAGCCAGAGCAGCGGTCGTGGTAGCGCCACTGGCGCTGCGTTCTGCTGTTGTGGTAATGATTGCCGTAGTGGTTGTAGTCTGGGGTGCCGCAGGCTCATGTTCTGCAGTTGACGTGTTCGGAGAGTCAGCGGCGACATCGGAGGAGCTGGTTGTGATCGTGGATGTGGGTCTGGGCGCAGGTTCCGGAGCAACGGCGGAGGCAGCAGCAGAAGAGCTGCCAGACCTTAGCGGTGGACCCGCTGCTTGTGAACGTGGTCCCGCGGCCGCTGTTGCCGTGTCCGCCGCTGGTGGTGGCACCGGTGCCGGGCCAGCGACCAGCGACGGCCTTTTTGACAGCATAGCCTCACTACCATCGGCAGCGATTGCCGCCGCAGCAGCCGCATCGCCTGCGGGTATAACCACCCTTGGGTCTTTGGTTACGTGGTTGTCAGCGGGAGCTGCAGAAGAGCTGCCGCTGCCGCTGCTGGTGGCTTTGACGTCTGGACACTCGACGGCGGCGGTAGCGGGTTTGGGGTTCACTGCTGTAATTACAGGGTCTCCCGGGGCTGTAGGGGTTTCAGGCACGGCAGGCTTAGCAGCTGCAGGGGCTGTTGATGGATCGGCTGTCGCCCTGGCCAAGACTGGGGCTCTTTTTGCTGGCTTTGACGTGACCGGGACATTGCCATCACTTTCCACTGTCTTTTCACCACCTGCCGCCACTGCTGGGGGGCTGCAGGGTTGGGGTTCAGCCCCGGAAGTTGATGCGGCGGTGGATTTAGGAGTCTTGGAGCTGATGGGATTCTTGGGGCTGACAGGTGCGGAGGTTGAAGATGGCTTCACAGCGGCTTGCTTGGCTGTGGTCCCGTCGCCGGCTGGCTTTTTGGGGGGGCTGGCTGGCGCGGCCTTAGCTGCTGGCTTTGAACTTGCGCTGGCTAACGACTTGGCCGGGGATCCATCACCATTTGGCTTTACGGTATTATTTTTAATAGCCATTGGCTTTGATGCTGCGTGCTCGAGGAGGGTTTGACAAGCAGGGATGGGCGTCAGGTTCGGAGCTGACGCGGGAGGGTACGAAGGAGCAACAGCCTAAAATTGGCGAAATCGTGAAAAAATGTAAATGCACAATCATGACCTGGCAATTTTCAATATTCCTTCCGCTTGAGCTGTTCGGCTTGCTCTCAAGACATATAAACACAGCAGCTAAAAAATCATCAGATTATCACCGTTGGTTAAATATGGCTGCTCAGGAAAATATGTCACAGGTAACTTCCAGCGGCCAGGAAGCAATTCGGGTTTACGCCTACAGCTCGCTTCCTCCCGGCTGCGCCTTCAACTCACCAACGCCAGCGCTCTTTCCTTGTCCAGTATTCATATTATGTACATATTAATACATTCATCTGGCATGTATAATGTTCATGTATAATGTGTTTCACGAAGGAGTCACGGCCTTTTCAAATGATTTATATGGCACTACAAATTATATAATATATCACATTTGGAGTTACAAATTAGAGAGCACGATTCTACCTTTCATCCGGCGAAGGTGTGCGACGTGCAAAGCTGTAAAACAAAAATCTTGGATTATTATCCTAAGAAGTAATATAGATTGCATACGCTTGTGCATTAATACGAAACGAGTAGCAGGCCGGGGTACACTATAGTCTTATCTTTCTTCTCCAACTGCCAGTACGGCGTCTCACGAAAACGGGCTAAAACGAAGGATGCAAAATCCCCTTCTACTACGACAATGAATTATAATCATGATAATTTAACCTCCCAAATATGTATTCAGACCAGGGCTACAGTGTCAGGTTTTGGATTCTGGACGGCGACAGTTCCCATCGAGAACATCGATATTCCATGCCTCTGTAATTGCTGACTCTGATGTTGGGCAATTTCATCCCAGATTGCACTGTCCTCTAGGCTTCAGCCAGCTCCAGCAACGGCTGAGCTCAGCTGACCTTCCGCACCGCGCAGGTTGGCCGCGGCCGTAAACTTAGCGGGAATATTGGGCCGCGGGATCATTATCCTTTGTCCTTTGGTCTCAGCAGGGAGGAAGGCGGCTTTCCGGGTGTCGAAATGAATGGGTAGATGGGCCGTGGTAGACAAGCCGAAGTAGAGACAATCACCCACTGGGAGAAATGGACTAAGAACTAGGAAGCTGTAGGCCAGTGTGCTTTTCCCTAAGCACATGCTACCTCAAGCTCACACTTGCACAAAGAATAAACCACGCATGTACACTATGTACACTTTATAACTTAAACGTGCTCAACCTCTCTCGTTTCTAGGTTATTTTGTCAGGCAGCAGCACCCGAACGCCGTAGTGATTCTACGCATACCCCAGAGGGCCGATGATATGTTCACCACCACACGACCACAGCAGGATCTGATATGTTGATCGGCAACATCCTATATGGAATCAGACGGTTATGATTATGAGCTCTCCTTGAAACGAAAACGACATGCCAGCTAACCTCACATAGCCAGCATCTGAACACTGATCGCTTCCTGTTGCTGTTGCCCAATTTTCAGCCAGGCATCAGTCTCATCGTGTCCAAGCCCTTATCAACAATGAGGTGACTTTCGTGATTTTATCTGCAGCTGCCCTTAAATTGCTACTGGCCAATTACCAGCTTCATGGCAGAGCTCCCATGGAAGGGCCATTATACGCACTGACCAACGGCGCCGGTCGAAAGCCCAAAATTTAAACGCCCGTCGCTGGCATAAGCCAGCGCTATTTTATGGCACCTGCGGATATACGGCAATTGGCAACCATGTAGTACTATTTTGGCGGGCCACAGCCTGCTGCTGTTGCTGCATTACATGGCTTGAGGTGGTGTTGGCTTCCATTAGCGGCAGAAGAAGAGATGCGGCCGCGCTGGGCGGCAGTGTGGGATTTTGGGATTGTTTCACGATTCATCATGGCATCCAACAAGCTCCCAGCTGACTTGACGTTCTTTCACGATGGCTATACACAACACATCCACAGAATGACATCATGAAAACTAACCATGTGATCCAAGCTGCACAGTTCACTGCCAGGAGGGTAAGGGATGGGAAATTCCCATCTCCGATATCAATTCGTAGCGCTGCGGGCTGACAGCCGGCCAGCCAAGGCGTTGCCATGCGAGATGTCTCGTGGGCGGAAGCGTAGAGACGCGCGCAAACGACCAAGTAACAGAGCAGGTCATTTAGGTGGTCGCCTGTACAGCTTCATCTGGGCAGTACAAGTGTGCATGTCAATGAACCAAACTTTAGGTGGGACATGAAAGTACCGTGCCACGATCAAAGATAGCCTCAGGCGCCAGCCAGCGAGCCTCCGGCCATGCATGCATATGTGTTTTGCAGCGCTTTAGGGCAACTGTATCGCAGTTCGCACATGACTAAGCCATCGACAGGTCCCTAACCACCGTCCGCCTGTGCCTTCATCTTGGCATCGCTGCCTCTGGTGTGCTGCAATGTTTTGAGTGTCTTGGTTTATCAGCCACCTCTTGCTGACGGCTCAGCGTGGCCTATCCAAATCCGTCCAAGCAAAATCCACTGCAAACGAGGTACCTTCCTCTTTCCTCCTCGTTACGGGCCTTCCGCCAAACCGCCAAACCGCCTACCTCAACGTCACCCGCCCCTAAAGGTTCCCTTAGAACCAGAACGCACTTCACGGTCCCCCGCACCCGTTCAGCCAGCCCACGCGACCCACACCAAGCAACACTACGCAACCACTGCCAAGCATCGGATGAGGGGAGGCGAAGAGAGAAAGTGGAGAACGTAGAAGGGGCAGGGAAGAAGGTTTAGCGCTTACAGCAGTGCATAGGATAGAGACTTTCTTTGTTCTGGGTATCGTCGGTGGGGAGTAGGGGTGGCGATGGCGAATGAACCCAACCCTTCCCCGCTCCAACCGACGTTTGTCCGAACCTCCAAAAGTACCTGACAATCGACAATCGACAATCGACAACCAACCAAACAGCTGCTAGTGGGTAAAACTGAAGATATTGAGCGCCGCTGGTTCCTGTACCCGGGTAAGATTATTTGGCATGCATACGCCACCTGCCCTTCTCCTAGTCCACGCTGAAAATCGCAGAGCCCGTTGCTACAGTCACCTATTAGGTACGAAAGGGGAGCCGGGCCACGGGTTTGGGCTTACTGGAAAAGGGTCTACTGTTTTGCGAGTGCTGATGAAGGTACACGATATATGAGGGTATGTGAAGGTATACACGGATGGCATACACACGCAATGGCGTGACCCCGCCGTTTTCAGAGCTCCCCGATTGTACAGTGGGAAATCTATAGAAGCTCTCTCCATTGCCCCGTCTGTACTTCGTGCACCGTACCGCCACCTCTGCGGGCTAGGGCCGTCTGGTTGATCACCCATACAGGCCCGTGAAGGCCCCGGAAGGAACTGCTTTTCCGAATCCGAATGGGAAGGACCAGGACAGGCCCCTGAAGGTGGGAGTCTCACCTCCCGCCGTACACCCATCTCACCCTTTTGTTCCCGGAAGCAAGGCTGCTGCTGTCGCTGCTGCTGCCGCCGCCGCCGCCACCACCACCACCCGGTGCGGGGTGAAGTTCTACCTTGACAGCGTAACAACAGCATGAAAACACGGGCCAGCCGTTGTGAAGGCTCCATCACCCCAATAGAGCTGTTGACTGTAACCGTAAGCCCCAACTCCCAATAAACTAGCGTTTAAGTAGTCATCTCTGATCAATTGCCAAGTGCCCAGCAATCAAAAGTAGTCGTGGATTGGGTAGGCCTCGTGTCATGGCATAATTCGGTTCTCTTCATATTTTGTGCCGGATACAAATATTTGTTGAATGAGTACGAGCGATAGGAAAGTTATGACGCGCGGGTGCCGGAAGACCCGTTCTCAGCGCACCACTCAAGTGCGCCGGATAGGCAGACGGCAGCGGACCGGCACATTTCAGAACCCGAGCTGCGTCTTTGGACAGGGTTGGGTAGATTGTGTGCCGGTGAGGGGGTTCCAGGACAGGAAAGGGAGGGGAACAGGATTGGGTGGAAGCACGGTTGGTTGTGCGACAAGCCGTAGTCCCTTGCCGATTTCCCCCCCGTTGCCCCCTTATCTTGTGGATTTCGTAACAAACAGTTTAAATTTTATGCCTGTGTGGCTTGGGTGTATGCGACGGCGAGCGATGGCGGCGGTAGAGGTAATACTCGTGGAACAGCACTGTGCACCAAATGCAAGTCTCCCTTACAGGGTGTTTTCAGTGTACTTCACTTCACGCCAATATGCTCCGTTCCATTTGCGCGGATGCAAAGGGAAGAGAAGGCTGTCTGCCGAGGAGCCAGTATATGGGGACAGCAGGCACTGCTACTACTGCTACTAGGGGGCAGGAAAACAGGTGGGCGGCTTTTATTTGTGTTCGTTGGAGCTATCCCATCTCAATATGGGACGTGTGGGAGAGGACCGTCTTAATGCCTGGTGTTGGTTGAGCTCTGAAGCCGGCGGGGCTGCATCAAGGAGAAAGGGTTTGAGAGAGAGAGAGAGTGTGTGCAGTAGCTGTCGGCGGAAATCCCCCCCGAGTACAGATGCTGTTTACCAGCAAGTCAGGGGTGCTGCAGCAGTAGCGAAAGTGCCGATGCCAACAAGAGCAGCGAGAACCACATGCAGAGCAGCAGGCGTGCCGATCGCGTTTGCCGCGGTCGTCCCCGATACGCTGCGGGAGCTGCGGGCCCAGTCCGGGTCGCTGGATATTGCGCGAATGAAGTGAACATGGCTTTGGGCTGAAGCTTGCGGAGATCCCTTATTAAGCAACCTCTCGCGAGGTAGGCTTCTCTCAAGTTAGGGTTACCGTTTGTGAGCACACTAGAAGCTGGAATCCAAAGCTACATCTGCAATCAAGGTTTTTATGAATAGCTTTCGTAATAATTAACACTTGGTTCGGAATACTGCGTTTGCTAAGCAGGATTATAATGCTAGCGGATTGAAATCAGTCACAGCTCTACCAGCTCAGCATCTGCTCCTCGGTCTGCTGTTCCACCATATGGTATATTTTTGACCGAATGTTAGGGCGAAAAGTTGCAGGGTGCGTTCGTACTAATCTTTGGTTGCCACTTTCAGTACTTTGGTACCTTTGGTGCACCATAGTCTACCGCTGCCTTCCGAGCCTTACAGGAATCCATGCTAAAGCTAGTTGACTGGATTATTCGACGTTGAGACTTGTAAGAGAAACCTCAGGCAGACACCGCTGTAGATGTTGGCGGCTGTGTGGATGGAAGTCCCTGCTGCTCATGAAGTCCCGACATGCTTTTTAAGCACATGGTTTGGAGACGCTGCTCTTGACCAAACCGCATGTGTTAACTGTAGCTTTCCAGGCCGCCGTGTATGATAAAGAATGGGCTTGCCAAGCGGCTCATATTCCAACGAGGAGAATCAGATGCTGCGCACCGGTTCGCTGGACCAACTGCTGTTACGACAGCAAGTATTGGTTGAGGCAGCAGCATTCATGAGACCCTGAAGTGAAGAGGTTTTGTGCTCCACCTCCCCCCCTTAAGACCTTTACCGATGCGCGGGGCGCATTTTCACGTACGCATTCATTACATACGAATCCTACACACAATCATATCTAGACAATACCAAACCACACAACGGGTTTCCTTTGACATCTACTTTCTGTTGCGCTCGCCACACACACACACCCTCTCTCTTTACGTCATCTCTTCGCATCGTTGCACGTCCAAAACTGCCGCACATTATCAACAAGCATCACTAACAGCAACAGCAATTAATAAGAACATCTGCGAAAGGCAGTGAACCAACGAACAACCAAGTGCACTACAGCCGGCAACCCACAGTCAACGTTGCAGTAGCAGCAGCTACAGCGATACATAACTAGCCTTTCATTGGTGCCATGCGGATTGAGCCCCCCTGTTTCGGCAAGCCTCCCGGGGAACTCTCATCGGAGCACCTAACCATCCGGAAAGCAAAGAGAGCGCTCCCACAAGCGCCATGACATGTGACGAGCCCGCCCCGAACCCGCGAGCGGTATACCAAGCAACAGAACGGGTGTCCAGCAGCAGCACCCACCCCTTCTGACTCAGCTTTCTGGACCCACCGCTCTTCCATGTCCCCCAGGAATAAAGCCTGCAGGTTCCTCTCTTCCCGATCCGCCGCCACCCGCCTCACCGAGGACTCACCGGAAACTCAACAACACACGCAGTAATACGACAATGAACGACACATGTTGCCGTACAAAACACGCGACGTAACACCTTGCAACACAAGCAAACAATAGCGCAGCGCAAACAAACTTCGCATGCTGAGATACACAAACACAAGCACACAAACACGCACCAATATAAAAGAGAACTAAAACTCAAAAACTTTGAGTGGCTTCCCCTCCTCTCAGAGCCCTGGGCCCCTCCCACACGGCCCGAACAGAGGGCGCCCCTGTGCCGGCTGTCCCTTCTCCCCCCACCCAATATTCAGTCCCCGCTCGTCCTCCTCTTCCTCGTCGCCCCCGACGGTCCTCCATACCAGCAGAGTATGCTGAACACACCGCTTCGGCGGGCGCCAAGAGCACCGCCACGAGTACGATAACAATACGTGCATATCCAGCACCGTCGAGATCAAAGGAGGGAGTTGAGCAGCCGCCACGAGAGTGCGACTACCAATAGTGTTCGCACAATCTCCCTCAAACCCGACCGACCATACGAAGACCCTCCTCATGGCCGGGGAGTAAAACCAGGTATGAGCCGGGGGAGCCCGGGGCCACTGGGGTATTCCCTCCAGGTGGACCCGGAGAGGCTGTGGCAGGGAGATGCAAAACACCGTGACTCTGACTAAACAGCCCATGCGCGGGTGCTTATTACTGAATACTCACTGCAAGTTGTAAAACAAGGTGGTGGCAGGGGGACACGGGCCAGGGGGAGAGGGACGATGGAAATCCATATGCAGGTGGTTGCCGGCGACGGTCAACTCGCTCTGCGTCACACACCGTGGACCTGATCTGATATGATTTGATCAGCTGCATCGGCGCTTTGGAGCCCAGTTCTGGACTATTCCATCGCCCCCCAATGTGGTAACGTACCCGCTCCTGTACGAGCAAAATATGAAGGCCCTATCCCTTCACGCCGTTTTTTACCCGTCATAATCGGGATGGGACCGCCCTAACGCCCGCCCCACTGCGGGGAACTTCTGGCCTTCGCAGCACGACTGCGAAGTGGATGATGACTGGCAACGATATAACGACATTATGACGACACACCGTATTTCATTCCCAGACCGTTGGGCAACAGTACCAGTAACCCTCAGCCGTATCGCCGTAAAGCACAATGCATAAAATCCCAACGGTAGCTTCTTCCCACACCTGGCGCATGCGGCTCTGCCACTTCTTTAAGCGCCAAGGGTTAAATAACAACGTACAACGTACAACTTGAGTCCTTTCCTTCCTCCCGGGAGGGAAACGGGAAACAAAATGACGGAAACGGGACGCCGCATACAGAGATAAGGGGCGGGAAGAGCGACAACGAAAAAATGACAGACGTAATTCACCCCAACTCCTTGAACCCTTCAGTTACGATGCGGCTCGTGCCATCAGGCGCCTCTGCATTGTCTCTCCCCTCCCTCCTATAATCGCCCTGACAATAAAACTCTCTAGTACTTATCTTTCACTTCTCCAAATAACAAAATCCACAGCCCCTACGTCTTCTGCTTTGGGGTTCCCTATTCCTCCTCCCGCTATGCCCCCAGAGGGGGAAGGGGGACGGGGAAGGAGAGAGAGGGGTGGGGCCCTCGCCCCACAAGCAAGGTGCATTTGTCTTTCTGACCCGATCATCTCCCCAGCGGCCCGCCACCTCCACCCCTTGATGCACATGTGTTCATGTGTCTGTCCCGATTCAACAGCTTGGCGGTACGGATATGAGGACCCCGCCCGCCCGCCTCTCTTAGCCATTCTAGTTTCTTCCTTAGAAACATCTCCATTCCTCGTTCCCCCCAAGCGTACCAGACGTCTGTTTTATCGGCCGGGCCCCCCAAAACCTCTTCTTCCTTCCTGGCCCCACAGGCAGTGAGAAGGGCGATGTGGGTCGGGATGGTTTCAGTTGATCAGGGCGCTTTTGAGTCTTCATCACCACCATTATGTGGCCAGCCTGGGCCCCACTACGATCACCGCCGCGCAAAACCCCACTGCCACTGTCAATCTGCGACATGAAGCTTCAACGGCAGTACGGCGCATCTATGACTGACCAGCTTATGATCTGCTCGTACTCCTGTGCCGCCTGGTCCCACGAGGCCTCACGGTTCATTCCACGAAGCTGGGAGTAAGAGGGGCGGGGAAAGGCGAGGAGTGGTGGTTAGGTGGGCTGCCGGCCGTTGTTGAGTCAAATCCGGCAGCAAAACACAGATCAGACGAGCATGGGTAGCAGCTTTAGCAAGTACACTCTTGGTGAAATGTCTCACAAACACCTCACTGCAAACCGGCCCACCTGTAATTTACGGAAGTCATCCCGGTGATTATGGTACGTTAGTAGGCTGAGACCAATGGCGTGCAATAGGCCCTGGAGGCGGGCAGAGGCGGGGGCGGTGTTTGTGTTATATTATGTTATGTTATGTTATGTTATGTTATGTTATGTTATGTTATGTTATGTTGTATTGTGTTGTTCTGTATTGTACTGTACTCTGCCTGTATTGTGTTGTATTGTACTGTGTTGTGTAGTGTAGCATGGTGAAGGCGAAAAGGGGAATGGACGTGTGGACGCCCCGATGCAGACCCCTGCCAGGTCTTCCAGTGATGGAGGGGACAAACGAAGACGAAGATGAAGGATTCTCAGACGGTGGGGAAAACCTTTAGGGACGGTGGAGGAGGGGCCCGGAGGTGGAATGGATAGGGCACATTGATGAGATCTGATACTGCTGTTGAGAGAAGCATCAAGTCCTGTAACTGAGGGTGTGCGTGTGCGGGCGGCGAAAAGGTCAGCTCGGGCGCTCTGCCCTCAGCTCCACGACGACTTTGCCGGACATTCCACATACACCCCAGATCGCCTTGGCACACAGGTACGCCTTTCCCCCCTACCTCTCCAAGCGCCTGGCTCAAATCTTGACATCCTCAAATTGCTTATCGGCCCCCCCACATACACTCCTGCTGTCTGCCGTAGCAGCTACCCCTGCGGCTCCCTTGGAACGCTCCCATGGAACGCTCCGAAACACGCTGATCGCACCTACCCGCACAGGTGCCCGATCCCCTCACCTGCGCGTCGCAGCTTGTGTAGGTCCACCCGGTACCTGACTGGTTCCAAGGGTTGAAGTCAATCACCGTGTCCCGAAGGCCGCCTGTCTTGTGCGCCACCGGTACGGTGCCATACCTTGGTTAGCACCACGAGGGGAACAAAGGCGTAGAAACTCAATACACAAACGGTAATTGTGCGTTTGTGTTCGTGCACAGACCAGGGTCAGGGGCGCTGTCGGGGAGTGACGCAAAGTGCTGAAGGAGGGACATGGCTGCTCTCCGTTCCCCGCCCTTTCCCTCGCCTACACTTCGTATCCAACCCGCACCGCTTTATTACCCCCCTGCCACTCGCCACTTCCAGCTCGCCAGACGCGCCGAACATCGCACCAGCACCCCGATCCCCCCATCTCGATATTATTTGAATTCGAAGCTTCTCTCACCTCATGGCATATAGCTGGTTGAGGCCGCAGGGCTCGAACCGCGAAGGCATGAGCAGGATGTCGGCCGCGGCTGTAAGGCGGTGCGACAGCGGCACGTTGAAGCCCACCCAGCCGCGAGCCCGGTCGCGGAAAGATCCCTCCAGCCAGCGAAGCCCGTCCTCCAGGTCCTTGTTGCCGGAGCCCAGACATACGAGCTGATAACAGATGGGATTGGGGCAAGCGGGAAGAGGGGGAAGCCGAATATAACGAATCCTGGTGCTGATACTTAAGGAACGAGTAACTAGGTGAGGTGGGAGGTGGGAGGAGAGGGACAGGGGAGGACGAAGGCGTGAAAATACAAAACTATAGCACCAATGCGGGCTGCTAAAGGTACCAACAAAATGAACGGACAACGAAGTGATGGGTGTGTGCCACGAAAGAGTGTGCCCCTTGAATGATAGGGAGTCCGGAAGACACGGCCCGGTCATCCTGATACCCAACGGGGAAACATATCTGCCCAAAATGTCGGTCCACTTCATAGGAAGGTCCCACTCGCGACGTGTTACACATGTCAACACGTGTTACACATACATGGAACTTAACGTTCCGTGTTAAGGTGATACGTCCTCCCGACTTCAGGCTCTGTGCGTTATTGAGTTTACGAAGCACCCGCTCATCCGCACTCCCGCCCGACGAACGACCTGTAAGCCGCACCATGCCCCGGTCCCAGCCCCCCTTCCTTTTCCCTCCTCAAGAGCCCCTCCGGGCACCAACCCTACCCCGCATACCCAACCTACATATACACGCCCACCCACACCTGCACGTTGTTGTGCCTCAACAAACTGGGCGCCGCCTCCAGCAGGATATCTGCGCCCTTCTGTGGGTCCAATCTCCCGATGAAAGCGATCAGTGGAATGTGCTCATTGACTGGAAGGCCAAGCTCCCGCTGCGTAGGTGGAGGGGCCGGGCGGGGCGAGGAGGAGGGCGGATGTAATGGGCAATGTGCCTTGAAGAAACACGTGGCACCAAGGGGGTAGGAATTGCGAGGCTTGGGAACGAAATGCCCTCTAACGGGGCAACCTTTTGATCTTTCCTCTTTCTCCCCCCCCCCCCAAGCAAACACAAACACCCACGCAGCCCCTTCCCGGCAGCAGGATCTGACTGGTCATAAGCTGCCGCATCACCGTACACATGGTCTTATTGTATCCGTACGCTTACGATCCCACCTGCAGCTCCATCTTGCACTTTGACTTTCCCTCCACAAAGTTTGTGGTGTCATACTTGGCGGGCAGGTGAGGGTCGGTGGCTGGGTTCCATTCACTGCGGTGGTGGGACACATTGCAAAGAACCAGTGTAAGCTTATCGAGAAGGGGGCAGGATGAAGGAGAGGAGAGGAGAGGAGAGGAGAGGAGAGGAGAGGAGAGGAGAGGAGAGGAGAGGAGAGGAGAGGAGAGGAGAGGAGAGGAGAGGAGAGGAGAGGAGAGGAGAGGAGAGGAGAGGAGAGGAGAGGAGAGGAGAGGAGAGGAGAGGAGAGGAGAGGAGAGGAGAGGAGAGGAGAGGAGAGGAGAGGAGAGGAGAGGAGAGGAGAGGAGAGGAGAGGAGAGGAGAGGAGAGGAGAGGAGAGGAGAGGAGAGGAGAGGAGAGGAGAGGAGAGGAGAGGAGAGGAGAGGAGAGGAGAGGAGAGGAGAGGAGAGGAGAGGAGAATGAGCTAACACGCCACGCTAAGTCTCACTCTGTGTCAATGCCGTTGACCACTCCATTGAGCACCGGCGAGCGCGAGGCGATGATCCCCTCCATTCCCCAGCCGCCCAGGTACGTCTGGATCTCCTCGGCGTAGCCAGCAGAGACCGTCACGATGCGGTCGGCGGTAATAAGGCCCGCCTGCAGGAAGGCCAAGAACGTTTGAGAGGGGGCAGGTGTATGAAAAGAAGCCAGGGAGGGATGATGGGGAAATCTGAGCCGAGGAGAGGGGATATTCGGTAAGGTGTGTGGCCCAATGGCGAGAGGGAACAGCCCCGGCCACACAGCCCCGGATTAGGTTGTGGGTTTGGGAAGGCACGGGGCTCCAAAACTCATTCACATCCTGAGCCTCCTCCTTTGCCTCCCACCTCTCCCTTGCCTCCCGCACCTTGAGATGGTTGACTGATCGCCCCTCCTCCGCCCAGCTCCCCTGGCGCTGGTGGGGCGGGTACTGCCACTCTAAACAGCCGTACCACTGTGGCGGGAGGTCCAGGGTGGCGAAACTGCTGGGCGAGAACACGCCCTGCAGTCGGGGACCGGACGTGGATCGGGTGCGGACGGGACGGGTAAGAAGCACCGAAGCTGTGGGTCGGAAGGGGGTCTGAGATGGCGGCAAGGGGCGGCGTGAGCGAAAAAGCATAGGCTTAATGACGGCCTCGTAGTGGAAGATCTGACAAATACGCCAAAAGATATCCCCCAGGGAGTGAAGTGGAGTGCCCACTTAAACCTGTTTGCCTCGACTGCCACTCGCCTCACCTGGCCAATCCACCCACCTGATGCCTGAGGTTGTGAATTGCCAGGATGCACCTCGCGTTGCGGTACACTCCGTGCGGCCTGTACTTGGCCGCCAGGTAGACGGGCACCAGGGAGGCGTGCCAGTCATTGGCGACGAACACCACGTCCTGTCCGTACTTGCTGCACGGCACGTCCTCAACCATGTCCTGCTCTGAATGGGTCCCGTTGGACTGCTGGGCGGCTGGTTTCGGAGGGTCCAGCTGCTGGGGGGGCAGGGGCAGGGGCAGGAAGAACGGCGCTTCCAGGGCCGCCAGGCTGAGGAGCGTGAAGCGAAACTGCAGGGTGGGGAGTTCAGGGGTCGAGGGGCAGTGGGTGTGGAGCAACCGGGCCGAAGGAGCTCGACTTTGTGCACAGCGATGAGGGTCTTGAGGAGGCGAAAGCGCTACGTGTGATATGACTCGCAGTTGGGGTCCGCAACATGCAAAGGCGCCGGAGATGCTTTGGGGGGCTTCAAAACACAAACTACGACACCAACCTCAAACCTATCCCAATCCCCTACCCTCCCCGCCCACCCCCACCATCACCGCCGCCCCCAACCCTACCCCCACCACGGATCAACTCTTCACTCCAGCAGTTCTCGTATACCGCCGGGACCGCTGAATGCGAAATGAACCCTGTGTCCCTATCCCGAGACGCACACCTGGTTGTCGCCGTACACTCCGTGCGCGTCCGCGTATAGGCCTCCGGGGCGCGGGTAGGAGGGGTGGTCCACAAACACAAAGTCCACTCCGCGGATCTGCTGATGGAAGTATGTCACCTGAGCATGAGGGCGCACATCAGGGCGCAGGACAGGGGGCAGGACAGGGGGCAATCAGGGTAAGAATGAAATGGGACGGGAACTACGCCGGGGGAAAATAAGTATTACTACACGGTATTAATGGTTTTACCGATGATCATCGGTAAATGAGACGGAGTGCATTCCCACTCAGGCGGCACGTCGCAGCCGCTCAAAAGTACTAGGCCAAGAACGGCGCCAGCCGGGGGACCCGAGAGCTGAGCAGCGAGACGAGCAGCCTTACGGGTATGAAGGGCACACCTCTATCTCCAAACCTGTCCCCGTCTCTGGCACAGAGCTGACGGTTCGCGTCAGTGCGGTGCGGTGCAGGCGAGGGACCTCGGAGACGGACAGCCGTCACAGCAACAGCCCGCAAGCTCCTTACATTTGCAGCATTTGCCACACGAAAGGGATCCGGCAGCGAAAATCCCAACATGCTCTGGCACTGGCCGTTTGGGATCTCTGCCTGATGACTAAATCTTTCACATTCCCCGTATCCCCTCCAGCCCCTCGGGTACCTGAGATCTGCACAAACTTAAGATTTTCGGAGGCGGGGAGAACCGTCGTGATGGCGGTGCTTGTAACGATGCTGTTTTGTCATTGTTGTTGTCATTGCGGTGCTGGTGGTGGTGGTGGTGATCGTGGTGGCGTTGGTGATGATGGCGATTATGCTTGTGATGATGATGGCGATGGTGATGGCGTTGGTGATGATTATGATGGTTATCGTGGTGGTGATGGTGGTGATCGTGGGTGTAATTGCTTCATATCGATGTGAACTGGACCAACCCCCCCCGGTCCGATTTCCCAAAACAACGCAACTCTCCAAACTGATTACATGAACTCCCCCGCGGGATGAGTCCATCCAGTTCCCGCACGCGGAACAATCTGCGGCATGGACGGCAACCACTCCTTGACCCCCTAAAACGTCGCAAGCCGGTTCGACGGGGCGTCAACGCCCAAAACATGCGCTGGAGTACTCTTCCCGCTCCCTGTTTACCATTCAGACACACTCTCTCTTGAATTTCTTGTTTTCTAACGCCCTTCCCCTCCTCTGCCCTCACCCCAACCCGGCTGGTCGCTCACCTCCGCGTGACCCATCAAAGTGACCTGCACGCCCGTGTCCTCGATGCCCTTGTACGGCGCATACCTGCGAAGGTGGGAACGCAGGATTACATCGAATACATCGCACATGTCTGCGGAAGGGAGGGGCTACAGGGAGGGACGGGTCACGGAGCACACGTATTCACATGCTGCATTACTCACATGCTGCGTTCCTGCATCTCACCGTTGGGTACTCGTCTATGGGCACGGGAGCACGCAGCCCCCAACCACAAGGCGCCAGGCAAAGAGACTGCCCGACAATTTCCTGTTGTCACCCAGTGCCCCATGATACCAAGCGACGTAATCACTCAAAGCTGCCCTATTCGGGTGAAACGGTCCGCAGCACTGTTTACTGTGAACACCAGACCCTACGTGGAGCACCTGCAATGTGTCCCCGATGTTTAAAGTCCGCGTAATAAGAATCTGGCGCAATACGTGGGATGTAGCCAGGTGGGGTATCCAGCAGCCCCCAGTCACCAGAGGCCCCAAATGCTGGCTCTACGCAGCGCTCTATTTCTGACGGTTATTGGACCATGCGGAGTTGCGCCCCCGTTTCTGGCTCCCATCATGTTCTGGATGCGGTGGGAAATCTGCGACACAGCTGCGTGATTTGTGGCTTTTCACACATTGACGTCAATCCAGCAGAAGCCACTCAGATGATGAGATCCCTGCGGCGATCCCTGCGTACGTGCAGTTCCTCACCCCTGACCGCCTGGTTTACCAACCCCAATCCCTCCCGTCTCCGCCCCGATTGGTCATGCACCACAACGTCAAGTCCCCTGCACCCTCGAATGAATAGTCTACGCACTTTGGGGCCACAACCATGACCCGGTGGCCTCGCTCAGCCAAGGCGAAGGGCAGCGAGCCCAACACGTCCGCTAGGCCGCCCGTCTTAGACCAGGGGGCAACCTGAGATGGGCAGAACAAGCAGCAAGAATACAGGACACAACTTCAGCAGTGGATTGATGAACCGGCTCCAGATGTGTTGCATCCGATTTCCAGTTAGGCCGAACCATCGTGGTAATGTTTGCAGTCGCATTCCGTGAATGCGAAGACTGACGTTTTGATGCCGCCTACACAAATTCAATGCCTGCAAACCATGCTGAGCTTGAGCCAAGGCATGTGCGGTCGCGTCGCCAAGGCGGGCTGCGCAGCTGGCCGTCTCGTGGCCGCGTCAAACCCCACTGAACTGCCTCCTTCACACCTCGGATGTAACGAATATGATGTTACGCAGCTTTGTAGCTCGCTTTAGCCCCGGAGTCTCCACATGAACAGCACCGCTGGTACCATGGACGTTTTCATCGTGAGTCGTCTCGATACCCGGAACATCCGTGATGACAGGTGGTGCAGCAGCAACGGACGCTCTAACAAGTGGACGTCCCTTAAGTTTTGCCTGTTAGAGCGGAGGAACACGAGACATCTTCCATCGCAGCTCGACCTTTCGACGTATCACCATCCACAAAAGGCCCGACAAGCCGCGTCGCTAATAAGAAGTAAACACCAGCATACAATTGCTGCATAAAACAAGCTGGCCTGTCAGGCTTTGCTGTCTTGATGTTTCGTGTCCTTGAAATCCTTCCCTGGAAATGCAATATGCCTCTCTCGTTTCTCAGACATCACTCACTTGAGAATGTTTGATTACAGTAGCCGGCGCATTCCGAAAGCGCTGGTTCGTCGCGTTGATGGTTCTTCCGCGAAGCATCATGGTGTATAATCTAGACACAATACCGAGTCCCTTCAATTATTGCAGATTATACAAGCCCACACCGAAAGCTCAAGGCCCTTCGATTCTACGTGTCTGGATGTTGCACCGGCAGAAAGGATAAGCCCTAATGACTCACTCGGCAGCACAGAACGCAAATCCTATGAGGTTCTCACAAATTTCGACCCAAAACTGTCACCACGTCTGTGATCTTGAGGTACAGTGACCAACACCGTCCAATATCGCCGTACATCGCTACGGAAAGTGTGGGTTCGGTACATACGAGTAGTTCGAAGCCTGCAACATGGCAGTTTAAAAACGTTTAAAGAACACTTGTATGACTTGCGGGACGAAATTTTTGGGGCAAGACCCTAAAAACGTCGTGAGTACCGAATATTTAGGTTACCCGAACCTCTATACAATGCGCTTTACCTTGCAGCATTAGCACCTAAAACGTTTGAAGTTGTTCATCTCACCTCCAGCAACGCAGACACTTGCAGCGGCTTGCCAGAGACGCTTTTACGGGCCGAGCGACGGACCGGGGTGACGACCTGTGGCAGTGTGTCAGTTCATGTCGACATAATACCAAAAACTTTATTTTATCTGCTTGGAACTTAAAGCCTGCATGCTCAAAGATGTGATTATGCTTTTGAGCTTGGTATCGGAGCTTGTCAATTATAGCAATAGCAGAATCTTATCATTTAAACATAAACATGGTTGTGCATTTATCTTACAACCTGAACATATGTTATTTAAAATTAAAAAAATTCGTTTGCAGGAATCTGATTTTAATTCATAGTTGATGCAGGATATGCTCGCGCGTTTAAGCAAGGTAAACGGAAATAGCATTCATGCTATCATATATAATAAATCCCATTATTTGGATTATCTGGTTATTAATTTGAGGCGTTGCAAGAGCGATGTATGATGACCGGCCGTTCAGCGGAGGATGGCATACCCTGCATCCATGTTGACATACCGTAGCGCTTCCTAGCTTCTCTCTCATCTCCCGCGATGCCCTCACTCGGCTGTCGTGGTCCAGCCGACCATGGGAACGTGCAAAGGAAATTATATCGAGTAAGAAATTGGAGTGAAATGCATAACAAACCTAGCCTTCTCCCAACTACACCAAATTCACGTGCGGCACGTTACAATCATGGAGTCTGAAGAAAACCTATTGGCGAACAGCCACGATAAGGGAGATACAGAGCTATACCCGCCAAGTTCATAGTCATCATGTATTCATTCGTTCGAAGGTGACAAAAACTTCTGGGAAGAAGTATGAGACATTCGGTTAAGTCCCAGAGACCCATAATGACCAACGCACCTAAATGATTTCACGGTCCCGTGCATCTGCTGGTCAGCTGGATCGACCGGCACACGCTCGCTAGCAGCTGTTGGTGTGCACAGTTCTATGGGGTTGGTAGGGACTTCCACACTTGTTGAGGACGTGCGGGGCGTCGAGTAGTACGGGAGACCGAGGCTGCACTGACTTTCCCGACCATTGAAGGTAACCGTTGCGTGTGGACCTTCAACACACGCCGATAAGGGCCTTTCAGGTGGCACCGGCGTCCCGAAAATGTTCAGCTGGCGCACGTCCAGCTTCCTAGAAATGGGGAAATGAGTCATGCTCCTGTACCGGGAGGTAACAGTCTTGGAATATGGTTCCGAGCAAATACATGGTTCAGGCTTTAGGGGCATCAGCCTGCTGAAGTTCTGTTGCTGAAACCAATGAGAAACCAAGGAGGGTCAACAGTATATAACGTATTAATCTGTTTCCAATCTTAGCACCGACGGCAGCACTTGCTCTTACAAACGGACTTCGGTTTGGAAAAGCGAAGCTGCCTAAGACCTTAACCCCTGAACCTATAGCTAAACGTTCCAAGGTTCTTTCCCTTATTACCTCGCTGATGCGGTATGGTGCGCCCACCGCGGATTGTTGTAGGCCCTGGACTTCTGAGCATCTGCATGGACAGGATGCGGAATACATGCACATGATGTCCGCTAACCCTGTTAACCCATACATATGTTTGTGTATGTGTATTGCGTAGAACCCACTGGCGGCGCCTCAGTGCCCTAATATTTGATGCAAAGATATCGCGTGTGCGTGTATGTGTATGCGGATGCGTGTAAGGATGTGTATGAGGATGTATATGTGCTATGGACGCTTGCAGACATAACCGATGTAAAAAGGTACGGGCCCTAGTATAACGCAAGCTTGGCTTGCTTGCGTTAGCCTTACCTGTGGAGAAACTGCATGAAGGTGAGCCCTTCTGGTCATTGTCTAACTGTTTAGATTTAACTCGGACGTCACTGGACTGACTAATTCTGCCAGTAGCTCTGCTCTGCTTCCCAAAGTAAGAGGTAAATATAGTCAGTTAAAAGAAATGCCTCTCCTCAACCTCGATTAATACCAACACACTTACTTTTTGGAAGGGCGTGCACCGACCTGCCGGCTTCCACGAGCGACGGGCGTCCGGTCTCAGGTCAATATTGTCCTCTCCTGAATTGACAGATATGAAGGATAATAATTCATTACATGGATAATTTCATCCATTCGGACACATGTGACTTGCCTTGCAGGAGAACCCTCACCGGTCCCTGACTCGTCCGCTTCGTGGGTGTCGGCAAGGGTTCGACGATAACCCTCTGCAAATAACCATATGCTTTAACAGATGGACGCTTAAGGCTGTGCAAATGTATGGGTCTTGCCTGCGGCCTTCTACCATTGCGCATTGTTATCCCCGCGGTCAACTGTTTGCTGCCTTCTGTGCTTGTATCCGTAGCTCCATCTATATTATCTGCATTATTGCATTGCATAAGAACCCTTACGGCCTTTTGTCCCTTGATGCCCGGGGTGCGCGTATGCACGTTTTCCGAAGTGTAGCCTGGAAACATTGTAATCGCGTGTTTCGATGTACGTGTGTCTCATGCATGATTAATCCTCACTGCAATGGTTTTATTGCAAATTAGTTAGTAAGTCGCCGACTGATTATTACATGACAGATCTAGGACAGCTGGACGAGCGAAGTAGTTTTTCAGGCTAAAAATGGTTCCGGTATTTGGAAGCAAGGTATTATACTTACAGCTAACCATATCTTAATTAAAGAACAACACAGTCATTCCGAAGAATTTTGATAAATGCACAGCTTCAAAGAAAACATGTGCCGTTACCTGCATTAAAGCGACGATTAAAATAACACAACAACTAACTGTAAACTGGCATTAATTAAATAGCATTAACTAACTGTGAGCTGTTTGCCTGCGAAATCAACCACTCGGAGATCAGGCCATACGAAATGAGATATAGCTAAAACGGTACGGCAGGCCTTGTTAGTTGGACGCTTCTAAGCTATCTTTGGGAGCTACCTAGTTACATTTAACTGCTGTAGGTCATTGGCAGGCGTTTTCGGGAGGTGGGTAGACGTGCAATGACACTTCATTACGTTAGCGAGGCTAGCAACATGATCCACGGTGGAAACGATAAAGATGACGATGACTGGGGATCTCGGAGGGTTTACCTAGTGAACAAAGAATATGTGACCGCTGACAAGAACTTCATTTGTGCGTGGGAAGGTGCCTTGCACGGCTGGCCTTAGGCGTGGTACGAGATTGCGCCACAGCTGGGCACAGGGGAGCTTCGACAGTGCAGATAGGTCAACTCGTCCTTTTATAAAGCGCGATCTGAAGCAAGTACTACAGCGCCCTGTAAGAGAACATTGCAATGACACGCCACCATGAAGCGTTTTCGGGCAGCTCCGACGTGAACAGAGGATTGAAGACGTCCTTCCCGAAGCTTTCCTCCTTGATCACTTGGAGACAAAAACTCCACGTTTTCCTTTTCTGTTCCATCTCATACAACAGGTCCATATACACACGTGGACGCATTCACACAAAAACACGCAAACCTACCCTCGTCCCGTATCGTCCCTGTCAAGAACTACATCGAGTAGGTATTGGGGTTGTTTGGGTTATTGGGCGTGTCTTAGGATGGTCAAAATGCCGCCATCTATCGACGATATCTACAGAAAATATAAATATAGCTTCAAGTAAAGTAAGGAAAAGAAATTAAACAAAAAAACTCTAACAACTGTGGGCAGCAGCACACGCACGCACAAACGCCGACAGGGCATGCCTTCGTTGACCTGCACTACTTACGTCGCCGTAACTTATCTACAGCAATATCCCTTACCTGATGGCCAGCGACAACACCGTGCGTCGACATCACTGACGTTGTCATTGCCACGGCCCCCACCACAGTGCCGCTGAAGGCATTTGCTAAGTGCGTTCGTATAACTCGGAGAAAACCGATTTCCAACATACAATAATAATAACAACTGTGTCGTACGTGCCAGGCGAGGCCATGCCGGCGAATCTGTTCTTCATCTGAGTCCACGTTACCAGATACCTAATGCATCAAACTCCACGCATCAACTATCGATCAGTACGGCGGCAGGCATGAAAACCACTCCTTTCAATGGCCATCTACTTGATCCTTTGGCGGGCGGTTATGAGTATCGTTAACATAGCCGGCGATACGTGTGCAGTAAAAAATCACGATGTGACGTCACACAATTGCCCCCAATCTTCATTCCCCCCATCCTTCGCCTCCTCCCCACGCACTCCACTTCATCCATACACGCACCTCGACAGCAGCTTCCGCTCGCCTCCGCTCGCCTCCACTCTTCCCCTTTTCCTCTTTCTCCAATCCCTGCAAACCCAGCTTACACAGCCATCCAATACACGTGGAAAAGGTCAACGAACGGACCACTGGTTAAACATGGGGTTGTGGCGGTCATGACTGCCGCTTGCCGGATTTTCCGTGACGTACTGCCCCAGTGACATATATGATACCCCCTATATGCGCGGGGGTGGGAAAGAGCCGACATGGAAAGAGCCGAAGCAGTGCACAACTCTATCTGACCTTGGACAACAAAATACCATGATGAGAGTTCATTCGGTCTCATGTGCAAGTCATAAGAAGTTGTTCTTCGGACACAACACAGTGGAAGGTAAAGTGGAAGCCGGACGTGCGTGAGGCCCCAATAGATGATATATAAGATATGATCGGCGATTATTAGACCAGGTAACAACAGCGGTAGCAACGAGTGGATCACTACCCTAGAGGTCATCCCCGAGCAGTCATGAGTTGTGGCCGACGAATATACACCGGATGACTTACCTCGAGAAGATAAGTCCTGTCGTAAAGAAGTCCAACATCTTCCATAAGGCCCGCTCCCTTATCTTGAGCACCTGTGTACGTGATTACGGCATGTCTCGGGGAGTTGGGAAGCCGAGGTGGCAACATGCGAACATTGCACCCAGTCAGCAGGCACCGCGAAAACATTTATTTAATTTCAAGACTTCATAAAGGATTCATGTTTCGTATCAGATGTTTGAGCACGAAATGCCGCCACCAGTACGGCAAGCAACAGCATGGCAATTTCCCGGTGATGCGTCAGCGTTGTACCACGCAAGGACAATCGACGTTGCTTGCTTCCAGTGGCCATCCATGTAGTAAACTACATACCTTTGGATTACAAATATAAATAGGTAATCATGAGATAAGCATGATACCTAAAATGTGATCGTGATTGTCACAAGCTTCATGAGCACGTAAGGCTCATACGAGCCAGGAGGCTCAAAGGACTGCGAGAACTCGAAAACAGACGTAAAAAAGATGAAGAAAAAATTAAAATACTAAGGAAGAAAACTGAGAAACAAGAAACACCATCCAAGGGGATGTACGCCTTCAGGTGGCACGGTTCACCCATCCATTGTTGATACCAGGACATCTTCACCCCGGGTTGACGATTATCCGATACAAACTCACGCGTTTTGCCTTGAATTCTTTGACTCGTCCAATTAACCCTAAAACGATATTCAACTCCTCCGTAATCTCCGAAACCGCTAGCCTTTAATGGGCAAGAGTGTTCACACGCTCCCCAATGTCTGACGAAGGACAGATACTGTCTAAATCCAAAATTTGCACTCCGAGCTGCTGGCACGCGCATGGGCGTGGCAACTTAAGTGCTCCATGTCGAGAAAGTCAACACCAAAGGTCAGTGTCGCCTAGACGGGCGCGTCACTACAGCCGAGAGGCACAGTACCGTGATACCGGGAATCAGCGTTATCCGTCGCATGCTCACCGTTACCCGCATCACTCCACACGCCGGTATTCACGGCCTCGCTCCCGTAGTGGTGAGCGTGGAGGGGCGGCACCCCAACGTCCACTGGCTACCGACCCCTGAGTTGGCAGGCAGAAGATGGTCGGTTCCCCTGGGTTGGCATCGCCTACATCAAGCCCCCTTCCTGGCGTGGGCGCCACACAACTCGAGGAGGTAGTACGCGGCTGCATGTTGCACGGAACTGACACTTGTTTTCTGGTTCGGCAGCTAGGCACGGACGCAGAACTGTTAGCATACCCGGAGTCTCTCTATCCAGCGGCGCACTTCTGTTGTATCCCAGGCTGCCTGTGTTACACGGCAAGGCAGCAAAGCATGTGACGGTGGAGTGCAGGCTGTTTAACTGTCTGCACAACACCGTCACTACATCCCTACGGGACGCCCGAGTGCAGTGTAAAGACGGATATATGCGCTGTCTTCCACCCATTCAATCCCCCATGCGTGAGGCCAGGGTGTGCCAGCCAAGCCACAGCACTTGATGTGCGACACCAGCCGACGAGAGTTGTGAAGGAGGTATCGGGGTCCTACAGCACCATCGGCACTTCAGCACCATCTGGCACGCCCAACTACGCGGGCGCCAAGTGATGAGTTGCCTGAACACATCAATACTGGCAGACACCTCGCAGCCCAGGTGCTGTAGGACCCCGATACCTCCTCCGCAACTCTCTATACGTCGGCTGATGTCGCACACCGTGCAAGGCTTCCTTGGCCTCGTGGTGGGTAGTCGCGGTCAGGTTGCCTTGCGCGAGGACTCCTGCAGGGGCTCCTCAAACGTGAGGTGCACAGTGGACGAGTGTAGCCCTGCTGATGCCTGGAAGACACTGAGATACGGTAGGCAGCGGTAACAGACTATGTCAATACTTGATAGTATTCCAAAAGACATTCCATCCTAAACATGCCAAATATCACTAAGGCACCAACCGTACAGCGGTACATACTATATCCCGTACATCAGTACGTACATACAGGTACATTGTTACGGTTATAGTTGTAATATCTTGTACAAGGATGTCCTTTTACGGCCAGATCTCCATCGAAAATCGTCTAGAGGAATTCTCTATTGTTGGAGCTTATCTGAGTGTACAACAATCCTACAAGCGGCGCTTTGTCGTACTGCAAGCGACTATTTATCCCCAAGGGAAGACCCCGGTCTTTATCAACACCTCCATTTTGGGTTCTAGTCGTTTCTCTCCCAAGTCGTCAGGTAGGCAGTTACAAGGGGCAGCCTCAAAGCAACTAGGCAGCCATAGCAGCGGGGCTACGATTAAGTGCTGGATAGGTCAACGTAGGCGTAGTCGACTCGAGTGTAGAAAGTCTAGGCGACCACGGGTAGGCCACGTAGCTACTTGCCTGCTCCGTGAGACACTGAGCGTTTGCAGCAAGTACCTGGCTAAGGTAGGTCCGGAAACGTAAGTCCAGCTAACACAAGTGCTCGGGGACGAACTTACTGCTACGATCACAGTATCGTCATTTGGCTTGCTTCTTGCGCCTGGGATGAGGAGTGACGACCGGGACGTACTCCTCCTCCTCTTCTCACTCAGGCTTCCGCACCCACTCGAGCCCCTGGATGTGGGCGCTCGAGTAGCCGAGCTGCTATCAGCCTTCGCCAATTGTACTTTATGTGCAGTAATCGTACATGTACGGCCCACACACTACCATAATATAAGGTCATAAAGTATTTGCGGCTCTCCATTACTACAATGGTATTGAGACGGAATCGTGAGGTTCGGATCCTAAGGTCCCCGGTCCGATCTTAGATGACATCATTTTTGTCTAAGACAACCGGTCTGATTTGATCCTGGTTCCCTACGTAGTAGGAGAGTAGTTGAGTAGCTAATAAGGCTTGATGCTTACAAAAACCGTGAGTGCTAGGGCGCATGTGGGACATCACACATGCCGTGACGTGGGAAAGAGTAATAACCTCCGATGGCTGGGGTAGGCGATGGTTAGCAACAGCTGATAGGGTCAATGTGCCCGAGACGTGCCCGCCAGAGGCAGGGGAGTGTAGTAGTCGTACATGTACGGCCCACACACCAGCACAACATCAAGGCGCAGAAGCACCTTGTCAGCATCTCGAGAGGCCTTGGCGGTTCTCAACTACTACATTATGCATTGTTAGTACGGTAACCTGGCGTGACATGGATGGGTCGTGCCATGCTTCATGGCTGCAAAAAAAATAAGAATCATCATAATCATAATCATCATAATCATCATAATCATCATAATCATCATAATCATCATAATCATAATCATAATCATAATAATCATAATCATAATCATAATAATCATAATCATGAGGTCCCTGATGTCCCTTTCCCGTACCCATGATGGAGCCCGCGTGGGGCCCAGCCAGGGCGCTGGAGCAGGCAACGCCGACGGAGGCAGGAGTAGGAAGGCGTGCCTCTACTGCAATAAGGAGGGGCATTTCATCGCAGAATGCAGGAAGAAGGCAAATGATGAGCAGCGGGGGATTTGGAGGCCGGCGTTGAAGGGATTGCGGCAGAAGCCCCGAAACCCGCCGGCATTAGCAGCTCCACCGCCGGCGCCGCCTCCAGTGGCGCCCGCGGCCCAACCCCCAGCCGCCGCACAGGCAGCGGCTCCCCCACGGCCAGCACAAGGCCAACGGAGACAGCTGATCGCCCGGGTATACTCTTCCCAGCAGGACGACTGGGAGCGGGAGTTGTGGCTGTTCGACACTGGAGCAGAAGTCCATGTCACTGGAGACAAGGACAAGCTCCGGAACTATCAGCGTTGTGGTTCAGATTGCAAAGTGTGGTTAAAAACAGCGAATGGTAGCGTGGTACGCCCGGAGGGCCATGGGCGGGTCATGTTCCGCTCTTCTTGTTTTGAGACAGATGTCGAGGTAGACGTGTACCATGCACCGGGGATCATGGGTCATATTCTGTCTTTGAAGGCGTTGGAGGGCAGTTTTGGACCGAATGTGGTTCCCCAGTTCTCAGGCGCCTTGCCGCACGTGGAGATTGGTGGGGCACCCGCGATTGAGTTGGAGAAGATCGACGGGTTGTTCTATGCTGAGGACTCCAGCTACGACAGCTGGATGGGTCGGTATGGGTCCGACAGGTGCTTGAGTGGTAAGAAGGTCCGTGAGGAATTGAGGAAGGTCAAGCTTGCCATCACGAAGCAGGATTCCAATCTTGGCGTTCTTTGGCATAAACGGTACGGACATTTGGGTTTTGACGCCCTGGCCAAGGTGGCCAGCAGTGATATGGTCACGGGTTTCGGTGCAAGTGTGGATGATGTGGTGGCTGCGAAGGGGTACTTCTGTAAGCCCTGCGCCGAGGGCAAGCAGACACGGCAGCCGCACCCATCAACCGGCAATGTTACGAGTAAGAGGCTCGATTTGGTGCACATGGACCTTTGCGGTCCATTGCCAGTGAAGTCGTGGAATAATGCGAAGTATTGGGTCACGTTCTACGATGATTGCACGAAGTTTTCGGAGGTGCGGTGTATCACTGACAAGACCGTGGTTCCTGAGACGGTGAAGGAGGTGATAAAGTTGTGGGAGCGGCAGACTGGCGACAAGGTCCGCCACATCCACACTGACCGTGGCTTAGAGTACGTAAATGAAGAACTGGCTAGCACTTTGCGGGGCATGGGCATTTTTCATGAGAAGACGGCGCCGTACACACCACAGCAGAATGGCGCCGCGGAACGTTTGAATCGCACTCTGGAGGAGTGTGTGCGCACCATGTTGGCCGATTCAGGTTTGCCGCAGGAAATGTGGAGTGAGGCTGTCATTGCGGCCAATACCCTTCGCAACGTATCTCCCACGAAGGGCAGCAATCTCACGCCTTGGGAGCGGTTCATTGGTGAAAAACTAGACGTGTCCAAGTTGAGGGTTTTTGGCTGCCCTGCATACGTCATGATTCCTAAGCAGCAGTGCCATAAGCTGGATCCCGTGAGCGTGCCGGGCCAGTTTGTGGGTTACGCACCAGGCATGAGTGCGTGGCAGGTGTGGATACCGAAGGATAGGCGTGTCCGCATCAGTTGTGATGTTAAGTTTGATGAGTGGGGCGTTCGTGGGAGCATGGAGTTCGACGCCTCAGAATCGGAGGAGGAGCATGTCTCTGGGTCCGATCCCGAGGCTGATGAGGGCAACAAAATGCAGAAGGAGTCGCCGCCGGAGCAACCCCCGGAGCCAGCACCCCAGCCGGAACCGGAGTTAGATGTTCCATTTGCATTACGTAAACTGCAGCGTCAAAATACCAAGTACGCCAAGTCGATTTTAGGGGTAAACGTGGATATTCCCGCTACGTATGAGGAAGTGATTGCATCCCCCTTGGTTGATTTCTGAATTGAGGCGACGGATGAGGAGTTTGATTCGCTGCAGGAAAAGGGCACCTGGTCGCTGGTTGAGAAGCCGGCGGACAAGCAAGCCCTAGGCGTTAAGTGGGTTTACTCAGTGAAGTTGGATAAGCATGGGGTCGTTGAGCGTTTCAAGGCGCGCCTCGTGGTGAAAGGATTCATGCAGCGTGAAGGTGTGGACTTTGAAGAGGTCTTTGCACCAGTTAGCAAGCATTCCACTCTGCGTGTTTTCTTAGCCATGGTAGCTGCGGACGACATGGAGCTACACCAGCTAGATGTGAAAACGGCTTTCCTAAATGGAGACCTGGAGGAGGAAATCTACACCGTGCAGCCCCCGGGCTTTGAGAGTGGTGGTCCAGGCCTCGTCTGTCGTTTGCACAAAGCGTTGTACGGCTTGCGCCAGGCCTCGCGCGCCTGGAACAAGACCTTGCATGAGAAGTTGATTCAGATGGGTTTTGAGGTGTCCAATGCGGACCCAAGCCTATACATACGTCGTGATCTAGACGGTCAGATATGCACGTACTTGTTAGTGTACGTAGATGACGTATTAATTGCATCCCATGATGAGCAGACCGTTTTGGAGGTGAAAGAGGAGATCAAGCAGTTGTATGAATGCCGTGACATGGGGGAAGCAGAGGTGTTTTGGGGTTTAGTCATCAAGCGGGACCGTGAGACCCGCACCCTCACACTGTCGCAGGAGCACATGATCCATGAGCTTATCGAGCGGTATGGCATGGTTAATGCAGATCCAAGATCCATTCCCATGAGCCCGGGGACGATCCTGATGCGGGCTGCTGACGGGGAAGTTTTGGATCACTCGTGATATCCGTAAATTGAGCTGGTAGGTCGCACCGCGGGCATGATAACCGGGCGCAACACAGCGTGGTTCCTCCCGATTCCGCTTTCGCCTGAGCTTTCTGCTGCACCCTTGCGGCTACGTACAGCAGGCAGGGGTTGTGCGTACGTTTCCCGACGAACGCGGAGCGGTGGAAGACGACCGATGCCTCTCTGTAAAGCAAGTCAAGCAACATCACTGATGTACATCGCAAATTGCACCCAGCCTGACATTGCACAAGCCGTGGGAGTCCTCACACGCCACATGTCAGCACCCACGGAGCAGCATTGGAGAGCTGCGAAGGCGGTAGTTCGCCTCTTGCTGGCAACGCCTCAGTACGGCATCGTTTTTGGTGGCGAACGTGTTGAAGAAGGTTTAATTGGTTTTACAGATTCAGATTTTGCAGGATGCATTGAGAGCCGCAAGTCAACTGGTGGTTACGTCTTCACTTTGCATGGAGGCTCAGTGAGTTGGTCAAGCAGGCTACAGCGTGCAGTTACGAGTTTGACCATGGAAGCGGAATACGTGGCGGCATCGGAGGCTACCAAGGAGGCACTCTGGCTACGTCTTCTGCTCTCGGAGTTGGGTTACTTGTTACATCCGACCACCATCAACTGTGATAGCCAGTCAGCGATTAAGATCACGAAGAACCCAGTAATTTCAGGAAAATCAAAGCATATCACATGGTTCGTGAGCAAGTGGCGCGTGGAGCGGTGGTCATGGAGGACTGTCGCAGCGACGACATGGTGGCGGATACCTTGACGAAGCCGCTGCCGTTGGAGAAGTTTGCAAAGCACCAGAAGAGCATGGGCGTATGCAAGATCTGACCGCGTGGGAGTGTTGGAATTTGGCTTTACGAGTTCGGTCAGACTTGCCTTTATGATGTTTTTGGTTAGAAGTCGTTTGTGTGCGACTGACTATATCGGTCCTTTGTTCCTTGCCTTGAGAGCCTAGAATCTCTTGTAACATGTAAGCGATAATACACACGAAAAGTCCAATAATCATAATAATAATAATAGTCAGGACATCAGGCATGCATCAGATTACTCCGTAAATGTCCGATAGGGCATTTACTGTAAGGCGGATATTACTACAGCGATACAACAGGTATCCATGGGTATCCATGGGTGACCATGGGTAATCCCTGGTATGAACCCAGCTTCCTTCTCCGATAATGGCTGTGCAGATTGCTTGTCCGTCCTTGTCTTCAATTGGATTCTCCTTACTTTGGCGTCCAATGTACCACATTGCACTTTCCATTAAGAATAGTGGCATTAAGATGCACCAGTACCAGGCGATTGCAAAGCGGGTGGAGGACACTACTGCGTGCAACCCAAAGCAGGGGCAAGCTGAAGGTCACCCAGCGGGCCATCAAGTGAGCAGTGCCTGTGTCCATTAAATTAATAATAAGATTCCTGGCATTGACATCCATGCATTTAATGGAATTCTGGAGCTTGGGCACGTGCGTTAGGAATGGACAATTGGACTTTTGGACATTTGTCCTCGTGATGCTATCTAAATGGTGAATTACATGTATGGTATTTGGTGTGACAAAAGGCCTTTAAAAATGCCTTCTATTTCGGTGATGTTTGGGCTGGACACTTGGCCATCGGCATTGTGAGTAGAAGTATCGATATTCCATACACATGGAAGTGTCAAATTCTGCTTGTTGCAATTCATACCAAATTTCGACCAAAACTACCAGAGCAGTAACCGGAAATAGACGTTTGACGACCCCTGAGCCCTGACCTCAATTCCCCGAACCACCGATGCGCCGATTGCCGTACGGTGTTAGTAACGCCCAAAGCCAGACGGATTCGTAGCTCATGTACCCATCACATCACTCCGTCCAGAAATGAATGTGCACGAATAGTTCTCGTCTTGCACTAACTGAATGTCTGCTGTATTTGTAAGAGCTTGTAGCATGGGTTCAAAACAGAAGTCTTGAAGGAGTTATTCCTTGTCACCTGAAACAACACGTTTGAACGTGTACTTGTTGAATGAAACTTAAAGAGATATCAATTATGGCCCTAGAAGGAAATGTATCACGAGCTGTCCCCGGTAGTTCGGTCGGAAGCGGGCGAAAAACGGCGTCGGAAATGCGTAGAAGGAATCATGAAATGCTTTGAAGTGCTACTTATATGACTAAATTGGTATAGAAACATTTTGAAAGATACTTTCAAAGGCACTTGTACTGCATAAACACTTCCAATCAAATCATCAGACGTTTTCGCATCGATAGATGTTACGTCAACCAATAATATCAGTTTCTGTAATAGTATAATTATATGCACGAATTTTGAAGTGAGGTAAAGCAGAGGTGATATGCTGGATACATGTTATGCTGGATATTCCGTGCTCCTGAGCCTTTTCATCTGGGCAGAGGTCGCGGCCTTGCTGCTTTTATACTGGGCTGCATTGCCCTTTATCCTTGGTATAGGCTTTGGGTTTTTATGTTTTGATTTAGCTGCAAGGTGAGTGTAGGCGATTTCGCTGCCGTGTGGTATTCCGAATGCCACGCGTTACTCTTAATGTTTTCAGGTTTGTATCGGACCGCCTGCGGACTTTGCGGAGCGTGCGGACTTTCGCTTGCTGTGAGAAGCATACGCAGTCGGAACAGGTATTTGATCGTCTTGCTTCGCGCTCTTATGAGCTTTCTTAGGTATTTGAGTAAGCTTGAGCGTCTAACCTGCTGGCTGCTTGTGCTTGAGCTCTCTTATATCCCAATGTCGTACTGCCTGTCCTATAGTCTCATTGAAAGTCCTGCGAAACGTTTAATGTATGATCGGCCAACTCGGGCCCACGTTCCTGCCTTTCCGTCGGTACCGTAGGACGCTCCAACCTATCATGACAACATTTTATATGACTTGGCAGACGCTGACAGCACACAAATCTGCGGCGGACGCGGCCGCATGTTATCCGGGTATGAGGTCCGGTGTAATGAACTCTATCAGCCCGTGTGCGGCGAATTTCAGCGGCCATTAAATCGGTTACCCTTCTTAAATTCAACCTCCGCTGCCATCTCCTCAACCGGTGCCAGCGCAGCACCTCCATTAATCCCATCTTTCGAAGCGGGGCCTAGGTCACGAACGGTGGTGCGCATCACGCCAACTGCATCGCCGCCAAAGGGACCCCGCACGGCCCTCCACGTGGTATCGGCGACTGTGGGCTACCATTCCAGTGTTGGCCACTCGCATAGGTGTGGGGCCCCCACAGCAAGCGGGAGCAGTGACATTTCTGTAAGCAACCCGAGTTTAAGGACCAGACGGTATCAAACAAATAGCAATATATGCAGCGAGGTCGTGGTTGCCTCTAAGAACATTACTACTGAGCGTAGCACGCCCAGGTACATGCGGGGCACTGCTGCATCGAAGGCGAAGGTAGCAAGCCAGGGAGGCCGGGATCGCCACCGCGTGGGCTGTTCGGCGAAGCTGAGACCCACTCTCAGCTACAGCGTGGTCGACAAGCGGGTGGCAGCTGGTACTATCCTTCGGAAGTCCGGACCATACTGAAGGAGATGGCGCTTTGGTAGCGCCAAGGGATGAGCAAATGCAAATGGTGTTATTCCCGTAGGCGGGGGCTGAGAGGTATGAGGCCAGACGACGGTAAGCGGGGAATGGTTAGCCAGCGCTCTCTCTGTATTATCGTTGTGCAGTCAGCGTGTAAATTGCATGCTGTAGGAGTGTGCCCATTGGGAGGTCCACGTCAGCTCGTGGCGACCGCGCTTGTCCCAATGAGGGATGAACGGAAGAGGCGCTGAAACTATATTTCTTGACTGCTGTGCCAACTGAAGGACCAACCGAAGGACCAACCGAAGGGATCACTGTATTAATGTGCCCAGCCGGACAAATGTGCCCGAAAGCAAGGGTGCCGGATGTATGCTCGATGTGTGATACTGCAATGTGAGAGCCATGCTAGGTTCTGGCTTTTGAATGACTTGAATACAACCAAAATACTTAAATCTTTGGATTGCTAATGTCACAGTATGTGGGCGTATATGGAGGGAAATATATGGTGCATAAATAGATTTTAGTCACCGAACGCGTATGAGACTTGTTTGTAGCAAGGCATCTGACTAAGCACAAGCATGCACATATGACGCGTTAATCCGCTCATTGCCTCAGCCCTATCTGCTCACGATAATTTTTAGCATGTATTGTGACCAGTAAGCATAAAGCTCTTTAAGAAGCGGCGTTGCCAGTTAACTCCTTTGGTAGGGGATGCGTACCCAGCCTTGCCTGATCTGCCGCAGGTGAGTGCCCTTGCAGGACACTGATGATGTGTTATGCATTCGTTTGCTACAGTCACTTTTAGGGCTGTAGCAGGTTGGTTAGTATATCCGATGCTTTTGATTCTTCGAGATTATGTTCCTGACGCTGCGTGCTTCCTTGTATGGACTGCGTGCATGATGGCGGCCCATAGGTCCGCTGCTTTCTGTGCGCTCCTTATATTAACCTTGTCCGCAAGTTGGATGGCAGTGTGCAAACCTTTGCTGCATGACGGTAGATTCTCTATGTTTGCAGACGCATCTGCAATGCTTTTGAATTACGAGGAAGCTGGAGTAGTCCTCAACATGCGGCGAGCCATACTTTCCTGCAGGTGCTTTTGGCATACTTATTCTGTGCCAGGCCAAGCTTTGTCGGATAAAGTCGTTTGGCTTGGTGCCTGTACCTTCTTTCCAATAGTTTGCTTTTAGGCTAAGGGCGGCATACACCTTCCATTTGGGGACCTATCCTGTTGCGCTGTATTAGACCGTGCTGGGCTCCATCGTGCTCCGTGGATTTCACGTTACAGAGGAGTGGATAAATGTCATGGAGGGGGGGAGTAACTGGATGCGTGCATGACATGTTGTGGGAACCTGTGCCCCGACAGTAATGGGGTTCTGCAGGTATGATCGCATCATATCGCGACAAGCGCGTAAGCCCATGATGTCGAGCCCGTGACAACAGTGCACGCAGCAACTGTCTGCAATGTGGATGAAGGTGTTGCGGTGCCAGTGCGTCCTGTCCAGCGCAGCCTTTTTGCGCTACCTTTTGATACTTTTGAGTCGTAATAGTCAGCATTCGTTATCACCAAGTCCTTCAGTCCATTCGTATCATACGATATCATGTCTACGTTGGTGGCGTCCGGGGCTTGCCCACGCGTTGGGCTGTTGTTGACGCAGGACTTGAGCACCAACGAGAGATATGTGCTAACGATCACTGTTCGCAGCGTTCAGAACAGTTATCAGGATATAAAGAACTGGCTATCGTATGTAAGTATGTAACAACCTCTGCTTTCGTCGTACGGTCAGACACTACAGTTGAGTACTGTAGCAAGTTCTTTAGTCTGGAGGGAATAACATGCCTGACCATGGGAACTGAAACACTTGCTGTTGATGTGGGGTAACACATGATTGCGTCGCTCCTTCAATCAAGTGGATGTTTTTGTGGGCTTGGACAACTTGGAATTTAGGTCCATACACTCACGGAGGCCTTAACGGGGAGGACTGCGTGTTAGCTAACTCCCCATGGAAGGGAATCGGTCGCCCTTGGCCCTGAGGCCCAGCTGCGGGGCACTTGACTCTAGACCCGGTTTCCCTTCTTGGCCATAGCATGTGGGCCATAATTGGGGTGTTATGATTATTGTTATTACCTTGGGGTATTATTTTCTAGCCTTCGTTATATCATTACCTTGATGATTAAGTATTACTGTTATCAATATTAATTTTTTCCTGTGGAATTGCCGGTGATGTTAGGGGACGCATTGTGATGGTAGCCGAAGGTGAGAAGGAAAAGATTTGGACCTGATCCAAGCGTGGCAACGTAGGTGAGCGCAACTGAGCATCCACTGCGACCACAATGTTTGCCCCACGGCCCTCGAGCTTACACGATGCATATCATATCCACAGGATTGCACCTTGCACTAGCGCCTCCTGCGGACTTCATTCCCAGGGCTTAATGCCTACCCGTATTCCAGAGGACTCCACAAGAGTGTCCTTGTACCGGAACTACACCCACGGACGAGCCACGTCGGTAGAAAGATAGCTTTCAGGATGATGCCCGCAACAGCCACATAAGAGGCCATGTCTTTGCCAAGGTAGACCTTCATGCAAATGCTGCTGCTAGATGACGCAGAAGCGAGATGTTTACGTATTTCATCGTACATGTTTGCACGCCGCAATGCTACAATCTTGACTTAGCTGCCGAAGCACCGTGTATATCAGAAAATAAAATCCCTTCTGATCCGTTACCATCCACACATTCATAACTACCTAATTCATCCCCAACCAGCGCATGGTCGATTTCCTGAGGTTTCTAATAATACGCACGGTAAGGCCCAACCGAAGATGCTGGCAACACCAATGGGCAACATGGGCACTATGGTGACCCCTGGGCAACATTTCCTTGCATGAATCTCTCTTTGCCGGGATTGTCTGATAAGAGAAAATTGTCATGATCGGCGCTGGGCCATCATAAATGGGAAATTCCTAACAACTAAGGAATTGAATTAAATGGCGACGATGCGCATCGGCCACGCATGCTCAAGCACAGTTTTCTGCCGTACAGGACGGTAAAGTACCTACATACCGCCGAGCCGTCGGGTGCCTCAGCGCATGAGGCACCTACAGGGACGGCGTCGGAAGGAAACGGAGGCTGCGGCGGCTGTAACGGTGGCAGCTGCCACAGCGGCTGTGGGTGGCTTGTTCACCACATCATCAGTTGCAGCCAGGCCGGCAGCACCGCCATCGCCAGCACCGGTGGGGACGCACACCCCTGCCACGTCCGCGAGCGACCCAGCTGTCACCTTGAATTTATATTCGGGGCATCGTCACCGCCGCCAGCAGCATCCGTACAGTGCCGCCCAACAGATGTCATATTCGGCAGCGCAGGCCACACAAACGCCCCAGGAGCCGGCGGCCGCAGCGAGCCGCCCAGCCCGACACGGACTATCTGGGCATGCGGCTATATCTGGCCCCGCGACTTTTTATGCAATACGACCGGCGGACGGCCACGCGGGTGCAACCACAGGCGCCGCCACAGCCGCAGCCACGCTCGCAATCCTACTAACAGCAACCGTATCAAGACCAGCACCAGCATAAGAAGCCGCGTGCACATCGCCATGCTGCGTTGCAGACGACCAAGCAACAGCAGCTGCAGCGGACGCCCGCGGTGGCAGCACCATCGGGCGTTCCGACCTACGCGTGGCCTTTGTGTTTGGGAGCGGAGTTCGGCTATCAGGTGCATCAAGTCAGTATGGTGGTGACTTCTCGGCTACTGGCGGAGCTGCCGTCCGCAGCACGCGCCGGGTCTGAGCAGAACTCCCACGCAGAGGAGCCCGATTGAAGTTGCCGCTGCGGCCGCGGCAGCGGCAGTGGCCTGCAAGGTGGCGGCCTCCCTGTGCGCTTTGTTGCGCCCTTTTAACAGCAGGGACCTGCCATCTATTTTCGCCAAAAGCCCGCCTGCATGCTAATGCCTAAACCGCTCGTGAATAGTACAGGGCCACAAGACAAAAGGTCAACGCGCCCTTGTTACCACACGCAAGCAGACGCACAGGATCGACTAATGGGTGCTTGCATGCGCATTTGTTACTAAATACAACAAAAATGCCTCAACCCCTCTCTCAACATATTTGCTCATTTCCTAGTAACACATGCTATTCAATCGACGCTCCCTTGCAGCGCCCTTACGTCCTTATTAACCACACCGTTACACAACTTTCTCGTCGTGTTAGACGCTCCGTCATCTGGATTGCTCTTGATAAAGAAGGAAATTAAGCACCTTGACCTTCAAACCCGGGGCCGAAGGGGATGCGTGTGTCCGTGTACCTGGATAAGAGTCCATCACCCCTCTCTGGCCAATAGTTAAGCATCCGTTGGTACCTTGCTTCCACTCCTGCATTACCCCGCCCGTGCTTACCGCGCTGCAACCACCGCTGCCGTGGTCACTGCTGGCAACGGCCCGACTTGCTCCAGCCTCGCGCAGCGGCCCTGCTGCTGCCTTTTGTCCACCGCGACCCATGGGTCTGATGCAACTGCACCACCGCCGGCTGCGGCTTCGGCACCAACGGCCTGCCTCAGCCGCTGCCGACAGATCGGCAGCTGCCACCAGGGCGCGTACGGCCAGCGGTGGTGCTCCCAGTGCATGTCGAAGTGGTAGCAAGTGAGGAAGGACAGCAAAGTGGGCGCGGTGGAGGAACGGGAGACCTGCCACGGCATGGGACCCACGTGGCCCTTGGGAGGGTGGTGAGGTACGTAAGTGCCTGTGCAAAGGCGCGGGCGGACACAGAACCGGAGAGGAAAGCGAAAGTGGGCCTTTCGTGAATGGAAGGATGACACATTATTTTAACAGAGATCTACACTCAGTGTCCACCAGGTGCTCGGGGCCAGTGACATCGAGAAATTGAAACAGAACCTGCCATCAGGTGAATGGAACAAAATGCCCGCGGTAATTTCAGTAGATTCATAACGATAGCAGGGAATAAAATTACTGAACTACCCTGCTCCTTTCGTTCACCATAATAAAAGAGACGGAATGCAGACAACAACGGTGCTGCCGTCATGAAGACCATCTGGTTGGCGATTGGGGCCCCTAGCAACAGCAAAACGTTAGACCAGGCGGCGATCTTGATGAACTGAGACACGGTCATGTAGGACATCATGAACCTGGTGGACAAGGTGGGGATGAGGAAGGGTGCAAGCCGGGGGGGGTAGCGCGAGGGGAATGCATGACACATCTAGACATGTGGGGATATGCCTGTCAAACAGTTGTTTTCATCTATGCAAGCGCGCAATACACAATACCTAAATGTCAAACACGGTAATTTACCCGTATCCGCCCCTCCCCTCCCCTCCCCTCCCCTGGGCTCCTAAAGACCGCTGCAAAGAACCGTTATGTGATGCGCCCCGGCGCCCTTTCCAGGGCAAACCCCGGGAAGCATAAGCCAGATGCAAGCCTTTTAAGTGAGGCCCCACCCTCGCATCCGTCCGCATCCATCCCTGGGACTAAGGGAAGATAACATATAAGGGTAAACCAAGGCGCAACCACAGGCCGGAGTAACTGGAGATGACGCTGAACTCCCATGTGTCACCTTCAACGCTTTCTATCCGAGAGAGGGATACGTCTCATCGCCGAACATCAATCCCCCCATATTGGACTGCACGTCTCGCATGCCGGTGCCGCCAAGGTTGGCGCTGAGGCTCTTCATTATCCAACATGAATAACAATATGCATGCCAGTGATACCGTTAGCCTCCTTCCATGGTCCCTCCTTCCACGGCCTTTGTCATGTCATTACAGTGAAAACCCCACAACGCTGGGGGACTCACTGTGCTCTCTATAGCTTCCTTGCATTCGATCACTTATTAGGCGGGAACTGGGTCATGAAAAGAAACCTCCAGGCTCAAGTTTTCAGAACTCAGCTCGTTAAAAGGTAGCCAGAAGGACATCGCAAGTTGGCTTACTCGCCCTTCGCTCCGTTATCTCACGAGCCCAAGTATCCGACAATTGTTTGCCGTCGTGGTAAGTCGGACCCGCTAGGGTACTCACTGTGCGAACCATATCAGCAGGTTGGGGTTGCCGTGATGGAAGTCGGGATCCACCAGCGGGATGCCTGTGTGGTTGTGGTGCTCCCAGTGCCTTTGTGGGGGAAGGGGATGGCAGGAGAGGGATGGCAAAGATATAGATAGTAGAAAACCGATGACGATAAAAAGGGATTAAGCCTATGAATGCCATGGAGCCAGTTTTGACCACACCCGTAAAAAGCATTCAAAGAATACCGAAATGGATGGAATGAATTGCGAACACGCCGTCATAGAAAGACAGGGAAGGAAAGACGGAGGCAGCCAGCCGCCATTGAAAAGGAAACTGGATGCCGACCGGCTACTGGGACTACTGTCCACATATCCCGAGATGCGCTCTGAAAGCTAAGCTTACTGCAACCTTTCCAGTGGTCCTGGACTTGCCATAATCATGGCGTGTATGTTGGCCGCATCCCCGTAGCCCCGTATCAATTGCACCTGTAGCGGCAGCTTTCCATCCTTTCCTTCGCCCGCAACCCCTCCGGTGCAGGCGAGCCACACCCCTGCACTTCAATGCCGCACGCCTAAATGCCCCGACTGTATCTTTCGGGCAAGGGGGAACGGAATCTTCGATGCCGCGTGCCTCATTTTTAACTTGCCCGGCTGATTAGCAAATCGTACATTCCTCAGTGCACATGCCTCAAACATTACCGAAAAAGTGTGCGTGCAAGGAGTTAAGGATACTGGAATGTCATGGGCACAGTGTACTTGATACCTATTGCCCCTCGCACCACCTCCCGCCCCCGAAATTGCCAGAACGCAATTTGCCACCTGCTTGCAGCGCTCCAGCTTTTGCTGTTATCATTGAAAACATTGCGCTCATCGACCTGCATTCTGCCCTAAAGACCCACAAGGCCCTCTACGAAGAAAGGAGGGGACTGATTCCCCGCACAGCGGCGCCCGGGATGGTCCCCAGTCCTGCGAATACCAGGGATTCCATACCGCAAACCCTGCCCTTTACCACCCACTTTCGGTGCAAAATGGAGTAGTCAAACCAAGCATACAGGCTGATGGCCAGATGACCTAGGAAATCTGGGGGTGGGGGAGGAATGGTCATGTAAGCTGAGGAAGATGTTCATTCCCGTGGACGTCCGTGGCTAAAGCGAAGGATAAAAATCATTTTATCCTCGTTGCAAAAGTCCAGATAATCGGTTTACCCTCCTCGTCCGTCCAGGAGGGCAAAGCAATACGCGGGGATGCATGGATGCCAGGAAATGCTGTAAGGGCACCGCGGTAATGCCGGAGCAGGGACGGAACTGCCAGGAGCAAATAGCCCGCCGCTCTTGTTCTATCTTGTCATTCATTTTTTACAAAGGTATTGGAGGAACAAAGAGATGCCTCACTACAACGGAGCAGGTACTGGGATGCTGAAGTCCTTGCGGCAGCGTCCTACCATTAAGACGCCGATTCCGAAGCGCGATGGTGCCGTGCATCGCGTCATGTGTCGTTATAAACAGTCCCGTGTAAAGGAATTCCATCGAAAAGAAGACAGCCACTATATGGCACCAAGAGCTGGGCTCCGCGCTGGTCCACGGCAGCTTTATGAACCACAACGCGTGGATAAAGAGTGCAGACCAACAACTCAGAACGCCACAGGCAATAGTTATTCCGGGCCAATCCGCTCTTGGAGGTCGATAGAGTTGTACTAAGTGCTTCTGCGTTCGCGCATCGTCCATCTCTCGCGGTAGATAATACTGTTTCTTCCATAGCTTTAGAACATCATACAAATCTTCTGGACTTGAACCCATACGGTTTGGCATGAGATTTAAACGCTTGAAGGTGGAAGGGATTATTGTCAAATGATAGGTCCCACCAGCGAGAATCCTCGAATAATGTGTCCTCATGACTTTAATGCAGGCATACTGTTGAAAATGCCAAATCGACACCTTGGACGAGTCGATCGCTCGACGCCACTTACGCCGCGTACGTCGGACTGCTTCGCGCTCTTACTAAAATAGGCCCATGAGCCGGTTGAGCCAGGAAGTAGTAAGTGGGCCTTAGGAGCTCAAACACATGTAAATCATTATCATCATATTTTAAAAATATATACTAAGCGTCATGAAATCTGACATGCTTCGTGAACCAGCTAACTGTGGCATTTAAGAATGAAATGGAATGAGGGGAGTATGATCTGGAAGCAGAACCGAGAACGCACGTAGGCTGGGTACCGACACCCTAAGGGCGCGCTGCATCGTTGCGAACGGTGGGGCTCACAAGCGCAATGGCGATGTTCGTAAGAACGTGTTAGAAACAATGAAATAAAGAGCTGAGCGACACAGATATGAGACGTATAGACGTTACAAAAGAAGAACGAGACAGACAAGAGGCCGACACAGATTGATACAAACCATTCATGAGAGGACATCTAATAGTGCTAGACAGGTCCCACTTGTTCGCAGCGAAGCATTGTAGTCAAGGATGGAAACACTAGACGCGTGAAGCCTGCCCGACAGATTGCCGCACCACGCGCCTCCAACATCTGATAAGTAAGTAGACATGGACTTCAGGACAAGGCACGGATTTTGGGGTGCGCATACATCAGGGCATAGGTGCGTGGCGGCCCCCGGAGAATGTTATATCCTGTGGGGCCGTTTGCCCCCAATGTGCCCCCTTTACAGTGCGCTAAGCGGGGATTGGCACGCGACATGAGGAGAGGCAGACGAAAATGCGCCTTGAAAGGTGTGAATCGTGTAGCGTCATGACGCATGCGTATTGGTGGGGATCTTGCGTGTGCGGCATGTGTGGCAGGGTCACGAGAATGTCCAACATACACACGTGTGCGATGCAGTCACAAGCGCGGCCGTTGTGTAGCACGGTCCTCATCAGCGTCCATCCATTGGCGGCGGGTGGATGTGTTGGGTAGCAGGGAACCATTAGCACGGGCCTGTGGGGCCTCATGCAGCCTTGTCAGGGCGATGTCCTGGTTAGAGTCAAGTACAGTGTCAGGTTCCATGCCAAAGTCGTAGATACACGTGATGGCAGTGTCTGCTCGGAAAGTCCCAGCAGCCGCCATCCACAGGTTCATGACGGTAGCATGTGCGGCTGAAGCGTGGTCGGGCTCGTCGCCATCATGGATATGGGAGGTGGTGGTGAACAGGAAGCTGTTGACCAGGATAGCAGCAAGAGGGGCCAAGGGAGGTGGGTGGTAGTGGAGGAGAGTGAGAGATGCGAGGTGTGGAGGTGCGCAGTGGAAGCAGGTGTGTTGCAGTGAGGACAGCGTCAAGAAGGTACAAAGGCAAGATCAGTGTTAAGAGCACAGAAAGATGCAGACACAAGTGTGATGACAAAAAGGGGAGAGAGGGTACATGGATCGCAGAACTGTAACACTGCTGTACTTACTGGAGGCCGGCTTGCTGCCATGTTTGGCCTCGAAGTCACGACGATAGGCACGGCTGATGTCCAGCTGTCGATTGAACGTGGCATTCGTGTAAGGTAGGGAAATGTCGTCTTCACTGAAGCACCCAAAGCTCGCCATCCGCAACTTTTGGCTGGACAGGAATTTGCAATAGCTGGTGTGAGAGATGCGAAGACAGATGTAGAGGGATAGTTGCAAGTTGACGCCTTACCGGAAGGTGAGGGGGTTTGGGTGGGCCCGACGCATTGGAACGGGCACGGCCTGCATTGGAGCCGGCTTGTAGTCGGATGTGGTTGAAGATGTCGCTGACGTCTTGTGGCTGAGGCGCTGCAGTGGGATGTGAGGTACCTGGTTCGGAGGTCGAAGCACCTACGGCCCCAGGTTGGTTAGAGCTACAGGGTGTTATCCAGAGTGCTTCGGCCACATTGTGCAAAGGTATGTAATTTCATGTATGTAAAAGCCTTTTCCCAACCTGGTCATCTCTTTATGTACGTAACTATGCCTTGCGTCTTCCTTCGGTGTCGGTTGCCCCTGTCGGTGTCGGTCCCTCAAGAAGTCAGACCCCGTTTGTCAGTCGCCTTGAATTTTGAAACATTTCCGCATACCGTGTCAGCTTGGACATCCTGCGGCTGTTGTGAATAATGTGTCCTTCGTTGTGCGGGCCGCCTTGCATAGGTAGCGCACGGTCGGCGCCCGGCGGTGCCGCCGCCGCCGCCGTGCCAGCTTGCTGAGCAAATAATCCTAGTTGACGAAAGGTATGTTTCGCCTGGTAACCTGAATCAGGTAAGGGCTGTCTCAGTTGCAGAGTTGCGATACAGCTGAAGTACTGCAGCCGTGCGCTGCCGAGGGGCCATTGGGGCTGGGGTTTCGGCTGTGGGTTCGATGCCTCCGTGATTCACTTTCGCCTTTTATAGGCAAGTGTAGACGCATTGTTTTAAGCACAGGCTGATGCTTGCATTACCGTGATGACCTTGACCAACGGGCGCACGCGCACCATAGGTATGAAACTAGGTGCGTGGGAAACTGGAATTCGTCAGGAAGAAATAGTGAGCTCTTCTGGGTCCGACAGCTGAGTAAAGGGGTGCTATTAACAGAGCTGCGACGTGCCCGTGGTGGGCGGAATATATAAGTTCTGTTCATTACATCAAGGGAAGATAGTTTCATCACCCTAATAACAGGGTCGGCGGCAGCTTCGGAACCCACACTTTCCGAGGGACAGGATCCTTGCATTGCGACTTCAGAAATCGACCACCATGCGGAGAATGTTCGGACTGGAAATAGGTCCCCCGTCAGGTAATAATTTTTGTACTATAAGAACTTAATTTAGAGCGCCTAGTATAAGTTTCTTGAATATGATAATAATGATTCACATGTTTTGAGCTCGTAAGGCCCCGCTGTTACATCCTGGCTCACTTGGCTCACGGACCTATTTTAGTAAGAGCGCGATTTGGCAGGCCGACGTGCCGTACGTGCCGTAATTGCGTCAAGCGATCGAATTGTCCAAGGTGTCGTTTCGGCATTATCAACAGCATTTCAACAGCATTTTCAGCTGCCGTGGCAGCTTTTAGCCGGCGTCCTCTGCCCAGCTGCAGCCGCTACCTCGACCTCAAACGCAGCAGACTCGGCCGCCACACCTGCTGTCCATTCAAGCAATAGAGGTGCCTCCAAGGAGACGCACCGGACAATAACTGCAGGAACGGTGGAAGTCGCACGCCCGGCACAAGCCTTCGTTCGAAATTTCTGTGATCGCCATGTCCATCACGCCGCTTCCGATTGCTCCCAACACGACGCCGGGCTCGGGTAATTCGACTTCGGCAACCGCCTCCGCCATTCTAGCATCAACCTGCGATGGGGACGGCGTGTGCGGCGGGGTGGTGAATGATGGTGCCGGTACAGGGGTCGGAATAGGACTTGGTGTCGGCAGCGGCAGCGGAGTTGGCGGCATTGGCGTTGTCGCCCTTTCTCGGTTGGGAGTTCGGCTGTCAGGGCTGGAGAGTGAGCTGGGGGCGATTAAGGCGGAGAAGGAGGCGTTGACGGCACAGCTAGAACGTTGGAGAAAGGTGAATGGGCTTGAGGTATAAGGGCCCCTATATGACTAGGTCGGGAGTAGGAAGGTTCCCGTTGCCGGAAAAAATGGAGTTTAGGCCGCGTGGGCATTTGGGTCGCATCGGGGCTTCGCCTAGCTAAAATTTGTGAACTGTGTTTGTGTGCATACGCGCAGCTTGGTGCCTCCAATCTCCTTTCTAAGAACGTGAGCGGCTCCACAAGCTGTTCATATTGTCGGAGTTCACGTGCTGACTATGATCATCATGATTTCCCCCCGCGGATTCTTGGCTGCTCAGTCCCATGCGACGCTGGAATCTGAGCTCTCTGAGAGTCGCGCGGCGGCAAGGTGCCGTGTCTCAGAGCTCCAAGACGAGTTGGCCACGATAACGCAACGAGCGATGGCAGCGGAGGATGCAGCTGCGGAGCTGCGGCGGCAATTGGACGGACGGCGATCTACATTGGAGGGACTGCTTACGGGTCGGGACCACAGAGTGGCAGAGTTGCAGGTGTGGGTTTTCAAGTTTATGCGATTAAGGAACTCACAGAAGCACCTGTTTGCGGAAGTAGTTACTGTGTATTTACCTAAAACTGAAAACCATGCTTAGCGCTCCAAAGCTAGGCAGGGGCCATTGACGCTACTCCTTAGGCTGTGACCTGGGCTGTGCACGTTATAAAGTGATCAGCCTGGTCGCTAATAGATTTCTCATACATTTGTCGTTCATCTCATGGTAGGACCTACCGTACCTCTGCAAAAAGGATTCCGCCCTTCTGATTCGCATCCAGGTATTCGTATCTTCGTCTGCTGCGTCCCCACTTCGTCGTTGTTGTACTTGAGCATGGGTATGCATCTATATATGCACCAATATCCCCCCCGTCGTCTTTCGACATTCCAACTTGCCATCTTGGCCTGGGGTGACTCCACCATGCAGGCCTCCCTGGCATCAGTACGTGAGGAGGTGGGCAATAAAGAGGCGGAGCGGGCGGCGGCGGCCGGGCAGCTGAAGGGCATGGGGGCGCTGGTGGAGGCACTGGAGGCCGAGCAGGCGGCGCTGAGGCAGCAGGCGAGGACGGGAAGCATGACGGGATTCGGTGTGGTTGTGGGACGATGGGGCTAACTAGGCAACCGGGAGTCGGAAGGGATAAGAGAGAAGAGGACCCTGCCGTATGGATCCCTTAATGCTGCGCATTTACCAAGTTTGCATGTCAGGGGTTATGGGCCTTGCTCAATGCTTCCATGGGAACGGCGTTGGTGTGCTCCATGGTACCCTGAGGCCTATATAATTGTAATTCATTTGCCTAACGTCATCTGGGTTGGATTTCGGGGACTTAGGGTTTTCCACCTTCGTATGTATCGTATAAGGAGGGTCGAAGGATGTGTATGCGCTAAGGGGCTGGTGTTGCAGGCAGGGATGTCATGTCGCGCACTTAAACTTTTCTCCGGCAGCTACGAGATGGGGAGAGGTATAGATCCCTTTTCAGAATTGTCTGAGGTGTGAGCGGCTTGACGCAAGAGGGCTGCTGTTTTCGTGGGGGCATTTAAAGAAGCCAAAAACGCAGCGAGTGGACACAGGGCCATATGATCCTCTCATCCCCATGTGCCTGGCCCCTCGCCCGCGCCATGCAGCTCTTGGACCTGGGGACGCGGCATCAGACCCAAGAGGCAGGCCTCGCAGCGTGCAGGAGCTGGGTGCAGGAGCAGCTGGGAGAAGGGACGGCAACGGCATCTGGGTTAAGGGAAGGAGGAGGGGCAAACGGAGATAGAGGCGGTGGCCACGGCGGAGGGCTCGTCTTCCTGGCGGGTGAACTGAAGCGCTGTCTGCATGGAACGCAGGCGGTGGCTGAGGTGCGGGTTCCTGGGGCCGTTATGGGGCAAAGAGGTAAAGCTGGGGGGCCGAGCAGATGTGGGTTGAGGCGATGTACATATACGCGATGGAGGATCCATATTTCATCAGGGACCCAGGCACAGATTATTTACGGGTGGTGGAAGACATATTTTATCAAACTGCACACAAGCTCTTATATGAATGTCACTGTTCCGTCGCTTTGTCGCACATCGGGTGTTGCGTGACATCGCATGCATCATGCGTACAGCGACAGCCTGTTGAAATTGGCCGTGACTTGTGGGATCGTCATTGGGTGAAGCGTAGGAACGTCTTGCCTCTTCGGGAGAATCCGGCAGCGTCTGCTGTTTGACGACGGAGGCTGACGGACAACCCGGTATTTTCCGATGGTCTGGACGACGTTTGGCACCTGTACGGTACCTCCTGAAGTCATACGATGTCTTCATCAGCCCATCCAACATCCCTTTCCCCCGCGCCCCGCCATCTTCAGCGGCTGCGGTCCTCAGAGGCGAGCTGCACAGCACTTCGGCTGCAGAGCTCTGAGCTGGCGGCTCAACTCCACTCGGCCCAGGTGGGGTAGGACCAGACCTTAACCAAGTAAACCCAAATGAGTGGATGACCCGCGTAAGTTGGAAACCCAGTAAACGCCGCTGCGATTAGCGAAAAGATTGGCAATAATGCGGAAAATGGCAACATTGCTACCGGCCCAAAGCCCAAAGGGACGCCAGGCTGGGGCGGCGTTGCGAATGTCAGCCCTGTGCCCGAGATGTGAACCGAAGCGGCGTGATTGCTCGAGCGGAATCAGCCGCGGAAGGCATTAGGTCTCAGGCGGTATGAGGCAATGCCCGATGCGTTGGGGGGCTGTGATGGCTGTGGCTGTGGTAGCATTACGAACATACAAGGACGCGCAAACCTGTAAAAACCTGTTCGACATGGCTTGGCGTCGGAACATGCGCCGGTATAGGATTCTCCTTCAGGGGAGTAGCGCTTGGAAAATCATAAAGCACGGGGACGGTGACTCCCCCCCAGAAGCAAAAGCCCGCAAGTCGACGCGGTAAGCAGCCAGATGGCGACCGCTGAAGGGGTGGCAGTGCGATTGCGTCAATTGCCTTCTTCACTTTGTCACGCGTCTCACGCGTTTGTGCCCATACATTGCTCTCAAAAGCCGCCCTGCTGTTGCAACGCCTGGAATAACGTTGTTCTCCTTTTCGATTTTCTGCAAGTCACGTGGATGGAAGTTGATAACCTCCGGTTCACGGTCCCTCCTGCCTAGCAAAAACCAGAGGAAATCTCCGTGTGTTGTATCGGTTCGTGAACCATACCTCCGCTTGAACGACCTTCACATGATATATGATCATGACATATGTCCAATACCATACAGAGCCTGGCAGCATCTCTACGCCTACAGCTTGCCACCCGTGATGAGGAGCTGGCGTTCTCACTGGCGGAACGTGGCCGGTTGGCAGAGGCGGTGGCGGGGGGGGAGGACTTGGTGGAGAGCGCAGAGGCGGGACTCTGTCAGCTGAAGGAAGCGCTTCACCGTTTGCAAGAGCGCTTCACAGGCAGCTTCATGGCAGCGATGGAAAGGGCTGCGGAGGCCGCCGCCGATGTGGCAGCGGCGCGGCGACGGTGCGAGGAGCTGGAGGCGGCTGTTAAATCTGCAGCCGCAGCCGATGCGGCCACGGCGGCTAGGCAGCTCAAGGTATCGACTGCGGATGCTTGGACGAGCACAGCAGATAGGATGCAGTTCCTAACCGCTTCAGCCGTCGAAATCGCCGGCGGGAGTCTAGCAGTGAGCCATCCGTCAGCCCCTCCGACCGTTGCACAGCAGCAACTACCATCGGGTGCGGTACTGCCAACGCCGTTAACTTCAATATTGTCAACGGCCATGCCTGTGACGGCGGCGACAGCAACTATACCTTGCGTCACAAACATGTCTGTTGGGTTGCAAAGCAACGGCGCGCAGGAGCCCATTTTGATGACGGCTAGTCCCTTACGACCGTCGCTGCCGGTGGCGGCCCCGCTGAATGCTGCATCGGGCAATATGAAAAGCCTAGGAAGAACCGTTGTCGCCTTGGCCACTGCTGACGTGGACGCCGCCGCTGCAAGCTTTGCGGGAGCACAGAAGCAAACTGTGGTCACTTCTGCTGGACCTGTAAAGCCACAGCTAGAACACAACTCAAATCAAGAGAGAATAGCCCTCACAAGGCCAGCCTCGCGTGAGCAGGCAGGAAGCAAGAGCCCAGATGCTCATGGCGTGGTCATAACCATAATAGAGGCGGCCGCGACGGCAGTTCCCCCAACGCTGGCTCCGCATGCTAATAGCGACGCATCTGGGCGTCTCGGCGTGTTGCACGCCAGAGCTTCGCCAAGGGGAGTTAACGAAGTATCAGCGGCGGCCATGGCGGCAGCGGTGATCAGTTTAAAGCCGGCCGCGGTAACTTCCATCCCGTCTCCATCTGCAGTTGAGTCCGGTGCGAACGGAGCATGTGCGGCACGCGCGGCCGTGGAGCCGTCAGGAGTGGACCCCATGGACGTAGACGTGGGGGTGAAGGAATGCGGGCAGGCGGCACACAAAGGATTGGAGTTGGTGCAGCAAGCAAAAAAGGAGCACCAGCCGCGATCAGTTCCACAGCCTCTGGGGTGTGATCGAGGTTGGGAGCATCTGAGCAAGCAGCAGCAAGAGCCACGCCAGCAACAGCAACCCGAGTTACTGCAGAGGCAGCAACGATTTCAATCCCCCGATTCAAGACAACAGCATAGGCAAGGCACGGAGAACCAATCCGCATTGCGCGCACAGCCACCCTGCCACCTGGCACCACGTTCAGCTGCTGACCGCTCCTCCAGCACCAGCCCACCCCAGGACCTACTCCGCACGACTTTGCCCAGCCACCAGTCGATTTTCAGCCGTTGTAACGACGAACACGCCAGAAGCGCAGCCGATTGTGATGTCTTCCTGGCAACTGCCGCGGAAGGAGTTGTCACGCCTTTGGCCCCGCTAAAGGCAGGGAGTGTGGAGGTCATGCATGACATTCTGTTGCCCCAGCAGCAAAAGCAAGCCCAATCTCATACGGTTCAATCCGGAGCAGTCGAGCTTCAGCAACAGAAGGCTGCGTTGGGGGAGCACATGAGCCCATGGTTGGCAGGACAGGATCTTCATGGAGGACTCAAAACACCGAAGGTGGATGGGGACGCGGAGGCGGCAGCGGTGGCCTGCGAGGCGTTGGCGAGCCCGGTAGTAGCGGTGCCAGAAGCCTCTGTAAAAGTGCCCGACTTGACAGCGGTGGCAGCTGATGTTGCTGTCAGAGAATCGTGTGAGATCCAATCTGACACAGGTGTTGGCGGTGACAATGCCAGCTGCTGTACGTATCTGGAGCTGAACAAGGGACTTCTGCCAGGTCGCTTGGCGCTGCTCCAGCAGTTGGTTCTGCACCAATCGCCTTCTGCTGGGGAGGATGAACCCACAATGGGGATGGGGACACAAGGTTTCCATGAGGAGATCGCGGCGATGGCCGCCCCAGCGGCGAATACAGTCACGTCCTTCGACTGCATTGGGCAAGAGCCGACTAGGCGCCTGCAACCGAGCCGTACAGAACTCCGACAGCTTCAAAGTCCAGTCGAAACGTCCAGGTCAGTGAAGGGTCGAGGAGAAGCGTCTGGAACTTGCAACGACAGTGCTGGTGGCATCATCGCCTGCGACCCCTACATCCCCGTCCCTGACTGTGGTCCAAGGCCTGCGCACTCTGGGTTGAGGATTGGGGCCGTTGATGTCCCTGATAGGGTGGTAATGACAAGCCCCGATGTCGGCAGGGGAGAAAGATCGATCAGCTGCCTAGGGAAAACTCTTGATGATGAGGATACTTGCAAGGGAGCCACTGATGGTGCGAGCCGTAGCTTTGCTGGTATGGCCGCTTCCATTTACACTGGCGACTGTGATTTTGGTTCTGATCATTTACAAGATAATGCGTGCGGCGTTATAATTGGTGGAAGCGGCGCGAACGCTTCCTTAGCAGGTGCTGCAGCTGCCGGTGCTGTGAACGGTCTTGCCGGTCAGTCGGAGTTTGGCGGTGTTAACATGCCTTATGAAGCTCGGGTCGAGCCTTGGGTTGGTCGCAAGCGTCCCCGCTCGGCACTGGCGGGCTTGTTCTCCGCCTTTGCCTTGGTAGAGAACAGCCAAGAAGGTGAACATAGCCAGGGGAGGGAGGCCGGCGGGGAGTGGACTGAGGGGGATAAGGATGAAGATGAGGATGGCAACGGCCTGTTCGGGTTCATGGCATAGCGTGTTGCTGCGGGACATGAATGGGTGCTGGCTCACCGTGCTGGAGGGTGGAGTTGCACAGCTGTGGCGTCCGAAGTGCATGACAGCGGAGCCGACAATGCATATTTCGTTAGTGGATGATGCATATGCGAATAGGGCTTAGGCTCCAGTCCAATACCACCCTGCTAGGTGGCGAGAACCATTCTTCCCCAACCGAAGCCATACGTCAGTCAAATGATTGAAGTTTGTGCCAGTGGCCGGCCATGACACATACGCTGTCATGCCTCTTTATCACTGACAATAAAACATAGCCGATTTTAGGAAATGTGGTACGAAAAGATGCGCCCGAGCAGCCTATGGCTTCGAGTCGCGATTACATGTTCCCAAAGCGATGTAGCACATGCCTTTGCGAACGGATTCCGGCCGACGGTGCGGTGGCAAAGTTGAAAACTAACGGAAGATGTCCATAGCTGCTGTACACGTGGTCTCGGAAAGTGGCGGGTAACGGTGGATCAAGTCAGCTGAAAATTGGCCATCTGCGCAACTTCCATAGTTTTTTGAAATTAATGTAAGTTATACTCATAATGCCGCGTGCATATCCTACCTAAGAAGCCCAGCAAATCCGCCGTGCCGAGTCGTTTTCCTGAAATTCAGTTTAGCGACGGAATGAAGGACTGACCAATTACCACTGACGAAGGCTTGGGACAAACGATATTTCAAGGCAATTCCCACATGAGTCATTGTTTGGCAGGTTCTCTCACCTACGGCCATCTTCCACCTTTCTGACACTGGCACTTCGGCATGAAATTCTGCGGGTACTGCACTGAACAATCAAGCCACATAGATTACAAGTGCCACTGAAGGCGCTTGCCTGGAAGTATTAATATAAGTTGAAGTTTATAGTAAGCACAAATCTGTAAGGCACGAGGTTAACTTTCTATTCTAGGCTCGGGTGCCACCGATGGCACTCGCCGACGTCGGCGAGGTTCTCGTTCGCGTTCCTAACGCTACCTTGTACCAGGTAATATTTAAGACTGGCTCTATGCTTTCGATGTTGTCAAGTTCTTGAACTTAAATGCAGGTAGAGCGAGCAACCCATGCTGTCACATCGATAACAAATGGTGATTTCACCATTTCCTACCTACAACCTAGCAGTCACACTGTATTGAGGGCGCAGGTAGGACATGCCTGGACAAGGTGCACTGCCTGGGGCAGCGTGGCTGGCAAGAAGCGCGGTGAATCCTAAACTGGTGACCCGTTACTTAGCAGCATTGCTAATGCCTCTTCCCCTGAGGCTACGGACAAATGTGGCGTTACAGGTTCTTAATCCCCATCATAAGGTGTTTGCAAGGCATGTGCAGGTGGGTTCTGTTCGATGGTCCCTGGATCGCGGAGTGGCAGCTCTTTGCTTCAATGACTTCACCTACGCCTTCCAGCTGCTTTCGCAAGCAGATGAGTCAAACACTGTTGCGGTATCATCGACGGGCATTAGCGCAGGTGCTGCCCCAGCCGCGGCTGTTAGTTCCAATTTACCCACGGGTTTTACCCTGGGCTGTTGCTACTACTGCCTCACACTACAGCCCGACACGCCTTTGGAATTGACCGAGCTGCTGCAGGCAAGAAGGGGCGATCATTGCATAAGTTTTACTGTTTTCCCTTGTAGTTGATCGTGGCCTTGCACCCTATTGTGTCGAGTTTAAGGATGGGGTTTGCAAGTCTTTTTCCTTGCCGTTTCTTGGATGTGGTAGCGGCTGGACTTGTGTCTCTGGACATGTACGACCCAACGTGCAAAGAGTGAATGTAAAGCTGCGCAACATAGCAGGCCAAGCAATTATCGAGGGTCGTGCCGCAGCTTTTGCCATCGCCGACGTGCCTGCGATTTCCTTAATATTCCCATGGTTTATAAGTGCACTGAGCCGGATAAGACAGAATCCTGCTGGGTAGTTCCCAATGATATGGAGTATTAGGAAGAACCGCATGGGAACCTTAGGAGTTATGACCGGTTAATGGTAATGTGTAGCCATTAGGCATGAACGTTATCCGCGTGACATTTGTAGTTTGTACGTATGCGCCTGTCCGCCACGCTTTGTGGCCCATACAATTGAAATTCAACCGTAAGCTTCGAGCTAATGATTCCCTTTCGTATTTAGGCAGTCCTGGCTTCCGGCACTGCCTACCACGACCACCAACATGTGCAGCAGCAGCGTGAGCGGCAAGCACCGATCGAGGGGGGTGGACCAGCGATGCATGGAAGAGCCCAGCAGTCGGCCCCTTTGGATAGACATCAGGTGCGTTGGGTGAAGTGGACCCCCTTGGGCGGGCTGGTGAGGTTAGGTCATTCATGGATTTCGCCTACTTACGCAGGCGATTTTGTCAGAGTTCCTGTTGTTCAAATCCACGCCCGGTGCACCCCCCCATAGGGGGAATGGTCTTACTTCAGGACATCGGCCTGTTCTGTAACGTGTCTGACCGGATACACAACAGAACAGGCTGATTGACATGTTAGTTCCCCTAGGTACTTGCCTCATCACCGACCGGAGCGTGATTTGTAAAATTGTAAAGCTGCAACCTCCGCCGCGTGCCTGAACCGACCTATGCGCCGCTGCACCTGGCAACCTCTGTTTCTTGTCATCTTTCCCTCACGGTACTTGTTCGCTATCGGTCTCCCAGCATTAATGATCCTTAGAAGGGATTTACCTCCAAATTAGGGCTGAATTCCCAAACAACCCCAACAAAAACTCTCACTGTTGGAAAGCATCTCGTGATAGGTTCAGACGGGATTATTATTTTCTCTGACGCGGCGTTGAATTCCGCCAGACCATGAGGGAGCTTCGGTAGACTACAATTCTCCGAAGGGGGACTTCTAAGTTAAAAATTTCGAGGCTTGCCCACCGTTACCAATGGTATCCTTGATAGTGACGCCCTTGCATTAATTAAGGTCGTCGTTCAGCCACTCGCTGGCAGCCCCCATTTTTCGATTCATGACTTCAAAGTTCGACTCCGAGTGGCACAGTTGTATGTGATTTCACAATCTTTACTCACTTCCCATGAAAAATGAATTCATTTACTGGCTATCCTTGCCAGCCGCAGGACTCGGCACCTGTGCAGACCGTTACTGCGCACTGTGCACTTGGTTCAAAAACAGGCCCCAGCTCCACCTCTGTAAGGGCAGATCGCATTGCAACTGGGCTGCAGCGCGGTGGCCAGCTGGCAGCGGCAGGGGTTCTGGTGGCGGCAGGGTGGGCCGGTGCGGTGTTGCAACACGGGGCGGAAGCAGTGGTGGCGCGTACACAGCCATCGGACCGGCAGCACTCTCTCACACCGCAGGTGCAGGTGGGTAATTGTGATGATCTGGGCCACGGGTAGGGGAAGCCGGTGCCCCATGGTTATAGCAGTAAGGCAACAGCGAAAAGAATGTGGCCGAAATGTTGACGAGTATAACAGTGCTTGTTTACTTGGAACGGTTGGGCCTTGTAACCAGGAGGAGGACACGCGTAGTAACCGTACGCGAAATTCACTCCGCCCGTTTTCTCGTCCTGTCGGCCTTGTTGCCGCTGCGGCCTTCCCTTGTACATAAGGCCCGGCTAGAGCGTGCCAAGGCTGTGGCATCCCAGACTGCGGAGGTTAGCGGACGGTGAGCAGGGTTCGTCCCATTCGATCACCTGGAGGTTCCGTAAATATAATTGTAGCAGCTGTGGCAGCTGCCGTAACTTTAAATGTGTCCACAACTTTATGGCTTTGCGGGCTTCTCCTTCACTCATCTGCCTTTTGCCGATCAATTTATTTTATTTGCTTGACAGCTTCGAACTGCTCGGATGGTGTTCATCTGGTCGCATAATCGCAGTTTGCCATGCACCCGTCTCTCAAGATTAGGGGTGGGTGCGTTGACCGTATTCGTGACTTCACACCGTTCCAACCATGTCTTACCTTGCTAGTCTTTGCCGGTTTCCAATTGTACCGTTTGTGTGTACGTTTCTGCTTCAGGGTAATGGCGGGGGCACTGAGCATGACAGCAACGGTGGCAGGCCACTTGGCGGATCGCATATCGGACTCTGATCTGGGGCGCAGGATCAACAACTCCAGGGTTGCAGGGGCATCGGCACATGTAAGCTTTAAACATAATGCATGGGTTATCGCGCTGCGGATGTCATGTGCGGGTCCAGGGATGTTGTGGAATAATGTTGATTTAGGTGCACAGACATTTGTAGCCACCGAAATCCTCTCCCGAACGGGGATGTCAACGGGGCTCGGTAAACTGTGTGTGTGAGTGTGTTGAGGAAGATAGGATACAGGGAGTCGAGGTCGGGGTTAAAAAGTAAGGCCACGTCATATAGAGATACGAATATAAACCACATTGATGGGAGATAGGAGCTTCTTTTACCATAGGTGTAGGAGCTTTGTGCTAGACGCGAGAAAATGGTTAGGACCCGACAAAGCGACTTCCCGTCCCCACCGTGCTGTCATGGAGCAGAGGTCTGCCATAAATAACGAAATCTTAAGCCACCGACCTGAGAGAAACCCGCATCCATGCTAAATAGCATGACGTTGATTCTTGACGTCAAAAGCATCTTTACTGTAACACATGGTGCAATGGCGCGTGATGCCAGGGTGCGGGTTCCCCGTTGCATAAACGTCCTCGCCCTTCAGTGAACGTCCTTGGGCGCAACTGGCATCCCGTACGGCAGCTTGCGCCTTGCACCCGACGGACGGGGTTCTTTTGTTTCGTTTCCGGCACTACCGCCCACTTTTCTTTACTTTCGGCAGCGGGCTGTAACCTTGACGCAGCGCCGGTCCGGGTATCCACACAGGGCAGACCGGAATCATACGCATGCAATTGCGTTTGCATCAAACTGTGTGCGTTTAATGGGAATCGACACCGGAAACTTGGGTCAGTCCTTGTAATTCTCACCAATCTAACACAGGGTGCAACAGCGCGTGTATGCCGGGTTTCGAGTTCTCGCTTACACATACGCTCCTGACCGGCACTGCCATCATCATCTACATGAGCCAGACTTTGTGGCAGAACCAAACGTACTTGCGACACACCTAGAGTCTTAAGGGGCTCTGCGTAGGTTGCGCCTCCATGGACTTACGGTTGGAAAAGCGCCCGGCTTGAGTGCGATCCTGTTGCTTTACATGTCTGCTAGCAAGCTGTTGTTGTGCTCCTGCCACGTTTGAGGCCAGCGGTTTTCTGCGAAGAAGTTTTTGCACCGGTATGGCCATGGGCCTAGTTGGATCGATGCTCCAGGCACGGTGTCAGGTCACAGAACGCTCTTTTGCTTGTTTTGGATCGCTCAGCACTCGTTCGCCGTTTTTAGCTGACCGCCGTCGGGGTGTTACACATAGCATTTGACAAAGTATATATATTTTGCAGCACCCCCGATTTGTGCAAACGGCGAACATCGATACGTCCCCTTGGTCTAAGTTACACGCAAGTTTCTGAAGAGGATGGTTTCACATAACTTCCCCGACCCTTGCTAAGGCCTATCAAATGAACAGGTGATTCACCTGCGCCATACAGAAAGGGCTGCAGGTGAAAGGGAAACTGTTGAATCTCAAGATAAATTGGTGAACTGGACTAATTAAATAAAGCTGTCAACTAAACAATTCCGTCTTCCGGATTTGCTTTCCACTTCCCGCGTCTATATCGTACGGTTTTGGTATTGTATGGGTATTTGGTATATGTCCGGTCTGCAAAGCTATGGCATTCAAGGAAAATCCCATAACTCACGCACAGACCATAAATCACCTATCACTGGATACTGCGGGGAATATTTAAAGCCAGTACCTTGTTCCCAACACGTTCTCCATCCCAACCACAGCCGCCATTCGATTCATACGTGATTTGCAGGACCTTCGCAGGGTGGGCGTCGCTGGTGTGGAGGCTATGGAGGCTATTTACAACAGCCTGGAGGACGCGGCACGTCTTGTTCTGGCGCATATCCACACTGCCGCGACACGTGTGGCAGGTCACAAGTACGGTCCCGGAGCAGCACAGGTTTGTACGCATATAGATTAATTGTATCCCTAGCAGGTCAACACCTACCACATTCCACTGGGAGATGTTGGATACGGGAAATGTTACATTCAAGTGTCCGGACACAATTAGCAAGGCACGACATTGTGTCCCTAGAAGTTCCAGGATCGATCCTGACTGAAAGTGGGATGAATCCCTCCACTGGCTGAGGGTGGATGTGCCCCCGATGTTGATGGACGGTTAGGATCCCGGTTAAAGTGACTTGCGAGTTGACCAGAAGTGGAGTTTAGGCAGATCCGGCAGTTTCTACGGGATGCTGGCGGTGGGTGCTGAACCCGGGAAAATCACTGATTTTGGAGAAGTCAACATGGGTGAACGGATGAGGGTGCCCCGAAATACAGGGGAAGGTAGGGACTGCTAGGTAGTGGCCACGGGTGAAGCAAAGCCCCCCTCCTATCCCACACATATACGGGATGATATCCCGTTCAACAATCGTATTATTCCTGACAGGGCCTTGCAGGCGCCATTGGGCGAAGCGTGAGATGGTTGATCATACTGTGGGTGATGTTGCTATATTATTATTGCAGGCAAACTGCACGGAGGAGCTTCATCCTAATACCAACCGGATAACCTCATTTATGTACCCAATTGTAACTTTTTATCCGTGCACTGGTGAGACGTCGCATATCGCTTTACAATGGGATAGGTCGTATGTGGATTGAAGTTTTTATAATGCATAAATCCTGGGCTCCGTAATGTATTGCCCTCCCCTCCCGGGCCCACAATGCCCGGGCTCCCGGGACCCTGGCATGCAGGCGACGGATATTGGCATGCAGGTGACGCATAGTATTGTGGAGACGGGCCTGAACGTTTGCAGTTTGCGTCCGACGGCACTTATTAAAAAAACACTCCAGGGAACGGCCAAAGATGTGGTTCGAGGGCCCGGTACACAGCAGCAGCCACCGGAGCAGCAGCCATCTCAGCCTCAGGAACAAGTCCTGGCGCCACGGCAGCAGCAGCGGGTTTCCTGCCTAAGTGCTCCCCCTGCACAAATGGTTGCAACTGGGATTATGGTGCCAACGTCGGCAATGGCAAATGGTGCCTGTAACAACATTGCAGCTGTTACACCATCAGCATCAGTACAGGTTGCATCCATCACGGGGGGTTCGATGCAATCAGCACGCCGTTTGCAACAGCATGAGGATGCAGCGACAGCTGGTGAATGTGGCAGTGGTCCTGGGATCATCAATCATTGTAACGACGGGGTGGTGGATGGTGTGCCATGGGCAGGTCCCTCCCTGGGGCAGCCGATGGTGTTTGCTGCCGTGGAATCAACCCCACACGTGATGGGATCAAGGAGTATTTATGCAGACACCGACCAGAATTTACAGTACCCGCCTGTTAGTGAGTCACGGTACACTGCGCGGTACTACCCAGCGGTCCCACGAACATAATGGCAACACATGCAGCCTGCATGGAACGTGTATGAAGGGCCAGGCTACGGGGGGCGCCAGAAGCTAATGATTTCATCTTGATTCCCACCACTGACATAGCTGTAATTCAGGACCATCCTTCCATTTTGCATATACGTAGGCTTGTCCGAATTCAAACGTACAGCATTTGGAGTACGGAAGTTCGGAGTGGTATGGCTAGAAAACTTACACACGTCTTCGGCCCTGCAAAGGGGGGATATGCGCAGGAGAGGATACTCGCTGAGTCCTCATCCTGATATCACATTGATCCACTGATTCACATTGTTGCCGACTACAATATTGTTGGTGCGCAATTCCAAATATGCTGACGTGGTAATCCTTTGGGCATGGCGATGATTGGCTCTGAAGTGGGCATATGTTTCCTTCAGAGGAATGATGATGGGGAACTCACCAACAGGTTTTGTGAGAAGTGACTTCTTGCAAATTTAAATCAGTAGGAGAAAAATCCCCTAATGGCGTTTGATGGACGCGCCCTACACTTAGGTATTCGCCGTACTGATGTGTCTGTCAGCACTGTGAAGTCCGGTCTGTCAGCAAGACCTATTGTACCTCTGTAGCTATTCGCCGTAGTGATGTGTCTGTCAGCACTGTGAAGTCCGGTCTGTCAGCAAGACCTATTGTACCTCTGTAAATCGCCCTCATACAGCAAAGATCCGATTGAAAGATGTATAGAACATGTTCATCTCAAATTTTACCTGTATGTAAATAGTAATCAGGATACTTGCATGGTGCAGTACAGATCTTTAGCTATACCTGCAATTTGATAAGGTAACCATAAATTGTAAAATCAGTGCAGATAGAGCAGAGCAGATAGAGCCATCGTGCCGTACTGCAAAGTTTCCATTGGCGATTTCTGAACTGCATCAGTTGTAGCTCCTGGAAGGATCAGCGATTACTGCTTTTGTTTACAGAACGAATGATGTGCTAAGTGGCCCAACGAAGGCCTAACAGACCAAAAGAGAACCCAGCAATACAGCCGCAGGGTTCTTCAGGAGGGTAGGTTTTGGCTTCGAGGGTCTCCGGAGCTCCAAAACATTCTTTCCGTGAGCGAGCACCATGGAACCCTAACTGAGTAGGCCCTAAATCGTTCCGGGGAACCCCGGAAGTTACCAAAACGTTTTTCAGCAATGGCATATGTGTTTATTGTTTAATCGTAGGGTATATAAATATTATACAATATTGATTTTGTGGCTAACATTATATATTCATTTGACTACCGCTTTCAATGCTGTTAACACCCTGAAAGGTACGGTGGTCGTGCGGGTCCTGGGGCCTGCCGCCCCATGCCAGTTCCCAGCACTTCCACCGTCTTGAAGAATCGGGGCTCATGGTAGATTCTTCCAGAGAAAAGTAAAGGTAGAAGGAATTAAGGAGGGAGCACTTGCAATATCGTTGTGAATGTTAATTTCCATCCAGGCAAAAAGCTCTCTGATTTTCATGTGTATTGTTATACTGTGAAAAGAGCATGTTATCCTTACAAATTAGAAAGGTGTATCCAGAGAAATGTTCTTTACATACATACATGCGTTGTCCTGCAGAAGCATCAGCGTGGGCATTGAGCATAGTGCAATGTGTAAGTCAAATGCATGCTTTAAATCATGCAGAGAAGTTGTGACAGTTCTGGCATCCAGTCTCATGGTAACAGAAGGTGCGATAGATCTTGATGCCGTGGTAGATGCTGTTTCAACTCGTCAGCTTGAAAAAGAATACAAGTAGGGTGTCGGCTTCCTCGAATCTGGAAAAAGGGCGGGGACCCCCACAATCCGTACAGGCCGGTTACTTCACAATGAAAGGGTTTGAAGTTTGCGAGTTTGCGATGATGCCGGCTCATGACGTTCAGCAGGCAAACAACTGCAAACGCAAGGGCAGGGACCTCACGCCGCTCACGCCGTCGTACACATTTCACCAAAGCGAACTGCGAGGACGTCACGTGTTAGAGTGTCGCCAGTACTACTGATGGAAAGCTTTAAGCCGTATCTCCGAAATGCCTGCGGCTTCAGCAATTCACCCCACAGCATCGAGCTCCATCTTGGCACTGTGGAACTCTTCTGCCCCGAGAATTGGCTTAAATTAATTGTACACAACGTTACATTCTTTGTAGATAACTGTAAGCAAATTCGTTAACCTGCCGGTGGCAAATCGCCATGCCTGTGAGAGCAGCTTAGTCACCCAAACTGGTTGTTCGATTCATTTCACGCCGTCATGCCAGATTTCCAATATGAGAGACGCGGCACCTTTTGGAATGACATTTAGGCCGAGAGGCGTTGATGTGACCTTGACCGGGGTCAAAGGAGATTGACAAACTTGTTTGTACTCATGCGATTGTTATTGGCCAAAATAAAGATACCTTGCAATATAGAATGTAATATGTGACCAATATTGCGTTTCCACCGGCGAGATATTATGTTTGGTCCGTTACAGAGAGACAGAGAGACCGACGGACATGGGCAATCCCACAGGGCGGGGCCCCCCTGAGCGCTTCACGCCGGGGCCCCGCCCAAAAAATATTACCACGGCAAAAGGTAATTGGTGCAGTGAGGTGGCCAGCCAACACATGCCATTCACCCCCTAGAAGGAGATGTAGTCAAATGACAAAAGGGTGGTAAAGCCTGTGCCATCTTCGTCTGTATTTTTTCTGATCGACTATAGCGCGCAACATCGGCTATTAGTCGATTGGGGGGCATAGTCGATCTATAGTCGACCTCGACTATAGTCGTATACTATAGTCGACATCGTCTATAGTCGTCCGACTATAGTGCCGACTATATCTGGTACAGGCAACAGCTAACAAATTTGAGATTCTCGCAGCGTTTTTTCATGCCACACTGCTTAGGAAGTAGTGCCTACAATGGATAATATCCATCCTCTCAGCCCCTAACAGCTCCGACGTTCACCTAGCACTAAAGTCGCACGCTTGTCCTGGGATGAAATTATTGCAGCCAAATGAAACATGTATTTATGAAGCAAATTTTTTACCTACACTATTCTCACGTGCAACCAATGTCTTAAACTCGTCAGCTAACATTTGAAATTGTTTTGTCCAGTGTGGGACCATGGCAGACGACGCAAGCTTTACCTAGGAACATAAGAGTTTCAGCCATACCAATTCTGAATGCGTGCTGAATTAGGAAGCAGCCAAATGAAGCCTGCTCTGTTGCCATACTACGCGCTCGCGTTATACGGCAAGCGAATAAGGTTGCCATTTCTTATTCGGTTTTGCATAGAATAGTAGTAGGCATTTCGTCACCCGGAGCGTAGACGAAATCACAGGAAAGGTGCATAACGACACCTCCAATGGACATTACACGCGCAGCACAACTGATGTCTGCTATGTGGCCTGATGTTGAGTGCTCGGTATGCAAGGTGGAAGACGGCATTCTCTTGGACGCTGCGGACGACGCTTGCTCCTCTTGAAGACAGCCTCGCAGCCGCTATCATCGACGTCATGGAGACCTTCGTATTAGGTATGCCGCGTCCTAAAGGATTTGTCTTCATTCCGTGCGCCGTGAACGAGGTGAAGTGCCTCAAGGACTTTCTCCTTGGCGACGCGGTCCACCTGCTACCAACGGGTGAAGGTGAGCGTTGGTGCACGGTGGCTTTGGGAAGCTGGGGCCACACATCGATTTGTGGACGCAGGGGATGCACCTTGGCGCATTTGTTTTCCTAAATGCAGAGGACGTCTCTCCCCGTGATGCAGAGGACGTCACTCCCTGTGAGGACGACGCGTATAAACCACCTGAAAAGACAGGTACGGGTCGGAGTGCAGATTGCCTGTGGATCCTCGCCTTCTCATGCCCTTTCCGTGCTTCCTGCAGCTCACAAAATCACCAGTGCCCGGAGCTCTCACACATCTGAAGGCGCCTTGCCAGGCGGTAAGGATTGGGGTTGTGTCGAGGAGCTTAGCGCTGGCATAGGGGATCTGAACAGGTCACCATGACAGCGTAGCTGATGCGATGCTGTGCATGCAGGGGAGGCTGCTGTTGCATCCACAACCCTGGATCCTGTGTTGCCCGCGGGTGGAAGTGTGAATGCGAGAGCAGGCCCAGCGGAGCACTACAACTACGGGAGGGTGGTCCCGGGCTTTCCACCGAGGCCCCGGCAGGGCTGGTCGCGTTCACGTGCCGGGTCTGAGGAGCCATCGGGTCCGTGGGACCGTCACTGAGCCTCGTGCATGTCCTAACATGGCCTACACCACGTACCGTGCGGGGGTACTGGGTGGCTCGGCTCCGATTGCCTGTGTCCAAGTTTTCACCTGGCGCGACCAGCTTTGCGCGCCTGACACCATTGGAATGGCACTGGTGGCAGTGTTCAGCGGGGACACACTGCGGAGCGCTGGGCCACTGGGCGTGGTGTACGCTGATCTCCAGGAGGCCCTTTCCCGCCAGGACCAGTCTGCTTTGGATAGGGCACAAACTGCAGCGGAACACCTTCCACTGGAGCTATTGCCTGGGCTCGTCTTGGGCAAGCATATGTGTGTTGCGGACATTTGGGAGGTGATGGCGTCCGTGCAAGGGAGCAGGCTGGGCCTAGGGGAAATGGCTGTTGGGAGGTGCGGCTGAGGCAGGAGCGGCCCTTCGAGCGGCATGGCAGTTCACAAACAAGAAGAACGACGCCCTCCAAGAGCAGGTCAGGCCCGTTCATCGCTTGCCTTATCATACCTAACGGATCGTGCTCAGCATCACATTCTTCCTTATCAAGTTGTTGGAAAACTTGGTATTGTCGCGCCATGCCCAGTCCACGACTCTGGAGCTGACATGGCCACTTCAGACAACACGGTTAGTGCAGCAAAATTTCCGTTCTTGCCACGCTGATGCGGTCTTGTATCTAACAACCTCGTTTGCCTTCCTGGTACTCGATGAAGCGTTTGAGAGTCATTAGCAGCAAGACCCACACCATGGGGAGGACCGGCTTGACCTTGCCTTGGATGGAGGCATGCCAGCGATTCTCTTCTGCCGGTAGGTTCAGCTGACTGCCGGTACACTCGTCTGTCTCTGGCTGCTGGAATTAATCTATGATGACTTGTCATGCAGGGGCCGTGGACGGCGCCAAGTACCTGACCTCGTGTTTAAGTAAGCAGCTGAAGGACATCTGGGGCCTTTCCCAAAGCCAGCTTGAGCTCTGCCAGGTAACGTTTTATTACAACTTCGCCTAGATACTGCTACTGGCTGCACTGCCCAGTGCTGCTTGCATCAAACATGTTCGTCGTGATACAGGTGACTGTTCGGCGGATATGCTACCTGTACTATGCTCCATACGAGACAGTTGTATACGTGCGTGGTGGCCGTCTCGCGGGGACCCTGTTTAGGAACCGTACCGAGGCGGCTGTTTGTGACGTGTCGGTTCGGAGCGACGAAGATGGCGTTTGGTACGGGTGGGTAAGCACGCACCTTTTGTCGGGATTCTACTGTCTTGCTGTGTGTGTGGGGGGGGAAGGGGGTTCCCGGCACTGACATGAATGAATTTGGCTTGGAACGCAGGTACAGCTTCTGCTCAGCATTACACACACGCAGGATACCCATGACTTGGTGTATGTGAGGTGGTTCGAAGCACCCGAGGAGGACTGGAACAGGGAGCTTCACCTCCGACCGTTGCAATGGTACAGGTGTGGTGGGTGGCAAAGGGACGGCAGAAAAAGAGGTCGAACTCGAGCCTAACCCAAAACCGCACCCCCACCCCCACCCCCGCTGCAGGAAGCCTGGTGCACCACATGCCTCCTTTGGGTGCATCCCCTTGGAGTCCGTCATCGAGCATGTTTGCATTGTTCGGACCCCGCGGCCAATTGTGGGGAAACGTGGGGCCTCTGATATGAAGCCGGTAGATCCTAAGGATGACGACAAAACGTCACAGTTTGTGTTGAATAACCTCGTTTGGCCGCCCCCTGAGGAGCTGCTGCCCGTAGTGCCAGACGAGGTGGCAGAAGCAGTGAGGGAGGAGGGGATGGGAATGCAGCTACGTCCCTGCCAGGTCGGCGTGCGACTGGGTGCCACCATGGCTGCTATGGAAGTAAAGGCGTGGGGCTGGGAGCCCCTGCAACTGTCAAAAGCAACTCAAACACAGATAAGGGTAATCCCGTCAAATAAACTATTCTGATGGCGAGGATGGTAATATCGGTTATTTTTCTGAATTTTAGCACTGGCATTAATTAGCTTGAAAATTTTATATATAAATATTTCAAAACTTTTTCTCTGGTTGTATTGATTTTTAGCCACGCCCAGCATAGGTGAAGGGAGACGGATTGGTGAAGTAGGGTGGCCTTGTTGGAATGCCGATGATTCTGGAAGTAAAGGTGTGGGGCTGGGAGCCACGACCAGCAGAGGTGAAGGGAGACAATGGGTGAAGTAGGATGGCATGGTTCAACAAGGCCAAGTTGGGATGTCAGCGATTTGTGAGAATGATGTGAAAAAGGAGGAGGCCAGGACAAAGAGAGGACCAAGGCAGGTGGCGCTGTCGGGCTATGACTGTACAATATGTACCCCTGTAATGTATACAGCCGGATAATGATTGAATCCCGGACAGCAATTGCATGGCCTCCGCCGACCGCTGCAAACTATAATTTGATCAGCTATAGCTGGCATCGACTTGGCTGGAAGTCCCTAGCTATAGTCGATGTCAGCTATAGCTGATCATGTTGTACCTCTCCTTCGGGTTTGCTCATAAGTATCTGCACGTCTGAAGGCTTTCGATACCGATGTGCGAGCACTTGCAAGTACAACAAGGCAAGCGAGAGCAAACAGAGACAGCGGAAGACTTCAAGACAAGAAGAGATATAACTTACAATCTTACAGACCGAAGCGATGCAATGGACGTAATCGCCGTCAGTGCCAGAGGTAAGCAATCATCACGCGGCGGTGATGAGCGAAGTTCAGGCTTAGCTCGGGCTAAGTAGAATAGCGATTAGCAATAATAATGTTGAACACACAAGTGTTCTCCGGTATCGAATGTCTTATCTTCCTTAGCCGTCCTCGTATCTGTTATACTCGCAGCATCACGACGCCATACAACTCACACTAGGAGGCCGATCCTAAGTGTGACAACCCTACTGCGTATAGGCGATGTTCACGTATAACAACCGATAAGCCTTTCCAGCATTCACATGATGCAAGGGTCCGAATAACGATATTCGGTTGCAACGCATGTATCGTGACGAGTGCGGCGCTCTCAACGTGTGCTGTAATGAAGTAATATTATACCAGATAATATTACTTATCGTTTCATAGCACGAGCATAATGCACTTCTCGATTGTTCGGGAATTCATGCATGCTAGGCGGATCAGCCATGATGCGATGTCGAGATGTAATATGGTAACATGCCAAATATACATAAATGTATGCAAATACATTTATGTCATGCGGGTTCATTCATATGCATCGATCATTCATTAAGTTAGCTCATTGCCTTGTAGTGTCGCATAGGAAACGAACCATGGCACAACAATTATCCCCCCTCCCATATGCAGCGTCCTCGCTGCTTCATACAGCATCGACTGCAGGGGTCATTGGGTTTGCATGGCACGTTTGCGGGCTTCTTCGAGCAGAGGCTTCATGTCCTGCGAGTAGTTGCGTGCCGGTTCCCACGAGTTGTGCTTGCTGGTATACCATGTCCACTTGACCAAGTACCCGTGTACTGTCCGCTTACGTCGGTGTCGGCCCACACGACGCGCGCGATAATCTAACACCCGCTCCACATTGTAAAACTTCTGTTTACCAGCGATCCAGGTCTCGGGAACTGGTTCAATCGCTGCAGGGGCGTTAGCAGGCTCAGGGACGGGTTCCGTACCACGATAAGGACGGACAAGTGATACGTGAAACGTGGGGTGAATGGTCATATCAGCGGGCAATGCGAGTTCAACAGCCACATTCCCGACCATGCGCACGACAGGATACGGGCCAATCCAGCGGGGTAAGAGTTTTCGGGATCCATCGGACAAGGTACGCAAGTTCTTCATGCTTAGCAACACGAGTTGCCCTTCCAAAAACGTCACATCCTGCTTGGATTTGTTGTAGTACTCCATCGTTCGTTGCTGCGCCGCGTCCAAACACGCATTCGCGTCTGTGATTCGGGACATAAAAGACTTGGCAAAGATCTTAGCAGCAGGCACGTTCACTTCCAACCCACGCCACACAGGTAGCACGGGATGAAACCCGTAGTTAAGAAAGAACGGACTTTTGCCTGTAGAGCAGTTAACAGCATTGTTAAGCGCGAATTCTGCCGCAGTCAAATATGTATCCCAAACAAGTGGTGTGCGACCAGCATAATTGCGCAACATATCACCCAACGTGCGGTTTGTGCGTTCGGTTTGACCATCAGTCTGCGGGTGGTACGCTGTGCTCAGGTTGACGCGCATGCCAACTAGCTTGCAGAGCGCTTCCCAAAACTTAGACGTGAACTGCCCACCGTTGTCCGAGATCACGTTTTTGGGAACCCCATGTAACCGAACCACATTGTCGAAAAACAGGCGTGCGGTTTGTTCAGCCGTGCAGGACAATGTGCATGGTGCTAGGTGGACCATCTTAGTCAGGCAATCAACCATTACGAACACCGCATCATATCCCCCCTCAGTTTTGGGCAGCGCGACTACGAAGTCCATGGAAACACTTTCCCAAGGCGCATCCAGGACAGGCAACGGTTGCAACAACCCATGGCCCTTACCGGACAAAGCCTTATTGCGCTGGCACAGACTGCATGTCTGTACGAAGTTCACCGCATCCTTAGCCAAACGAGGCCACCAAAAGGAACGTTGCACCAACTCGACCAACCGCTTGCTACCAGGGTGTCCTGCTAACGGGTCCTCGTGGAACCACGCAAGGATGTCGTAGCGTAGCACGTCGTCGTTCGGAACGACGATTTGCGTAGCTGCACCCTCCGTCCGTAGCCAAAGGCCATTCTGCTTGCGAAGGTATTCCACATTAGCCGGCTCCGAGAACCAGGCATCTGCGTTGTAGGCAACCTTCAACCGCTCCGCGAGGTCCGTCGTGATCGGCACCTCCTCGTTACGCGGTTGCAAGACGGGCGCTGCCAAAATTGCAGCGTGTAGCGACGGATGTCGACTGAGAGCATCGGCAATATTCAATTTACCAGAAATGTACTCCCTGGTGCAGTCGAACCTAGCTAGGTATTCCATCCACCTAGCCTGACGGCGGTTCAACGTCGGAACGCTTTGCAAAAACGTTAGGGGCTTGTGGTCAGTCTTTAAAGTAAATGGGTGTCCCTCGAGGTAACAGCGCCATTCCTTTAAAGCATGCAGCACTGCCAGAAGCTCCTGTTCCCCGGTGGTGTAGCAAATCTCCGCACCAGAAAACTTCTTACTCGTGAAGGCGATCGGTCGCCCTTCCTGTAACAATACAGCGCCGCTTCCATACACTGAGGCATCAGACACTACCTCAACACGAAACGGCAACGAGTAATCAGGGAATGCAAGGGTGACATCTTCGGCAACGGTTCACTTGAGCTCTTCGAATGCCCGCTGGCATTGCGACGTCCACGACTCGAGCGAAACGAAAATGCCTTTGCGAGTTAAGTTAGTAAGCGGGGCCGCAATGATGGAATATTTTTCAATGAACTTTCGGAAATAATTGGTCAAGCCAAGGAACTTATGCAGCTCCGTGAGGTTCTGAGGCGCGGGCCAATCGCGAACCACGGCGACCTTCCACGGGTCCTTCTTCACACTGGTGGCCGACACAATGTGGCTCAAATATTCCACCTGAGGCTGCGCCCAAAAGCATTTGGCGCGTTTAGCAAACAATTGCTCCCGTCTCGTCACGTTGAGCACGAGCCGAAGATGCTCCAAGTGTTCCTGGCGCGTCTTAGAATAAACCAAGATGTCATCCAGGTAGCAAACAACGAACCTGTCGATAAACGGCCTAAACATTCGGTCCATGACCGCCTGAAACGTCGCAGGGGCATTAGTCAACCCAAACGATAGGACCGTATACTGGAAGTGACCGAAGGGCGTCCGAAAAGCGGTTTTCGGGATATCAGAGGCAGCGATGCGGATTATAGCCCTGTTGCAAGTCAATCAAGGAAAAAGAAGCCGAGCCCTTCAGCTTATCCAACAGGTCGTCAACGCGTGGCAAAGGGTAGCGATTCTTCACCGTACTCACATTCAACCCCCGATAATCGATGCACATGCGCAAGGTCCCATCCTTCTTACCGACAAACAAAATCGGCGCGGAATACGGGGATGTGCTGGGGCGTACCATACCCTTTGCAAGCAAATCCGTCACCTGGCGCTTCACCTCGTCTAGCTCCAATGGACTCAACCTACAAAGGCCCAATCGGAAGATGACAGTCAACTGCCCAATCTTTGACACTACCCGTAGATACCCCAGAGATACTATAATTATCCCCCTTCTCAAGGATGTGTCCTCACATCCCAGGGCTAGGGTGACTCACGTCCTGGCAGTATAGATCCCTTAAGGTTTCAGAATCCACCATCGACCAGGTATGCGCGTTCGACCTGCTGTACATGGAATTCGAACCCAGAACAGTCCCCGACCTGTCTCGACACGAAGTGTTGTACCTTTGTTGTGTCGGCCTACAAAGGCCCAATCGGAAGAAGAGCATTGTGGTCAAATCTTTTAGACTACCCGTAGATATCCCAGGATACTACAGCGGTCTCCATGTCGATGCGCGCGCGGTACTGTCGTAATGTCGAAGACCCCATTATGTACGGTGCAGTCTCTGCTAAGCCCTGCAGCACGTACGGCCGGGTCACAACATGCAAAGGGCCTAACGATAGGCTAAGGGTGATCCTGCCCACGATGGGATGCTTACCCCCGTCAGCAAGGGTAACCTGTGGACAATCAGACGACTCTGGGGTCAACCCCAGCGCATTCACCTCTGCGGCAGAGATGAAGTCGTCGCTGGCACTGGTGTCAACGAGTGCCTTCAGAGTACGGCCATTTAAACCAATCTGAATCACCGGGACACGGTTATCTACGAGCGACTGCCCAGCAGATAACGTCAGTGCACTTAGGGCGGGTTCGGAACTTACGGAACCCTCATCAGGAGCTTCGTACCAAACGTCAACCGAGTAGGATGTCCCTGGCCACGGAGCCAGCATACCCTCCCGATCCACACCATTAAACAAAACGGTGCCCGGCTCGAACCGGTGGACACACCGCATACCCCTTAACGATGCCTCTGCCTTGCGCCGACAGAAAGCGGGGAGTTATACACATGCGGCGGTGCCTGGATATTGACGCCTACATCTCCTGTATACGGCCAACTGTTCCGACATCTCACGCAGAGACGAGGGGATGAACAAAACCACGTGGTTAGACAGATCGATAGACGATAGGGGACGGTGTGGTGTAAACAAATTACACAACGGATCGAAGCAGAGAAGTCCCGTACGTCCGTCAAGCGTGATGCGTCGTGCAATGACTCGCTCGATGTGTCCAAGTACGCAAGGCAACAATGCCTTCACAGCTGGCCGTAAGGATGACCACCGACCACGTGTTAGTTCAGAAATCCCGGGTGGTGCCCCTCCCGCAGGAACCCGGGCAAACCCCTATTTCGGCATAGGTACAAACGGTGGCAACAATGGGCAATCCTTGGAAGGATGGCTCTCCGCGCACCGTAGACAAACATTGGCCGCTTTCCGACGCTCGAACTTGGAGCGATTGCAATTCCATTTTGGCATCAACGGGTCATCCGTGCGAGTCCGCTTTGCATTGGGGTCAGAGCGCTGTGCGGCTGCCGTCGACGGCGTGCCCCCACGCTTCTTGCTCTTAGCTGGGTCCGAGCTCGGACCTGCTCCTCCTGACCCGTGGACACCTGAGCTAGCGCCCCCGCACGCCTTGCACTGTCTGTTGCTGCGTCGCACCGTGACAGTAGGCGCGGGGCGGGTAGCTCCAAGTTCCTGGTCCAGAGCCACAACTTCCCCAAGCGGATCCTGCACTTGCACGGCATTTGCGCGAGGGGCAGACTTGACTTCTTCTTCACCGGCAAGGAGTCGTACCTCCGTCCCTCTAGCAAAAGTTACCAAGGCGTCGTACGACTTGAACGGCACCCCAGACAAGTCAGTAGCGCACCATTTAGCCAAAAGTTTCGTCAGGCCTCGCTTAAACCAAAAGACACGCTTGTTCTCGGTGAGGTCAGCAATGGGGGTCACTAGTGCTTCGAAGCGTGACTGGTACGCAGGTACGTTTTCACCCCGACACATGTGATATGTACCGGCCGCCAAAACCTTGAGAGCCTCCACATCACGTGCTTGTACCTCAGTAGCGAACCGTGCGAGCAGAGCAGAAATCAACTCGTTAAACGTATAATCAATCCGGGCGGTGGTCCATTCGTGATACCAGTCCTTCGCTGCGCCCTCGAGGGTGTTGCCAACGAAGAGACACTTGATACCATCATTATCGCCACCATGAACAGCCTGGAGATATTTCTTAGCGTCGCGCATGTATGCAGGAGTTGCATCGGCTATGCTAGGGCCTGTTGTCCTTTCACTCAGCGAGATTTTAAGCCAAGGAACGGGAATTGTCAATCTCATCACCTCAGGAATGGCAGCGTGCCCTTGTGATTGAGGTAGAGGAAGGACCCGTGGCTCAGCAGTGTTGTCCATATTCGTATTAACTGCTGAACGCGGCACAATTAAGTGGGCAGGGGTCTGAAGGACAAGGGGCTCTTGAGTGGCTCGTGTGCCAACAGTGTCAAGACCTCTATCCGGAGCTCTAGCAGCCACAACAAATTCGGGTTGGCTTGCTAAGCTAGTGAGCGGCGTATGGTCGCGTTCTGCAGACATGGAACACGAAGCAATACCCTAGGTTTGCATAATAGAAGACGACTTCTACCGCAAAGACAAGGCAAGAGTACAAAACGATTCGGTGAGCCTACCGACAGTACTCTTGAGGAGATTCAGCAAATTCAGCAAGTACTTGCCCAGCTGAGTCCTAATCTCCCTAGTTTGGGCGATAAGAGTCGCCAACTGGTCCGGACGAAAGCCGGTCTCAGTCGTCGCGGCAAGCAATTCCGGAGCGCTGAGATTACCTGCGACTCAGAGCGTACACTTACACAACAAGTGCAGCAATTTAGACAAAAGCAATCAAACAATTACAAACCGGAAGCAGCGGCGTCCAATACGGCGCGGCCTAGGTCTTCGGCAAAAGTATCTAGCGGTCCACGTCGTTCGTTGCTGGAACTCGCCATAGAAAGAACCTACTTCCGATTTGACACAAAGAGACAGTTAGGCAACGAACCTGTCTCGATAACCAATTTGTTGTACCTCTCCTTCGGGTTTGCTCATAAGTATCTGCACGTCTGAAGGCTTTCGATACCGATGCGTGAGCACTTGCAAGCACAGCAAGGCAAGCGAGAGCAAATTATTATTATTATTATGGTTACTCCGCCCTTGCGGGCTGGCGTGTATTATGGGAATCTCCGGGATTTTAACCGAGTGGGCACATGTACCTCAGCGTCTTCATCTGAGGCCGCTAGAGATCACCTGTTTTTTGTTTATGCAGGGTTTCCTACTCTCTACGGCCCCTAACCATGTGCCAGCCCCTACGGACCTACTGGCATTTAGGTGGGTGTCAAACCACCCCGCACCATCAGCCCAGTTGCGCACTTCACGGGCTATGCATTTAACCCTCTCAAACGCCGGGGGCGGACTCGGACCCAACTCCGTAGAAGCGGGCTATCCAAGCTGCATTCCCCCTACGCCATTTGTCCCGACCCGGATTCGGACTGGCAACTTTGTGGTCGCAAGCCCGGATCCTTAGGGAATGGCCTCGAGAGGCGGAAGTGAGAGCAAACAGAGACAGCGGAAGACTTCAAGACAAGAAGAGATATAACTTACAATCTTACAGACCGAAGCGATGCAATGGACGTAATCGCCGTCAGCGCCGGAGGTAAGCAATCATCATGCGGCGGTGATAAGCGAAGTTCAGGCTTAGCTCGGGCTAAGTAGAAGAGCGTTTAGCAATAATAATGTTGAACACACAAGTGTTCTCCGATATCGAATGTCTTATCTTCCTTAGCCGTCCTCGCATCTGTTATATTCGCAGCATCACGACGCCGTACAACTCACACTAGGAGGCCGATCCTAAGTGTGACAACCCTACTGCGTATTGGTGATGTTCACGTATAACAACTGATAAGCCTTTCCAGCATTCACATGATGCAAGGGTCCGAATAACGATATTCGGTTGCAAGGCATGTATCGCGACGAGTGCGGCGCTCTCAACGTGTGCTGTAATGAAGTAATATTATACCAGATAATATTACTTATCGTTTCATAGCACGAGCATAATGCACTTCTCGATTGTTCGGGAATTCATGCATGCTAGGCGGATCAGCCATGATGCAATGTCACAAGTATAATGGTAATATGCCAAATGCATATATAAATGTATACGAATACATTTATATCATGCGGGTTCATTCATATGCATTGATCATTCATGTGTTCATCAAAATAGCACTTCACCTCGTAGCGTCGCAACGACCTACGCATCGGCGGGAAATGAACCGTGGCTCAACATGATGCAGCAGCATGAATGCAGCAGCATGAATGCAGCAGCATGAATGCAGCAGCATGAATGATATGAATAATATCACGCTTCACCAGTGATATATATATATATATATATATATATTTATATATATATATATATTTATATACACCAATTTTTGAAAGACAATTTCAATCATCAACTGAGTGAGAGTATGTTCTCCGTCCAAGATGTGCACATTGCCTGTAGCAGTTGTGTGAACAATGCAACGTGTTGTACCTCTCGTTCGCGTTTGCTCATAAGTATCTGCACGTCTGGAGACTTTCGACACCGATGCGTGAGCACTTGCAAGTACAGCAAGGCAAGCGAGAGCAAACAGAGACAGCGGAAGACTTCAAGACGAAGAGAGATATAACTTACAGTCTTACAGATCGGAACGATGCAATGGACGAAATCGCCATCAGCGCCAGAAGCAAGCAATCATCACGCGGCGGTGATTAGCGAAGTTCAGGCTTAGCTCGGGCTAAGTAGAATAGCGTATAGCAATAGTAATATAGAACACACGAGTGTTCTCCGGTATCGAATGTCTTATCTTGCTTAGCTGTCCTCGCATCTGTTATACTCGCAGCATCGCAATGCCGTACGATTCACATCAGGAGGCCGATCCTAGATGTGACAACCCTACTGCATATAGGCGATGTCTACGCATAACAACGTATAAGCCTTTCCGGCATTCGCATGATGCAAGGGTCCGGATAACGATATCCAGTTGCAACGCATGTATCGCGACGAGTGCGGCGCTCTCAACGTGTGCTGTAATGAAGTAATATTATATCAGATAATATTACTTATCGTTTCGTAGCACGAGCATAATGCGCACTTCCATGCTTCGGGCTTTCATGCATGCTAGGCGGATTTGCCATGGTGCGATGTCGCGATGGGTAATGACAACATGCCAAATGCATATATAAATGTACACGAATACATTTATATCATGCAGATTCATTCATATGCAATGTGTTCATCACAATAGCACTTCGCCTTGTAGGATCACATCGACCTACGCATCGGTGGGAAACTAACCGTGGCACAACAATTATCCCCCCTCCCGTATGCAGCGTCCTCGCTGCATCATACAGCATCGACTGCAGGGGTCATTGGGCTTGCGTGGCACGTTTGCGGGCTTCTTCGAGCAGTGGATTCATGTGCTATGAGTAGTTGCGTGCCGGTTCCCATGAGTTGTGCTCGTCGGTATACCCTGTCCACTTAACCAAGTACTCGTGTACTGTCCGCTTACGTCGGTGTTGGCCCACACGACGCGCGCGATAATCTAACACCCGCTCCACATCGTAAAACTTCTGTTTACCAGCGATCCAGGTCTCGGGAACTGGTTCGATCGCTGTGGGGGCGTTAGCAGGCTCAGGGACGGGTTCCGTACCACGATACGAACGAACAAGCGATACGTGAAACGTGGGGTGAATGGTCATATCAGCGGGCAATGCAAGCTGCACAGCCACATTCCCGACCATGCGCACGACAGGATACGGACCAATCCAGCGGGGTAAGAGTTTTCGGGATCCGTCGGCCAAGGAACGCAAGTTCTTGGTGCTTAGCAACACGAGTTGCCCCTCCGAAAACGTCACATCCTGCTTGGATTTGTTGTAGTATTCCGTCGTTCGTTGCTGCGCCGCGTCCAAACATGACTTCGCGTCTGTGATTCGGGACATAAAAGACTTGGCAAAAAGTTTAGCAGCAGGCACGTTCACTTCCAGCTCACGCCACACGGGTAGCGCGGGATGAAACCCGTAGTTAAGAAAGAACGGACTTTTGCCTGTAGAGCGGTTAACAGCGTTGTTAAGCGTGAATTCTGCCGCAGTCAAATACGTATCCCAAACAAGTGGTGTGCGACCAGCATAATTGCGCAACATATCACCCAACGTGCGGTTTGTGCGTTCGGTTTGACCATCAGTCTGCGGGTGGTACGCTGTGCTCAGGTTGACGCGCATGCCAACTAGCTTGCAGAGCGCTTCCCAAAACTTAGACGTGAACTGCCCACCGCGGTCCGAGATCACATTTTTGGGAACCCCATGTAACCGAACCACATTGTCGAAAAACAGGCGTGCGGTTTGTTCAGCCGTGCAGGACAATGTGCATGGTGCTAGGTGGACCATCTTAGTCAGGCAATCAACCATTACGAACACCGCATCATATCCCCCCTCAGTTTTGGGCAGCGCGACTACGAAGTCCATGGAAACACTTTCCCAAGGCGCATCCAGGACAGGCAACGGTTGCAACAACCCATGGCCCTTACCGGACAAAGCCTTATTGCGCTGGCACAGACTGCATGTCTGTACGAAGTTCACCGCATCCTTAGCCAAACGAGGCCACCAAAAGGAACGTTGCACCAACTCGACCAACCGCTTGCTACCAGGGTGTCCTGCTAACGGGTCCTCGTGGAACCGCGCAAGGATGTCGTAGCGTAGCACGTCGTCGTTCGGAACGACGATTTGCGTAGCTGCACCCTCCGTCCGTAGCCAAAGGCCATTCTGCTTGCGAAGGCTTTCTACATTAACCAGGTCCGCGAAGCAGGCGTCTGCGTTGTAGGCAACCTTCAACCGCTCCGCGAGGTCCGTCACGATCGGTACCTCCTCGCTACGCGGCCGCACGACGGGCGCTGCCAAAATTGCAGTGTGTAGCGACGGATGTCGACTGAGAGTATCGGCAATATTCAATTTACCCGAAATATACTCCCAGGTGCAGTCGAACCTAGCTAGGTATTCCATCCACCTAGCCTGACGGCGGTTCAACGTCGGAACGCTTTGCAAAAACGTTAGGGGCTTGTGGTCAGTCTTTAAAGTAAATGGGCGTCCCTCGAGGTAACAGCGCCATTCCTTTAAAGCATGCAGCACTGCCAGAAGCTCCTGTTCCCCGGTGGTGTAGAGAATCTCCGCACCAGAAAACTTCTTACTCGTGAAGGCGATCGGTCGCCCTTCCTGTAACAATACAGCGCCGCTTCCAAATACTGAGGTATCAGACACTACCTCAACACGAAATGGCAACGAGTAATCAGGGAATGCAAGAGTGACATCTTCGGCAACGATTCGTTTGAGCTCTTCGAATGCCCGCTGGCATTGCGACGTCCACGACTCTAGCGAAACGAAAATGCCTTTGCGAGTTAAGTTAGAAGCGGGGCCGCAATGATGGAATATTTTTCAATGAACTTTCGGAAATAATTGGTCAAGCCAAGGAACTTACGCAGCTCCGTGAGGTTCTGAGGCGCGGGCCAATCACGAACCACGGCGACCTTCCGCGGGTCCATCTTCACACCGGTGGCCGACACAATGTGGCCCAAATATTCCACCTGAGGCTGCGCCCAAAAGCATTTGGCGCGTTTAGCAAACAATTGCTCCCGTCTCATCACGTCGAGCACGAGCCGAAGATGCTCCAAGTGCTCCTCGCGCGTCTTAGAATATACCAAGATGTCATCCAGGTAGCAAACAACGAACCTGTCAACGGCCTAAACATTCGGTCCATAACCGCCTGAAACGTCGCAGGGGCATTAGTCAACCCAAACGATAGGACCGTATACTGGAAGTGACCGAAGGGCGTCCGAAAAGCGGTTTTTGGGATATCAGAGGCAGCGATGCGAATCTGATTGTAGCCCTGTTGTAAGTCAATTGAGGAAAAATAAGCCGAGCCCTTCAGCTTATCCAACAGGTCGTCAACGCGTGGCAAAGGGTAGCGATTCTTCACCGTACTCACATTCAACCCCCGATAATCGATGCACATGCGCAAGGTCCCATCCTTCTTACCGACAAACAAAATCGGCGCGGAATACGGGGATGTGCTGGGGCGTACCATACCCTTTGCAAGCAAATCCGTCACCTGGCGCTTCACCTCGTCTAGCTCCAATGGACTCAACCTGTACATTGGCCGGGCCGTAGGCTGCGCTCCAGGCATGAGAGGGATTGTGTGATCAACAGGACGCATAGGTGGTAGGCCAGGGATATCTTTGAAGACGTCCTCATACTGCGACAGTAGGGCCTCAACCTCAGGATCCACAGAAATCTGCGCGGTGGTGACAGAACAGCTCACCCGCGGCCTTAAAAGCAGTCCGTGGGCACCCTTCCGTAACAAACGGACGGCTTCCTTACGCCCGACTAGCTCTGGTTCGATTTGCGCGGCCATTGCGGTCACAGCAAAATTAACCATAGGCACCGCCTCAGCTTCGCCCTCCTTTGGTGTGACATATTCGAACGACAGGAAAGGTACCTTAATCGACAGAGTACCCTTGCACATATGCAGGGTTGCGGTCTCCATGTCGATGCGTGCGCGGTACTGCCGTAATGTCGAAGACCCCATTATGTACGGTGCAGTCTCTGCTAAGCCCTGCAGCACGTACGGCCGGGTCACAACACGCAAAGGGCCTATCGATAGGCTAAGGGTAATCCTGCCCACGATGGGATGCTTACCCCCGTCAGCAAGGGTAACCTGTGGACAATCAGACGACTCTGGGGTCAACCCCAGCGCATTCACCTCAGCGACAGAGATGAAGTCGTCGCTGGCACCGGTGTCAACAAGTGCCTTCAGAGTACGGCCATTCAAACCGATCTGAACCACAGGGACACGGTTATCTACGAGCGACTGCCCAGCAGACAACGTCAGTGCACTTAGGGCGGGTCCGTAACCTACGGCACCCTCATCAGGAGCTTCGTACCAAACGTCAACCGAGTAGGATGTGCTTGGCCACGGAGCCAGCGTACCCTCCCGATCCACACCATTAAACAAAACGGTGCCCGGCTCGAACCGGTGGACATGCCGCATACCCCTCAACGATGCCTCTGCCTTGTGCCGACAGAAAGCGGGGAGTAAAACACATGCGGCGGTGCCTGGATATTGACGCCTACACCTCCTGTATATGGCCAACTGTTCCGACATCTCACGCAGAGACGAGGGGATGAACAAAACCACGTGGTTAGACAGATCGATAGACGACAGGGGACGGCGAGGTGTAAACAAATTACACAACGGGTCGAAGCAGAGAAGTCCCGTGCGTCCGTCAAGCGTGATGCGTCGCGCAATGACTCGCTCGATGTGTCCAAGTATACAAGGCAACAATGCCTTAACGGCTGGCCGTAAGGATGACCACCGACCACGTGTTAGTTCAGAAATCCCAGGTGGTGCCCCCTCCGCAGGAACCCGGGCAAGCCCCTATTTCGGCTGAGGTACAAACGGCGGCATTAGCGGGCAATCCTTAGTGGAATGGCTCTCCGCACACCGTAGACAAACGTTGGCCAATTTCCGACGCTCGAATTCGGAACGATTGCAATTCCTTTTACGCATATACGTGTCGTCCGTGTGAGTCCTCTTCGCATTGGGGTCGGAACGCTGTGCGGCTGCCGTCGACGGCGCACCACCACGCTTCCTGTTTTTAGCCGGGTCCGAGCTCGGACCTGCTCCTCCTGACCCACGGACACCCGAGCTAGCGCCCCCGCGCGCCTGACGTTGCCGGTTGCTGCGTCGCGTCGCGGCAGTAGGCGTGGGGCGGGTCGCTCCGAGTTCCTGGTCGAGAGCTACAGCTTCCCCAAGCGGATCCTGCACTTGCACGGCATTTGCACGAGGGGCGGACTTGACTTCTTCCTCACCGGGAAGGAGTCGTATCTCCGTGCCCTTAGCAAAAGCGACCAAAGCATCATACGACTTGATCTGCGCTCCAACCAAGTCAGTAGCGCACCATTTAGCCAAAAGTTTCGTCAGGCCTCGCCTAAACCAAAAGACACGCTCGGTTTCAGTGAGATCAGCAATGGGAGTCACAAGTGCTTCGAAGCGTGACTGGTACGCAGGTACATTTTCATCCCGACGCATGTGGTAGCTACCGGCTGCCAAAACCTTACGAGCTTCCACATCGCGTGCTTGAACCTCAGTAGCGAATCGTGCGAGCAAAGCGGCGACCAACTCGTCAAAAGTATAGTTGCCCCGGGCGTTGGTCCAATTGCGATACCAGTCCTTCACTGAGCCCTCGAGGGTGTTACCAACGAAGAGACACCTGATACCGTCATTATCGCCACCATGAACAGCCTGGAGATACTTTTTAGCGTCACGCACGTACGCACGAGTTGCATCGGCTATGCTATGCCCTGGTGTCTTGTCGGTCAGCGAAATATTGAGCCTAGGAACGGGAATCGACAATCTCATCACCTCAGGAATGTCATCATGCCCTCGAGCTTGAGGTAATGGCAAAACCCTTGGTCCAGCAGTGTTGTCCATATTCGTGTTCACTGCTGAATGCGGCACAATTAAGTGAGCAGGGGTCTAAAGGAAAAGGGGCTCTTGAGTGGCTCGCGCGCCAACAGTCTCAAGACCTCTATCCGGTGCTCTAGCAGCCACAACAAAATCGGGTTGGCTAGCTAGGCTAGTGTGCGGCGTATCGTCGTGTTCCGCGGACATGGAGCACGAAACGATACCCTAGGTTTGCGTAATAGAAGCCGACTTCTATCGCAAAGGCAAGAGTACAAAGCGATTCGGTGAGCCTACCGACAGTACTCTTGAGAAGATTCAGTAAACTCAGCAAGTACTTGCCCAGCTGAGTCCTGATCTCCGTAGTTTGGGCAATGAGAGTCGCCAAATGGTCCGGACGAAAGCCGGTCTCAGTCGCCGCAGCAAGCAATGCCGGTGCACTGAGATTACCTGCGACTCAGAGCGTACACTTACACAACAAGTGCAGCAATCTAAGTAAAAGTAATTAAACAATTACAAACCGGAAGCGGCGGCGTCCAAAACGGCGCGGCCTAGGTCTTCGGCAAAAGTATCTAGTGGTCCTCGTGGTTCGTCGCTGGAACTCGCCATAGAAAGAACCTACTTCCGATTAGACAAAGAGAGACAGTTAGGCAACGAACCTGTCTCGATACCAAATTGTTGTACCTCTCGTTCGCGTTTGCTCATAAGTATCTGCACGTCTGGAGACTTTCGACACCGATGCGTGAGCACTTGCAAGTACAGCAAGGCAAGCGAGAGCAAACAGAGACAGCGGAAGACTTCAAGACGAAGAGAGATATAACTTACAGTCTTACAGATCGGAACGATGCAATGGACGAAATCGCCATCAGCGCCAGAAGCAAGCAATCATCACGCGGCGGTGATTAGCGAAGTTCAGGCTTAGCTCGGGCTAAGTAGAATAGCGTATAGCAATAGTAATATAGAACACACGAGTGTTCTCCGGTATCGAATGTCTTATCTTGCTTAGCTGTCCTCGCATCTGTTATACTCGCAGCATCGCAATGCCGTACGATTCACATCAGGAGGCCGATCCTAGATGTGACAACCCTACTGCATATAGGCGATGTCTACGCATAACAACGTATAAGCCTTTCCGGCATTCGCATGATGCAAGGGTCCGGATAACGATATCCAGTTGCAGGGCATGTATCGCGACGAGTGCGGCGCTCTCAACGTGTGCTGTAATGAAGTAATATTATATCAGATAATATTACTTATCGTTTCGTAGCACGAGCATAATGCGCACTTCAATGCTTCGGGCTTTCATGCATGCTAGGCGGATTTGCCATGGTGCGATGTCGCGATGGGTAATGACAACATGCCAAATGCATATATAAATGTACACGAATACATTTATATCATGCAGATTCATTCATATGCAATGTGTTCATCACAATAGCACTTCGCCTTGTAGGATCACATCGACCTACACATCGGCGGGAAACTAACCGTAGCTCAACACAATGTTTCTCATGCGAAAGGGTTGGTTGGTTTGTGTTGTATAACGGTTTGATTATCGTCCATGCGTTGGTTGATGCAACCGGACAAGACGATAAGTGAATGTAATTAATGCCATGTTATCCTTAATATTACATGTATGTATTCATCTAGTCATGTGTTGCGGAATCCATGAAATCAGGATTCTCTGTATGGTGTTGCCAGCTGTATCATTAATGCGCCAACTAATGAATGCTCGGATCGAGCTGGCAAACGTAGTTAATGAGCATTAGAATGGCATGTATTGTTAAGTAATAATAGTTGCTATATTATTGCTTTAATGCTGGCATGATCAACGCATAAGTGTGAGAATTGCGATGACCACAGTGCTTAGTCAACATCCGAATATTGATGCCAGGAAGGCTACTTAATGATAAATATACTGTATCGATATCATGAGTATGATACGTGCAAGGACGGCCCAATAGCATAAGCTTTTACCAAGCTCTAATCGGATTATCTTCAATGAAATCATATCGAGCTTTATTACGCTATATTTGGGTTTGGGAGCCAAGCCTGAGCATTAATAGCCAGTTAGATGATGATTGCCTGGCGTCGGTCCTGATAGTTGAATGCGCCGCATTGCATCTATTGGACTGTAAGTTATAACCTTTTGTGAGTCTGAAGTCTTCTGCTGCCCCTGAGATCGCGTCCAAATGCTTTGGTCTGTCTTGTGAGCATTCGGCATTTGGCACTTAACGTTTAGACGTGCAGATAAGTGCACGAGCAGCAAAGAGGGATACAACACGATGTACGGCAATCTGCTTATGCATATCATGAGCTTTTTAGGTATCATGCTTATGGCATGATGGTGTTGTGCTACGGTTTGTTTCCCGCTGATGTGTAGGTCGATGCGACCCTACGAGGCGAAGTGCTATTTTGATGAACGCATGAACGATCAATGCATATGAATGAACTTGCATGATATAAATGTATTCGTATATATTTATATATGCATTTGGCATGTCACCATTATCCATCGATACATGGCAAATCCGCCTAGCATGCATGAAATCCCGAATCATTGAAGTGCGCATTATGCTCATGCTACGACACGATATTTGATATAATATTACTTCATTACAGCACACGTTGAGAGCGCCGCACTCGTCGTGATACATGCCTTGCAACCGAATATCGTTATTTGGACCCTTGCATCATGCGAATGCCGGAAAGGCTTATACATTGTTATGCTTGGACATCGCCTATACGCAGTAGGGTTGTCACACTTAGGATCGGCCTCCTTGTGTGAATCGTACGACATTGCGATGCTGCGAGTATAACAGATGCGAGGACGGCTAAGTAAGACATGAAGACATTCGATACCGGAGAACACTCGTGTGTTCTACTCTATTATTGCTAATCGCTATTCTACTTAGCCCAAGCTAAGCCTGAACTTCGCTTTTCACCACCGTGTGATGATTGCTTGCTTCCGGCGCTGACGGTGATTTCATCCATTGCATCGCTTCGATCTGTAAGACTGTAAGTTATATCTCTTCTTGTCTTGAAGTCTTCCGCTGTCTCTGTTTGCTCTCGCTTGCCTTGCTGTACTTGCAAGTGCTCGCGCATCGGTGTCGAAAGCCTTCAGACGCGCAGATACTTATGAGCAAACATGAAGGAGAGGTACAACAAATTGGTATCAAGACAGGTTCGTTGCCTAACTGTCTCTTTGTGTCAAATCGGAAGTAGGTTCTTTCTATGGCGAGTTCCAGCAACCAACTACGAGGACCGCTAGATACCTTCGCCGAAGACCTAGGCCGCGCCGTTTTGGACGCCGCTGCTTCCGGTTTGTAATTGTTAAATTGCTTTTGTCTAGATTGCTGCACTTGTTGTGTAAGTATACGCTCTGAGTCGCAGGTAATCTCAGCGCTCCGGCATTGCTTGCCGTGACGACTGAGACCGGCTTTCGTCCGGACCAGTTGGCGACTCTCATCGCCCAAACTACGGAGATCAGGACTCAGCTGGGCAAGTACTTGCTGAGTTTACTGAATCTTCTCAAGAGTACTGTCGGTAGGGTTACCAAATCGTTTTGTACTCTTGCCTTTGCGATAGAAGTCGGCTTCTATTATGCAAACCTAGGGTATTGCTTCGTGTTCCATGTCCACGGAACGCGACGATACGCCGCACACTAGCTTAGCTAGCCAACCCGATTTTGTTGTGGCTGCTAGAGCTCCGGATAGAGGTCTTGAGACTGTTGGCACGCGAGCCACTCAAGAGCCCCTTGTCCTTCAGACCCCTGCCCACTTAATTGTGCCGCATTCAGCAGTTAATACGAATATGGACAACACTGCTGGACCACGGGTTCTGCCGTTACCTCAAGTGCAAGGGCACGATGCCATCCCTGAGGTGATGAGATTGTCAATTCCCGTTCCTAGGCTTAATATCTCGCTGACAGAAAAGACACCAGGCCCTAGCATAGCCGATGCAACTCGTGCGTACGTGCGTGACACTAAGAAGTATCTCCAGGCTGTTCATGGTGGCGATAATGATGGTATCAGGTGTCTCTTCGTTGGTAACACCCTCGAGGGCTCAGCGAAGGACTGGTATCACGAATGGACCACCGCCCGGGGGCGAATATACTTTTGACGAGATGATCACCGCTCTGCTCGCACGGTTCACTACTGAGGTGCAAGCACGTGATGTGGAGGCTCGCAAGGTTTTGGCGGCCGGTAGCTACCACATGCGTCGGGGTGAAAATGTACCTGCGTACCAGTCACACATCGAAGCACTAGTGACCCCCATTGCTGATCTCACCGAGACCGAACGTGTCTTTTGGTTTAAGCGAGGCCTGACGAAACTTTTGGCTAAATGGTGCGCTACTGACTTGTCTGGGATGCCGTTCAACTCGTATGATGCCTTGGTCACATTTGCTAAGGGTACGGAGATACGACTCCTTGCCGGTGAAGAAGAAGTCAAGTCTGCCCCTCGTGCAAATGCCGTGCAAGTGCAGGATCCGCGCTCGGACCCAGCTAAGAGCAGGAAGCGCGGTGGTGCGCCGTCGTCGGCAGCTGCACAGCGTTCTGATCCCAATGCAAAGCAGACTCGCACGGATGACTCGTTTATGCCAAAATGGAATTGCAATCGCTCCAAGTTCGAGCGTCGGAAAGCGGCCAATGTTTGTCTACGGTGTGCGGAAAGTCATCCTACCAAGGATTGCCCGTTACTGCCGCCGTTTGTACCTCAACCGAAATAGGGGCTTGCCCGGGTTCCTGCGAAGGGGGCACCGCCCGGGATTTCTGAACTAACACGTGGTCGGTGGTCATCCTTACGGCCAGCCGTGAAGGCATTGTTGCCTTGTTGCGTACTTGGACACATCGAGCGAGTCATTGCGCGACGCATTACGCTTGACGGACGCACGGGACTTCTCTGCTTCGATCCGTTGTGTAATTTGTTTACACCTCGCCGTCCCCTGTCGTCTATCGATCTGTCTAACCACGTGGTTTTGTTCATCCCCTCGTCTCTGCGTGAGATGTCGGAACAGTTGGCCGTTTACAGGAGATGTAGGCGTCAATATCCAGGCACCGCCGCATGTGTTTTACTCCCCGCTTTCTGTCGGCGCAAGGCAGAGGCATCGTTGAGGGGTATGCGGTGTGTCCACCGGTTCGAGCCGGGCACCGTTTTGTTTAATGGTGTGGATCGGGAGGGTATGCTGGCTCCGTGGCCAGGCACATCCTACTCGGTTGACGTTTGGTACGAAGCTCCTGATGAGGGTGCCGTAGGTTACGGACCTGCCCTAAGTGCACTAACGTTATCTGCTGGGCAATCGCTCGTAGATAACCGTGTCCCAGTGGTCCAGATTGGTTTGAATGGCCGTACTCTAAAGGCACTTGTTGACACCAGTGCCAGCGACGACTTCATCTCTGTCGCAGAGGTGAATGTGCTGGGGTTGACCCCAGGATCGTCTGATTGTCCACAGGTTACCCTTGCTGACAGGGGTAAGCATCCCATCGTGGGCAGGATCACCCTTAGCCTATCAATAGGCCCTTTGCGTGTTGTGACCCGGCCGTACGTGCTGCAGGGCTTAGCAGAGACTGCACCGTACATAATGGGGTCTTCGACATTACGACAGTACCGCGCGCGCATCGACATGGAGACCGCAACCCTGCATATGTGCAAGGGTACTCTGTCGATTAAGGTACCTTTCCTGTCGTTCGAACATGTCACACCAAAGGAGGGCGAAGCTGAGGCGGTGCCTATGGTTAATTTTGCTGTGACCGCAATGGCTGCGCGAATCGAACCAGAGCTAGTCGGGCGTAAGGAAGCCGTCCGTTTGTTACGGAAGGGTGCCCACGGACTGCTTTTGAGGCCGCAGGTGGGCTGCAGTGCCACCACCGCGCAGATTTCTGTGGATCCTGAGGTTGAGGCCCTACTGTCGCAGTATGAGGACGTCTTCAAAGATATCCCTGGGCTGCCACCTATGCGTCCTGTTGATCACACAATCCCTCTCATGCCTGGAGCGCAGCCTGTGGCCCGGCCAATGTACAGGTTGAGTCCATTGGAGCTGGACGAGGTGAAGCGCCAGGTGACGGATTTGATCACGAAGGGTATGATACGCCCCAGCACATCCCCGTATTCTGCACCGATTTTGTTCGTCGGTAAGAAGGATGGGACCTTGCGCATGTGCATCGATTATCGGGGGTTGAATGCGGGTACGGTGAAAAATCGCTATCCTTTGCCACGCATTGACGACCTGTTGGATAAGCTGAAGGGCTCGGCTTCTTTTTCCTCGATTGACTTGCAACAGGGCTATAATCAGATCCGCATCGCTGCCTCTGATATCCCGAAAACCGCTTTTCGGACGCCCTTCGGTCACTTCCAGTATACGGTCCTATCATTTGGGTTGACTAATGCCCCTGCGACGTTTCAGGCGGTCATGGACCGAATGTTTAGGCCGTTTATCGACAGGTTCGTTGTTTGCTACTTGGATGACATCTTGGTTTATTCTAAGACGCGCGAGGAGCACTTGGAGCATCTTCGGCTCGTGCTCGACGTCACGAGACGGGAGCAATTGTTTGCTAAGCGCGCCAAATGCTTTTGGGCGCAGCCTCAGGTGGAATATTTGGGCCACATTGTGTCGGCCACCAGTGTGAAGATGGACCCGTGGAAGGTCGCCGTGGTTCGCGATTGGCCCGCGCCTCAGAACCTCACGGAGCTGCGTAAGTTCCTTGGCTTGACCAATTATTTCCGAAAGTTCATTGAAAAATATTCCATCATTGCGGCCCCGCTTACTAACTTAACTCGCAAAGGCGTTTTCGTTTCGCTCGAGTCGTGGACGTCACAATGCCAGCGGGCATTCGAAGAGCTCAAGCGAACCGTTGCCGAAGATGTCACCCTTGCATTCCCTGATTACTCGTTGCCGTTTCGTGTTGAGGTGGTGTCTGATGCCTCAGTATTTGGAAGCGGCGCTTTACCTCGTCCAGCTCCAATGGACTCAACCTGTACATTGGTCGGGCCGTAGGCTGCACTCCAGGCATGAGAGGGATTGTGTGATCAACAGGACGCATAGGTGGTAGGCCAGGGATATCTTTAAAGACGTCCTCATACTGCGACAGTAGGGCCTCAACCTCAGGATCCACAGAAATCTGCGCGGTGGTGACACAACAGCCCACCCGCGGCCTCAAAAGCAGTCCGTGGGCACCCTTCCGTAACAAACGGACGGCTTCCTTACGCCTGACTAGCTCTGGTTCGATTCGTGCGGCCATTGCGGCCACAGCGAAATTAACCATAGGCACCGCCTCAGCTTCGCCCTCCTTTGGTGTGACATGTTCGAACGACAGGAAAGGTACCTTAATCGACAGAGTACCCTTGCACATATGCAGGGTTGCGGTCTCCATGTGGATGCGCGCGCAGTACTGTCATAATGTTGAAGACCCCATTATGTACGGTGCAGTCTCTGCTAAGCCCTGCAGCACGTACGGCCGGGTCACAACACGCAAAGGGCCTAACGATAGGCTAAGGGTAATCCTGCCCACGATGGGATGCTTACCCCTGTCAGCAAGGGTAACCTGTGGACAATCAGACGTCTCTGGGGTCAACCCCAGCGCATTCACCTCTGCGACAGAGATGAAGTCGTCGCTGGCACCGGTGTCAACAAGTGCCTTCAGAGTACGGCCATTCAAACCGATCTGAACCACTGGGACACGGTTATCTACGAGCGACTGCCCAGCAGATAACGTTAGTGCACTTAGGGCGGGTCCGTAACCTACGGCACCCTCATCAGGAGCTTCGTACCAAACGTCAACCGAGTAGGATGTGCCTGGCCACGGAGCCAGCATACCCTCCCGATCCACACCATTAAACAAAACGGTGCCCGGCTCGAACCGGTGGACATGCCGCATACCCCTCAACGATGCCTCTGCCTTGCGCCGACAGAAAGCGGGGAGTAATACAAATGCGGCGGTGCCTGGATATTGACGCCTACACCTCCTGTAAACGGCCAACTGTTCCGACATCTCACGCAGAGACGAGGGATTGAACAAAACCACATGGTTAGACAGATCGATAGATGACAGGGGACGGCGAGGTGTAAACAAATTACACAACGGATCGAAGCAGAGAAGTCCCGTGCGTCCGTCAAGCGTGATGCGTCGCGCAATGACTCGCTCGATGTGTCCAAGTACGCAAGGCAACAATGCCTTCACGGCTGGCCGTAAGGATGACCACCGACCACGTGTTAGTTCAGAAATTCCGGGTGGTGCCCCCTCCACAGGAACCCGGGCAAGCCCCTATTTCGGCTGAGGTACAAACGGCGGCAGTAACGGGCAATCCTTGGTAGGATGACTTTCCACGCACCGTAGACAAACATTGGCTGCTTTCCGACGTTCGAACTCGGAACGATTGCAATTCCATTTACGCATAAACGAGTCATCCGTGCGAGTCCGCTTCAAATTGGGGTCAGAGGGCTGTGCGGCTGCCGTCGACGGCGCACCACCGCGCTTCCTGCTCTTAGCCGCGTCCGAGCTCGGACCTGCTCCTCCTGACCCGCGGACACCCGAGCTAGCGCCCCCGCGCGCCTGGCGTTGCCGGTTGCTACGTCGCATCGCGGCAGTAGGCGTGGGGCGGGTCGCTCCGAGTTCCAGGTCGAGAGCTACAGCTTCCCCAAGCGGATCCTGCACTTGCACGGCATTTGCACGAGGGACAGACTTGACTTCTTCCTCACCGGCAAGGAGTTGTATCTCCGTACCCTTAGCAAAAGTGACCAAGGCATCATACGACTTGATCGGCACCCCAGACAAGTCAGTAGCGCACCATTTAGCCAAACGTTTCGTCAGGCCTCACTTAAACCAAAAGACACGCTCGGTTTCAGTGAGATCAGCAATGGCGATCAACTCGTCAAAAGTATAGTTGCCCCGGGCGTTGGTCCAATTGCGATACCAGTCCTTCGCTGAGCCCTCGAGGGTGTTACCAACGAAGAGACACCTGATACCGTCATTATCGCCACCATGAACAGCCTGGAGATACTTCTTAGCGTCACGCACGTACGCACGAGTTGCATCGGCTATGCTATGCCCTGGTGTCTTGTCGGTCAGCGAAATATTGAGCCTAGGAACGGGAATCGACAATCTCATCACCTCAGGAATGTCATCATGCCCTCGAGCTTGAGGTAATGGCAGAACCCTTGGTCCAGCAGTGTTGTCCATATTGGTGTTAACTGCTGAATGCGGCACAATTAAGTGAGCAGGGGTCTGAAGGACAAGGGGCTCTTGAGTGGCTCGCGTGCCAACAGTCTCAATACCTCTAACCGGCGCCCTAGCAGCCACAACAAAATCGGGTTGGCTAGCTAGGCTAGTGTGCGGCGTATCGTCGTGTTCCTCGGACATGGAGCACGAAGCGATACCCTAGGTTTGCATAATAGAAGCCGACTTCTATCGCAAAGGCAAGAGTACAAAGCGATTCGGTGAGCCTACCGACAGTACTCTTGAGAAGATTCAGTAAACTCAGCAAGTACTTGCCCAGCTGAGTCCTGATCTCCGTAGTTTGGGCAATGAGAGTCGCCAAATGGTCCGGACGAAAGCCGGTCTCAGTCGCCGCGGCAAGCAATGCCGGTGCACTGAGATTACCTGCGACTCAGAGCTTACACTTACACAACAAGTGCAGCAATCTAAGCAAAAGCAATTAAACAATTACAAACCTGAAGCGGCGGCGTCCAAAACGGCGCGGCCTAGGTCTTCGGCAAAAGTATCTAGCGGTCCTCGTGGTTTGTAGCTGGAACTCGCCATAGAAAGAGCCTACTTCCGATTAGACAAAGAGAGACACTTAGGCAACGAACTTCTCTCGATACCAATTTGTTGTAACTCTCCTTCGTGTTTGCTCATAAGTATCTGCGCGTCTGAAGGCTTGCGACACCAATGCGCGAGCACTTGCAAGGACATCAAGCCAAACGCGAGCAAACAGAGACAGTGGAAGACTTCAAACAAGAAGAGATATAACTTACAGTCTTACAGGTCGAAGCGGTGCAATGGACGTAATCGCCGTCAGCGCCGGAAGCAAGCAATCATCACGCGGCGGTGAATAGCGAAGTTTAGGCTTAGCTTGGGCTAAGTAGAATAGCGTATAGCAATAATAATGTAGAACACACGAGTGTTCTCCGGTGTCGAATATCTTATCTTGCTTAGCCCTCCTCGCATCTGTTATACTCGCAGCATCGCGATGCCGTACGATTCACACTAGGAGGCCGATCCTAAGTGTGACAACCCTACTGCGTATAGGTGATGTCCATGTATAACAACGTATAAGCCTTTCCGGCATTCGCATGATGCAAGGGTCCGAATAACGATATTCGGTTGCAAGGCATGCATCGCGACGAGTGCGGCACTCTCAACGTGTGCTGTAATGAAGTAATATTATATCAAATAATATTACTTATCGTTTCATAGCACGAGCATAATGCGCACTTCAATGATTCGGTAATTCATGCATGCTAGGCGGATTTGCCATGATGCGATGTCGCGATGGATAATGATAAGATGCCAAATGCATATATAAATATATGCGAATACATCTATATCATGCAGGTTCATTCATATGCAATAGTCATTCATGCATTCATCAAGATAACACCTCGCCTCGTAGGGTCGCATCGACCTACGCATCGGCGGGAAATGAACCGTAGCACAACACGACCGCATAACGAGGAGGTGCCGATCATGACGGACCTTGCAGAGCGGTTGAAGGTGGCCTACAACGCAGATGCCTGGTTCTCGGAGCTGGCTAATGTAGAAAACCTTCACAAGCAGAATGGCCTTTGGCTACGGACAAAGGGTGCAGCTACGCAAATCGTCATTCCGAACAAATGATATTTTAATATATTTTAATATATTCCAAAACGCGCAAGGAGCACCTGAAGCATCTCGAGCTCGTGCTTGAGGTGATGAAGCGGGAGCAATTGTTTGCTAAACGCGCCAAGTGCTTTTGGGCGCAGCCTCAGGTGGAGTATTTGGGCCACATCGTGTTGGCCACTGGGATAAGGATGGACCCACGGAAGGTAGCTGTGGTTCGCGAATGGCCTGCGCCTCAGAACCTCACCGAACTACGCCAGTTCTTGGGTTTGACCAACTACTTCCGTAAATTTATCAAAAATTACTCCATTATTTGACCCCGCTTACGAATTTGACGAAGAAAGGAGGTTTCGCTTCCCTCGAAGCCTGGACACCCGCGTGTCAGCGGGCATTCGAAGAGCTCCAGCGAATCGTCGCCGACGATGTTACCCTCTCTTTCCCTGATTACTCGTTGCCATTCCGTGTTGAAGTTGTATTGGATGCTTCCTTGCATGGAAGCGGCGCTGTATTGTTGCAGGAAGGACGACCGATCGCCTTCACGAGTAAGAAGTTCTCAGGAGCGGAGACCCGATATACAACCGGAGAGCAGGAGCTGTTGGCAGCTCTACATGCTTTGAAGGAGTGGCGCTGTTACCTCAAAGGTCGCCCTTTTACGCTAAAGACTGACCACAAACCGCTGACATTCTTGCAGAGTGTCCCCACACTTAATCGACGACAAGCCCGGTGGATGGAATATCTATCTCGTTTCGACTGTACTTGTGAATATATCGCCGGCAGAATTAATATTGCTGACGCCCTCAGTCGACATCCATCATTACATGCTGCAATTTTGGCAGCACCGGTTACTCGTTCGCGCAGTCAGGAGGTGCCAATAGCAGCGGATCTCGCGCAACGACTCAAGATGGCATATCAGACCGATCCATGGCTTGCTTCACCGAGTAATGTGGAGCATCTGCACAAGTGCAACGATTTGTGGCTACGGAAAGATGGTTCGACCACACAAATCGTCGTGCCGAACGACGACGCTTTGCGCTACGATATTCTTGCGCGGTTCCACGAGGATCCGTTAGCAGGACATCCTGGAAGTACGTGTCTGGCAGAGCTCGTACGACGCTCGTTCTGGTGGCCGCGCGTGGTGAAGGATGCGGAAAACTTCGTGCAAAGGTGCAGTTTATGTCAGCGCAATAAAGCACTATCCGGTAAGGGCCAGGGTTTGTTACAACCACTACCTATACAAGATGCCCCTTGGGAAAGTGTTTCTATGGACTTTGTAGTCGCGCTGCCCAAAACTGAGGGGGGATACGACTCGGTGTTCTGACGTCTTCCACTGTGTTGTACCTCTCCTTCGTGTTTGCTCATAAGTATCTGCGCGTCTGAAGGCTTTCGACACCGATGCGTGAGCATTTGCAAGGACAGCAAGGCAAGTGCGAGCAAACAGAGACAGCGGAAGACTTCAAGACAAGAAGAGATATAACTTACAGTCTTACAGATCGAAGCGGTGCAATGGACGTAATCGCCGTCAGCGCCGGAAGCAAACAATCATCACGCGGCGGTGAATAGCGAAGTATAGGCTTAGCTCGGGCTAAGTAGAATAGCGTATAGCAATAATAGTGTAGAACACACGAGTGTTCTCCGGTATCGAATGTCTTATCTTGCTTAGCCGTCCTCGCATCTGTTATACTCGTAGCATAGCAATGCCGTACGATTCACACAAGGAGGCCGATCCTAAGTGTGACAACCCTACTGCGTATAGGCGATGTCCATGTATAACAACGTATAAGCCTTTCCGGCATTCGCATGATGCAAGGGTCCGAATAATGATATTCGGTTGCAAGGCATGTATCGCGACGGGTGCGGCGCTCTCAACGTGTGGTGTAATGAAGTAATATTATATCAAATAATATTACTCATAATTTCGTAGCACGAGCATAATGCGCACTTCAATGATTCGGTATTTCATGCATGCTAGGCGGATTTGCCATGATGCGATGTCGCGATGGATAATGGTAACATGCCAAATGCATATATAAATGTATACGAATACATCTATATCATGCGGGTTCATTCATATGCATTGATCATTCATGCGTTCATCAAAATAGCACTTCGCCTCGTAGCGTCGCAACGACCTACGCATCGGAGGGAAACGAACCGTGGCACAACAATTATCCCCCCTCCCGTATGCAGCGTCCTCGCTGCTTCATACAGAATCGACTGCAGGGGTCATTGGGCTTGCGTGGCACGTTTGCGGGCTTCTTCGAGCAGGGGCTTCATGTCCTGCGAGAAGTTGTGTGCCGTTTCCCACGAGTTGTGCTCACTGGTATACCCTGTCCACTTGACCAAGTACTCGTGTACTGTCCGCTTACGTCGGTGTCGGCCCACACGACGCGCACGATAATCTAACACCCGCTCCACATCGTAAAACTTCTGTTTACCAGCGATCCAGGTCTCGGGAACTGGTTCGATCGCTGGGGGGGCGTTAGCAGGCTCAGGGACGGATTCCGTACCACGATACGGACGAACAAGCGATACGTGAAACGTGGGGTGAATGGTCATATCAGCGGGCAATGCAAGCTCCACAGCCACATTCCCAACCATGCGCACGACAGGATACGGACCAATCCAGCGGGGTAAGAGTTTTCGGGATCCGTCGGCCAAGGAACGCAAGTTCTTGGTGCTTAGCAACACGAGTTGCCCTTCCGAAAACGTCACATCCTGCTTGGATTTGTTGTAGTATTCCGTCGTTCGTTGCTGCGCCGCGTCCAAACATGACTTCGCGTCTGTGATTCGGGACATAAAAGACTTGGCAAAAAGTTTAGCAGCAGGCACGTTCACTTCCAGCTCACGCCACACGGGTAGCGCGGGATGAAACCCGTAGTTAAGAAAGAACGGACTTTTGCCTGTAGAGCGGTTAACAGCGTTGTTAAGCGCAAATTCTGCCGCAGTGAAATATGTATCCCAAACGAGAGGTGTGCGACCAGCATAATTGCGCAACATATCACCCAACGTGCGGTTTGTGCGTTCGGTTTGACCATCAGTCTGCGGGTGATACGCCGTGCTCAGGTTGACGCGCATGCCAACTAGCTTGCAGAGCGCTTCCCAAAACTTAGACGTGAATTGTCCACCGCGGTCAGAGATCACGTTTTTGGGAACCCCGTGCAACCGAACCACATTGTCGAAAAACAAGCGTGCGGTTTGCTCAGCCGTGCAGGACGATGTGCATGGTGCTAGGTGGACCATCTTAGTCAGACAATCGACCATTACGAACACCGCATCATATCCCCCCTCAGTTTTGGGCAGCACGACTACGAAGTCCATGGAAACACTTTCCCAAGGCGCATCCGGGACAGGCAACGGTTGCAACAACCCATGGCCCTTACCGGACAAAGCCTTATTGTGCTGGCACAGACTGCATGTCTGTACGAAGTTCGCCGCATCCTTAGCCAAGCGAGACCACCAGAATGAACGTTGCACCAACTCGACCAACCGCTTGCTACCAGGGTGTCCTGCTAACGGGTCCTCGTGGAACCACGCAAGGATGTCGTAGCATAGCGCGTCGTCATTCGGAACGATGATTTGCGTAGCTGTACCCTCCGTCCGTAGCCAAAGGCCATTCTGCTTGCGAAGGTTTTCTACATTTGCCGGCTCCAAGAACCAGGCATCTGCGTTGTAGGCAACCTTCAACCGCTCCGCGAGGTCCGTCGCGATTGGCACCTCCTCGTTATGCGGTCGCAAGACGGGCGCTGCCAAAATTGCAGCGTGTAGCGACGGATGTCGACTGAGAGCATCGGCAATATTCAATTTACCAGAAATGTACTCCCAGGTGCAGTCGAACCTAGCTAGATATTCCATCCATCTAGCCTGACCGCGGTTCAACATCGGAACGCTTTGCAAAAACGTTAGGGGCTTGTGGTCAGTTTTTAAAGTAAATGGGCGTCCCTCGAGGTAACAGCGCCATTCCTTTAAAGCATGCAGCACTGCCAGAAGCTCCTGTTCCCCGGTGGTATAGCGAATCTCCCCGCCAGAAAACTTCTTACTCGTGAAGGCGATCGGTCGCCCTTCCTGTAACAATACAGCGCCGCTTCCAAATACTGAGGCATCAGACACCACCTCAACACGAAACGGCAACGAGTAATCAGGGAATGCAAGGGTGACATCTTCGGCAACGGTTCGCTTGAGCTCTTCGAATGCCCGCTGGCATTGCGATGTCCACGACTCTAGCGAAACGAAAACGCCTTTGCAAGTGAAGTTAGTAAGCGGGGCCGCCATGATGGAATATTTTTCAATGAACTTTCGGAAATAATTGGTCAAGCCAAGGAACTTATGCAGCTCCGTGAGGTTCTGAGGCGCGGGCCAATCGCGAACCACGGCGACCTTCCGCGGGTCCATCTTCACACCGGTGGCCGACACAATGTGGCCCAAATATTCCACCTGAGGCTGCGCCCAAAAACATTTGGCGCGTTTAGCAAACAATTGCTCCCGTCTCATCACGTCGAGCACGAGCCGAAGATGCTCCAAGTGCTCCTCGTGCGTCTTAGAATAAACCAAGATGTCATCCAGATAGCAAACAACGAACCTGTCGATAAACGGCCTAAACATTCGGTCCATAACCGCCTGAAACGTCGCAGGGGCATTAGTCAACCCAAACAATAGGACCGTATACTCGAAGTGACCGAAGGGCGTCCGAAAAGCGGTTTTCGGGATATCAGAGGCAGCGATGCGGATCTGATTATAGCCCTGTTGCAAGTCAATCGAGGAAAAAGAAGCTGAGCCCTTCAGCTTATCCAACAGGTCGTCAATGCGTGGCGAAGGGTAGCGATTCTTCACCGTACTTGCATTCAACCCCCGGTAATTGATGCACATGCGCAAGGTCCCATCCTTCTTACCGACAAACAAAATCGGTGCAGAATAAGGGGATGTGCTGGGGCGTGTCATACCCTTCATGATCAAATCCGTCACCTGGCGCTTCACCTCGTCCAGCTCCAATGGACTCAACCTGTACATTGGCCGGGCCGTAGGCTGCGCTCCAGGCATGAGAGGGATTGTGTGATCAGCAGGACGCATAGGTGGTAGGCCAGGGATATCTTTGAAGACGTCCTCATACTGCGACAGTAGGGCCTCAACCTCAGGATCCACAGAAATCTGCGCGGTGGTGGCACTGCAGCCCACCCGCGGCCTCAAAAGCAGTCGGTGGGCACCCTTCCGTAACAAACGGACGGCTTCCTTACGCCCGACTAGCTCTGGTTCGATTCGCGCAGCCATTGCGGTCACAGTGAAATTAACTATAGGCACCACCTCAGCTTCGCCCTCCTTTGGTGTGACATGTTCGAACGACAGGAAAGGTACCTTAATCGACAGAGTACCCTTGCACATATGCAGGGTTGCGGTCTCCATGTCGATGTGCGCACGGTACTGTCGTAATGTTGAAGACCCCATTATGTACGGTGCAGTCTCTGCTAAGCCCTGCAGCACGTACGGCCGGGTCACAACACGCAAAGGGCCTAACGATAGGCTAAGGGTAATCCTGCCCACGATGGGATGCTTACCCCTGTCAGCAAGGGTAACCTGTGGACAATCAGACGTCTCTGGGGTCAACCCCAGAAGCGGACTTGCACGGATGACTCGTTTATGCCAAAATGGAATTGCAATCGCTCCAAGTTCGAGCGTCGGAAAGCGGCCAATGTTTGTCTACGGTGTGCGGAAAGTCATCCCACCAAGGATTGCCCGTTACTGCCGCCGTTTGTACCTCAGCCGAAATAGGGGCTTGCCCGGGTTCCTGCGAAGGGGGCACCGCCCGGGATTTCTGAACTAACACGTGGTCAATATATAATAAGATGTAGGCGTCAATATCCAGGCACCGCCGCATTTGTATTACTCCCCGCTTTCTGTCGGTGCAAGGCAGAGGCATCGTTGAGGGGTATGCAGTGTGTCCACCGGTTCGAGCCGGGCACCATTTTGTTTAATGGTGTGGATCGGGAGGGTATGCTGGCTCCGTGGCCAGGCACATCCTACTCGGTTGACGTTTGGTACGAAGCTCCTGATGAGGGTGCCGTAGGTTACGGACCCGCCCTAAGTGCACTAACGTTATCTGCTGGGCAGTCGCTCGTAGATAACCGTGTCCCAGTGGTTCAGATCGGTTTAAACAGCCGCACAGAACACTGTGCGGCTGCCGACGACGGCGCACCACCAAGCTTCCTGCTCTTAGCTGGGTCCGAGCTCGGACCTGCTCCTCCTGACCCACGGACACCCGAGCTAGAGCCCCCGCGCGCCTTGTGTTGCCGGTTGCTGCGTCGTGTCGCGGCAGTAGGCGAGGGGTGGGTCGCTCCAAGTTCCTGGTCTAGAGCTACAGCTTCCCCAAGCGGTGTTGTGCTACGGTTCGTTTCCTGCTGATGCCTAGGTCGATGCGACCCTACGAGGCTAAGTGTTATCTTGATGAACGCATGAATGATCAATGCATATGAATGAACCTGCATGATATAGATGTATTCGTATACATTTATATATGCATTTGGCATGTTACCATTATCCATCGCGACATCGCATCATGGCAAATCCGCCTAGCATGCATGAAATACCGAATCATTGAAGTGCGCATTATGCTCGTGCTACGAAACGATGAGTAATATTATTTGATATAATATTACTTCATTACAGCACATGTTGAGAGCGCCGCACTCGTCGCGATGCATGCCTTGCAACCAAATATCGTTATTCGGACCCTTGCATCATGCGAATGCCAGAAAGGCTTATACGTTGTTATGCTTGGACATTGCCTATACGCAGTAGGGTTGTCACACTTAGGATCGGCCTCCTAGTGTGAATCGTACGACATTGCGATGCTGCGAGTATAACAGATGCGAGGACGGCTAAGCAAGATAAGACATTCGATACCGGAGAACACTCGTGTGTTCTACATTATTATTACTATACACTATTCTACTTAGCCCGAGCTAAGCCTCAACTTCGCTATTCACCGCCGCGTGATGATTGCTTGCTTCTGGCGCTGACGGTGATTACGTCCATTGCACCGCTTCGATCTGTAAGACTGTAAGTTATATCTCTTCTTGTTTGAAGTCTTCCGCTGTCTCTGTTTGCTCGCGCTTGTCTTGCTGTACTTGCAAGTGCTCGCGCATCGGTGTCGAAAGCCTTCAGACGCGCAGATACTTATGAGCAAACACGAAGGAGAGGTACAACAAGCGGATCCTGCACTTGCACGGCATTTGCACGAGGGACAGACTTGACTTCTTCCTCACCGGCAAGGAGTCGTATCTCCGTACCCTTAGCAAAAGTGACCAAGGCATCATACGACTTGAACGGCACCCCAGACAAGTCAGTAGCGCACCATTTAGCCAAATGTTTCGTCAGGCCTCGCTTAAACCAAAAGACACGCTCGGTTTCAGTGAGATCAGCAATGGGGGTAACAAGTGCTTCAAAGCGTGACTGGTACGCAGGTACATTTTCACCCCGACGCATGTAGTAGCTACCGGCTGCCAAAACCTTACGAGCCTCCACATCACGTGCTTGAACCTCAGTAGCGAACCGTGCGAGCAAAGCGGCGATCATCTCGTCAAAAGTATAGTCGCCCCGGGCGTTGGTCCATTCACGATACCAGTCCTTCGCTGAGCCCTCGAGGGTGTTACCAACGAAGAGACACCTGATACCATCATTATCGCCACCATGAACAGCCTGGAGATACTTCTTAGTGTCACGCACGTACGCACGAGTTGCATCGGCTATGCTAGGGCCTGGTGTCTTTTCAGTTAGCGAGATATTGAGCCTAGGAACGGGAATTGACAATCTCATCACCTCAGGGATGTCATCATGCCCTCGAGCTTGAGGTAATGGCAGAACCCTTGGTCCAGCAGTGTTGTCCATATTGGTGTTAACTGCTGAATGCGGCACAATTAAGTGAGCAGGGGTCTGAAGGACAAGGGGCTCTTGAGTGGCTCGCGTGCCAACAGTCTCAAGACCTCTATCCGGAGCTCTAGCAGCCACAACAAAATCAGGTTGGCTAGCTAAGCTAGTGTGCGGCGTATCGTCGTGTTCCGCGGACATGGAGCACGAAGCGATACCCTAGGTTTGCGTAATAGAAGCCGACTTCTATCGCAAAGGCAAGAGTACAAAACAATTCGGTGAGCCTACCGACAGTACTCTTGAGAAGATTCAGTAAACTCAGCAAGTACTTGCCCAGCTGAGTCCTGATCTCCGTAGTTTGGGCAATGAGAGTCGCCAAATGGTCCGGACGAAAGCCGGTCTCAGTCGCCGCGGCAAGCAATGCCGGTGCACTGAGATTACCTGCGACTCAGAGCTTACACTTACACAACAAGTGCAGCAATCTAAGCAAAAGCAATTAAACAATTACAAACCTGAAGCGGCGGCGTCCAAAACGGCGCGGCCTAGGTCTTCGGCAAAAGTATCTAGCGGTCCTCGTGGTTTGTAGCTGGAACTCGCCATAGAAAGAGCCTACTTCCGATTAGACAAAGAGAGACACTTAGGCAACGAACTTCTCTCGATACCAATTTGTTGTAACTCTCCTTCGTGTTTGCTCATAAGTATCTGCGCGTCTGAAGGCTTGCGACACCAATGCGTGAGCACTTGCAAGGACATCAAGCCAAACGCGAGCAAACAGAGACAGTGGAAGACTTCAAACAAGAAGAGATATAACTTACAGTCTTACAGGTCGAAGCGGTGCAATGGACGTAATCACCGTCAGCGCCGGAAGCAAGCAATCATCACGCGGCGGTGAATAGCGAAGTTTAGGCTTAGCTTGGGCTAAGTAGAATAGCGTATAGCAATAATAATGTAGAACATACGAGTGTTCTCCGGTGTCGAATATCTTATCTTGCTTAGCCCTCCTCGCATCTGTTATACTCGCAGCATCACGATGCCGTACGATTCACACTAGGAGGCCGATCCTAAGTGTGACAACCCTACTGCGTATAGGTGATGTCCATGTATAACAACGTATAAGCCTTTCCGGCATTCGCATGATGCAAGGGTCCGAATAACGATATTCGGTTGCAAGGCATGCATCGCGACGAGTGCGGCGCTCTCAACATGTGCTGTAATGAAGTAATATTATATCAAATAATATTACTTATCGTTTCATAGCACGAGCATAATGCGCACTTCAATGATTCGGTAATTCATGCATGCTAGGCGGATTTGCCATGATGCGATGTCGCGATGGATAATGATAACATGCCAAATGCACACATAAATGTATGCGAATACATCTATATCATGCAGGTTCATTCATATGCAATAATCATTCATGCGTTCATCAAGGTAACACTTCGCCTTGTAGGGTCGCATCGACCTACGCATTGGCGGACAATGAACCGTAGCACAACACGACTCTATTAAATGCCTGTTCGTTGGGAATACCCTCGAGGGTGCCGCAAAGGATTGGTATGACGAATGGACAACTGCTAGAGTCAAGTACACGTTTGATAACCTGATCGATGCTCTCCTCGCCCGCTTTGCTATGGAAGTTCGCTCGCGTAGCAACGAGGCTCGTAAGACGCTGGCACAAGGCACGTACTGTTGTATCCTTCCTTCTTCAATCATGCATTAGATCTGCACGTCTGGATGTTAGCTAAGTGCATACCAAGCTTACGAACAGCAAGGCGATTCAATGCGAGTAAAGTGACAGCGGAAGACTCAACAACAAGGAAAGATTCAACTTACAATAATCCTCGTTTACAAATCAGTAGATCGCCGTCAGACCCCCGGGGCAATGTTCATCACTCGGCTGCAGATGGAATGCTAGAATAGCTCAGGCCGAATATATATGATTATATCGTATGTATGCGAATTAGATCGAGTTAAGTACACAGGTACTTGGTCCATAGTAGCACAAGCCGACTTCGGTCTCTAGGTGGCTGTCCTCGCACCTATCACGTCGCGATACCGATGTGCAGTACGGGTCTCACTGGATTACGATCTCAAGTGTGAGTACCTTGGTAAGACTGCTCTAAATATCGTGTCATCCGTGATATTAATGGATGCAACATATGTAATATGCAAAAGTCCGAATATCGATATTCAGTTGCCGACCCAACCATCGCGATCGTCGCATTCTCGCATACACGTATGGTTTATGACGCAGATGAGGTAATAATATTTAAAGTATTATTACGTGAGATATTATGCCAATGGATAGATCGCGCATTAATTATCAATATCGAGTCAAACATGTTGACCGACAGTGCGACGTCGTAGGTGATAATGCAGCATGCCTGATTAGCTAGATATGCTCGAGTATATCATGCTAATATGCTTGTATCATGCTTCACAATGCTTAGATGCGTTGCGAAATTCATTGGTGCAAACGGTGATTGAACCGGCGTACAACAACTATCCCCCCTCCCGTATGCAGTGTCCTCGCTGCATCGGACAGCATCGACTGCAGAGATCATTGGGTCTGCGTGGCACGTAGGCGAGCTTCTTCCAATAAGGGCTTCATCTCCGGCGAGAAGTTACGCATTGGCTCCCATGAATTATGCTCACTGGAATAGCTGGTCCACTTGACTAGATATTCGTGCACCTTACGCTTTCGTCGTTGTTGACCTATATGACGAACCCGATAATCCAATATTCGCTCCACATCATACACTTTTTGCTTGCCTGCGATCCAGGTCTTGGGACCGGGGTCCATTACTGCAGGGGCATCGGTGTTGTTCGTAACGGGCTCTGTGCCACGATAAGGACGAACGAGTGAAACATGAAACGTGGGGTGGATATTCATGTCAGAAGGTAGGGATAGCTCCACAGCTACGTTCCCTACCATGCGAACAACGGGATATGGACCAATCCAGCGAGGTAACAATTTACGGGAACCGTCGGCGAGCGAATGCAAATTCTTAGTGCTCAATAATACCATTTGTCCCACCGAAAATGTTACGTCTCGTTTGGATTTATTATAATAGTCCGTTGTCCGTTGTTGTGCCGCGTCCAAGCATGCCTTCGCGTCTGTCATGCGGGATAGGAACGACTTGGCAAAGGTTTTAGCCGCCGGGATATTTATCTCCAACTCTCGCCACACGGGTAGCGTAGGATGGAATCCATAATTCAGAAAGAAAGGGCTTTGACCTGTAGAGCGGTTAACAGCGTTGTTAAGCGCGAATCCTGCCGAAGTCAGAAATGTATCCCAAACAGAGGGTGTGCGTCCCGCGAAATTCCTCAACATGTTGCCCAGCGTGCGATTTGTGCATTCAGTTTGCCCATCGGATTGTGGATGATATGCTGTGCTCAAATGAACGCGCATACCGACGAGTTCACGTAGCGCTTCCCAAAACTTAGACGTGAATTGACCGCCACGATCGGATATCACATTTTTAGGAACGCCATGTAATCGAACCACATTATCGAAAAATAATCGTGCTGTTTGCTCAGCGGTGCAAGACGAGGTGCAGGGGGCTAAGTGAACCATCTTGGTCAAGCGATCGACCATAACGAACACCGAGTCGTATCCCCCCTCAGTTTTGGGCAGCGCGACTACAAAGTCCATAGAAACACTTTCCCAAGGGGCATCTGGTATAGGTAGTGGTTGTAACAAACCCTGGCCCTTACCGGATAGTGCTTTATTGCGCTGACATAAACTGCACCTTTGCACGAAGTTTTCCGCATCCTTCACCACGCGCGGCCACCAGAACGAGCGTCGTACGAGCTCTGCCAGACGCGTACTTCCAGGATGTCCTGCTAACGGATCCTCGTGGAACCGCGCAAGAATATCGTAGCGCAAAGCGTCGTCGTTCGGCACGACGATTTGTGTGGTCGAACCATCTTTCCGTAGCCACAAATCGTTGCGCTTGTGCAGATGCTCCACATTACTCGGTGAAGCAAACCATGGATCGGTCTGATATGCCATCTTGAGTCGTTGCGCGAGATCCGCTGCTATTGGCACCTCCTGACTGCGCGAACGAGTAACCGGTGCTGCCAAAATTGCAGCATGTAATGATGGATGTCGACTGAGGGCGTCAGCAATATTAATTCTGCCGGCGATATATTCCCAAGTACAGTCGAAACGAGATAGATATTCCATCCACCGGGCTTGTCGTCGATTAAGTGTGGGGACACTCTGCAAGAATGTCAGCGGTTTGTGGTCAGTCTTTAGCGTAAAAGGGCGACCTTTGAGGTAACAGCGCCACTCCTTCAAAGCATGTAGAGCTGCCAACAGCTCCTGCTCTCCGGTTGTATATCGGGTCTCCGCACCTGAGAACTTCTTACTCGTGAAGGCGATCGGTCGTCCTTCCTGCAACAATACAGTGCCGCTTCCATGCAAGGAAGCATCCGATACAACTTCAACACGGAATGGCAACGAGTAATCAGGGAAAGAGAGGGTAACGTCAT